>JAXCLR010000050.1:76299224-76311528 GCA_035584095.1 Annona squamosa
TTCTATCAAGGGGATTAAACTTTCAAGGGGTTAAGTTTTTAATTTACCAAAGAATTTTATAAGAACCCAATTCACCCGTCCCCTCTTGGATTTTGCCTTTAACTTGGGACCAACAAGTGGTATCTGATGAGGTAAATTTTTAACTACGGGACTACTATGAGTATATGATTTCTCATCTTAAAAAAAAAGAAAAGAAAAGAAAAGAAAAGCTGCTTCACGGAGCTGGAGAAGTAAAGTTGCTAGATCTTCACCGTCCATCATCGTGCCAAGCCAGAAAATCATCCTTGACTGGGGCTATGGCCGCGTCTACACCGTTGTCGTCGTCAACTGCACATTTACAGCTCTGGTCGGTGCTGACGGCTCCGGCGGGTGGTTGCTGCTTCACGCGTCCACAGCCTTGTCAGGCCCAGAGCAGCGGAATGAGACGATTGTCTCCTTGACGGAGAGCCCCAACTCGGTGAATGCCTCCATCTTCACCGGTATCAATGACAGCCTCGCAAGGATGATAGCTCCGCTGATCGCAGTCGCCACCTCCTTGCTGCATTTGACGCCAAGCCCAACGTGCTTGTTGCCGTCGCCGACAACGACAAAGGCCTTGAAACAGGTCCGCAGCCCAGCATGAGTCTGCCTCTGCTACGCCTGGCTAACAAGAACTTCCCTCCAACTGAGAAAGACCTCTTCATAGCGACTGGTTCCCCCTGCAAAAACGATCCCTTGGAATAGCATCCCATCAGCTTAAAAAAGCTCCGACTCCGGCCGTGCTTGGGAACAATTCTCTTCATCCCTGATGACTTCATCACCGCAAACAACGACGAACTTCCTTCGGAATCAGCCGCGAGGAGATTTCCCGTCGACTTGACAATTATCTCTGCAGCCGAAGAATCCATGAAAACCGATCACCGAAACGGTTGTGCCTCATCGTCCATCGATTTCTCCAGTCCCCTCTCTCCGGGAAGGTATCCGTGTCCCAGATCGCTCTGAACCCGAAATCCAGGATTGAAGTCAGGGAAGTTCCTATCTTTAGAAGGTTTGAGATCCCATGTTCCTTCATCACTCTCCGATTCAAGTTCATCCGGCCAAATCGAGCTGTGGGCGCTCGTAAATCTGTCGCTCCCATCCGCAATTCTCCGAGAATCCCCCACTCGCGCCGCCTCAGTCACCCCGAACGAGCTTGCTCCGACGGTGCTGGACACCACGTTGGCGTGGCAGAGCGGGCAGCCGACGTGCGATCTCAACCAGGTGTCGATACAGGGAATATCGAAGGCATGACTGCACTTGGGCAGTAGGGAAAGACTATCATCCTCCTGGAATTCTCCGAGGCAAACGGCGCAATCGGTGCCGTCGATGAGGCCATCGCCGTCCTTGTATTTGACCACCGCGATGGACTTGATGACCGATTCGTCGAGGCCCGGCGTCGTCACATACCAGATGTAGTGGATGGAGCTTTGCCCCTCGTCGCGATCTTCGTGACGGACGGTATTGATTTGATCTGGGAGGGCCCGTGCTCCGGCAGCCCGGCGACGCCAGTAGCGCCTGATGACGGCGTAGTAGGTGAGAAGGAGGAAGACGGTGAAGAGGACAGAAGCGATGATTACCAGAAGAGAGATGTGATGCTTGGTGCGACTAATTGATGGCGGAGGAGGAGGAGGAGGCTGCGGCGGCGGCGATGGGAGGCAGGAGATATCAACGAAGGTGGGAGGGCATTTCTCGGGACAGGATATTTTCACTAATTTAACACAGTCATCTTCGAAGATGAACCGAAAAGGCCGCGAGAGCGCACGCCTTAGAGCCATGGAATCCGATCATGGAGAAGAAGAGATGGCTTCGCTTCGGTTTGCCTCTGGGAGTTGCCAAAAGGAAAGCGTGTTCTGACCTTCTTCTGCCTGACCACACCTACTCCTTTGCCGAGAGTTAACCTAACCACCGTTCGAAAAGGTAACATGGCACAAAACGGAAATTAAAAACTTACTTTTCGGTCCAGTAACCTAAATAATAGTTTACTTATCATATTCCGCACTGGAAATAGGACTCTTTTCGGTTGCAATTGTCTTCTCTCTGGCTATAAGTTTTATGATGAAACGCTTTCTTTGATTGACCCGGTGAGTACGAAAAAGCAAACCCAGTCGTCAATCATGAAAGAGTTGGGATAATTCTGATTAGGGTGCAAGTAGATTCGAGAATCTCTGGGCACAGACAGTTGATGCATCATGCGCTGGCCTTATCGCGATAAGTGCGAATTGGCGTTGCTATGGATCATTTTTCCGTGGCTGCAGACGGTTTGATAACTCACTGTCTAAATTCCAGCAAGATTTTAAGATATATATATATATATATATATATTTGTGCTTATTACTGTGATTTTTTTTACGCAATTTGCATTTATGCTTAAGGTTTAAAACTTACTCTAAATACGCTAAAAAAAAATTTAAAATATTTATAATTATGTATATGACAAGTGTTAATCTCTTCGTTTTTACCAAACAAAAATACTTTATGTAAAACCACGTACTGTGTTTATTAATATACAAAAAATCACATTGATTGAACAACTTAATGGGCCCTAATAAATCTCAATTATTTTAGAATTAATTATAGCATGTGAAGGTATTCAGTCAAAATAATTTTGATATATTAATTAAATTCACATTAATAAATTTAATGGATGGTTTCGATTTATCATGAAGAATCCATAAGAGGGGCATGATTTTCATAGACATAACTACATATATTTTAAAACAATTTAGATGTATTTTAATAAACTTTAAATCACGGACATGAACGCAATTTTTATGAAAAATCACCGCAATAAGCAGTAAGCACAGATATCTGTAAAGCAAATAACATGTAACGTGGCTATCTTCCTTACCTCTGCCTAGCGTATTTTTTCTTCCCCCTTGATATACTACTCTGCCTAGTCATTTTGTTTCGTTGTGCTGCTATTAACAGAATCCGAAATTCGAAACGCGTGCGTGCCAACTGTCATGGAAATCCAGAGCACGAAATTGCTTTCATTTAACGCGGTCAATGTCTCATCCGCCCAAGTCAATAGTCAATACGGGAAGCATCTTGGAAAGTGGATGTCCAATTTCTATTTATTTATTTTTAAATATGACTCACATGATGTTAATTAAAATTCAGCTCAGATTCATTCGTTGAACTTGTAAATTAGTTTTCTTCGAGATCAAGCACACGCGTGAGTTACGATTGAAAAACGTGCAAAATCAACTTATTAGATTTTTAATTTATTTATAATTTTAAACTTATAGTTTTAATATTGAACCATCTCAAACATTAGATTTCATATAATATTATAAAAATCTTGTCCATCTATCTGGACACATAGGTTCATGACTGTGAACACTAATCAAGTATGTTAACAAAGTTATCTAATTTTTAAGACTTTATTTAAAATAAATAGCAGAAAATTTTGTTATATCCATAACTCCTTAACAATTCATCAATCTGTTTATTAAATGGATTAGAATTTGATTTTTTTTAAATAGGTTAATAAATTATGATGAAAATTAAACTCCTACTGGTACAACTCGATTCCTTAACATGCATTGCCGGAGATTTATACCATACAACTCAACAACCGAGCATTGTAGTTGTACTGAGATTCGGTTAACTACACTCCAGAGTTTAACGTTGCAAAATTATACATTTCTACCCGGCGAGTCCTCTTTTTGTTTCTGCTAAAGAGTAGAGAGTAGATCTTGCAGGATTTATGTGATTGTTGACCCCCAAATCCAGTTATTACTCGGTAATCCACTTGACAACAATGCGGGATTGGCTTAGTCGCCTGCCAAATGGACTTGTTATTTTTCATTTGTTATTTTATCAAGTTGAACAAGGTAGGTAGGTGACGTCTATCAAGCCAAGTAAGGCTTAGTTTGGCCACGCTACATGCACACCTCAGCATAGCCTCCGTAGAAATTTTAAATTAGGGGTGTGTTAGACAATGGATAAAACCTTTAAAAGTAAAGTTTTCGTGTAAAAATTTTTAAAATAAAAGAAAATGATATAATATGATAATAATAATGAAAAGAAATAAAAAATAGAGTTAAAATAGACAAAATAATTATATAGGTAATTTTAAATAAATAATTGACAAATATGATAATTGCATAATGTGAGATTATATAATTGCCCTTTTTGGTTGATTTTGATATAATCTTGATTTTGAATGTGTGGTATTGATGATGTGCATTGTGATGAATATGATTATCGTATGAGTTTTGGAAAAGTAGGATATGTTTGTGGAATTATTTTTTTATGATCGTTGTGACATGATTTGTGATAAGATAAATTTGAAATTCATAATAATCTTAAGAATGAAATATGCTTGTTAAGTGTTTGGATTAACTCTCGGAATATACCTATGTGATAATTTCACTTAGAAAAAATACATATATTCAAAAATTATAAACTTTGGTACACGAATTAAATAACATGTGCTCACGTTTTAGTAAAAATTAAAAAATTAAATTAAATAATAAACCCATGTGCCCTGGCTATAAGAAGCTCGTGTTAGCCATGCAAGGAAATTAGACCCTATTAACAATCCACTGATTGAAGGCGAAAAAGATAAGGCAAATCATCGGCCTTCGCCTGAGATAAGCCTGGCTACGTCTGCCCACGGAAGCGCAACTTATAGACGCCATTCGCGTCATTTAGTTTTTTGTTATTTAGAATTTCATACTGTGATATGAAGACTTACTATCGGTAACTATTAATTACTATAGGTCTGCCTGATTTTTTTTTGTTAAGAAGTATTTTATTTCCGTGTAATTTTACAGCAGCAACCATCCCTGCTGTATTCTCTACTCTAGCTTTGGATTCTGACGTTGTACGCTTTTCTGCTGTGATCTGGTCAAGCATCCCTCCAGAGGCCGACCAGAAAATCGCAACAATTAATGTGGCCTGATTAATTCATTTGTTGTTTCGAAAATAAAAAACGATCCAAAGTAATAATTAAATTTCAATTAATTAAAATTACATTTGAATTTAAATTTTTTAGGTGTGTTTGAGAAGTTATAGAACTTTTAATGAAAAGTTTTTAAAATATAAAAAATAATATGATATGTCAGAGATAATGATGAAAATGAAGAGAATAAAATTAACTTAGGTAGGTTAGATATATGTATAATTGTATGGAAATGATTGAAAAATAAAGTAATTGTACAAACAAAACAAAGAAATAATTAAAAATAGTATAGATATTGAGAATAAAAAAAAATTTAAGGTTAAAAGTTTTTGTAAAAAATAAACACTTTCGAAAAAAAATTTATGCAGAACTTTCAAATTATCAAAAAGGAGACAAAATACTCCTATGTTAGAGACAGATTTTAAACTCACATTTCCCTGAACGCATGATGGGGCCCATGTGACTCGGGTAATCCTCGAGTGGCCCTAAGTAGCATATTTATATACCAAGCCCATTTCTATGTAAGCGGGTTAAATAAAAGCGATTCCTTATAATCTCATCCATTTTTAAGATTTTGATATTTTATGAAAAAATATTTAATTCATTATATTTAGCATCATTTATTTAATTAAGAGATCAAGTTTTATTAAAATCCAATGTGTACATAAGCTACATTTGCTTAAAATAAGTACATTTATGTGTAAATTAAAAAAAATACTTAGAACTGTTTAAATATATATTAAAATATAGCAATATTTTATAAAATCATGTATCTGCATATTTATGATATTTTAAATTATTTAAATATTGAAAATATTATTTAAAAATTAACATTTAATATTAAATTATTTTATTACGCTGATTTTATATGTCTATAGATGGGGTCCATATACCGTGATAGTAGATAAATGAAAAATTTTGTTAATAATATAAATAATATTAAATATAATAGATAGAATAGATTTCCCATTAACTACGTGATAGTAAAAATGAAATCCATCCTATAGAGATGGTAAAAATGAAGAAAGTTATATTAAAAAAGAGAGTTTTGTAAAAGCGCTTCCGTTGATATACATGACTCATAACTGCAAGTGTCAGGTCAAGTTGGGTCACTTGTGTTGCAAACAGGATCGGTGCACGCTTTTAATGATTTTAATCTGACATGTTACTTCGGCCGCGGAATCATTCGGGCACGTACGCCTACTACAGTCCGTTGCGAATGCATTCCTTTGCTGGGATAGGGAAGGCATTCCACGAGCCCATTTTTTATCCCAATAACTCACGGGCTGTTGTGACCCGACGCATTAAAGGGAACATGGATGCGTCCGGTAAACACACAGAGCAGCAATATTTTTCCATATAAGTATCTTTTATTCTTAATTATTAATCTGATCTTATCATATCACTCTCCCACCATTTTCAAAATTTTCTATCCATGTTACCAAACACGCACGTAATAATGAAGTATATAAAACAATAACTAAGAAAAAGAAACTATACTAGCTGCTATAGGTATTCCATCTTCGACAAAGTCATTCTTGCGCTACTAGATTAATTAGAAGTGCTTTACATTTGAGTATATTTTTTAGAATTTCCATTCGCACCCACGAGTGGGAAAAGGCATAATTAATTGTGGAATAAGAGAGAGAGAGAGTTAAACAAAAAAAAAAAAAAAAGAAGTCGAAAATGGAATGTGAATGTTAGGAATAAAAATAAGCATAAACACTACAGACTATAGGAAACGAATAGAAGTATGCATAAAAGTTTATACATTTTTTTTTTAATGAAAACAATATACAGAATACGAAAAAACGGAAGGGCTCCCAGCCTCATGTAGCTCCCAAAAGCGTCACTTGAGCCATATAAGAGGGGAGACAATCCTCCATCAACACAGATGAATCTTTACAAGATACATACTTTATAAATTCATGGGGTTCGTTTCTCCAGGAATATTCACTCCTATCCTGCAATAGGATCCATTTTGCAAGGCAGTGAAGAGGGAAGTTACCTATTCTAAAAATCAGGAAAGTGATTTGATCAAAAAGAGGCTTCAAGCTTCTGATTTCCTTCACCACCCATTCAGTGCTAGATCTAATGACTTCCTCCCCTGATAACCAGTTGGTGAGCATTGCAGAATCACTCTCGCACTCCACATGCTTCACTCCCGTTTCAACACATCCCGTTGTCCCCTGAACAAACCAACCGGAAATGCTGATGAACTGTTAACCGTGGCAACCCGTGCACTATGATTATCGACATCGAACATGCATTCGACTGACGGATGTGGAGGGTAGCTATTAGTATCACATCCATGCCGGTTTCCGTCGAAACCAAGAAGAGTGACGAGTGACGACTTGAATAACCGGCAGAAGAGACGTTTTGGATTGTCCTCTGGTTCCATGATATCAGAATAATGGACGAGGCCGCGTGTTTAGATGGGTTGAATTTTGAATCCATCGTCAAATTTTCCTTGTATTTCAAATCCACTCTGCGTCTCAGGCCCAAAGTTTTATATTCTTGTTTGATGGAAATAGATCATTTTCTACTGGTTCAAAAAAAAAATTTTTTTTTAAATTTTTTTATAAAACTATTACTCTAAATATATTTAATTTATATTTTAAGTCTTCTGCCGTGTAGACCCAACAGGCGACAGCAGCGTTCGCGCTTGGGACTGGCAGAAGGAGAATAGGGGATCACGGAGTTAGGGAGAGAGTGGCGGATTGCAGCAGAAAGGAAACAGAAGTCGATAGCGTGTGTTGCCGAGTGCTGGGTGGCTTGTGACCGGCCTTTGACGCTGCTGGGAAAGATGAATAAAACAGCGGAGGACTTGCTGGAGTCCGAACTGCGGACAATGGCCAACTCCAACGATGCCATTCGAACGCTCAAACCGAGTTCAGAGCCCACTCTTCTTTGCACGGTTTGGACAACCAAGGCATATAATAAGGAGATCTTCAAGTCAATGCTACGCAGATTGTGGAGAACCAAGGGACTGTGTCAGTTCCGAGATGTGGGGGAAAACCTCTATCAAATTGGACTGTCGGATAACAAGGACAAGGATCGCATAATGCAGGGACGGCCTTGGTGCTTTGATCGGCAATTGGTACTTCTGGAGGAACAACAAGATGAAATGGACATTGCCTGCATCATGCTCGTTAAAAGTCCAATGTGGATACACCTCTCTAGCATTCCGTTCATTGTTGATAAAACAGTGTTGGGGAGAGATATAGGAGGCACATTCGAGGAGACTATGGACATTGTGGCTACAGACACAGACCTAAAGCTGAAGGTTTTAATCGATTGCCGCCAACCCCTACGTCGTGGGATGTTTATCCAGTTGGTACCCAACAAAGAAGATGGATAGCGTTCCAATATGAACGGCTACCTGTCTTCTGTTATCTCTGCGGGTGTATGGGACATGCATTTAGGGACTGCAGGATAAAGAAGCCTACCCAACTAAGTGAGGAAGAAATCCATACAGAAGTTGGCTTCGGGCAGGGTTGAAGCCGTTGCAAATCAAGGAGGGGCAGAACTACCGCAACAGAACTGATCCTGTAAGGTATCTTGGTGAACCTCCATGCAAGCTTGATGAGAACAGGTACGGTGGTATGGCTAGAAGAACTGATGACTCAATGAGAAGAGAGCACGAATGCGGAAGCAGTAGCGATGGACGAAATACCACTGATTGGAGTATTGAGGAAGTTGCTGCCACTGACTCAGGCCCGGTAACCAACATAGATATGGGAAGCACTCGAGACGCTGATTCTCAATCATGTAAGGACGACAACTCAAATGCGGACATTCAGTTGCAGCCCGTCACCGAAAGTGCTGGACCAAAGTGCAGGTCGTGCGGGTCTGAAGAGCAGGTCCAACTCAAATGTGGGCAGCCTGTGGAACACCTCCCAAACCAGAAAGTGCAGATCCATCTGCATGATCTGTCCCAGCAACAGAGGACATCATTTTCGAAGGACCAAATGGAGGGAGGGAATGGCTTGCATTGGTGGGAAGAGGGAGACCCATTCCAAGCACTCCAAGAAGGGATGGGGACAGAGATGTTTGATGGGGCCTTGGAAGGGAAGTTCGAAGGGACAAGGGGGCAGCAAGTAGAGCAGATGGGTTTGGGTAGAAACGGGAGGAGTGATTCATGGCAAGGTAGGGAGATTTGGAGTGAAGAAGGGAAGGAACATACGTCAACTAGGGGAGAGGGAGAGATGGCTGTGTCAAATGAGTTTGAGACAGTTGTGCTTGTCGAGGGGTTAAATGACAATAAAGTGGAGGAAGGTAGGAGGGCTGGGGGCAGCAGAGTATCTAGGCAAATACGAAGGAGATGGAAGAGGAGGGCCAGAGACAGACAAGAAGATGGATGGATGGAGGAGGGTAGTGGTCCAAGAGGTGGAAAGAGAGAATTGAGCAGCGATTAGTGTCAAGTTTGGGGGCCCTAAAAACGGGTAAAACGTCATGGTAACAACAACAATGAGGAGGTGGTGGCTAGGGGGTCCCCCCAGCCCCATCTCCTTTAAGATGGCCCTTATAGCTTGGAATTGCCGTGGGCTTGGGAACCCACGAGCAGTTCGCAGTTTCATTGACTTAGTCAAGTCAAAAGATCCCTATTTGGTCTTCCTTTCTGAAACAAAGTGTAATTCAAAAGAGATGGATGGCATAAGACGAAGACTTAAGTTCGATTGCTGCTTTGTGGTGGAACCGAATGAAAGAAGGGGTGGATTGGCTCTTCTATGGAACAATATCAAACCGGTTTGTATCAAAACCTTTTCAACACACCATATTGATGCTGAGATAGATGGATGGCGATTCACGGGCTTCTATGGGCACCCTCAGGCTCACCTTCGTCGATATGGTTGGAATGTTCTCAAAACATTAGCAGTTGGCTGGAGTGAACCGTGGCTAATCATGGGGGACTTCAATGAAGTTTTGGGCCCAAGTGAATATATCAGTGAGAGAAGTCGACCCCAATCTCAAATGGCCCTCTTTCAGGAGACTATGGACAAATGCAATCTTTTTTATATTGGTTTCTCTGGCTCGACAATGACATAGAGAAATAATAGACGGGGAAGTCAAAGAGTGGAAGCAAGGTTGGATAGGGGGTTAGCGACGGCGGCCTGGTTACGGCTCTTTAACTATGCTAAGGTGTATCATCTTGCGGCCTCGACCTCTGATCACTCTTCAATCTTACTCAAGCTTACCACTAGTGGAGATAAGAGGAAACCGCCATGGGAATTCAAATACGAGCTTTTTTGGGCTCGAGATGCGGAGGCTACCAAAATTGTCCAACAAGCTTGGGAATCCGCTTATCATAGGGGCTCCAATTATGGGGATCGACTCGGGTGGAAGATTAATCGATGTGGTGTCGAACTGGCAAGGTGGAATCGAAGCAGAAGTGGGAACATCCGAAAATCCATTGAACGAAAACAGGAAGAACTTCTAGGCCTTATGAGGATGAGACCGAGTGATGGAAGAGATGATTCCATGCAAAGACTTCGAAATCAAATCAACCGTTTACTGGAAGATGAAGAGCAGATATGGAGAATGAGAGCAAAGGCACATTGGCTCAAGGATGGGGATAAAAACACTGGTTTTTTTCATCGCACTGCCTCTAATCGTCGAAGAGCAAACCTCATTGAGGAGTTGGTCGACCAAAACGGTGAAACTGTTCGGGACCAAGATTTACTAATGAGTATGGCAGTTTCTCATTTCATGGAATCTATGAGGCATCTGATCAAGGTGAGGTGTCATGGGTGGACAATGTCATTTCTATGCGAATCTTGGAGGCACAAAGGGAATCCCTAACCAGACCGCTACAGTCTTCGGAGGTGATAACGACACTTAAGGAAATGCAACCTACTAAGGCCCCAGGTCCAGATGGGATGTCAGCGGGTTTCTTCCAGCGGCATTGGAACATTGTGGGCAATGATATCACAGCATGGTGTAGCGAATTCATGATGGGTGAGGATCTCGCAAACCTTTGTAACCACATTGGGGAGTCAAACTCTACTACTCTCATCTTTGTTCCCAAAAGGTCAGGGGCGAACCGACTTTCTCAGTTCAGACTAATTAGCCTCTGTAATGTGGTGTATAAAATTCTGGCAAAGGTCCTCGCGAATAGATTCAAACTGGTTCTGAATGACATCATTGGAGACGAGCAGAGCGCTTTTGTCCCTGGGCGCCTCATTACGGACAATATGCTAATTACTTACGAGGCTATCCATTCTCTCAGAAGGTGAAAGAAAGGTAGAAGGCACGAGATGGCTATCAAATTGGACATGTCTCAGGCGTATGATAGGGTTGAATGGAATTTCCTCGGCAAAATGTTGAAGGTCATGAATTTCAGTCCAAAGTGGACTAATTGGATGCTGAGCTGCATATCTTCTGTCGGGTACAAGGTAAATGTGAATGGATTCAAATCCGATTATTTTAATCCTCAAAGGGGCCTATGCCAGGGGGACCCCCTCTCTCCATATCTTTTCCTAATTTGTGTGGAGGGGCTCTCAGCACTTATTGCTCAAGCAATCTCTAGGGGTTCTATACGAGGCATCAAACTCCAATCGCGTGGCCCGACGATTTCTCACCTGATGTTCGCGGATGATGCAATCATATTCATTAGGGCGGACAAGGGGGACTTGAGGAATTTGTTAGACAATCTTAACCAATATGTGTCTTCATCAGGCCAGAAGGTAAATGTGGATAAGACTGTGGTTTTCTTCATCTCAAATATGGATGGTAATGCAAAGGGGGAGATGTTACGCTTGTTGGAGTCGGGTGGTAATGGTTTTCACAAATACTTGGGACTCCTAGCTTGGATTGGTAGATCTAAGGCGGGCATCTTCTCTGACCTCAAAGAACGCATTTGGAAAGGATCCAGGGGTGGAAAGGGAAGCTCTTATCATGGGGAGGGAAGGAGGTTCTCATCAAGGCGGTTGCGCAGGCTATTCCCTCCTACGCTATGAGTATTTTCCTTTTGCCAAAATCTTTCTGCCATGACATCAATGGGATGCTCAGCAAATTCTGGTGGGGAGAAAGGAATGGAAACAGAAAGATGAGCTGGGTAGCATGGAGTGATATGTGTAAACCGAAGAGGGCAGGGGGCATTGGTTTCAGAGATTTTCATAAGTTCAATTGTGCTCTTCTGGCGAAGCAAGTGTGGAGACTGGTTTCAGGCACAACATCCTTATGCCATAGAGTTCTCAAGGCCAGATACTACCCAAATTCGGATATTTGCACGTGTAAGGTAAAGCAATCGGACTCATTTACCTGGAGAAGCATTCTTAAGGTGAGGGATATAATCCATAGTGGCTGCCTGTGGAGAATTGGCGATGGGTCGAGGGTAAAATTTTTTGAGGACAGATGGCTTGACTCCGAGATTGT
>JAXCLR010000050.1:76330824-76346879 GCA_035584095.1 Annona squamosa
GGACAGACATTAAATTAATATTGACAGTTTTGTAACTAAATCCTATCCGATCATTCAGTTGTCCAAACATAGACAATTAATATCTTTCTTTCTTTCTTGCTTTTTTAAAAATCAATTTTGCTCATTACATTTCCTAATGCGTTGGAATTTCATTCCCACATGCATCGGCGCGCTTGGAAGGTGCGACAGTGCGAGTAAAGTCGGTGAAATCCGTTCTACTGTCTACAGAATGCCCACAAGTCAACGTTGCGGGGCCTTTCAGTTGCTTTGCTCACCCAACAACTGTTCGAGGAGGAGATCAAAAAACCAAATAGCTCACCATTCATGGGAAAACACAGAGGAAAAACGGGCAACAATGAACGGACGACGGGATGGGAGGAGGGACAGTATGGTAAACTTGACGTCTAATGGGCTGCGACTCTTTGGTACACAATAATGGGAAAAGTTATAAAGCTAATTTAGAATATACGTTTCTAAAAATTTAAATTTGAGGTAGCGATTTGCAAACAGAAATGCTTCTGTGAAATAACTCTTTTATATAATCTCTTTCTTTTTGTCTTTTTCATTTTGAATATTTTCATAGTTAATAAAAAATCTACTTTATCTATTCTAATTAGCATTGTTTATAATATTTCGAATTTTTTTTTTTTACTTATCTGGTATTATTGTGCATGTTCCCCATCTATAAATGTATAAAGTCAGCCTAATAAAATAATTTGATATTAACTATTAGTTTTAAAGTTATATTTTCATCATCTAAATCATATAAAATATCATTTTTCATTGGACAAATAATTTTATAAAATATTATTATATTTTAATTCATACGTGAATGGATCTAAGCATTTTTCCGAATTTACACAAAAATACATTTATTTTTGAGAAAAAATGACATATGCACTTATTTGATTTAAATAAAACTTGATCTTATAAATGATCTTGAATACAATAAATGAATTGTATTTTTCATCCACTACCAAAATTTTAAAATTTGAATACAGAGAGTGGGCCCGATTGCAACATCCCCAATGATGTGTGGGGTCGGCTACCCCCACTAAAAGCATCCATGAAAAAAAGCCGGCTTGCCTCAAACAATCCCGTCACGGTTAGGCTAAGGTGGTTAGCTGCCGGCACTACCCTACAATGTGCGTTTTGGACAGTTCACCAAGATATGCCAGCTCACGGACCATTAAAAAATGGGCCCAATCAAAGCATGGTGGGGTGGCTTAGCTAGAAAATATAGACAGATTGAATGCCCGCGCTCTTTGCTGTAAAGAGGCCACATAAATGTGAATGATATCATCCCATCACTCGATGACCATGCAAAACGGTGATAGATATTCCATGTTATACTGCTAATGCGTGTGTAACCCTGATTTTTTAAATAAATAAATAACAAAGATGTAATTGGATAAATGTTGGGTTCAAACGTCGACTTTTGAAGATATCGCGAAACTCATCTTCACCCAAAAACGATCATGTAATTGGATGATTGGATTGGATTTGTGGGTCCCACATTTGGAGTGGAAAAATAGATGGGTTGCCACAACCTAGTGGGGTCTTGTTCTCAGGAGGCGTTCTCGTATGAAGTCTATAAAGGCGCTAATGGGAGTACATTGCACTATTTCCCAAAGAAACCGAATTTCCCAAAAACAAGCAGGCAACCTCCCAGCTTTCTCCTCTCTCAAGCCTTCTCCAAGCTCATTCCTCTCTCATCTGTCTCTCACGCAACAAATGGTTAGAGAACCAATCATGGTGTTCTTGCTGCCTTTGTGAAATTCTTTTGGATTCTCACATTGTTTAAGCTTAAATGAACAGGGGGAAGAGAAATCTGAGAAAGGGGCATGGCCGGCATGGTTGAAGTCGCTTCTCGGCACCACATTCTTCACACCTTGCAAATTCCACAGCGATTCCTTCAAGAACGAATGCAATATGTACTGCTTGGTCTGCATGAACGGCGCGCTCTGCTCATCTTGCCTCGTCTCACACCGTGATCATCATAACATTCAGGTATCGCCCACCATTCATTTTCTTTCTTCTTCTTCTTTTTTTTTTTTTCCCCTAGTTCTTTTTCCATAGAATATGCGCAAGTAGCCGTCGGTGTGGGGTGGGATGTCACCTCCGTTGTTTCGTTTTACCAAACACCCAATGGGCCAGAATTGAAAAGACAACCGGTATATCATTGGACATGGGATTGGGTTATTTATCTAGAAATCTGACATCGATATTCAATCCTTTGGGGAACCAGATAAGAAGATCTTCTTACCACGACGTGATCAGGGTGTCGGAAATCCAGAGGTTTTTGGACATCTCCGGCGTCCAAACGTACGTAATCAACAGCGCAAAGGTGGTTTTCTTGAACGAGCGACCGCAGCCCCGGCCAGGAAAAGGTGGCATCAATTCGTGCAAGGTCTGCGACCGGAGCCTGCTCGACTCATTCTCCTTCTGTTCTTTGGGTTGCAAGGTAACATCTCCCAAACATCGTTTCAATCAATCAATTACAGCTCCAGCGTCTCATTCAGCATCATTTGGTCATCATTGCAGTTGGCTGGATGCGCGTCATACCCAGCAAGACATCGCCGTAAGGCAATGGCAGAGCAGTCCAGCCCAGACAGGCATGACTCAGGAGCTATTCTTCCAAGAAATGGTGAGAAAAGCTCACAGCTGTGCATTTCGCCGCCACCAACGCCGCCGCCCAGCATCGTGAATTATAGAACAGTGAATAGAAGGAAGGGAATCCCGCAGAGAGCCCCAATGGGAATCTGCTGGAGTTATGGGGTGGAAGAAAGATGATTGACAGCTTAAACGAGCTTTCTTTAAAAAAAAAAAAAAAAAACATTTTTTTTTTAATATGTGGACCACATTTTAAAGTGGAACTAATAAAGTAATGGTTGTAACTCCAAATCAACAAAATCCCTTCTCTTATTGGTATTTCTCGTTGCTATTGCAAGATTTTTGGGTCGCAAATTGGAAGACCTACTACCGCTAGTGATTTATAAGGTTTTTAAATTGTGAATTGTGTAACGTAATGTGATGATTCATTTATTCTCAACTTTTTATATATATATATATAAAAAAAAAAATTAAGGTCAACTTTCATAAATGACAGATTGGATTTGAATGTGCCTTGGGTTGTATACTCAGTTACTAATTTGTCCAACTGGCTGTCGTCTGAGAGTTTTTAACATTTCATATTTTTAGCCCGTTCCAAGATTCTACCCCATCATTATGAATTTTGAGTAGTGTGAAGGAATAAAAGAACCTCTAGGATCCGTTTAACATCGTGTAAAATAAAATTTTTAACCACCTTCTTCGTATTATTTATATGATTTGACATTTTAAGTGCTTTATTATCTTACTTTTGCTATTATTATTTTTATATTTAAATTATCGATCTACACTGCAAACTGCTTACAGCGCTCGCGCGCACTCTGCATACGACATGATCATCAAGTGTTTACGATATTTTACATTTCTATTACAACTGTTTTACCTATTTTTTCTTCTTTTTTTTTTAATTTTTAATCACTAAGTACATTGCATCACATTAGTCTCCCACACCATGATAATACAATAACGTTGTCATAACAGCATAAAAGTTATTTATAATTATGGTTAAAATATGTATGGTTATTTGTAATTTTTGAAATTATATGGGTATATTTATAAATTAATAATATTATTATTATTCACTTTTTGCTTATTACCAAAGGACAGTAACTTCAAAGGGTACATAACTTTTTCCCACCTTCCGTTAGTTGATGGAATTTTATTTATTTTTTTCAAGTCGCAACATTAGGATTACTATTTTTTACATTTATTATCATTTTGCCAAATAGATAACTTATAATATATGTTCGATCTTGCTCAATGATCGCAATGCGGCCACTCATAAATGGAATGATATAAGTGCGGCCTAAAAATATATTCTTTTATTTTTAATAAATGTGTATCTTTTGCCTATGTGAAAATTGATGATTTTTAAACTTCTTTGGTATTTTTATTGTTAAAAATCGACAAAAGAGACTGCCCTTTTTGTTGATTTTCTTCAAAAATCGCCAAATTATAAAGAAACTAAGACTTAGACGGGCCTACAAATTTATAAAAATAAAAAATTGTTCGAGTCACTTGTAAATTGCTTGATTTATGGAGGCGTCGTACCCGACCGTTCGATCTTTGTTTTTTTCCATCTTTTAATATTCCTATCATGCCAAATTATTTTTGTAGTTTTCGTATATTTTCCACTTTTTTACTTGTTTTTCTTTACTTATTTTTCTTTCATAATTTTCAAGCAAACCTTAATTTGAAGGGGAATGTCACGATCGTTGTTATCAGAAGTAACCAATCATACCATTAAATGGTTTGGAAGATGACGTCATCGTAGTCATTGTTATGACGTAACATTTTTAGCACTTCAAAAGCAACATGAAGTAAAATTTAAGCAATTGATAATCTGATCACGTATAGTGACTAACGTTATTAATACGTATAAGTACCAAAATTTAAAAAAATATATGATAGCCAAAATTTGTTCACTTCTTGGATGGGTAGGGATGGGATGTTCTCTCTCATTTCTTAAAAAATACTTTTTTCACTTTTAGAAAATACGTTTATTTCCGATATAATTTTTTCTAATTACAACACACTTTTTTACCATTTAAGCACACAACAATATTTTTTCCATCATGCATTTTCATCGCAACTCTCAATAAAAGTGTGGATAAGAAAAATAATTTCCTACCTCTTTACAAAGTTGTTTAAAAATAATTTGAAATATTAACAACCAACTAGCATATGTTAATGTTTATTGTTTTATTCATATATTTTAATTATTTTATCAAAAAATTATTCTATTTATTCTTATTTTACTATTATTGTTTTATAAAATACTTTACCGATATGATATCACAATAGTTTTACACTTTTCAAATATATCATTTTTTACATTTCCGACAGTCCGACCGGCCAACACCAGTAAATGGTGTACAAGAAATGCATCACAATGTCGATTAAAAGGGAAGCAAAGTAAAATAGAACGGATGGCTGCGTACAATCTGCGTGGATTTTCGGATCCTGACGTTTGGCTGTGGATGAGAAATGGCTATTTCTGGTTGAAGCTGTCAAATATAAGGCCGCAGATTTGACGGTTATGATCTTGCCTTGCGTGGTCAGAAGCATGTCATAGACTCATACAAAGGCAATCGGGTTGCGTGAGGAAGAGCGGCCGCGGTCACTTCTCTCCACGCGCTCCTTTCCGGATTTTGAGTGCCCACCACGCTTCAAATATTTTCCTCTCACGCCGCTCCATATGGACACCTGCGCCACCCACGCATGTCCAATCGCTGCACGCTTGTCAGATCCAGGACGTCTATGATATGGGCCATCCCAGTATCTGCTCGTCCGTCCTCAATCTACGTGCCTAAATTTCAAAGGTTGAGATCGAGACAACCAACAGCAAGTGTCCAAAATGTTAACAGTTTGAAACAGGAATAGTGATTGATGGCCCACTTCTGATGCTGCACCCGTGCCCAGGCGTTCAGCACGTGGAGACGCAATCAACCGAATTTGGAAAAGGAGTTTCATGCTCAGGAAGGACCGAAGGAGGAATAAAGTCCAAAGAAGCGGTTTCTTGCGTTACTCTTTCAAGCAAGCCAACGCCCCCAGCGATACCCCGTCATCCATATCCCTTCTTCATCTCTCGCTTTTGAGTTTTCTGCGGCATATCTATATATCAAACAAGCATGAATTCACCACCGCCGACCTTCCTTTCCATCAAAAGGAAAATCTGCCCGAACCAACAACCGATTCCAGGAGTCTCCGATGATTTTGCTGATGGGTTGAAGAAAGCAAGTCCAGAGAATATGGTGATGGGTTTCACTATCTCTCCAAGGTACAACGTTGATCTGTTGCAAAATTGCGATCTCCCACCGCCCGCCAAGTTCTTCTCCGGAGACTCCGACTTGGTTTTGCGGAAGGCAACAGCAATGATGCAACAGTCGTCACCATCGAGGTGAGTTTCCCGCGGGTTGGATGGTGAAGTTGCCTAGATGTTTCCTTGGGATGCTAGCTTGAATATGGTTATTTGTGAATTCCAATATCTGATCTGACGTTACAGTAGCAAGGTTGGCGAAACGGAGGACGATTTTACCGGGGGCGTCAGCGACGGTAAATTGAATCTACTAAGAGCGCTGCGGTTATCGCAAACACGAGCAAGGGAAGCGGAGAAGAAGATCGTAGAGATGAGCGTAGAGAAGGAACGTTTGAGCGCTCTCTTATTGGGAGAGTCGTTACAGCTATTTGCGCACCACCAGTGGCTGAAACTGCTTGAGATGGAGGTGGAATACTTGCATTGGCAGGTTGCAGTTTCGTTGCGTGCAGGCAACGAGAGAGAGCAGGAAGCCGCAGCGTCGGCGAAGACAAATGACATCGTAGATGGTTCAGATGCAGGTTCGGCCTGGTGTGTAGCCTTCGCGGTATGCTTGGGCATTGCCAGTGTGGGGTTTGTATTGGGTTGTAGTTATTGGTTTTGACCAATGCCAAGGCAGGAAATAGGAAGAGACGCTTCCCAATTATAAGCCCTTCTAAATAGCAGTAAAGCATTTTTACATTAATGAAAAGTTTAAAAAGTTAATGTATATATTACACAGCTTTTTAATAAGATTTCTTCTCTGAAAAAAAGAAAAAAGAAAAAAACGAAACAAGCGTGTGCGTTCCAAGCCGGAGAAAGCCAGATCTTGTTGCATGATCTAGAAGGGGGCACCTGAAAAACCCCAGAGCAAAAGGACAATCACACCGCCTGGAAGAAGGTCAAGAAGTCAAACGTGACGCAGAGAAACAGCTGCATTCGGACGCACAATTAATATTCTAATTGGAAACTATATATTATACAGACAAGGCTATATACTATATTTACAAGCTTCACACTGATCTGTTCTATATGATAGCTAGATGTATGTTTCTCAAGTGCCCATAACACTCATCACTGGTGCTGAAGTATTCCAAGCAGGCCCAGCAGATATGCCTGCCACACTTGCACTCTATATGGTTACATCCATCCCCCTTTTCAATGGTGTAGCCACACACTGGACAGTTCTTCACATGATCCTTTCCCTTCCGCCACTCCAACAATGAGCTGTCCGGGTCGTCCTTGAATTCCTTGTACCTCTCACAACTTATGGAGGGATGGTACTCCAAGTGACACCTCCTGCAGGTCTCCACAAAACAAGCACCACAAGCAAACGGCGGTTGCTCGGCTGCCACTTCAGGATCTACCACCTGATAGACAGCAGGACAGTCAGGTGATGGGCAGAACCTGTAATCTCCGCCGCTTGCAGCTACAAATGCCCCCACTGACGCCCTGAAAAGATCCTCCAACTTGTCAGCTGGGAGCAAATTCTTCAAGTCCACAAGTAAAATCGGCTCTCGGCACCCCTCCTGAGCACAGCAGACGGGGAGACCATCATGGGTCTTAATTGCAGAGTCCAACTGGTCAACCAAGCACATCCGACAGAACCCATGCCCACATCCTTCCAGCTGGTAACGGTCTTCCACCTCACATAGGCAAATCGCACACGTCGCCTCTCCAATACATGGCTCACCTGGTCTGCCACTCAGCAATGCAGCTGTCTCCAGAATAATCTCTTCCACCTTTTCCTTCAATTCTTTGTTTCCCCGGACGATGAGTTTATGGTGACGGGTGTTGAGTACGATTTCTACACCAGGTATTCTCTCTTTAAGACCACGCAAATCCGGACCAAACTTCAGAACTATCTCCTTCAACAAGCCATTAGGCAGATTCTCACCTCGGAGGCGAATTTCAAGTCGCTTCTTTTCGTGAAGAATCAATAATGACTGGACCAACATCTGCTCAGCCACATTTATGTTCCCAACAGTCCCAAAGATCTTTACGCAGTGATTCTGTTTGTCATGAAGAATATACGTCTTTGTCTCTCGCTGCAAACTCTTCATAAGTGCAACACCATCTCGAGAAAACAACAGCTGTATCACATTCACGGTCAGGCTAGGATGAGATATAGTCCTCCCCTTCATTAGCTGCTCCAGTGGCTTGCGTAACTCTGCCACAGTTTTTGTGGCATTTGATGATATTTTTACCAGATAGGTACCATTCTCATTTTGATCCAGACTATAAGACACACCTGTACAGTCACATAGGCAAAACCAGGTCAATACTTTAATCAACATTACCAACATGGCCATAAAAGTAGATAAAAACAAGATGGACACTTCCCTCGCAAAAAAGCAATTTCACTTTATAGTAAACTAGGCATAAGGTGGACAGTATCCGGGGCATCAGGAGGGATGGGAGTATTCTCTTTGCATAAACCATGTGCATGACACATGTGATTTCCAAGCTACTCATCTGATCTGATCCACCATGTTTGGACAGTTAGGATTGTCCAACCATGTTGATACGTTTTTGTTAAGGATGGCACCAATTGGACTTGCTATCTCTCCTGAGCAGGAGAGAGTTAGATTATAATAATGGTTATCTGAAGAGGATGGCAATACCGTAGTAGTGCCCACAAAACCATCAATCAGTGGGAGCTAAGTCTTAGGTGGTACAGATACTGAATGGATGACTTTGGATGGTCACTATCGATCTAACTCTCCAGGTCTTGACGTCTTGTGACCGACAGTGTAGCTTTATAATCTTCTTGCGGACTATTATAAAGTGCAGATACGCTTGCAATGACAGAGATATATAGTTTGGTTTTTGCTAGAATACAGCAAGACAATAACATGAATGCTGTTCCCTAGTAGTAAAGTTGAAATTCATTCATATATAGCAGAGCCCAAAAAACGCACATCCGAGGACATGGTCAAGACCTCAGGTAACTCATAAAAATCTGAAAAATATTTTACTTGAATATTTTTCTCAACAGGTACAACAGGCATCAGCAATAGCAAGAAATTGTACCCATAATTAAAATACCATCCTTGAGGATTGCATCCCATTGTATTAAAAGTACCCGCTCATTTACAAGAGCTAATTCTCACTATGGAAGTTCATGTGGAAGTTGGATGTCGCAAACATGCCAAACATCTGCAAGAGGTGAAATCTGAAGAAAGCTAGCCATAACATGAAATGGCACATTCAAACTCAAGTCTAATTGGAAAATCTAATTGGACCACGTAGCTTGAGTTATACTAGTAATTCATAGGGTGAAAACTCCTGTTAGAAAGCTTTAGAGAGAGAAAGAAGTCAGAACACATGCAATCTAAAACATTGAAAACATTTTTAAAAACTAAAAAGAAGACTTTAGAGTGCATATATATATATATATATATGAAGTCTGATTATGTACAATATATCATATATATGCTTAATTACAATATTCATTTTTTATTTTTTATTTTAATTTTTTCTTAGACTTTCCCCAAGTATACCCATTAGATTTGACCATAATCCCAAATATAACCATTATGTTTTCAAATTTTCAAATATACCCACTACATTTGCGGTTAACATTGCGTTAAAAATCGTTATTTAAAATTTTTATAAATGCCCAAAATACGCCTGTTATAAAATAACAAAAGATGAAATAAACTAGAAAGAAAATGAAATTAAGGCTCTCTAAATTTAAGCTCACATGCAATTAGAGCATTGGTGAGTTATGATATTCAAATTTTCAATTATGCCCAAAATTTGATGGGCATATCATACAATAAAATATATTGTATGTAATCAGGTCTCTTTTGGTGAAGTTACAAATATGTACCTTTCTGGTGATTGAAACTTTTAAGCAGTGCATCCAGTTCCTTCTTGATGACACGGTATACAGGCATGGGGCATGAAACAGAGCTATGAAACAACTGCTGGCATTGTATCTTTTGCCATGGAAGGCAACCAGGAAGAACTTCCCCTTCAATATGTTGCAAAGCCTTTGCTGCCTCCAGATGTAAACTTCCATCAAACATGATTGAAGCTTTCATCCAGTAGTCCTTTGGATCTGGAAGTAACATTTGAACCCTGCAATGACTGCCAGCAAGGTTCTTGTTGGGCAAAAAAGGAGCAATCAATCTACGAAGTGCTTCTGCTTGCGCACCGCCTGACAGCTGATTGACAGGTTCCCCTCTTAGTAAGTGAACATCCATGATTCTTCTTTTTGTGGCATTTCTTAAAGCACATAGTATTTCAGGTTCTGACACATCCTTGTCTACTCCATTGATAATAGCACAGTCCATAAATCTCCGACCAATTTCGCAATGAACAAGCTTTCCTCCAATCAGCATGTTAGAGCAATCTTCAACAATTCCATTTAAATCTTCTATTGCACATCTGATTATTGCAATCCCCCTGCTAGGCCTGCGAGGCCAACGGACCATGGCCCTGACTGCAGGGAAGGGCAGCGTTCTAGAATCACCTGCAAAGGCAGGCTTTGAAGGCGTGACTTTAAGCAAGGCACCCTGCAATGCTACTGCATTCAACTCAGCAACAGCTTTTGCAGCAGCTTCAGGAGTAAGAAAAGTAATCTTGCCCCACTTTTCTGAGTCCTCACCTTCCTGTCCAGTGCTAGCATATTTATGAAAGTTTGCTATACCTGACGTGCATTTGTCAAACATTCTGAGGAGTTCCTTGTCCTCGAGATTGTGTGCATTTGGGTGGAATACGTCGACGGATAGATGCCTTTTGTCCAGTTCCAGGTGCTTAATTTCAGCACCAGCACCAAATAGTGCAACAGGGGGAGAAAAACCAGGGCCTGCACGAAATAAGCTCTTTTCAGTGCATTCAACTCTTAACCATTTCTTTTCATACTCGACAGCATCATTTACAGTCTTATGAGCCTTTTCCATATATCTGGATGATGTAAATATGTTTATCTCTTGCTTCTCAAAGTCAACGTCAATTCCTATGCGGTTATCATTGCAATCCTTTTGAAGACGTGAAACAAGGCATTGCAAGTTGTAATTCATCTTCCCACATAACCTTCTCAAAACATAATTGCCAACTCCCATGATTACATTTTGCTGCATCTTCTGGTCTTCAAGTTCAGAGAAATCAAATGGAGGTGCTGGTTTAAGTGATAGCAAACATTCATAGTCAAAGGCAGTTACACAAACCAAGTATTGATTTGAAATTGATAGGAGTTCACCAAAAACAACCCAATTCGGTTTCTGATCATACACTAGCAATGAACATGAAGGATGGAGTTGGACATGCTGTCCTGTGGAAGCCACTTGATAACCGAGCTTATCATATCCAGAATACATTGCAACATTTTGTGAAAGGGATGAAAGAATAACCTTCTTTAACACAACATCATGAACTGTAGTAACATTGGGATCCCACTTCCAGTAAGTTGGAACAATCAAGCTGAGTTCATGCCGAAGACAGTGCTCCAACTCAGAAACAGTATCCCTACATCTTCTCATGGATTTTGCATTGATACTGTTCTCCCAACACCACATATTTCTACTGTCTTGACACTTCTCCCATTCCCTATAAACTGACAGCAGGGTAAAGAGGTCCCCAGCATGGTGGCAAAACTGTACCCTAAGGCAATCAGATTTATATTTCTCTTCATCAGTGCCAACCCTGCAAAATATGCTACTGGCATTTGCCATGACAGCAGCAAGAACGACACCCTCTTTACCCAAACCATAATTGAAGCTATCAAGAATTAGCTTCCCAAGGCGAGGTTCAACACCTAATTTCACCAAATCATTACCGGTTTGAGTAAGCTTCAAAGCATCAACCTCACATACAACAGCACCTAACTGGACAAGATTTCTGATAGCCATATTGATTGCATCTGGACTTGGTACATCAACAAAATCAAAATCCTGAACATCCTTGATGCCTGCTGCAAGAATTCTTAGAATAGCAACACCGAGGTGAACTTTACGAATTTCAGGATCTAGATGACATGGCATCGATTGAAACTCTTCCTCAGAGTAAAGTCTATAACATTTTCCAGCATCCATTCGTCCAGCACGTCCAGCACGCTGGTTAGCAGAACTTTGGCTAATTCTGCAAACTCTAAGTACATTCATACCATTTCCAGGTTCAAATCTACACTCTTTAACCATACCCGTGTCAACCACATATCTAATTCCTGGAATTGTCAGTGAAGTCTCAGCTACATTCGTGGCAAAAATAATCTTCCGCTTTCCAGAATAATTTTGAAACACATGATTTTGTTCATCACCAGAGAGCTTTCCATGCAATGCCAATGGAACTGCAGATAGATCTTGAAAATTTTCACAAGCCCATTCAACTTCTGTTTGAGAAGTTAAGAAGACAAGGATAGCTCCTTCTTCCTCAGTTTTGTGTATCTCAGTCACCATCCTAACTGCATCAGAAACATATGACGCACAAGTGCCAGTATACTGTTTTGAAACAACTTCCTGTGAACTCTCATCAGAATTATTGGTAACATACACAATGTCCACTGGGAAGTTTCGCCCCATCACATGGTAAGTACTGCAGTGAAAGAAGTAATTTGAAAGCTTATTTGCATCAGCTGTGGCAGACATTATAATAAGTCTCAAATCAATCCTCTGAAGTAGCAATTTTTTGGTCAATGCCAATAGAAGATCAGTGTTCAAGCTTCTTTCATGGGCTTCATCCACAATGATGCATGAAATGCTAGACAAACTCATATCATCAATGAAGTGCTGAAGGAGGCAATGATCTGTCATAAATATTACCTTCTGGTTCAATCTATGGAACGATGAGTATGATGGGTAACATATCACTGAATCATCTGCATAGCAGCCATCACTTTCTTCCCTGACCCTCTTTGACAAGGACAATGCTGCAATCTTCCGGGGCTGAGTACATACAATTGACCCATGAGCAGCTATTCCTGAATCAGCCAGATATTGAACCAACTGTGTACTCTTCCCAGAGCCTGTCTCCCCGATCAAGACCAATACCTATGTGGATTTCAAATGGAAAAGGCTGTAAGTTGGGTTTTGAAAGGAGAAAAAAAAATAGTTGCAGATCTACCATGCACTATGTAATTCATCACTACCATAAGCTGTTTCCCACCTAAGTGGGTCAGCTGCATAGATCCCAGCCTTTGCTATCTAATTCTGATTCCCAATTGATTCTCAGGCATACTATTGAACTATGAGAAAAATGGTCTTGCGGGGAAAAAAAATAATAATAATTTGCATTCATTCTTACAAAAATCTGACTCCAACAAAAATATCATTAGTTAATTGATAAGCTACAGTCCAGACTGAGCCGGAAAAGGTGATTAATGAACTATAGTCCAGTGTCCAGACTTCGGGGGGAAAATGAAAAACATATTTCAGCACATAATTCTAAGATCATCATTGCGGTCACTATTACAAACCAATGACAGACATGTCCATCATTGCACTCAAAGCAAAATGACTACAGCACCTGCAGAGCAGTATTCCTTTTCCTCGTCTCTTTTACGTCCAAAGAATAACCCACACATATTCGTAAATGCTGAATTAAATACAGCGCAAAGCATTTTTTGAGGATGCAAGAACCAAGGTCTAGGCAAAACATGTCAATAGAATGAGCCATAATGAGGATATTGAGTAGCATATGTGGCGATGGGGAAGGATGAAACTAAAACTAAAAGGAGATAAGAAAATTTAAGGGAAAATGGGCCCACAAGAGACAAGGTAAGGAAAATTTAAGTGGTCTGTTCTTATGTATGAATGCGACAATGAAGGATACCAGCCTTCAAACTTCAGTCTAAGCAATCAACTACATGCAACCCTCCTAAAACAAGCTAACAATTAAACTTCATGCTTACGCATTTCCATGGAATCTAAAACAATATCATCAATGGAGGCAATGACGCATTCTTGCTGTGTGACATTTGTAAATGGAAAGTACAGGTCAGGGTAGTGATTCTATAAAGCCCTCTTAAGTTACCAATAAAGTAACTAGAATGCTATTTACATGTCCCACAATGAATAGCTACTCCTTCAAACCATGAAATATTGCATGAATTCCAGCCAAAATCTGTCTATAAGTTAATTCAAGAATATACTGCCAGGTAAACTGAAATTTCCTGCCTTTTTCCCTGTGGTTTCAACAACTTGGCCATAAAATAGTGTTGCTTTTGGTTCCAGACTTTTGACAAACAGGGCTACGAATAGCATGTCATCAATTCTTACTAGAAAGGGCCAGCATTGTTACTATAAGCAACAGATAAATATCAAGTGAACATCCATTAGGGGAGAATGGAAGTAAGAAACGTAAAATAAAATAAGATAAACATATACTCTCATGAGAAATTCGAAATCAACCCAGCTCACAGTTGTTAAAGGTGAGAGTTGCAATTAGACCCAAACTCCAAGGAACCTTGGGGCCTAGGCATAAGACCCACAAGCAAGCGTTCTTGAGTAAAGCCAGGCACATATTATAAAAAATTTCACTAATTTAATAACATAAGAACCTTATATAAAAATATTCACTATATTCCTAAATCACAGCCGTTATAAATAAAGAACTTCAAATTCCAGTAATCTAACATTTAATTCAAAAAGAAAGGCAAAAATTAAAGAAGACAACTCTATTTAAATGTTAGAAGTTCTTAGACTTCTAGCAAGTTAAATCGAACACGCTTAAGCGCATTTCAAGGCTCAAAAAGTGTTCTTGACTGAGCCTTGAGCCAATGTGCCTGAATGGGCATGCCTTCAACAACTATGACAAGCACTAAAGCACATTTTAAGACGCCATCAAAGAATATGGCGGGCCCAATGCTGAAGGACACCTGTCTAGTCCAGGCAATTAGGTGGGCCAACTCCGTGCTTTCCGATCAAAGCCACAACTAGCAGGCCTGATGATGGATTCTTGACCAGATGTAGTCATCTGCTTCACCAAATCTCGTCCACTGCCAAAAACGGCCATGTGAGCTAGGCTGCATTTAGAATTCAAACGCTACAACATTCTCTGCCATGAGCTTGTACATACAACACGATTTAGTTACAACGACATGGAGACGCCGGAACAACATATTAGAACAGAAATTGATGGGCCATTCATACCTGCTGGCTATGAATATGGTGAAGAATCTCCTTTCTATGAGAATAAATAGGCAAACCGTCCTCCAGTCTCCGTTGCTCACGAGCCATCAGATTATGCAATCGATCCCAATCGAATTCACCACTTTCAAATCTTAGCAGTTCCGGTCCTTCCTCTGAGTTGTCGTGCTTCGGCTCTTCAAGGTGGCATAGTATACAGCCCATGGCAGACTGAAATTCCTTCAACCTCCTTCTAAGAAGCTTCTGCTCTGCAACCAGAGCCTTCTTCCTGTCCTGCTCCGCAAAGGACTTCATCAGCTTCCTCGCCTTGCCAAGAAATTTACTAACTTTTTCAATCTCATCCTGCAAGGAATCTATCTTCTCCTTACAGCGGGCCACTGCCTCACCATCAAGGAGACCACGGGCGTGGGCCACGAAAAGGGACTTGAGGCGTTCGGAGAGCTCCAAGCGATGCAACGGAAGATTAAGCGTGGACCTGAGGTCCGGGGTCAGGTGGTGGATTCCCTGGAGGCGCTGCTCCCAGAAATGCACAATTGCTTTGAGAGCCTCAGGCCACTGCCGGAAGAAGAGACGGCCGGCGGCGAAACCGAAACCGGAACCGAAAGCATGGCTTTCGTGGAACTTGGAGGGGCAATTGTCGATGAGGTGCTTCACCTCAGATTTGGAGATGCTACGGTGGCGGGATTGGAGCTCGACTACGAAGATGGGGCGCTCCACTTTGGATTTGGAGAAATTAAGGTGGCAGGACTGGAGCTCGGCCACGGAGTTCCGGCGGTTGTCTCGCCGGAAATTCGAGACGGCGCTGTGTTTTCTCATCTTCGATTATGTAGTATTTTACCGGGGGAATTCAATGAAAAAAACCCTAAAGAATTCAATGAAGGGGGGAGAAGTTGGAGGGGACGGGTGGGAAGAAGAAGAACTTGGGAAGAAAATCGACGTTCGCCGATTGGGAAAGGAAAGTCCTTAGATAGACGCTCAGGGAAGCGCGGCGTATGGAACTCGCACACCCACCTACAGTGGTGGAGCGCAATTCAGTGCACCCGGGTGCGTTGAGGCTG
>JAXCLR010000050.1:76349314-76373300 GCA_035584095.1 Annona squamosa
AGCATAGGAACTCATCATCGGGGTTCGCAGCGGTCATTCGCGATTCAAGGGGAGCCTTTGTAGCGGCGAAAGGATGGCGCCAGGATGACTTTATGGAACCATTGTTCATGGAGGCAAAGGCTTTCCTTCTCGGTACATCTTGGGGACTGGAATCCAACTTGCCAGTAATGCAAATTGAAACCGATTCACTTCTTCTTGCCAACCTGCTTTCGACTGACGGCCTCGTCCCCTCCTGTTGGGATTGTAATCAACGAAATCAACGCTATTCTCTTTTCTTCCAACTGTGTCACTGTTCATCATGTACTTAGGCAGGGGAACGCTATGACTCATGCCTTAGCCGACGCTATTTCTGTTTCCTCTGTTGACCATCAAGTTTGGTGGGGTACCCCCCCACAGGTTCTACAAGAAAAGATTTGTATAGACAATTTTTTGGCAATGAAAGTTTCTGGATCATCCTATCCCTCCTCCCTCTCAGGCGAGTAGGGTCGTGGGATAGGGTTTTTTCCTTTTCTCAAAAAAAAATTCAAAATTATAAAAAAAATCCCATGATTTATTTAACTTTATTTCAAATAAGCTATAAAAACAATAAATTTACTGATCCATGTGGCCAAGCAGTGAGTGCTTTTTACAATAAATTTAACAGGTTAAAACTGGACAAATATTCAAGAGTATGGCTTTTTTTCAAGAAGTGCATGGGTCATTCTAGGAAGCAAAAGCCACCACGTGCAAGTCTCTAACATCCATTATTATCTTGGTGAGACCTCGAGAACCAACAGCGATGTTGCAATGGCTAAGATAATTGTTATGTAAATCTGTCCTCTCAAACAAGAAGCATTGGGCTCGCCAACATGGTAATTTTTAAAAAATTTTCTTTAGTTTTCTTGATAGCATGGCCCGCCAGTTAGCATTCAGCAGAAATAATATGGGAATTGTGGGCCAAAAAAAGCTACAAATATTATTAATAAATACAGATATCTATATATATAGAACTTTTCCTGTGCAGTAAAGATGCATCATAATTAACGATGCATTTGACCAAGATGGGCTCCACAAGTACTTAAATGTATTAATACCGTATACAATCGTTTATCTATATATAAATTTGATAGCAAATGGTAAAATGTTGAAAAAATAACTTTAAAATTATTATTTACATCAAACTATTTTATTACGTTCAATTTGTATTATTGTTAGATGATGTTCATACACATATCTAATTGAGATGAAAATTAATATGATAATAAAATAGATAATTCTACTTATGAGAAATTATGAGTGTAAGAAATACTTAAGTGCAGCTTCACTGCACCACAATCACGGTGCAATTATCTCAAAATAGGCCTCATATGATCATAAAATTATAATCTACTCCACCTGTTGTATTTAAAATTATGTATTCTATTATTGTACCAATTTTCATCCTGATTAGATATGCGTATAGACCCATCTAAAAATGGTACAAATTCAATATAATAAAATAATTTGATTTAAATAACAACTTTAAAGTTATTTTTTCAACATATAAATAATTCACTATAGAATTTATATATAGATAAATGATTATATAAAGTATCAATATACTTAAGTACATGTAAAGCCCATTTTGGACCAAATTCACCGTTAATTATAATGCAGCTTCACTTTATGGAAAAGGTTTTCTCTCTATATATAGAAAGAGAAATATATATATATATATTTAGGTGCTGCTTCATTGCACTACAATTACCTTAAAATGAGTCTTATATAATCAAAAAATTATAATCTACTCCACCAATTATATTTAGAATTATGTAAACTAGGTTTCTCATTTTTTAAATTTTGTTTTGGTAATCATTAATTGACTTGATTTGTAGCTTGAACTAAACAAATTTCTATAGTGTAATTTAGGGTGAGATTGCAATTTAAAAATATGGTTAAATGTAGAATTGAATTAAGGTTTTATAATATAGGGTTAGGTTGACAAGAGTTGAGTCGACGCAACTCAATTTACAGCCTAATTTGAAATCAGTGTAATGTCTTGTAAGACTCAACCTCTAATGTTCGTCATCACCATAAGTTTGCCCGAAAGTGCAACTTCTAAAGAATTTGAACCATCAATGAAAGTATAAATTATTTTCGTGTTGTTGTCATCAAATTCGTTGATGGCCACCCTATCCCATTTACAATTTCTCCTTATGGTAGGGTTTTAGGAAACAATTCCCTCCATAGTGTGAAAATGTGAATGCACTTCATTATAATATTTGAATGTCATGATGTATATAAAATATCAAAAAAAAGTTTGTCAATGTGGTTGTTTATATGTAATTTTTTTATTCACTAACTTGTATACATATAAGGACTTAATCCGGTTCCCTCAATGAAATAGACCGTTTATTGAACATTTTTAAAAATTTCTACAATAATTTTGTGCTTAAAAATTCAAATAAATATATATGTCAAAAAAGTAAAACTAGTTTTTAGGTTAGATACACTTAGATCAATAATTTTATAAAAAGCCTAAATCTACATCGCATCTAGTGTATTGGATTAGAGTCCTAAATATAAATGAGTTGAATTCCATGGAACTGCTTAAGTGGCCCACAGTTCCACCATTTTAGAATATCTATTTCTTGGAAATAATTGAATATATATTATTGTCTAAATGCACTCAGGTGTATTTAAAAATTACTAAAATATTATTGTTTTTAAAAATTCAAAAAAATCTATAAATCTTCAAAAATAGTAAAACGATATACAGGTTAAATACATTTAGAGCATGTTTGTTAATGTACATAAAAAACGTGGGATGGGAACCCATAGGATTACGGATTCTCATGCTCAATTAATAACTATATTTTTACTCTTTTACTCCTACATTTCAATAATTATCAATAATTTTTCTTTCTTATTACACTCCAACTATCTTATTTATTCCATCTTTATCTCTATTATTTCATACAATCATACAATTATCAAAATATTTCATTTTCCACTTCCCATCACATTGCACATTTCTCAAAAATTTTACATTACCAAACAAGCCCTTAGGTTAAAAGATGTGTAAAAATTTCAAAAAAAAATTTTAAAAAAAATGAGATTTTGCACTTGGGCGCGCTGAAACTAAATTCGCCCTAGTGCTAAGAATCACAAATCATATATACATGTTTACCAAGCCTCAATACATAAAAATGTTTTGAGGTTTTCTTCTTTTCTTTTTATTTTTATATGGGCTAGATTTTATCTTATATATACCAAAATTTACCATTTCTTATTTATGTTTTTATAATCGCGAAATTAAAATTTTCACTTATTTTAATGATAAATGAGGTGAAAAATGTTAATTTTAAAATTATAGAAAGATATATTCAAATTTAAAAAAATACATCCTGATAATGAACTATTCAGTACGAGTGGGCACATGTAAAAATGAATTTATAAAAAATTGGCTGAAATACCCAAATTATTGAGGCTTGGTGCATATGTATGATATTCAACAGCACCCTTGTTTTTATCTATTTTCTTTTTTTTTTTAATCATTCGTGCATCGTATTCATATACAATTGCCCCCAATTCAAGCTAGTTGTGGCTAGTCGAAATTTTTTTATTTTTATAAAGTTTTTAAAGTTTATCTTAAATTTCTAATAAAAATGGATTAGCAGATGTATTCATTTATTCACGCCTTTTTATTTTAAAAAATCAACAAAAATATATAAGGAATAAAAAATTTCATACGGCAACCAACATAGGTGAAGCCCGTTCCTTTATAAAAATTTCAATTTTTTTTTTTTTCCAAATAGCCATAACTTCGCTTGAATTGCGGTCAACCATATTGGATCACGCCCCGAGATTTATTCAATAACATAATTTTAAATCATTTTAATGAAAATTTTATGTGGGTCACATAAGATATATTTACTCCAAACTCTGCTGATTTTGCAGCCCACATACCAATATTTACATTTAAATTGAAATAATAAATTTTTAATAACTACTATATTTTTAAATACAAGAGAGGGTATGGAAAATGGTGCAAATTACATACACTAGTTCAAGATATATGAGAAGCAAGTAAAAGATCAACTTTTCGGTCCTTTTCTAGGTGGCAGAAATGCAAAATTTAAAAAGTCAAGATATATGAAGAGATCTCTTGAGTTATCTTTTATATTATGATTAACGGATTCAAAAGACTTTAAAAGAAGGACTTGAAGAATTGAAGTTTGCTCCTTTGTGAAGAACAATTTTAAAAAACAGTTGTCATCTTTCAAAAGAAGTTGTTGTAGTAATTCAAAACTTCAAGTTGTCATTCAAATGTTGAATATGTTGCAGATGTAGATGTGCAAAATTGGTTTGTTTTTATTTAAAATTTAATTTTCTGTATTACCATGATGTTGATGGTGATCAAACCAAAAGAGATCGTAATACCTTAATGTTGATAGTGATTAAACTAAGAGGAAGTGAATCAAAGGTTGATTACTTCACAAGCTCACTAGAGCTTAGTACCAATATAAAAGATGGTTGAACAAATCATACTACTGTAACTTGTATGATAGAGTTGACTAGTGGAACCTAAGTCATCGCGCTTGAAAAGTGGAGTGAGATAAGAAGATCTAAACTACTATATGTGATTTTGTCATTAGTTCCATTTTATTATTGTGGCTTGTATTTTTTGCTCCATTCACATCATTTTACCAAAGTTCTTTGAATAGCTACCACATGGGATCAACGGGTTATTTGCTTTAGGGTATGTTTGGTTTTAAATAAAAATTTTTATTCTAAACTTTTTAATCTAAAACTTTTTACTCTCTATAACAACCTAATTTTTAAAATTTTTTCTTCACATCTTTCTATATAAACTAACTTAATTTTTAGTTATTTTTAAACAACTATTCGTATTATTAACCTATCTATTTTAACTTTATTCATTTTATTTCTTATCATTATCCCTATCATATTATATCATTTTTTCTAATTTTAAAAACTTTTATGCCAAAATATTTTAATTCAAAAGTTTATCACTTCCCAAATACACCATCAATCTAAAAGATCAATTTCATGTTTTTAATTAGAATTTTAGTTCTAAAATAAACTTCAGTAAAAATGTCAACTCTTTTTACCTTACGAGTTGTAAATATGTTAGACGGGTTGATAGGTTAAAAAGATCGGATAATCTGAGTTGAGGAGTTACATATATAGTTCATCCATGATCAACTCATTTATTTAAACAGGTCATACAATCGGTTAGCGGGCCGGAAAAATCTCAATCTAATTTACATCAAGCGGTGTTTAGTCAGCCCCGTCAACCCGATTACCCCTCTAATTTCATCATCGCAATGGCCCCATCCATATAATTAAATGAAAATTTTTGGGAGCTTAAAAAAATTTAAAACACGGTGCATGATTCGAATAAATCTGGTTTGATCGGGGCTGTCTCGGCACCTTCGTACGCTAGTAGGAGAGGTTGCAGCTGCAGGTGGGATCATCAGAGTGCTCAAATCCTTAAAAATAAAAAAAATCTCGATCTCCACATGAGCATGTGCCGGGGTGGTAAAGCACGACAGCTACCGAAGAGGCTGTTTGGGTTGGAATGTACTGTCTACTTGGGAGTCTTGTCTTCCAAATTGATGGAGAGCTTAGTCTCTAATGAATTTAGGTGCAGCTTGTGGCCTCCAATGAAGATATGTAGGGAGCCTGTAGTCTCTCAAGTGAATGGATATGAAGATATGTAGGGAGCTTGTAGTCTCTCAGGTGAATGGATCTGATTGCAATATAAGATTTCATATTGTTCAAAACCAATAAAAAAATCTCAATCTCGAAGTATATAAAAGTATGTATTCGCATCCGGTATCTCCTATACTAGTCCTATATTCCACCGGTCCTCTTTGGTTGATACACAAGCACTAACATATCCTGTTGTATGCATGAAGTGGCATGAAAATCCAAAACCCCAGGGACGTCCTTTCTACTGTGACATGAGAACCGAAAATTTTGACTTTATAAAGTTAAACAAGGATTTCAACCATCTAATAATCTAATGATCGCGTGCAACTTCAAAGTTGTTACAACAGGCACAAGATAGAGGTATTAATGGTGATGGTCAATCTGCTCGTCCAATTTATTTATAAATATGTTTGAGTTAGAATTTTTGAATAAATGAGTTAAAATGTTATAACCTGTCAACTCATGTAGTAACCTATTGAACTCATTTAACTAATTAAAATTATATATAAATATAAACTTCTTGATTATTTTTCCCTCTAAGTCTTCCTTCTAATACCTAATTTTTATTTTACATTGCTCCCCTAATTCTATTTTCTTATTACTGCACTATTTTCTTTTTTCCTATCCTCAAAATATTTTCTCACATCTCTATGTGAAATCATCATCGGCCACAATTTAAACTTTTAAGTTGCTTACTATACAACTCGTTAATAATTTTTCAATCCATTTATTAAATAAGTTAGGATTGAAGTTTTTTAAACGAGTGAATAAACAAATTAGGAATGAGATATTTTAAATGGATTTGGATTAGAATTTGGCTCCAATTTATCCAACCCGATCTGTGAATACTCCTCGTTCAAGCCTGTTTGGCTAGATATTTTTATGCATTGCTAGCACTTTACAAGTTTTGACAGTGTTTGGGATTATATAAAAGTGTCGTAACTCCTGTAAAATGGTCTAATTTTAATAAAAATTGGTACGGTCGGTGCTTTGAAAACTTGACCATGTTGGGCGGTTAGACCGATACGACTGTGAACAATAGCAAATTCAATCCGGTTGGATGATAATTTTCTGATTCGGAAGAGAACCACTTAGTACTGGTCGAATCATCAGTTGGACCATGAAAATTAGTCAATTGCAGTTGGGTCCATTGGCAAACTCCAAACAACAGCAAATCAAAATCCAACGAAGTGCCAATCAAAAAAAAAAAAAAAAAAACCAACGAAGTGACCAATAGAGCAATGCTCATTTGGTCTCCACAGGTGAAATCACGACAACATTCTATTGTGGTGGGGGTGGTTTGAATCACATGTTGGGATTTTGGCGCAATTTTACGTGGAAGCTATACGTCTCCCATGATAAGACGTGAGCAGTTGATCTCCCTCGTAAATAGATGGAAGTTTGTTTTCTTACTGGATATAAGTGGAGCTTGTAGTCTCCAGAGTAAATAAGCTTGATTTGATATGTCATATTGGATGTCGTAATAAACCAATGAAGTGAAACTTCTGGCAAGGAATCAATTTCCCCACTCACCTTTCCCCAGTGCATTTCTTACGTTTGCAACTCACCTTTCCTCAGTGCATTTCTTACGTTTACACTATCCAATGAGTATACCCGCAGCCGCCAACATTAGGTAATGTTTATTCGTATTTGAAAAACCATACTGAATATTAAATTTCAATTTCAATGTGCAAAATGATTGACACAAATGTTTCATTTTACACTTATAGAACATGATAATATATGCTTATTTAATATTTTAAATAAATTTGTTATAAATTATAAAATCAGCATTTTATAATTATTTTATATTAATATTACAGTTCAAAACAGTTTAAACCAACAGCGGAACCGGATGAACATAGACTAGACACAAACATAGTTCAATCAGCGGTTGGGTTCTCAAGCAATTTGAGTACGGTTGAGGGAAGTTGATAATTGACGACTCCAAAATACTAGTGATAGAGTGTTTTTTTTTTTTTTTGATAAAATAGTGATAGAGTTTTACTACAGACGGATACTTGGCCAAACAGCCCTAGTAATTGGGATGTAGAGAGCTTAATCAGGCAGCGGTTTAGTTTTATTGAACAAATTATTGTGGGTCCTAAGTGCAGGCACATCATTCATTAGCATAGATGAGGGCATCATTGGCATGCCTTGTGGAGACTTTGAGTAGCCCCCAAGACAACTCCCCTAAAGTGGCTTTACATTTACGCACAGCTAGTTATTGAAAACAAATGCTCGCACTGTTTCACTAAGATTGATATCAACAGCCACAAATAATTCAGCAGGTACAAAGAAGCTGCAGAGCTGGCCCACCATTTGTACGGTCTGGAATACAAAGCAAAACACGGATTTCTATGGTCCAAAGCGTTGTGGACCTCTGGCTCCAGGCCCCCCTCGACAGTGGTTCCTCTTACTGATTATCACACCTTTCCCCTTTACCAACGGAAAACTAGGATCATGAGAGAACCGTGCCAAACGACTGCAATTGGTTGACACTGGAGTCTATTTGTTTAGAGGAGAATAATAAACGGGATAGGAAATGGGAATGGAATGAATATAATAAAGGTAAAATGAAAATAAAATAATATAAATTCTGTGGTTGTGGAGAAAGATAATGAGAAAATGATAAGAACATAAAGATAAAAATGAAAAACAAAAAGGTTATTTCTAAATATACCCACTATATTTTTCCTTAATTTTAAATATGTCCACTGTACTTTTCAAAATCCTAAATATATCCACTATGTTTGCATTTAATCTCAAAAATGTCCGTTTTATAAAAAAATCATTAGTTAAAATTTTTAAATGCCCAAAATACCCTGTTGTAAAATAATAAAAAAAAATGAAAGTGCTTTAAATTTAAACTTCATGTGCAATTAAGTCATTAGTGAGTTATAACATTCAATTTTTCTAGTTTTGTCCTCAATTTGAGTAGCATATTAGTAATTTCACTTATTTTCTAGCGACGTTAGCTCACAAAATGAGCATTTTTGGAATTAAAATGAAAACATAATCAGTATGTTTGGGATTGATTATGTTTGGGATTTTAGAAACATATTGAGCATATTTTGAATTAGAATTAAACTTAATGCCTAAAACGAAATTTTAAAAAAGTTGGACAAATAAAGGTTAAAGCATCGACTTGCTGTCATCCCCCGTTCCCATCCCGCGTACCATTTTCGTTTGCACTCGTTGAAGGCCTTGAGGCTTGACCACTGACTGGGTAATTCGATTCTTGGAAAGTGTTGCTCATGTGATGAGCTTTGGCCCACTTACAATTGGGAATATTAGGCTTTAGACCGTGTTAGTCAAATATTTCAAATAATTATTAGAAAGAGAAATTTAATTAAGAATTAATGGTCACATGGAAATTAAGACCGATGCAAAAGCATTTTTATCGACAGAAGTTTTGTACTCCACTGGTTTGCCAATGGAAACTTGAGAGCTTGTTTCAAATCATACAATATTCTTAGTTCAAATCTGTATTCGGAATGAGAATATAATGATGTGTTTTAGAAAATAAGTAAAGTTATATTAAAAATTAAAAAAGTTGTCTTAAAAATTAAAAATCTGTTTTGGTAATAATAATACAGATTTAACTGTTTTGGTAATAATAATACAGATTTAATGTAGAACTTGAAACAGGCCCTTATTATATATAAAAAGCAACAATAAATTTGATAACCTAATCTTTAATCTTTTCAACCGATATGACTTTTGACCTTTTCTAAAAACTCATTTGTGATTTAGCCTGATGTCATGAATAAAATTTGTTTTGTAACAATTAGTAATTAAGTTGCAGCTTATCGTTGTTTTAATCCCAACGATCTTATATGGTCACCCATAAATCGGCTGATTCGAAAATATATATTTTTTATTTTTAATAATTTTTAATACATATGTAGACCCCATCTAAACTTCCATACTGTGACATTTAACATTTTAAAAAAATTATATTTTATTTTGATTCTTGTAAATTAAAAATTAAGACGTGGACACATATGCCTGTAAATCTTCTCCTTCTATTGGGGATAAATGCGTCTGCCTCTCATCATATCGCCCGATACACGTGCAGCGAAAATATATATATATATATCTGTTTGTTCTTATATTTTTCATAAACGTATGAACCTCCTTTAAATCGGTTCTCAGATCAAATTTTATAATTTCTGATTTTTTACATATATTTTTATTTTAAAAATAAAATATAAAATTTGATATCAAAATCAATCTGGATAAGCCTAAAAATCATTTTAAAATATATAAAAAATTAAAAAAATATTTTTGGGCTGTGATATACGGTCGATCTCACAGGATCTGGTGCCACAAAGTTTGCCATTGCAACTCCGATCTCCGAATCACGTAAACCATGCCCACTTCGTAAGGTAAGGTGATGCAAGAGACTGGACCTAAGGCAACTTTTTTAATGCTCGTGTCAAGGTCAAAAATGTAACACACAGCTGTATTGAAAATAGTTTTTTATTTATAAATCCCAAACTTGTGGTTGGGAATTAGGAATATCACACGGCTAATCCCGAGGGGTGGTCTTAGAAGTTAGAACATCACGCCTCTGTTTCTCAGGAAAGAATGATGATTTCCACATTAAAATCATTTTTGAGTTTCTAGCATTTATTTATTCGTAAATAATTAAAGATGGGGTGGTCCTTAACTGGCTAATTTTTTAAAAATGTAAACACGGATCATCTACAGATGCTCTTAAATCACGTGAATCGGATTTTTGCTCCCCCCCAACTAATATCGTCTCTATAAAGGAGACTGCTTTTGCAATGTTCTTCCATCTTATGTGCAATCGGATTGGGTGATTTTGCTTTCTGGTTAATAAAATGGCTCAAACTGTAGATAGATCAGTTGTGGGTTTGATCTTCATATTCTGCTCTGCGGTTTTCACCTCAGCTACAGTTCACACAGTGGGTGATGCAAGAGGATGGAATCTGGGGGTGGACTACTCCACTTGGACAAGCGGCAAAATCTTTGCGGTTGGTGATATGCTTGGTAAGTCAGTTATTCGTGATTCTTTTTCTGGCCTCGTCTTTAGTCTTTTAGAGAATATTGCTATCTTGTCTTGGGTCGAAAAAGGAATTGATGAGCAAGAAATTAAAATCTGGTCGATTTGTGGCCTCTTTGATAGTATTTAAATACAACAGAGGGCTACATTCAGTGGCTGAGGTTAGCGCAAGAGACTACCAAAGCTGCAGTGCAGCCAGTTCGATAAGCACAGACAGCAGCGGGTCGACTACGATTGCTCTCAAGACGGCAGGAACGCACTACTTCGTCTGTCCAGTGCCTCCACATTGTCGAGCGGGTATGAAGCTGGCAGTCGCGGTCGGAGGAAGCAAAGACAGAGGGAAGAACAGGGTCTTTTACTCCACCATGACAAACTCTTCCATTCCATGATGAGAGTATCTGAAATTGGCACTGGAACAACCGCGCCCATTTCTACTTGTTGGCTTTTTAAAAGGAAAAAGCCCTCCCATGACTACTGGGGTGGCTCCCATAGGCATATTCAACATTTCATAAAGTTCTCTTTATACGGTTATCTATAACCCCACACATCCGAGTGCTGAAATTACTATAACAATTAATTTGAAAATATATGTTTGTGTGCTCATTTTAAATGGAGCTTCATTGAGATGTCTATTGATTTTCAACTGCTATACATTCACTTAAAGTGCCTGATGTGTGTGTAGCATGTGGTGCACAACCTTGAGTGTTGGCTATTCCTTCCCCCAGCAAGCAATAGCAGGCTAACAGCTACAAAGTCTCGACGCAGTGTTACCATTAGAAAGAAAATGGCTTTCTGTCTCCAATTCCTCCATAGGACGCTCTCATAAAAGAAAACGGCTCTCGTCCAATTCCTACATAGCATGCTCTTATAATGTCCTGTACGGTAATGTTGCCATTGGAAAGAAAACGGCTTTCTGTATATTTCTCGTTCAATTCCTTTACCGTGCTCTTATTTAAAAATGGAAATAACCTCACCGGATGCATGGGGATGGAAAAAAGGCCTTTTTTTTTTTTTTTTTACCGTAGGTCCGTTGGGGAAAGATGAAGTGTGGAATGGTAATGGAGGAAATTTTGTAAAAGTGAATGATGTCATGTGAAAAGAATAAAGAGAATAAAAATGAAATAGAAATATGTGAAAAATGGTTCAAACACATGTATAATAATAAATAAAGTAGAATAATTAGGTGATTAATATGTCAAATTATACCAACAAATATGTAACAATTAATGAGAATTATCTTCTTCCCTTTTTTTTTTTTTTTCACATCTTCCGAAACTGACTCTTAATGTAAACGTTCCAGGAAGGCATTGCCAGCTACCGTGTGAAGTGGATGATCATACGTAATTTAAAATTGTGGGTCTACAAACGTAGAAAAGCAAATGCAATTAGTCACCATTCTCTTTCTTGTAGCCCATTCTTTCTTCTTTAATCCGCTGTGCCCTGGCTTCCGGCGTATTCGTCCCACATCAGCATCAGAAATTAGATCATAATAATAATGATATTATAAACCGTATAAAAATACTTCTCTACACAATAACACTAATTAAGTAATAAAATTTATATAATAATATAAATAAAGCTAAATAGAACAGATGTACTGAAATTCCTTTTCCACCGTGTACGTCAGAGAAGTGGAGTTTAAACAAGCGAACTCATCTATGAACGGGCGCACTGTTTCAACGGAGGTGGCGTAAATCTGGCGACTGGAGGCTGGAGGTGGTCAAACATGTACAGAAAGGGCCTTCTCCTAAAGTCTATTTCATACCGTGGGTTTGGTTTCAGGCTTTCTGGCATGTAGGTAGGGTGAAACTTAGGTTATTTAGGTTATGTAGGTCTGATCTGGAGTGAAAAATAATTTCATTCTATTTTTAAAAAAATTTATACTATTTTATTTTAAGTCAAGTTAATTTAAATACATACTATCTTATTCTTTGAGGTTGGTTCAATTCTAATTCCGATTCCAAATCAATTCTTTTTATTAATCTTTATCTTGTATTTGAAAATCATAACTCTAATATAAACTTTACTTAAAACTTATAATCAATATTATAATGATATATTTTATTTTTATCCTATTTTATTTTTAGTCGAGTTAATTTAAATATATACCATCTTATTTTTTAAGGTTGACTTAATTCTAATTCCGATTTCAAATCAATTCTTTGAATTAATCTTTATATTCTATTTGAAAATCATAATTCTGATATAAACTTTACTTAAAACTTATAATCAATATTATAATGATATATTTTTAGAATACATTTATTAAATATATAAAATAATAGATAAACTAAATAAGTTTCCATTTTTAAAATATATATTTTATATCTTTAAAGATATAATATATTTCATAAAAAAAATATAAAATACGTATTACTAATTCAGGTTGGTTTTGGTTGAAGGAATCTTAAAATTTATCCTACTCAGATGACACCTAATATTTTTTGTTTAGAGATTACCCTACTCTATAGATGGAATATATATATTTATTTAGAGATTACCCTACTCTCTAGATGGAATATATATACATATATAACCCATTCTAGAATATCAACGGTCGACCACCCAGTCACACGAACCGCATGTACGCTAGTTTGTAATGTCTCGTTGCGAGCCAGTAGCCATTCAAGGATTGCCAGCCCAGTCCATTTACATGCGTGTCAGTCACCGGCCCTTAACTACAGAACGGAAAACGCCAGGGTGTCATGCGACCTTGCAACAATTTCTTAGGTCCTGTACACATGGGTATGCAGTTCACCTGAAGATCAATGGCGGTACTAGCACCTACACAAGAGCTATCTATGCTCCATAAAAGATAATAATAATAAATAAAAAAAGAGCTATCTATGCGTGTGGGCCTACTGGCTGCCATATCAGCAACTGAAGTGGAAAAGCCGTAAATCACCAGCGAATAAACACAAGAAGAATAACGAATTTTTTTAATAAAAAATTACAGTCAACCACAAATCCACAAATCATACTATGTAATATGTAATATGTAATATGCCAAAAGTATCCAAAACCAACCTATATGAGTCGACAAAGAAAAATCAATAGGATCATTTTCCTAGTGTAAAAATCTGCGGCATTCACCAACCAAGATGATGAGCAGCTTAGAAAGCTCCTCTCGCACGGAAAAGGCCTAGAACAAGAGAACAGCTGCCAAAGCGGAGGAGACGGCCGACCCGGCAAGCACCACTCTACTCATCATCATGGTAGCACCGCTATCGGCTGGAGGAGTGCCCACCGGAGATGGTGATGGGGGAACTGACGGGGAGTCCGAAGCCTCAGGAGCTGGAGAAACCGGTGAGGGAGAAGCGGGGACAGGAGCAGGTGAAGAAGGTGGAGGAACGGCGGTTGGAGAAGGCGATGAGGCAGGCGTAGTCGAGGTTGGTGAAGGGGCAGGGGCGGCGGAAGGAGTAACGTCTACAGAAGGAGACGGTGCAGGAGACGGAGACCGAGATGGAGGGGTAGCGGCAGGAGACGGCGACGGAGACGGAGGAGAAACTGCTGGAGTAGGGGAAGATGATGGAGAAGTGGCAGTCGGTGCCGCTGAGGGGGCGGAACCCGGCGCCTGACTGACTGCGGATCCCGCAAATAGCGCCAGAACCAATACGATCGCGAAACTGCTGCTGTGAAAACCCATCTTCTTCTCCTGCAGTGCTTCTCTGCTTCTCTACACACAGAGACGGAGGTATTTCTTTCTTTCGAGTGGTTTGGCTTTCAAAGGGTGAAATATATATAGTGTGTGTGGAAAGTCGTAGTTGGAAAGGAAATATATAAAGTATTCAATAACATATTTTATTTCTAAAAAATAATTGGACAAGTAAATTGGGGGTTTTTGCCTTCCTGTATCATAGCCGTTTGGCAATAGGAAATTTCCATCGTCGCTTCAATACTACGATAATCCCTCACAAGTCTAAATGCGTTTCCGTTTCATCCGGACCGCCCATCTCGTACTGTTGTTCTGCATTATAAGTGACGGTGCAGATGACTGATCCATGGGCCCGTTAGCGTTCAAAAATAAATAGCTAAAATATGCGACGAGGTTAGCAAGAATGGTTTTTCTCAGCCTACAGCGTCGCGAACGCGCATGCGTACGAAGCAACATCGTCTGCCAGAGCAGCTGCTGCTGCTGCTGTTGCCAGCAAACTTTCGTGGATGCAACTCCAATTCTACCAGCAGAGGAATGCAGTTGGATTGTCCACAAGAAAATGCAAACTTGTCTTGAAGGCTTTCCCAAGCTCTCTGGATCGTGCGGAATGCATGATCCCTGGGATCTGATACGTCAGTTGAAGCTCGGCCCCTCTTTTTCTCCAACGTCGGCCAGCGCATATGCCATCGCTATTTCCGTGGCCCATGGGCTGGAAGCGGGTTGTGCTTCGGAACCGGATTCCTCCAAAATCCTGTGGAGGCCACTGTGCCTTCTAGATTCAGTCGATCTCGTGTAATATCCTAATTTCTAAATATAGATTTCATCTTAAATTTCAAATTGGACGTCAAGATAATAAAATTTTATCCAAAATATTTCAATCGGTAATAATATGTGATGTTAAAATTTTTTGGATGGGGCAGTTGAATATTTAGTTTGAATGATTTTCGTTGGTAAAAATAAAAAAATAAAATTACATTCATATTTTGTAATGTATCCACAGTATAATTATAATGCCAGCTCATCCACACGGCGTGGGAGTGGGACCCCGTGTTTGTGGAAAAGCATAAACAGCTCGCGTTCTCTGGTCAACAGAGATCCGCCCAAGTAGTAGAGGCGCTAACGCGTTGCGAGCAAATTTGCGTGTTCCTGGCATGGTTGAGTGGTGGGCATGAACATGCATTGCCCGGAATCTCCACCGCTAATCATGGGCTGCTCGGGTTATCTGTCTTAGTTGACGTCCGTTGTTGAACTTCAACATTCTAAGGTAGCTTTTCATGAGAACGTCCACCGCAGTGACGTCCACTCTGCCGCTAATTTCGGAGGCTCCGTTCCCAAGCCACTCACCTTCTCCAGGTCAGGGATTCAATTTGACGGGTTAAGCCCCGACTTAGCCTTCCGAACCCAATTTTTATGTGTGTTAAAATACACTTTTGTGCAACATTAAACGAAGAAATTTTATTTGTAAATATGATATGATTAATGTTAAAGTATACCTGAGCTCAATTTCTCATTTTATATTTATTATGAAATCAGATATGCTTCTATGTAACCAGAATCACTTTATTTTTGAGATTTTAATATTTGATAAAAAATCTAATTTATTTTTTATATTTAACATTATTTATTTAGCTATGAGACTAAGTTTCATCCAAATCTAATATGTGTATAGGCCACATTTGCTCAAAAATAAGTGCATTCATGTGCAAATTAGGAAAATATTTAGATCCGTTCACGTATGTATTAAAATATAACAATACTCTATAGGATTATTTATCCACGTATTATTAATATTTTAGATAATTTAGATATTGAAAAAATTATTTTAAAATTGATATTTTAATATTGAACTATTTTATTACGTTGATTCACGCTTTTATAGATGAGACTCATATACAGTGAAATTAAAAAAATAAAAAAATTTCAGAATACTAGAAATAATGTTAAACACAATAGATTGAGTGAATTTTTTATCAACTATCAAAATTTTAAAAATAGAAAGGGTTACATCGAGAGAAAGTTTTATAGAAGCGCTCCGGTTATAAAACATATTATATGCATACTATCTCAACAATATTTATTTATATTCGTGTATTTTATATTTATGTTTCAATATATGTCTGGCATATTACAATTATTTATAAATAAAATATATTATTTCTATTTTTATTTATCATTATATTTCTTTCATTTACTCTTACGTTAATTAATTTCCTTCTTTTATCTTATTTTTAATATTAAATTTCTCATAGAAATAGTTTTCATATTGCTATATTTTTAAAAATCTCTTTTGACTATGTATTGTTACACTTATTGACATGATTTGTTGTTATTATATATTTATATAAAATTCTAAACTTATCATTTTTTTTTAATGAGAGAATTTACAAGTATTACAACAAAAAGAGATAGAACGAGCTACCCACAAGAATTGAACACCATCCACACAATAAGGGGATGATGGCATCAAGGGGCCAAGCTATATAGTAGAGTCCACAAAAAATTCCAATTTAGGGCGAAAATTAGAGAGGAGAAGATCGCCACCATTGAGCTAACCTACTCTCATAGGAAGTTCCCTTGATGCATGACATGATAAAATTTCACAATTACCTTGCAAAATATTGATTAGAGATCATGAATCACTTTCTACTTCCACCAACAGAGCCTTTGTCTCTATTGCTAGGTTCCATCACTCCCATCTCTGCCTAGCTTTGTGCAGCAACGAAGCTACCATGTCAATCCCTTAACACTGCACCAAAGTCAACCAGGCTATTACTAGAATAACAACTGGCGCCCATAGTTAGCCTCATGAATCCTTCCCTTGGCATTTTTCATCTAACAACCTTCCCTTCACAACATACTTTCCTGTTCTGCATTACCTTGGCAATAAGCAAAAAGTAAAGATATTCATTACACCAACCGGCCACATCCCTCAGATTACACTATCCTCCCTCAAATAGCCCATGATTTTTGAAAAACCACACCCTCCAATATGGACAAATAAAAAGAATAAAGGGGTATCTATTTTTTGATTTAGCAAGCCTATCAATCACATCAAACAAACAATTACCTCGCAAATGATTCTTAGTTGAGATTGGTGGAGCATGAAGAATCTGTTAGAATTACTACACTTCCAGAAGAGGTGGTCCACATCCTTAGTGTAAATGTACCAAACTTACTAAACTTATCACTCTTATGTAAAATATAAATTCATTAATCTAAATTCTAACCCAAAATTCAACTCAAACTCGAATTTTCAAAAGTAAGATTTAGATCTTATAAATAAAGTTAGGATTAATATTAATATTTAATAAATAAGGTTAGGATTATGGATGAGGTAAACTTGAGTTTCATGAGCTTAATTTGTACTCCTACTCTAAGTGCAAGAAAAAAATGAATGCTTAGGAATTTTTAAGAAAAAACTAGAAAGATAGATGCCCATACTGAAAATGCAGAAATTAACACAATTAAAATATTGAGGATAACATATATAAATTATAATAGTAGGTAAAAGAGTTGCAGCCAAAAAATATAGTAGGTAAAAAGAAGAATTTTGAATATCATAATGACTAGAAAGGATGGTAGATAGCAAAAATTAGAAAAGGAAAATTTTGCACATATTTTTTGAATTTAGGTTCTTAAATTTGAAATTTTCAATATCGTGTTGATTTCCATTAGGAAATTTCGGTTACGTTAGAAGCATTAAATCTTTTAGAAATAAATTTTGGAATTAAGAGACTAGGTTGTGTGTTCGGTAATAAAGAAAATTTTAAAAAATAAAAGAGCAATATTATGTGATATGAATAATTATTAGGAGTAAATAGAATGAAGATAATATAAGATTATTGCACAGAAAATTTAAAATAATAATTGGCAATACAAATAATGTAAAAAAACGAAGAATGTTAAATAGTTAAGGCATAAAATCATAACAAAATGGTTGAAATTCCTTTTCTTTCCTTATTACTGAATGAACCCCAATTGCAATAATAATAATTGTGAGGTAACCAACTAAGTCGGTTGGTCGTGATGTCAGCCAAATAATGTGGTGGTAAAGAGTTTGAACCCATTTCACCCTTAGTGGGTGTTCTGTCCCTCATGGATGTACGAAAACTATAGATCTCCTGCATAAGGGACTTTAATCTACTCCTTAATGACGTAAGTTGATATAAAAATATATAAAGTTTCATTTGCTTGATATGTAATATAAGATAGAACAATATAACCTTGCAAGTAATATTCTAGTTGGAACAATAAAAAAATAATTGTAAGATAAATTGAAAAATAGGAAAACCTAGGGTCATTTGAAGAAGTATCTCTTCTTTTAAGTTTTAACGTGACAATTTGCGAATAACCCTCCATCTCGGTGCCATAATCTATTGGGATTTTTTGCAAAATTTGTAAAGTTGCATATTTTAATCACGTATTTTCAATATTTGTACAAATAACCTTCAAAGTTTAATGGTTTTTACAAAATTGGCTCTCTATAAGCAAACGACCATTCATAATTTTCTTTTCAGCAAAGTTGCTACCATTTTTTCACTTGAGTGCAAGAAATGAACTCTCTAATTTTGCATTTTTTTTTTATAGAATATAAACCTTTAACTTTATATGACATTGTAGAAGTTATGAATCAGAATGTTTTGCAAATTAAATCCTTCGCAGAAAAAGTGAGAATAATTTTTGTTTGAATAGTTAAAAAATTAATCCTTGATTTTCAGGACTTTATAAAAAGTAAGTAGGTGCAATTTCGTCTAACAAAAAAACTTATGAATGATGTTTTTTGAATTAAGGTGTAATGCGTTAAAGCCTTAAGCTTAGAGGGTTAATTATGAAAACATTCAAATATATAGTCGAATATGCAACTATCAGATATTTAATTTTGCAAAAACCCATTTCAAACTTTTATTTAGCTATTAGATGAGCTAGAAAATTGGATTACCAAATGTAATTGTTAAACTAAGTCATATCTTCAATGTTGTATATATCAAGTTTTAAGGTAAGATTTCAATTTTCATATAATGAGTGTGCATTTAAGAAGTAATTAAAATTTTGAATTTTTCATAAAAGTTTTTTAAATGAGAAAAAATGATATGGTATAATAATAATAAACAATAAAAAGAATAAACTTAAAATAGATATATTAATTGTATGAATAATTATATAGAAATTATTGAAAAATAAGATAGTTATATCAGAAGATATTAAAATATTAAAAATAGAATTACTATGATCATTAAAAAGTTTTAATTTGAAAAATTTTAAGTATAACCAACCGCACCGCTGTGGATCAATTCTTGCTCTGATGGATCCAGCAATCGCCGATGCCGGTTTCACAATTCTTCCAACTATAAATACAGTAGTAAAAGAGCTAAGATAACATCTCAAAAAATAAAAAAAAAAGCTAAGATCTTCAATCATCCCATCTAAACCTCTATCCAAAAGTTGTTCAATTTGAATGAAATTATATTTTTTAAAAAAGCCCCATTTGAAACGAATTTCTTCTTCTTCTTTTTTTTTTCTCTCCGTCTTTATTGAAGGTAGCTGAGAAGAATTACAAGTCAATGCAAAAAATATCCGCAACGCAACATAAATAAACGAATGAACGAATATGCAATTCTCGCTGTGCAACCCAAAACAAAGATTGGGGGAAAAAGAACAAAAAGGAATCAGCAGCGTTGGTCGTTCACGCGCACAAAATTGGAACAATCTGAATCGTGGAGCAGACCATCTACAACAAGAGCACAACGGCAGCGAAGCAGCAGGCGATCGCAGATCCAGCAACCACAGCTCTATTCATGGCGGGAAGTGTAGCGCTGATGTCTGTGTCTGGGCCCTCTGCCGGGCCGTCCGTCGGAATGTTCGGGGACTCGGGGGCGTAAGGAGAAGGAGCGGCAGCACGACGAGGAGGTCGAGTAGGCGACAGAATTGGGCTATCTGAGACTGGTCCCGAGGAGAAGGGAGCTGGGGATGGAGATTTTGCCGCATTCGGGGAGATGGGAGAATGAGATGGGGATGACTGCGGGGATAGAGAGATGGGAGAAAGAGATGGGGATGACCGTGGAGATACAGAGACAGGAGATGGAGATGGAGATGATTTGGGGGTTACAGAGACGGGAGACGGAGATGGAGATGACGTAGGGATTCTAGAGCGCGGAGAAGGAGATGGAGAAGTGGCTGAGGTTTTAGAGAATGGAGAAGGAGATGAAGCGGGGGTTTTAGAGACTGGGGAAATAGATGCGGCTGGGGGTTTAGCAAGTGGTTTGGGAGTGGGCGATGCGGCCGGGGGCTTAGAGTTAGAGGATGGAGTGGGGGATTTGGCCGTGGGTTTAGGGGCAGGAGCAGTGGGAGATGAGGCTGGGGTTTTGGGAGGTGAGGATGATGGGGGTTCAGAGGCTGGGGACGGTGACAATGCAGAGGATTTATTAAAAGGTGGGGAGGGAGTTGGGGGAATAGCGAAAGAGTGCGGCGAAGTAGCAGGAGAGCGAGAGGTGGGGGATAGTGCGGACCCTGCACTCGGCGCCTGAGAGAGTGCAGTTCCAGCCAATAATCCAAGCAGCATCAGCAGTGAAGCGAAGCTGGTGTTGAAGGAAGCCATCTGTGTTTTTTTGTTTCTTGATATATGTATATATATATTTTTTTTTGGTTTACACTAACGATGCAGAGAGATTTATTTTGGAATCGTGTAGGACAGATAGAGGTGGTAATCTCTTATTGAAAGGGATGGATGATGAGAGGAGAAGTGGGAGATTTATAGTGTAAAATGAGGAGAGAGATGAGGAACTTATGGTTGCAAGCTTATGTACTTGGTCATTGCGCTAGTCAGTTATTCGCTTATACCGCGTCAGTAGTCATGGAAATTGCATTTGCTCTCCGATGTTTTTGCTCTATCGTTCACCAAATATTTCATTACTTTTCAAAATCTCTAACACCGCTTGTCCAAGCATTATCTTATTCATGCCCTTAGTTCTGGTTGAACCTTCCCAGTATCTTCAATTTCTGATACTTACATCTTCAATTTTTATTTTTATTTTTTCGAGAGTGACATTTTCGATTTTAACTACACTTTAAATTAATTAATGTCTTGGTCTTCATCTTAACTCTAAACTTAGGCTATTCTTCCAAATATACTACGTAATTTAGATGTGATAATGGTTTAAAAAAAATTAGATGTGCTAATGAAAATTTTCGCACTAGATTATTGTTGTTCTGTATTAATAAATGAATGCTCTCTAACTAGAAATCATTTCACAAAAACGTTCAAATATGTAAAAATGGTTGGATTCCAATAATAAAGCCTTCCTGCAAAATAAATAAATAAATACTTTTGCAATTTCTTAAAGAATAAATTCAATACGATGGTACTCACTAAATTGCATTGGTAGTGTAGATTTTTTTTTTATTGGAATGTATTTTTACATACATCTCAACACATATTACATTGAAGGCTTTGAGACATTCTTACAAATTTGGAGACACTGTTCTACCAAATAATCAGGAAGACACAATTTCTAACAACTAAATGGGAGACCACGGCTCTCACAACCATCCAGACGGGAGACCAAAGCTCCCAAACACATTTTTTGGTCGAAAGGAGATTCGAACTCTCGACCCACTGCCAGCCACCAATTTTCGGCAGCTACGCAGATGGTTGGGTTATGATCATTTTGCGTCAACTTAAAATCAACAATTTTAGGTTAGATAAAAAAGTATTTTTTTTATGTTTTAAAGTTCTTATAAAATTGGTGTATTTAATCTATAAATCAAGTTTTATAATTTTTAGGATATGTATGCATTGTTAGATTTTTAAATTAGTAGGTATTTAGTCGTTTTTGAGATGGGAATAACTAAAAAACCAAGTGTTTAAAAAAATACGAAAAATAACTGTACATTTCAAAAATGATAAAATTTAATCTATTGACCAACAATTTTTATAAACATTTTAAAAAAATATATTTTTGAGTTGGCTGCAAATGATCACTGTACATATATACATATATTTGGCGATATAGAATGACTATTTGAGTGCGGTGACACTTACTCATATGCAGCAAGTTTTTGTCTTATATGCAACTAAAATTGTTGTCTAATGTAATTAATGAAATTTTGCTGCAAATAATAATATTAATTCAAGTTTCACAAGATTATTGTTGTTATACTTTAAACGTAGATGATCTAAATTTGGCTATACAAAGTCAGTCAAGTATACAATTATTTTTTAGCAAATAAGATAATGCACCATATAATTTTTAGTGCGTAACGCTGTCTTTTGCCGAATTGTTGCAATGCGGTAGTTGACTGGAAGTTGGACATTAATTAAGAAATAATGCGCAGTCAAAAAAATTTAATTACCCAATTTTTATTATGTATTTTTTGATTGTTGCATCTGAAATCTTTACTTTATACTATCATATTTTTCATCTCGAGGTCAAGGTCATGAATCTTTTACAAAATTTTCCTTACTCATTAACGACTATAGCTCCCACACACGAGCCATTACGGATTTGCAAAGATTGAATATAGCAGCGAATCATTTATATACGAAACAAAACAATTTTATTTACAGAATTTTAAATTTATTAAAATAGAAAAACCGATAAAATATGGTATTATTGATAATATTGTAAGATATTATGGGCAAAATAAGAAATTATAAATTTTTTTGACTGAGGAAATTATAAATTTTTATTTTAAATTATGTCCTATTATCGATTGCTTCTAAAAAGACAATACCGCAGGTATTATCCACAAGTAAGACTTCCTGCAGACACCCCACTGCTCCATCCAAATACACCTGGTTTCATTATTAAGTAAATGCCAGCAAAAATAAAGGTCAATGCCGAGAATTTAATCAATTTATATTTCCAGTGACAACATTTTGGAAAAATATTTGAAATTATTTTGATCAAATGATTTGGTAGGCTATAGTGTTCTAAAATTAAAAAAATTGGATTTAAAATTTAAAATTAACATTAATTTGATTTATTTTTCTTTGAATATTAAAATAATACAAAATTTATAGAATAATTAATTTCAAACAAAAAACTTTAGATTTACATTGTCTAATCTTTAGTTTATTAGTTTCTCAAGTACACAATTGCTGTGAATTTATTTTCTTTCAAGTAGCTTTAAATTTACAGACAGATGAACTCAGTTCATCTTCTACGCAACGTAAATTACGCACAAATTACGCACAGGTATGAATTTATTTCTTTCCGTTTTGGTATATTAAGCACAGTTACATTACGCAGGGCAGAGCAAACGGACTGCGATCTCACGTACTTAGGTGTATAATTATTTTTTTGAAATTTTTTTTACGTAAGTGTTAATTTAAGTATACTTAATATGTGTATTAATTTTTAACTTTTTGAAAATTTTTATTTATTTTATATTTTTTAAAATAATAAAATTTATATATATATATATATATTAAATACACTTATATTAATAATTTTGTAGAAAAATTTTAAAAAAATTGAAAGATGAGATGAATGCAGCCAGTGCACTGAGAGTGAGTACACTCGGGTGAGCAAACTATCCGTATGAGATTTCATTTTTAGGGTGTGTTTGGTTAGGGTTAAAACTTTTGATGAAAAGTTGTTGAG
>JAXCLR010000050.1:76373400-76392760 GCA_035584095.1 Annona squamosa
AGAAATCATTTCACAAAAACGTTCAAATATGTAAAAATGGTTGGATTCCAATAATAAAGCCTTCCTGCAAAACAAATAAATAAATACTTTTGCAATTTCTTAAAGAATAAATTCAAGATGATGGTACTCACTAAATTGCATTGGTAGTGTAGATTTTTTTTTATTGGAATGTATTTTTGGATACATCTCAACACATATTACATTGAAGGCTTTGAGACATTCTTACAAATTTTGAGACACTGCTCCACCAAATAATCAGAAAGACATAACTTACAACAACTAAACAGGAGACCACGGCTCCCACAACCATCCAGACGGGATACCAAAGTTCCCAAACACATTTTTTGGCCGAAAGGGGATTTGATGGGAATGAATAGAAAAATAACGCCAGCAATTTAGAGACGATATTAATAACAAAATAAATGAAATAATAATTATTAAAGAGATGGTGCACCTTTAATAAAATGAGGCATACATTGATAATTAAATCAAAACTTAATTAATTACATAATTTATTATCATTTATTTGATCATGACAGTAAAAAGTAAGCTCAATTGGAATCTTAAGTGAGCAAGATTCACCAAAAAATGCATATAATAACTTATAAGATAAATATTTAAATATTTAATTAAGATAAATATTTAAATTTAGTCGTAGACATTAGAATGTTAAAATAATTTATAAAATCATATATTTTCATGGAAATGATGTTTTGGACAATTTAAGTGTTCAATTAATAACTTTAAAATTGATATATAAATTAAATAATTATGTTACATTTGATCTTAGATAGGCCGCTCATATATTAAACTTGACTAAAGTTGATATACTAGTTAAACAAATAATAATGCAACAGGTTGGAGTGAATAATTTCCTCATCCAACATTGACCCCTTTAATTTGGTGAACCTTATCTAGGATGACTCGTGACAGTCCTCAATACGTCCGACACGTTAATTCATATTTGAAATTTATAAACATACAGGACCTCGATCTTCTATTCTGTGAAATTTATTAACTTTATAGGTTTTTATTGTTAAGAAAAAGTATAATATGTCTTTTAAAAAATAAAATAAAATATTAAAAATTATTTAATTTCGTAAGATAAAAGATCTAATTGAATCCGGCATATTTCTAAAAAGTAAAAAATAAAAAATGGATCGATGCATCATACGCATTGAATCACGACCCCCTTTATATATCTTGTAATTAAAGAGTGATGCTACGGCATCCTAATCAGAGTGCAGTTTGTCAAGGCTATATTTGATGATAAAATGAAATTTTAGTCTATTTTATTGCATTTAGAATAATTTATTTAAGTATTTTATTTAACCATGGCATCAAGTTTCGTCAAAGTCCATTATGTGCAAGGCCTGGTTTAAAAGGTACACATTTAGCATGATAATTTATTTAATTTATATAAAAATAATATTTTCAACATATAAACCATCCATAATATCATCTTTTATATGGATAAATGATCTTATAGAGTAATGTAACATTATAGTGCATCTATCAATCGAAAATATAAATAATACCCTAAGGGGCTATATTGAGAGAGTCATCTATTCAATGCCCGTGTCATTAATGAATCTTAATCCTTAGGTGCGTATTAGCTTTTTCCTTTTTGATCTTCAACAAAATTTCCTCAACATGGGGGCAAGTATGCCAAGTAAGATGTTTATATTATATAATTTAATATTTTAGTATTAATTTTAAAAATAAAAAAATCTCTCATGTGCTACAACATGAAAAACACCTATTTTTAAATTTAAATTTAAAATAAAATATTATAAAATAAAATATCAAATTTCATATGTAAAAATATCTTGCTTAGGCACCCATTTTTTAAAAAAAATAATAAAGAGAATAAGTAATATTAACATTGAGGTTTAATACTCACTTGAGCATTGAAACATGAATCATGACGAGGCACGCCAAGTGTCACCTACGGAGGTGTGCTATACCTAAATGAGAACTATTTTGATGACCAAATTGAATCCGTTTTATCTATTATATTTAGGATTTGTGTCAAAAAGTGATAAAATTCTTAATAAAAATTATTTTAAATTAAAAAATAATGTTATGTGATAAAGTTAATGATAAAAAGTCAATAAAATAAAGTCAAAATAAATATGTTAGATGTATGGATGGTTTTGCGTAAATGATTAACAAGTATGATAACTGTCTAGAAAGAAATCCAAAAATAATTTAAAAAATAAGATAATAATGGAAAGTAAAAAATTTTAGTTTAAAATATTTTTGATGTAACAAAGACTTCCTCACAATAAATTTTTTTAACGAAAATGAAAAGTCTTATAAAAATCAAATATTTGCATGAGCTATATCTAAAAAAAGATATGGAATTAATGTCATATGATTATTTGATTTAGATATCACTCTAAAATTGTTAATACAACATTAAAGCTATCTAAATCATTGGATAAATGATTTGATGAATTATTAAATATTCTAACACATTTATAAATTAATAAAAAAAATTTGTGACTTACGCATTTAAATGTATTTTATGCAAATTTGCTCATTCAAAATACCGATTAAATGAATTTTTGGTATAATGATAAACAAATGATGTTAAATTAAATGATTAATTAGATTATAATTTCATTATCAAAGTGAGCTCCATTTCAATAGTAATGCACCGTAGCATATCTCTATAGAAGTTTTAAATTATGATCAGAAAATTACCTATCAACTTTGGAGCTTATGCTTCAATAAGACAAGCAAAATAGAGTCCCTTCCATACATGTCCGCAAGCGATTGCAACATGTGAGGACTGTACCAAGGGAACATTTGACGTCTCCCGCCATGAAAAAGTGCTCCTACCAAATAATGTTCGACTTTTTCACCCTGGACCATTCCTCTTCTATGAAAAGGGGAACTTTAATGACCAGACCATCCCGGGCATTCACTTCTTATAAGTCATTAATTTTTACAATCTAGTTTTCAATGTGTTGCGTTCTATTAACAACATCCATTAAGGGCGTTCTATTAACAATATTAATTTAAGGATCTTTCTATATATCAAAAATATTTCAATCTAAAAATTTTTATCCTTTATAACTACTTCATTTTATTTTTTTTAAATTTTTTCCTATACAACAACTCTATTTTCAATCATTTCTACACAACAGTTCATATATCAAACTTATCTATTTTAACTTTGTTTTATTTACTTTTCATTATTATTCATATCATACTACATCATTTTCATTATTCATTACTTTTCATTATTATTCATATCATACTACGTTATTTTCTCTCATCTCAAAAACTTCTACACAAAAAAATTTTTTATCAAAAATTTTATTACTACCCTTAGTCTACGACTGGCTTGTGGTTTAACATTTTATCTCTAGTTCTATACATTGTTTGATTTACACACCCCCAAAATAAATAAAAAAATTTTAAAAACACTTAGGTCGAGTTGGAAATAAAAAAAAATTAAAAAAAAAAAACTAATATTGATTTAGGGGGTGTGTGGAGGTGAGCTATACCCACACTGGTAGCGGAGGACTTTTTCAGGAAAACTTGCATCACAGGCCTTTTAACTTTGCTATCAGCATTTTAGACCATACGAAGTTTTTTTTTTTTTTGCATTTTAAACTTTTGTCCCTTACAACATTAGAAAAGCACCATCAGAACTCTTGTACATATTAAAAAATTAAAATAAATACCCTTGTATATATATGAAATTTAAAATAAATACCATTACATATATGAAATTTAAAATCCAATTCGGATCTTGATAGTTGCTTGAATATTTTGTGAAATTCCTTTATAATATGTTCTCATAAAAATTTTATTTATGAAGACCTAAACATCATGGAAATTATTTATAATTATTTAATTTAAATGCTTGAAATAATTTCAGACTTTTTCTACTCAAAAGTAAATAAATATTTTTATGGAGCAGACTCAAAATAATTTTGAAATTTTTTTTGTTCAATATGATAATCTGGGTAAATCATATATTTCATTAATAATTTAAACACATAAATACCGCTGCATTGTTTTATCCAAAAAAAAAAAAAAATTACCGCTGCATTGAACGATTCCTAGATGGTGCGTCTCATCTTCAACCACAAGGACAACCATGGCTGCCATTGACACCATCCGCTACAGGCCATTAGAGCTGAGATGACAATGATCGGCTACCTGCTGCTGGAGAGTTTCGAGAAGAGGAGCGCCACTGCCAAGTCGAATGTCTTTAGCTTCGAAATCATGGTGCTGGAGGTGATGTCCAGATGGCGCATAGTGGATCTGGTGTTCCCATATGAGGAGATTGTGCTCAAATGAGCGGATGATTCCACAAGTCGGAGATGGGTGGCTCTAAGATAGATCCTAAAGCCTTTCTAACATGCAGCGCCTCATCCAACTGAGTCTCTTCTACTCTCTCAATGATCCCCAATCGTGTTCGACCATGAAATGTGTGATGGAGGCCCTTTCCTGGCATTGTCCAACAAGTTGTTGTCGCTCTCCTCTTTCCTATCACTCCCTCTTTACAACTCCTTGTCCTTGAAGATGCCCACCACCATCGCAGCAGCACTGGCAACAATCATCGAGCTGCAGTTCTTTGTCGCTTCTGCGGCCTTCGTCACCGCTCCTGGAAGTACCATGTTCGCAACTGCTGACGATGGCGGCAATAGAGAGGGCGAAGGTGGCATCTTTGGAGAAAGCCTGTTATCCTGTCCCTCGGCAATGGACACATTGTGCGAAAGCTGCTTAAAAGAAATTATGGCCGACGCCAACAACTTCTCGAAGGTGCAGATGGTGGCGGAGCTAGACTTTGTGGGATGGCATACCACAGGTATCTGAGCAATCGGTGGCAGCACGTGGTGGTGAAGCTTCTGGGGATGAAGATGTGCCTGGCACCACGGGCACGTTTATCCAACGAGCTCCAGAATCTTGGGAAACTCCACGGCCACCACCTTGTTCAGCTCCATGGGTGGTCCACGGAGCAAGGGAAGATGCTCGTCATCTACGACTACCTCACCCATCGCTCTCTATGGTCCACAATCACCGTGGCTGCCGCTGCCTACCCTTCCTTCTTAGCTGGCGCTAAGAGTATTAATGGATCAAGTTGAACATGTTGAAACCTAATCATAACTCATTTAAATTATCTCAACTCTGATCTGTTTATCAATCTATTTAAAAAATATCAATCCTAATTTATTTAATAAATGGGTTAACAAGTTATATATATATATATATAACCAACTATACACTTTTCAGCTATATAATTTATTTAATAAATGGGTTAACTTTTCATCTATATAATTTATTTAATAAATGGGTTAACAAGTTATATATATATATATAACCAACTTCTATACACTTTTCAGCTATATGTAACATCTAATTGTATGCTAAACACAACAAGACATAACATAGATTATACACCCACAACATGATGATATAATCATGAAACTACCGTAATATTTAGCGTTTACAATCATTCCAATCCACGTTTGAAGTAGGCAAAATAGTATGCTTGTCAATAACGAGTTGGACAGCAGCAACTATAAATCTAAGAGAGCCAGAGAACAAAAGACTTAATATTATGAGAGAAATCAGAGATAAAGAGAGGGAGAGACAGCACTATCATTGGTTTGGTAGAGGAGAAAAATCACAGATCTAGATGGCTAAGGAGATGACAGCTATTGTAGCAGCAAGATCACAAGCGCGAGTGGCTGGAGATTAGGTGAAATGACATAGAATTCCGAAATGGTTTAGGTGAATGGGCGAGACGGATTTGGGGTTTTGAAAGAGTTATGGATGAAAACGACTAACAAGGACAGGCAGCACAACTCGAGAGAGCCAGCAAGGGAGAATGGATGAAACTATAGCAGCAAGATTGACTAGTGAGACAGGCGCACGAGCGGCAAAGGGTTACGATTTGGGATTCTGAAAGAGATGACAAGCGGGATGTGAGGCTTGAGTGGGATTGGCTTGCAAAAATATTAACCCCGTTTTGTATTAATTGAGCAGATTGAATGAGTTACACGTACTAAACGGGTTGACTGTCATAATTTATTTATTTATTGAAATAGTTTAACAGATTAACCAATCATAAATTATTTATTTAAAAATTTCAACTCAAACTCATTAATATACATGTTGGATTGGACGAGTTGACGGATTAAGCAACCCCATTAACACCCCTAATTAACACCAATACTATAACATCATCAAATCCCCGGCAAAATATTCAAACAACCATCAAGATCCGAATTGAATTTCTAAATTTCATATATACAATTATATTTAGTTTTTGTTTTTATACATATATATATATATAACAAAATGTAAAATATGAAAATTTGCAGAACTTAATATGAAAATTTGCAGAATTAGAGAGTTCATGGCACAAATTCTCTACTTTTTCAAAGACAAATTCTCGCGGTCCCACCTTTAGAGGCTGTCACAAATATATGTGGTTCGATTTGTACCCATCGTATCAACGATTCGTCAGATGTATTCCTATCGCGGTTTCTCCCAGGTCCAACAGTTGAAAACGAACCGTCGCAAAAATGTAAGGAAGTGATTTGCATAAAGTAATTGATGTCGAAAGTAGCAAGTTGTAAGTGAAATGAAAACTACTCCAGCATACCAATCATGAAATAATGTGTAATTACAAAGAACATTAACTAAATAATAATCACTGTGATAGAACCCAAAAATCGTATCTGATGAACAAATAAAATCCCAATCCACCGTCAATCAATGAAATACGAACTAAAAGAGAAACAAATTCCCGGTTATGTCCATCTGCAGCATCAATCATCCTCTGATCTAGAACAACAGCATCGCGGCGAAGACGGCAGAGACGACGGATCCGGTGACGGTCACTCTGCTCAGAACTGGAAGAGCAGCGCTGCTGTCGCCGCCGGGTGCGGCAGCGGGGGATCCAGAAGGAGGGTTAGCGATGGATGAAGGAGGAGATCCGGTAGGGGATGAGGTAGGGACTGGAGAGGACGTTGGCGGAGAGGGAGGTGAAACGACGGTCGAAGGAGAGGGAGAAGAGGCCGGAGGCTTCGAGACCGGAGAGGGGACCGACGCCGGTGGCGTTGATGTTGGAGTAGGTGCCGCCTGCGGAGGAGAGACAGTCGGGGGTGCCGACGGCGCGGATCCTGGCGCTTGCGAGAAAGCGGATCCGACCATCAAGACAAGCATCGTCAGAATCACGAGAAAAGTGCTAGCAGAGACCGCCATTTTCTTCGATGCGTGGGGAAGGAAAGAGATTCAAGGCTTGCTTGAAAGTTGATTAAGGGCTCTTAAAACAGCACAAAAGGAGCTAAAGCCTGGTTTGAGTTGAGCGAGGGAAGGAGAGGCAAAGTGGTTTATATAGAGATTGCGGAGAGCGGACTGTCTGCGGAAGGTTGCGCAAGGTGAGACTGCGTAAACGCCACGTGTACGCGGATTTTGCTTTTTCGGAAAAGAAGCAATAGCCAAATAGCCAATAGGACAGCTAAGGTCGAACTAGCCGTTTCGCCCAGCTGACCGCTATCTTTACCGGTCCTAGAGGCTGAGACTTGCTCGCTTGAGATGGTGCGGAGGCTCCTTGCCCAACCTGTCAGGATAAACTACAAACAATATATCTCGACCGTACAAGGCGATTCAAATCGTTGCTATTATGATTTCAATCTTAGATCAATTTTTAAATTCTTACCCTCCGTTTGTAAGATGTTGTAGCACGACACGTGTACGGTGCGAAGGTTCTGGTTTTACCTGCGCACGGTGGCAGGGACGCTTCCAAAAGGCGTTCGGATAGGAATAATAATATTATAGTACTCGACCAAATCATGAACCACCTAAGGAACCGACACGGCCTTTCTGTCCTAAAAACTAGCCGTTTGATTCAACTTCTTTATTTAGACGGAGAGAATCCGATGCAATTCACTGCTAATGATCTCTCCATCTAATTTTGTCGCATCGCCTCGCAACCGTACACGTGGCTGGTACCCGAATGACCACAGCAATCCAGGCTATGTTCAGTGGAGCCGGTTAGGGCCCATTTCCACCACGTTCGAGATCCATTCCATCCATTTTCTTTGTGGGCACTTATCGGGTAATATCATCCAAAACATTTAAATCAAAATTTTGTATGGGTAAGAGATGTGATAAATAATCGTGGGCACTTACCATGCAGCCTCTGATAGGATCGCTTTCTTGTTTATTTATTAATATCATTCAAAATCAAAATTTTGTATCGGTGATACATGAGATAAGTATTTTAATGGATTTACATTTACTTTAAAACTATACTTATTTTATAATCCACTCATATGCACTTTTTAATCAAACTAAAATTTTTTAATTAGACTTAATATTTTAAAGCAATGAATCCTTTAAATGGAAAAAAAGGGATGGTTCAAAATATTTCAGCTCAATACTTATTGGGTTTAGTTGAGCCCATGCCCACGCGCTAATTTACAAAAAAAAAAAAAAAAAAGGTTATATATATAATTTGTCAACTTGAATTTCAATTAAAAGCTTATCAACAAAAATAGAGTTAGGATTGAAATTCTACTAGAAAAATTAGAATTAAGATTAAAGTTTAAATGCGCGGTTCTATATAATCCCTTCAAATTTTAAGATTTTGATATTTTATGAAAAATTTAATTTATTCATTATACTTGACATCATTTGTTTAATTATGATATCAAGTTTCACTCAAATCCAATATACATATAACCCACATTTACTCTAAATTTGTATATTCATATGTAAATTAGAAAAAATGTTTAGGTTCACTCACATAGTAATACTTGATAGAATCATTTTTCTATATGGTAATGATATTTTAGATGGTTTAGCTATTAAAAATATTATTTAAAAATTGATATTTAACGTTAAATTATTTTATTATGTTGATTTTATATATTCGTAGATATAACTCATATATAGTAATATTAGACAAATGAAAGAGTTTTCATGATTATATAAGTAATGTTAAACACAATAAATGAAGTAAATTTTTTATCAACTATGAAAATGTTGAAAATAGAGCAGGTTACATAGAAAGAGAGTTTTATAAAAGCATCCCAAAGTTTAAATTTTACAAATATTATGTTTATTTAACCCCAAAACTCTTCGAACTAATTTTTTTTGTCTAAAATTTTTTTACTCATCACAATTACCTTATTTTAAAATATTTTTTACATTTTCTTATATAATACCTTTTTTTAATTATTTTTACACAAATATCTATAATACTAATCTATCTATTTTAATTTTATTCTCTTTACTCTTCATTATTACAATTACCATATCACATTATTTTTTCACGGTTCAAAAATTTCTATGTCAAAAACTTTTTATTTAAAAGTTCTATTACTTACCCAAACACATCTATAATTTAAAATTAAAATAAATTTGAAATTCGTGAACCCAAATTTCACCCCAAGTCTAAAGTAAAATCGCTGCAACTAATAAACCTTTCCTCTGACCTTAACTGCGAGATTTGATGCGGGCGGTCAGATTGATAAGATAACGGCAATCAGCATGGGAAGAAGCTGAGCGGTCTGCATTGTTTTTCCGTTGCTTATTTTTAGATAATAGGGTAGGTAAGGTCCTCTTATTGGCTGGCATTTCCACTTTGATCGTCTCCGATTAGTTCTCTTCGTTCCCATAGTCGGATTATCCATCTTAGCGTGTTGTCATTAACGATCTCCCGGAGTATAAAAAGGCAAGAGGGAAGCTGGCAGTGCATGCACAAGTAACATGGCTGTGCAACACAGGTTAGCTGTTATTAGCTGCGGATGGTTAGGAATAGAGAAAAAACAGTTGTCGATTGCTGACCCACATGCAAAAGAAAAAAGAAAGAAACATAGGACATCGAAAACGTGTAACAGCTGTCCTGCAGCTTGACTAGGCAATTTCACGAAGGCCGGGGTGCAGGGAAAGCTGGGTTAGGTGGTTGGGATGGTTTGGACGGTAGATTCCTATTTCAACTTCCACAGGTAAGCAACAGTTGCAACACAAATTTTCGAAAGCGATAACAGTACGTTACCGAAAGACGAACGGGTGGTAGAATTCTGCAACTCTCATGTATGTATCTAACTAATACGACCTATTACTTTCTTAAATGAATATGATTAGAAGAATCTTTGACGTCCATTACAATCAGCTCGTCTTACGAGAACGTGACAATAAACGTCACAGACTCGACATTTTTTAATGTTATAAAGATAGAATCGTAAGTTTATTGCATCCTTTCACTAGTTCGATTTAATTGTTGACTTACACCCATTATCGGAGGCGGTAATTAGACACGATACGCAATTCTATTATGAATTAGATGAAATCTTCGTAAACGAAAGTCGACTAGTGCAATCTCTAACACTCACCTACCATGATTATTATTTTAAATTTAAAAAAAAAAAAAAAAAAAACACTCACCTGCCTACATTTTCTCGAGTCAAACGCCCTCTCGAACTTACCGATCGGTACCACAATTAAGACGACCTTCCATTCGCGGGCATAGACCCTACCTCAGCATCATTTGTTTCCATCGCCCGTGGCTATCTTCATTTTCAAATCCCGACCAGGCTTTGATCCTTCAGTTCCACCAAGAGCAAATAAATGGTTTGTGGAGAGCGGAGCCAAAATAATGTGAAGGCCCGACCCAAGAGCTTCCGATAAGCCAAGAATTTAATTGACACCTCGGAGTTCACGTTGAATTTTCTCAAATCCTTCGGTTAATCACCTTTTTTTTTCCCCCATTTGTCCAGGGATGACGCATCGGTTCTTGGTAATATAGCAGTTCCAGGTTCCCACCGGCTCCACCAAAGTTTTCTTATGGATGTGAGAGGCAATTGAGCCGGTCGAAAGGTTGATAACCCACCAAGAACGGGCACGGGATTGATATATGCCACACCGGAAAAGAGAGAGAGAGAGAAGCAACAGCCTTAAAAAAATAATAAGAAAGAAATAAAAAACACTCAACAAGAAATGGCAGGATAAAAATTTGTTAACTCCGCTGAACTTCCGACACGGGTATCCAATGTTTGCCTTATTATTAAAATTTAATTTACCGTAGATTTTAAAAAAGATAAAATCATTTTATCGGACAAGTTATTTATTAGAGAAAGTTATCAGTAAATATAGATAAGAAACATAATTTAAATTTTTAAATAAAAATATTAAAATGAATTAAAATATAAATTTATAATTGTAAAAAAATTAGAATATAAAAATCTACATGGGAAATTATTATTTAGCGAGAGATATATATATAGCGTTAATATATAATATATCATTCTTTGAATTAATTTATCATTTTAACATATTAAGAATATATGAAACTGTTCCATCTTATATCATATTTTTAATTAATATATAAATTTAATGCAATACAAATATAGAAGAACGTTTAGAACTAATAAAACCAATGAATAGATATTAGCCTATTAGATAAAAAAAAAGGTCAAAGCAAATTAATAGATATGATTACAATTTATCAAGGAAGGTAAGCTCATGTAAAATCAGATTAGTCACCATAAAAATGTTACTACAGGTCAATTCATTGACGTCGAAATTACTACCCCCATTCTACGAATAGTAAACAAAGGAAGATTGGTCTCATCAGACAGAGATGTAATAAAGGCAAAAGGTTTTAGGCTAAGAAAAAAACACTTAAGTTTAGAAATACACCAAAAATTACAAATCCATGACAATAACTTAGGTTTAAAGAAAATTCGTTTAAGCACTTGAGTAATGATCTCTTCAGGCGGTAAGCATACAAGTCTTCTCAAGAAACATCTTCATGCCTTACGAAATCAGAGACATTCAGGGTACCAGGGAATATAGATGCTCTCTCTCATTGTCGCAAGGAACTAAACAGTTGGCGGCCGGGCGGCATGTAAGTTTTTTGGCAATAATTCATGTTGATAATGACAATGCGTTAGAGCATCTGGGATTACCCGAACTGTCACTGTCGTGGAACACAGACAGAAAACCCGGTGATAGGACGAAACCCTTCGGCTCTTACGGTCATCGGACCAAGGTTTTTAGTTTTTCTCACCCATTCCTTGTTTCGAATCATCAACTTGTAAATTTCAACCCAGACGTTCAGTTGAAATCTATCTTCCAAATCGAATTTTTCTTCAATGACAACTGAGATTTATTACATCGTCCCATACATTACGAAAATCAATTTCACCAGCAATGATTTCCAATTTCTAACCTTATGTTACAAAAAATGAAGTAAATGCATTCCTCTTTTCCAATTAGTGTCTTTAGATTCCATGGGCATGGGTGGTTATGTAAATGCATACACGTCTTTAGAGCTGCTGTGGAGCACTGGTCCCGTTGCCGTTGATCAAACCGTTCAAGTGGCTGTCAAATTCAGAGCCATAAATGTGGCCCATCTTCAAACGCTTCGTCTCCAAATATCTTTGGTTCTCCATTGTAATCGGGGTGAGTAAGGGGACCCTGCCTCCCACCGACAAACCATAACCTTTAAGCCCAACGTACTTCGCTGGGTTGTTAGTCATCAGCTTCATTGTTCGAACACCCAGGTCCCGTAAAATCTGCAAGAGATTAAAGCATGTGACTCAGGTACATTCTACAAATAGGAGGGCAAAAGAAAGTAAATTTTGATGATTTTAGGTGGCTGCAACTCTGGATGGGTTCAACCCACTCAAAGTTTTTACTAAGGTTGGGGTTGATGGGGGGAGAACAGCAGTAGATTGTTAGCGACAATAAGCATTGACCCGAATCTGAGGCCTTCAAATGCCCTAACCACTAAGCGGGCATTTTATAGCCAAAAACAAAAACGAAAAAGAAAAAAAAATTAAACATTAAAAATTAACAACAGACCCAAGCATGTATAGATAACACAAAATGCAAACACATTATTCTGTCCATTGCAAAGCTGGAGGAAGTCCGTGGACCTACCTGTGCACCAATACCATATTCCCGTGAATCAACAGGCAGGCCCAGCTCCTCATTGGCTTCCACGGTGTCACGCCCATCATCCTGCAGATTGTAGGCTCGGAGCTTGTGACCTAGACCAATTCCCCTTCCTTCATGTCCACGAAGGTACACAAGTACACCCCTACCAGCCTTCTCGATCTTCTGCATTGCAAGTGCTAGCTGATTCCCACAGTCACACCTGGCGGACCCAAATATATCTCCCGTGAGGCACTCAGAATGCACTCTCACAAGAATGTCTTGCCCATCTCCAATATCACCCTGCAACATCACGAAAGAATGCTAAGACAGAAGATCAATAACAAATATTGAGATCTGTTTCAATCACTCACAAAAAGCTATGCTTAATATTATCTAGGGTGCATCTGACGACACCAAGAAATCATGTAAGATCGATGCAACCTAGATTCCTTTGGGGCAGAATATCTCTTGCTAATGCTTCTTTCCATCCTTGAAAATGGCAGCTATATTTAGTAAATCCAGACACATAATTGCTTCTCACAGAGGCTTGGTCTATTTCAGAAATCCCAAAACTTATTGACTTTGTGGAGGCTTTAATCAAGCAAACTTAAAGTGCATCATGTGTGCAAACTACACTGGTTGTGAAACATACTTAAGAACAAAACTTTAATAATTCAACCCACATAGATGCATCAAGATGTTAAATATCTTTCTACAAAAAATGTATGTGACAGCATGAAGCCAATGCCGATTATGACCAGCAACACACTAGATATAGAATCCATGTAGCGATGTATAGAAACAAGCATAGTTAACTTTATCTAGGTGTTGCAAACCCATTTGAATCTTTGTAAACACAGCAAAAACACAGCACATTAGGCTATTCAGAAGCCCTTACTTTGACCATGGCTATGTGTTCGATTCCATCTAATTGCGACCGATAGCAGTAGGCATTGAATGGTCCCCATTTTGTTGGTATACGGGCAACACCAGATCGCTCCACCAGTTTATCTCGTTTCCTCCTGTACCTGCAAAGTATTCCATATAATAGAAACCAGTTATAATTCTTAAAAATAAATAGGAGGCGTCTTATAATCACTGGGATAGCACTCCAATCACAGAAATGAAGAGAAAATAGCGTGTAGAAGCATCTAAGACCACCATTCTAGAAAAATGAAAAACCTACTTGTCAATCAAAATGATGTTCTATGTCAAGACCTGGATGACCAAATGATTGATACCAGTGTGTCTGAGTGCATGCATGTGTAGGAGTTCCGGGGTTCAAAACCTCATTAGTGCATTAGCCTCCATCCAGACTGGGGGAAAAAAAAAAGGTGTTCTATGAAATTGAAGAAGTCAAATAATGTGACTACATTATGTTTCCATTGATAGGCCTATATATCGTCCTTTCATTTAGAACAGCATGGTTAAGCACCATCTGAGAAGAGAAAGCATGGGTAACAGACTTCACTCCAACGAAAATGCAGAAATTAAGATACTGAGTTACTGTAAGTGCTTCTCACACCCAAAAATGGATTTCATTACTTACCTGATTAAGTCGGCAATTGAAATAATCTTCAAATTCTCTTTCTGTGCAAATTCGCGCAATCTTGGCAATCTAGCCATGGAGCCATCATCATCAACAATCTCACACAGTACTCCAACAGGGTCTAAGCCTGCCAGCATAGCAAGATCAACGGAAGCTTCTGTATGTCCAGCTCTTTTAAGAACACCGCCCTCTCTATATTTCAAGGGAAATATATGACCAGGACGGTTGAAATCCTCAGGCCTTGAATCATGAGATGCAAGGGCCAGAACTGTGTTTGCCCTATCTGTAGCTGACACTCCAGTTGTCGTACCCACTTTTGCATCCTGTAATATCAGTTAAATTAGCATAACTATTGGAACCCAAGGATTGAAAATAGGCAGACCTTACATATCATCAGTTGATATCAGCTCAATCCTTGGGGATCTTAATAGTATTATTAATTAATATCAATTACAATGACAACAATGATGACAATAGTAACAATAACAACAGCCATGAGCCATCAACTATTCAACTTCCTTCCAAATCCAAAAGCTAATTGCACAGGTGTACCCCACAAAATTAATAGCACATGACAAGAAAGAATATTCCTAGGGCACGTTTGGTAACCAGCCATGGGAAACGTGGGTGGGAAATGGTGAGATTGTTGATTTCAAGGCTCCTCATTAATTAACTAATCATTACATTTTTCCACTTTTATCCCTATATTTCAATCATTTTCCCTATAAACTATTATCCAACAAACCTATTTACATCAACTTTAACCCTATTATTTCATTTCAATCACACAATTTTCAAAATATTCTATTTTCTACTCTCATCCAATACCACATTTCCCACACTTTTCCCTTTCCCAAACGTACCCCTAAACTACCCCTTTATATTTGTCTATGACACTCCATTTGTTTCCAGTCGCTACAATGTTGTGATATTGCCTCAGCCTTTTGAGTTTACTGCCTATTATACCAATCATACACACAGTGTTACATCCGCCTAATAGAAAAATAGAGAAAAATGCGCACCACTGACACTGTAAATGCTGTGCGAAGTTTCTCTTCATTCTCTTTTGTTGATACCATCAGAGGAAGTTGCAACCTTTCTAGGTCTTCGTCTTTCATACTAACACATACAATTCCAGTTCCGTGCTTCACAATAAAAGCCATGGCTTCTGAGGTTACCAATTGTCCAGCCATTATAAGATCTCCCTCATTTTCTCTGTCTTCGTCATCAACAGCAATCACAAGCTGCAAATACAACAAAGGGAAGAAACAATTTGGGAAGTGAAACTCAAGTCAATACATGAATTTATAACTAACTTAAACCATGTGAGCTACATCCAGATGTTAGAAAAGTAGCCCGTCAGCAGCAAGATTCCTAACCTTGCCTTGGCGGATGTCTTCAATGGCCTCAGGGATAGAAGAGAATCCTTCTGTAGGGCAATCCAAGTCACGCTCATTATTACCATTGAAAAAATCATCAGTCGGAGTGACATCAGCCATGGTAGTTCCCAACACTGCTGGCTCAGGTTGCACCCTTGCCTCTTCATTCATAAAACTATTATGTGCGGCTCTTAAGATATAATTGCTCCTCAGACTCAGCTGTGATGTTTTTTGAAGATTCACTGATGTTAAACCCAAAGCAGTCCTATTTGCTGCAAGCACATCAGCAAAGCGCAGACCTTGGCATTCCTTGAAATGTTTGAACCTTCTGAGGAAACAGAATCACCAAAAAATAGTTTAAAAAAACATAGCTAATAGAACTACAACCATAAAGCATGTTAGGAAAAACCAGTAAACTGCAACACTGGATCAATGTGACAAGACTGAAATGAGAGTAATAACATTGTCTTTGTATCCACTAAGACAAAGTTGCCTTCCAGTAATTTTTCATAAGTTGTTCACAAATCAATATGACCACACATCTAAATATGCATATGGGCATTATATTTTCAACAAATCTGATAATTTTTCTAGGAGTAATGTTTCGATGAATTAGGATGCATTGAAATTTCAATGCACCTTACAAAATTCAGTTTTAAAAAAAAAAAATTTTGAAACTTTTTTTATAAAACTGTTCATCCATGTGTATTTAATACATAAACTAAGTTTTGTCATTTTTAGAGATGTGTATATGTATTTTTTTATTTTTAAAAATAATGGTATTTTAGTTATTTAAAAATGACACCTGATGTTTAAAAATCATATATATATATATACACACACACACATGTCTCAAAAAAAAAACTTAATACGTATGTTAAATACACCTAAATAAAACTTTTATTTAAAAAAATTCAAAAAATGGGTTCGTCTTTGTCTAGAAGAACTCTCATGTTTCAACAAACTTTTGTGTTTCAGAGCTTCAGATACATGCAGTTATCTGCAAAATCCAGCCTTGGACTCACTAGCCCCAAATATTGTTTAGTTAGATGTGTTCTTCTTGATAATTAAATCAAAGGCTTCATTTAGCCATGCATTGTTCCTACAAATGTGCCAAATGTAGCAGTCAATAATGAGAAGCTGATTAATTTTACTTCTTGCAAATGTAAAAGTTCCACTTATTTGTTTTAAATTTTAGTTGCATGAAGTTGTGAATTGCCAAACGCTTCACAAAATTGAGAAACAGGCTTATCATCCACTTAACGTGCAGTAAAACAAAGCCTGAATTCCATATTTTTATAGGCACATGAGCTTTCCCAAAGTTTGTTCAGCGTTCAAACACAAAAGTTGCAGGTACTGAATCTTAAATAGCTCTAGATTGTTTGGTATAATGGCCCTGCTGCTTTGGAATCAGGGGAAACAAATGCCCAAAAGGTAAATATTTCTACTGGGGTGTACCCCTCAAGATAGAAAAGGGGAAAGTTTGGATTGGTCCGAATTTTGATCTTTCTGGCTAAGCGGAAAAAACATTTTCATCCATTGGACGTGATGTTTCACTTGTCTTGTATTCTCCTAGCAGAATGATTTATTTACCAGCGCTTCCGAGTAGAAGCAGCCATGAACGTGCCTTAGAGAGATTTTCAGGAAATGAACAACACAACCCCGTTGAAATAATTGTGTAAATGACAATCCGGTTTTCCTTTCTGGAACCTCTATCAGGTATGGCAAAACACTATCATCTTTTTACACTTCAAAATTTTAGAACATGGGAGGTATGGTCAAAGAGGGCATAGAAAGAGAGAAAATTTTATAAAGTGTTTCGACCATAAAGAAAAGGCATCTGAGACTAGCAATCGAACAGGAGATGCTCCCATCTAATCTTGCTGAAGAAGATGGATGAGATCTGGTAGCAACACGAAAACCAAATAGAGAAATGGACATTGGAGTTCTGAAAACACATAAATCATGTATGTGAAGTTAGCCTCTAGTCGTTTCTCGTAAGCAACATAAAATGGGGAAATCATGAGAAAAAAAGTCGCCCTCTGATCCACCAATACATTTTCCGGGATAGAAATAAGTAAGATTCAAGAACCAAATAAACAGACGGCGAAAACACAACGCTTTTAACCGAGAAGAAAATAGGAGAAGAGAATAAATGGAGGAAAGCAGAACCTTCGGAAAATTAAGAACAAGAGATGGCAGGAGAAAGCTTACTGCAATGGGGAAAAGTCTGCTGCAGGTCGAGAAAGAGTGAAAGAAGCCATCCGTCCTCTGCTGACTGGGCTCGCGGCGAAACTCCTTCAGATTCTTCCCTCGCTTTCTCGAAGATTATCCCCGTTTCGTCCTTCCCAAGGGAGTAAAAGCGCCCTCGGCGACAAGATCCCGCAAGCCGAAAAGGAGCGGCACGTTCGCGCCACCTAGAATAAGAAAACGGGTCCCAAGTCCAAACCTACATCGACCCCTGAAATAATCATCGGCCGTTCGATTCCCGTTTCTTTTTTTCCCAAAAAAAAAAAATTAAAAGAAAAAAGGGGACAATAGAAATAATTGACTTCAAAGGAACATGCAGAGGCAGCGGGGCGGCGGATATTAGACCGGGGGCAGTGAATTTGCACGCCGATTTTGAACTTTGACTGGCCGTAAGGTTCCAGGAAGCCTACGTTCCCGAGGTGATCTGAGTGGGGACGGTCAGCGGCTGCTACCAGTTAGATCACGAATCACGACTAATGCTGAAATAACACGTGATCAGGCCAACTTCGAATTAGGCGTCCCACTCGTTGCTCCGGAGCTTTTGCTCCGTAATGGCGCGGCCATGGATACAGGGACTCGGATGGTATCGGAAAGCGAGATGGAAATAATATTATTGTGTAATAGCGTTGGAAAAATTTATATGAAAAATGTAAAAAAATATGTTATTAGTTTTTAGAAATGTTTTGGGAATTAGGATATCGATTCCGTCTAAGTTATAAAAGGTCTGGCTCGATCGACGTGCAAGAAATAAATATGGGTGGTGGAGAACGTAAGATACCTTACCCGATGGAAGATGAAGAGATCGTAGTTAAGGCACCAACAAATTCAAGCAAGCTCCGGTTACGCGAACCACGAAAATTGCTGACGAGCTTGCTCGGAAACGGGGTGGGACGCCTATTTAATGTTTATGAGTGCAAAACGTTCCCACGTGGAGCACGTCAGCTCGATGGTCGACGTCACCTTCATCTACCAAAATGCCTATGTGATCTGATCTAACCCGATTAACCACTGCGTTCATGCCATTCAGCGATCCATCGTGCAGCCGCGTACCCTTGATGCAACAAATATGTTATAATTAACAAAATATTAAAGTTTTATATATCTTTTTTTTATTACATCACAAGCAGACAGCACTCCTCGTTCCTCATGCACGTACGCATAATATAATACCATTGCATTATGACTTAGGGCACGTTTGTATAGTTGTAAACATGAGAATCATGTTTTTTCCATGGTATTTCGTTTCCCAATGCTAATTATT
>JAXCLR010000050.1:76405570-76418484 GCA_035584095.1 Annona squamosa
TTTTTTTTTATTTTCCACAATTTCCTACAATTCCACAATTTCACACATACCAAATGTCTCCTAAGCCTCTTTGTCATGTAAAATGTTTTTCGGTATTGTGGTATCTGTGGAACGTGATATAGCGCACTTAGCTTCGGTGTATTCGGGTGCAAAAACCTATTTTTTAAAAGTTTTTTGAAAATTTTTTATACAATTTTTATTCTATGTGTATTTAACATATGTAATATTTTTTACCATTTTTAGATACTAATATTTTTATTTTTATTTTTTTAAATCATTGAAATTTTCATAATTTATGAATTACAAAAAAATGCCACTGATTTTTTAAAAAAATAATATCTAAAAATCTCCCAACTGGTAAAAATTGATATATATATATATATGTTAATATATCTAGATTAACAAATGTATAAAAAATTTTCAAAAAAAATAAAAATAATGGGTGAAATGCACCCTAGTGCACTGAAGGTGAATGCACAGGGGTTCACCCTGGGTACATGTACTCATCAATTGCAGGGCATTAGCACTGCTGGTTCTCGCTCCAGGCAATGGTCCCTGTAATCCTAGTATTAAATCCAAGTGGGGAATTTTATCGCCCATTTTACGATCATGTCCTCCTGCGTAGAAAATCTGTTGCTTCAAAAGTAAAAAATACGGAGATAAAAAAAGTTAAAAATACGTGCCTTCACATAGAAAACTCTATTTACACTTATAACATTTGTACTTAACTCATAATATACTCGTATCGTTTCTCAAATTTATCTTAAATGCAAAATATACTCATATAATTTCTTAAATTTATTATATATATATATATATATAACATTTCTTCTATTATAACCATGTCGTTAAGACAATCGTTATCTATTCTATTAAAAAGATAATTTTATTGTTTAAAATTTTCAAATTAAAACTGCTGAATCATTTAATATCATATCTTGACAATATACTATTATCAATTAAGTCATTTAAGGTTGAATTGTCTTAGTTAAGAAATTTTGATTGGGAAAAATTATCTTCTCGATAGGATAAATAACGATTGTGTCGATTACATAAGCATGAGAAGAATTTAGGATAAAATATTATGAGTATAAAAGAAATTTATAAAACATTATAAGTATATAATGAATTGAGCTAAATAGTATGAGTGAGAGAAATTTTTTCTTGAGTTGTAAATATATAAAATTACAAATGTAATAAAAAATGCATTCATCCTTGCAACAAAATATGTGTTATCAAATGTAGCTAATTGTGATATACTTGTAGCGAAATGTAAGCATCCGCCCTAAATATTATGCAACCAAAATTTGATTGTAAGGTGTACTAGGAAAGTAATACACAGAAGAAAATAATGTGATATAATAAAGGTTATGATAAAGCATAAACATATGAGTTACTTCTATGAGTAGTTAGGTAAAAATGATGAAAAAAAAGAGTAGTTATATAACAAAGTGTGAAAAAGATCAAAAAATAAAGTAGTTTCTGGAGAGTGAAAAATTTTAAACGTAACTAAATATTCCCTCATTCTAATGCTACTATTATCATGTTTAATGGTAGAGGTACATATTTATATTACAAGCAATTAAATTATCAGAATATTAGTTTATTTAAAACATTTTGTTGTATATACAACTCAACTTTGAATCAATAATCTATAGCATAATAATTTACATACAAAATGATAAATAAATAAGGAGCGTGATTATATACATCATAGTATATTTTAGACTAGAATACAACATTCATCTATTTTTATAATTAGTCTTTTTTTGATTTTTTTATAAACACAGTTTCCTATGTGTATTCATAGTATATATAATTTTTTTCCATTTTACAATAATTTTACATTTTATTTTTGGTTTAAAAAAAATCGATTTCAAGGGCATATAAGTCATTTTTGTCCGTTTAAAACTTGATTTTTAAAAATTTTAAATAAATATATAAAGTATTATAAAATGACAAAAGTTTGTATATAAATTAAATATACTTAAGTAAACGTGTTAATAAAGAAAAAGTCAAAAATAAATAAATATTGCATTTTAACCTAGTATACATCATGATATGTATAATCCGACTCTAGTAAGTAATCAAGTGTTTTTAAATTTTCACTAAGCTTATACTCTATATGCCGTTAAACTAGTTAAAAGCCAAACCACTTAAATGCCTGCCTACATAGCCCACAAAAAGATGAAAAAATATAAAGAATTTTAAAACATGAGGATATATAATTCTTATAACTACACAGAATTTACTTATAGCTACAATAAAAAAAAATTTCAAATTAAAATTTTCAATCTAAAATTTTTTATTTCTATAATTTTCTTATTTTTAATTATTTTTTCATATTTTCATGTATAGATATTCTACTTTCCAATTGTATCTATATAACTATTTTTACAATTAACTTATTGATTTTTTCTTTTTCATTATCTCTATCATTATTTTCTATTAATTTAAAAAAAATTATATAAATTTTTTTTTATCACTTTTCGAACATATTTTTACAGGTGTATTTGTTTCGCTATAAAACTTTTTAATCTAAAATATTTCACTATCTACAACAATTTTATCTTTTAATTATTTTTTATATATTCCTATACAAATTACCTCACTTTTCAATCATTTCTGCGTAATGAAATATACGACTAAAGTATTTATTTTAACTTTATTCCTTATAATTACCTCTATACACCATATTATTTTCTCTGATATCAAAAATTTTTATATAAAAAACTATCCAAAAACTTTATTACTTCCCAAAAACACGCTATAATTAAAATACCAAAATTAAAGTTGAAATTTAAAAAGGAGTGATTAACATAAAGAAAGAAAAAATGTAAAATTATAGAAATGAGAAATGAGCAGACATGCTTACGCTTTTTGCTTCTAATTGTAGATGCTTTTATCAGATATTAGCAAATGCACGTACATTTATTAAAATTTTACAGTTGTATCAATTTCGTAAAAAATTTCGTACACCTATTAGGACCGTTAATTTTTATCGTAATTTTAAAATTACCTGTCGTTAATGTGAGAAATTAATATAATTTTTTTATAAGTTTAACATTTAGTTTAGCTACCAAGATCAAGTCAATAACACAGTCTCAGAACACTCATTAATTACCTCGATGATATTAAGGTACGCCACAAAATCGACCAAAATTTAATTATTCAAGAAGAACACCTAATTTTATTTTTATTTTTTTGATTGGGAGAGATCGCCTAATCTTGATTCTCAATTTTCAGGTCTTATCTTTATGATAGGAATTTCTTTTTCATTGTGATCCAATGGAGAACCTTCTAAGAATATTTTTATGCGGCCCTTGATCCCGATTTCATGACACAATTTCATTATGCGATGAAAATAGAAACCAATACAGTTGAATCCAGCATACACGAAAATCTAAGCTCCGCTCGGTAATACGCTTCAATATTGGGTGATTCAGAACAATCGAACGGTTGCGATTGTCGAATGGCCCCTCGATTTCATAAGTTCACAACTCATCCTGGCCTTCAAGTATTAACAAGTAGCTAACTCACAGGACTCCGTGACGCTCGATCCACAATCGAATCCAGAGAAAAAACAGAGCTAAGTGCTTGGCATTCTGCGACGAAACAGACGGCCATGACCCCGCGGCGACAGATCCAAGCGGTCACCGGAGGCAACTGACAAAAATGGAATATGGATGCTTTATTTATTTTGTTTTGATCGTGGATATGTATGCATTTTTATTTCAATAATGTCTGGAGAAAAGCAAGGCCACTTAAGGGTGCAACTTGAAAGCTATTACTTTCGTCAACAAGGACAATCATTGAGCTCTTGTTGCTTCTCCTGCCTTTTTGTTTTTACTTTATGTCATGTGTTTGGATAATGTTATTATGCATACTTTGGTTGATTTTATTTTTTATAATTCTTATCAAACTCAAGAATAGTGGAGTAATCTTTTACCTTGTTTCTTATAAAAAATCTATACAGATGATTTTTTGAAAATAAAATATACAGACTATTCCATCCCTCCTTCCTCTATCCAACCTATGGACTAAAGGGTGTTGGAATTATAATGGTCATTCTTTTATTTATCAAAAAAAGAGTGCAACTTGAGTCGAATCGAGTACATCCAACTTGAGCTAGAACTTACTTTTATTCTATTTTTAAAAACGTCATTGATATCTTATTTTAAGTCTGGCACATTCTAAACATACCTTATCTAATTTTTTAAGGTTAGTTTGGTTCCAAATCGGTTATTTACATTAGTCTTTATATTATATTTGAAAATTATAATCCTTTATAAACAATATTATAATGTATAGTTTTAAAATGATATATTAGATATACTAAATAATAGATAAATTAAAGAAATTCCTATATTTTAAAATGTATATTTTGTATCTTCGAAGATATAATATATTGTATAAATGAGATATTGAATATATATATATATATATATATATTAGTAATTTGGGTCGATTTCAAGTAGCCGGATGTTAGAGCATAACTTATCTTAATTACACTAAGTATTTTTTTATTTATAACCTACCTTATCTTATGAATACAGAAATAAAAAACTGCCTTTTTTATTTTATGGTACTTGATGCGTTGACCTAGTTACCTTACTAATTTGTACTTTTAAGGTCGGAAGTTGATTTCATGCACTAAGCTTCGGTGCACCTAGATGCAAATATTTATTTATTAATTTTTAAAATTTTTTATAAGATTGTTAATCTAAGTATATTTAACATGTATATTAATTTTTACCATTTTTGAGTTTTTAGATATTTGTTTTTGATTTTTTAAAATCAATGACATTTTTAGTAATTCAAAAACAAATATCTAAAAACTCCAAAAATAGTAAAAATTTGTATAGATGTTAAATATATTTATATTAATAATCTTATAAATTTTTAAAAAAAATATTAAAAAATAGATTAAATGCACCTAAGTCCATAAAATCATTTTCCCCTTAAGGCCACACAGGCGCGCAAAACCAATGCTATGGGCTTGGATGGTGAGGCCCGCATCGCTAGCAGGGCCATCCTACCACGTCCCCACTCCAGGTGCAAATCCAGCCGAGTCTACTCAGCCCATCTTACAATGCTGGCTGCGTCCGCTCAACGCCACCATACCATTTTTGGCAGGATAACCGAGCCATTAGTAGGCATAATTGATTTTCGTTCAGAGACATCACAGACCATATCAATGGAAAAAACATAAGTGGAATGTTGAGCCATTGTTTTGCCCATGCGGCCCATTTTGCTGCCCGTTAGGATGGATTCTTTAAATAGTGGCAAACGCTTACTGCTGGCCATTCAATAAAATGAGAGCCTTTTGAATCTCCACGACTCCACCCATATCATGAGCCTTCGAAGATTTCGCTCCAGAAAAGGTCCGGGAGAGAATGGAAAGCCTCGCATTTGCGTCTTCCATTAGCACCTTCGCCTCCCCTCGTCGCTCTCTTTCCCGCAGGCCTCTTCTAAAATGTACACCGTCCATTTCCCTCAACCTCACCCCTCCCTCTATCGAGGCCGTCCGATGTCGCTCTCCAGCTTCCTTTGCTCCTCTCCGTTTCTCTCAATTAAAGGCCGGAAGATCTGTACTCCCTCCTGCCAAATCCTCCCAAACTCCAACTCAAAGCCCTGCGTCTGATAAAAACCCCAACCTGTCCCCCCCTCCTGCCAGTCCTCAAGGTGCTAAGGTCCTCCCCCTCGTGATCTCCGTCGCCATCGGTGTTATTGTCAGATTCCTCGTTCCGAAGCCGGCCGAAGTCTCTCCGCAGGCATGGCAACTGCTCGCGATCTTTCTTTCCACAATTTCCGGCCTCGTCCTTGGTCCGCTCCCTGGCGGGGCTTGCTCCTTCATCGCCCTCACCACGTCGGTAGTCACCAAGACTCTGACCTTCTCCTCCGCTTTCTCGGCGTTTACCAACGAAGTCATCTGGCTGATTGTCATATCCTTCTTCTTTGCTCGGGGATTCGTTAAGACCGGGCTCGGTGATCGGATTGCTACCTATTTCGTCAAGTGGCTTGGGAAGAGCACCCTGGGACTTTCATATGGATTGACAATCAGTGAGGCGCTGATTGCTCCGGCGATGCCAAGTACAACTGCCAGGGCTGGTGGTGTTTTCTTGCCGATCATCAAGTCCCTCTCTCTTTCTGCTGGGAGCAGACCTGGCGATCCGTCATCGAAGAAGCTTGGGTCGTATCTCGTACAATCTCAATTTCAGGTTAAGGCCTTTCATTTTGTAGTTCTGTTTGTTACAAAGCTGAATGAGAATTCCGATGGAAAGGTTATTCTTTTTCCTTTCATTCTCTGTTGGATTACATTTTTCCTATGAACCTTTTACACATTCGATCATATGAATCTGGGAAGGGTTCATTTGAGCCTGCCAACGAATTTTTCCACTCTGTCTGATGAATGCAATAATAACCTCTGCCACTGTCTAACGAATTTCGAGTCTGACCAGTAGTCAGTGTGTTACCATAGTTCTGTTTTTCCAAGGGGAGATTCTCTGCCACGTCTAGTTGCAGAAGCTACATGTACTTCTGTTATTTCTTGTGTCTGTACTAAAACACTCATCGGATTGTAACCTTTGTTTTTAGTATGTTTGTGGTTTTTATGTTCCTGCGGCGGCTCTGACTCTTTAAAAATTTCGATTTGGAGCATCTCTGTGACTCACTGATTGCTTGTGCTTTGTTTTTGACAGTCAGCCGGTAACTCAAGTGCTCTCTTCCTCACTGCAGCAGCTCAAAATCTACTCTGTCTGAAATTGGCAGAGGAACTCGGGATCAAAATTGCCAGTCCTTGGGTTTCTTGGTTTAAGGCTGCAAGCTTACCTGCCATTCTTTCTCTTCTGGCGACACCATATATTCTATACAAAATTTCTCCGCCAGAGACCAAGGATACACCAGATGCGCCTGCTATGGCTGAGAAGAAGCTGGAGATGATGGGGCCTGTCACTAGGAATGAGTGGGTGATGGTTGGTACGATGCTTCTTGCAGTCTCCCTGTGGGTTTTTGGGTAAGCAGTCTCTAGCTTGATTGTTGTTTGACTTTTCCCTGTTCATTTTTTCTAAGCCCATCAAATTATTTTTTGGAAGTGGGTCCTGTTAAGTCAGCTGCTTGAATGGTCAAGATTTTCATGGAAACAACACAATCATTATATGATCTTTAAATATTATGTGGAGCTATTCTGAGCGTTCAGGAAGCGAGAATGTTCTATCTTTGGCATGGAAATACTAGTTGGACATGGAAACGTCAGAATCCCTTCAATTTTCATGCTTAATCCTCAATTGCATGGAAAAGAATCCCGTATTTATTATTATTATTATTATTATTTTTATAAATATTTTTACACTAGGCCTTATGTTATATCTAACTGACTATTTTCTTTTAAAAATCTCACTTTTTGTCGCTGTTCATGAACCAGTTTCCAGTTAATGGTTATCAGTTGCAGAAGCTAATATTGACTAACTCGTTTTCATTTAATGGTTGCCACTTGAATGTTTAATCTTTCTTGCATCATCATCACCCACATATTATTTTCAAATTCTACATTAACTCCTGTCAATCATGTTGATTCAGGCAGCCTTTCGTGATTTTGATTGCCGTCTTGAACCCATTCTGTGGATGATTCTCTTGTAAAGTTCTTTCTGCATGCTTAAGTACTATGGCCAAGAGTTCTATTGTTCAGCCAGTTGAAATATTTAGTCTGTGTGCAATTGTCTTCTTCTGTTTCATCCCACTTTTGCTTAAAAGTGAGTTCTATTCTATTATCTAGTCCATGTTTTCTGCACACAAATTTCAATGTTTTGGCTGCATGCTGTTGGAGTTAGGAGCATTTATCAATGGGAACTCAAGTGTCCGTTTTTTCTATAACTCTCAGCATGCTTTGCTAGGTTATTTGATCATTGACATAGTTTTTACTGTTGGCAGAGAGGCTCTTGGCATAGCCAGTGTAGTTGCGGCAATGATTGGGCTGTCCATACTTTTGTTGTTGGGCGTACTGGATTGGGATGACTGCTTGAGTGAGAAATCAGCATGGGACACATTGGCTTGGTTTGCTGTTTTAGTTGGCATGGCTGGGCAACTGACAAACCTTGGCATAGTAGCATGGATGTCAAATTGTGTGGCAAAATCTCTTCAGGCTTGCTCATTAAGCTGGCCAGCAGCATTTTGCGTTCTCCAGGCTGCTTATTTCTTCATCCACTATCTATTTGCTAGTCAGACTGGGCATGTAGGTGCCTTGTTCTCTGCATTTCTTGCCATGCATTTGGCGTCTGGAGTTCCAGGGGTTTTAGCTGCGCTTGCACTGGCCTACAATACAAACTTGTTTGGTGCAATAACTCATTACAGTAGTGGTCAGGCTGCTGTATATTATGGAGGTATTGCTTGTTCCTTCTAAAATTTAGAGGCTGAACTCTTTTTTTTTTTTTTTTTTTGTTTTGAGTTGATTTTGATATTGATATGACAAAATATTCCACACTCTGTCAAATTTACTTGTTCATATGCTATTGCATGTGTCATTTTAACTGAAACATGTTTATCTTGTGTTTGGTCCTGGTGAGATACAGGGGAAATACACAGTGATCCTGAATATGTTATAGGTTGCCATTTGATTTCATTTTTGATATAAGATAAAACAAGATTATTTAGATGTTTTCATCACAGGCCTTGGTTGAAATGTGCTATTGAGTAAGGCTTCATTCGGCTGGGCTGGATGTTTGGAGTTTGCCTGTTGAATGAGGGCTTTGTAAGGAAGTTTAATCCAAAAATTTTCAGATAATAATGCTTTTGAGGGGGCTTTTTCATGTTAAATCATGCAACAGTTCTCCCTCTGACCAAATGTGATTTCCGCTTGAGGTTCAATTACATAGTAGTGAGCACTTTTTCCTTCCTAAACACGTGGCTGAATGAAGGCTAAAGCATCATTTATTTGTCAAAGAAACAATCAAGTTCTTTCGACCTGCATAGGATACAGGTTTTATTGATCACATGTATTGTTTAGAGTGAAAAAAATGATCATAATGCTCTTTCTTTGTTCTTCTCACAGCGGGCTATGTGGAGCTTCCGGATGTTTTCAAACTGGGACTTACAATGGCTGCCGTCAATGCTACAATATGGGGAGTGGTTGGGACCTTTTGGTGGAAGTTTTTGGGCCTTTATTGAGCTGTGGTGATGGCTTAAACTTCTCCATATGCTTTTTAAAACTGAAGCATCATTCTTTTAAAGAAATGGCACAGAAGTTTTGCTAGGCTTTTCATCAAATTGTGAGCAGTGATAAGCTGAAGCGGAATTTGAAAGATTAAACGTCTGGAAATTCACCATCTTTCCATTGATTAGTGGCAAAATTTTCCCCTTTCTTTCCTTAAGTGAAATAACCTCCTACCGATATAAGCTATTGAATTAGAAATTCTCGCAGAAATTGCAGGCTACAATATCCTTTGTGAGCAAGCTTGCTACCAATTTGTCATCCGAAGAAAATAGTGGAGCAACCTGGGTAGAACCAGTGATGATGTCTTTTGAACAATTGACTGGCATTGGCAGGATTTGGTGGTGGGGTTAATGGAGTGGGCAATCCGACATCACATCTATGCTCAGGTATGGGAAATGCGCCTACTTTTTAGACTAGTTTGTCCTTGGGCGTGTTGGGGACAATGGGAATGGTCCAATCCTGCTTAGCTCTCGCGTTGGCTAATAAGCATAATCACAATCGTAGAACTCATTTATGATTTGAGGATCCATTTTTTTACACTGCGTCATAATGAAGAAATGGTTGGGTTTTTACCGTTCACAGCTAGTCAAGCATTCTCGGCTCTTCAGTTGTCCCTTTCTCTTATGATCTTATCTGGTTTCTCCTCTCGTTCGTCCATGCCCTTGAGTCCTGCTAAAGGGCAAGTGGTCCATGGGACAAGGCATAACAGACGCATCTCATCTCATGTCTTATCCATGCCAATGTAGTATTTGTCTAAGCTTCTGTTTTTTCAGATATTTAACTGTTCTAGGCGTGAAACTAAGGTACAATAGAGTATTTTATGGGGAACTCTAGGACTCCACTCATATGCATTCAGGCGCATACAATTATTTTTTTTTAATTTTTTTTACATAACTTTAATGTAAAGTGCATTTAACATGTTTATTAGTTTTTATTATTTTTGGATATGTTAAGGTATTTTTCGGTTTTTTAAAAATCAGTGGCATTTTTAGGTATTTTTACATTTTTAGAGGATTAATACTACTGATTTTTAAAAATAAGAAGAAATACCTAAAAATATCAAAAAATGGTAAAAGTTAATCATCATCATCATCATAAGTCATTTCCCACCAAGGTGGGGTCGGCTGCATGGATTCCGTTGTGCCATTCTTGGTGATTTAAGATTAAATTTTTTATAATTTGTAATATTTTTAAATCTTGTTTAATTACTTCTATTTATTTATTTTTATCTTCCTCTCATTCTCCTACCATATTCTACTTGGATAAATTCTGTCCTTCTAGCCGGTGGTACTGCAAGGCTCCTTTTAACATTACCAAACTATCTTAATATATTTTTCTCATTTTATCATAAATTGGTCTCACTTTTACATTTTTTAGAATTATTTTATTCATAATTTTATCTTTTCTTGTTTTACTATTCATCCACTTTAACATTTTCATTTCCGCTACGTTCATTTTTTATATATGTTTTTCTTTAACCGCCCAACATTCTGCCCCATAAAGCATAGTAGGTCTAATTGTAATCTTATAAAATTTTCCTTTTAGTTTAATCGGAACTCAATGATTGTATAAAATTCCTAATGCACTTGGCCATTTCTTCCATCCTAATTGAATTTTATATATTATATCTTTCTTAATTTCTCCATTTTCTTAAATTATTGATCTTAGGTATCGGAAGTAATTAGTTCTTATTATTACTTCATTTAAAATCTTAATTGGTTTCTTATTTTGGTTTCACTATTATTAAAATTGCATTTTATATATTTAGTTTTTGTACGATTAATTTTAAAACCATTAGATTTTAAAGCGTTTACTTACCTATTTAATTTTAAATTTAGTATTTTAGTTTCATCTATTAGAACAATGTCATCTGTAAATAATATATACTAAGATACTTCTTCTTGGAGATGTCTAGTAATTTTATTTATTACTAAGGTGAAAAGGTAAGGACTTTATGCTGAGCCTTAATGTAAACTTATTTTAACTAGTAAAATATTAATATCTTCACTAATGATCCTAACATTTGTAACAGCCCCTTTTGTACATACATTTAATAATATCAATGTATCTACTATTAATTTTTTTTTTTTATCAATTGCCATATTAACTTTCTTGGTGCTCGATCATATGCTTTTTCTAAGGGCATGTTTGGTAATAGATAAAACTTTCAATGAAAAGTTTTGAAGGGCAAAAATTGTCAAATGATGTGATATGATAGGAGTAATGATGAAGAATAAAGATGATAAGGATAAAATAGATAGGTTAATTGTATAGGTAGTTGTGTAGAAATAATTGAAAAGTATAATAGTTGTATAGAAAAATAATTTAAAAATATAGTAGTCAAGGAGAGTGAAAAGTTTTAGATTGAAAAGTTTTAAGTTGGCATTTTATATACATTGCCAAACACACCCAAAATCAAAAAAAATCATGTATGGTTTTTTTTCTTCTCCCAATACTTTTCAAATAGTCATCTAAGTAAGAAAATAGTTTTAGTGGTTGATCTTCGTGTTATAAAACCAAGTTGATTTTCAAATATATTAGTTTCCTGTCTTAGTTTATGTTCAGTTACTCTCCTCCATAATTTCATCATATGACTTATTAATTTTATTCCATGATAATTTGTACAATTTTGAATATCTCCATTATTTTTATAGATTGAGACTATAATGTTTTTCCTTAATTCACTTGGCATTAACTTTGTTTTTGTAATGCTATTAAAGAAATTCGTTAACCATATTGCTCTTACATCTCTTATGCACTTCCATGCCTCAATTGGTATATTATCTGGACCTAAGGCTTTTTTTATTTTCATTTTTCTTAGAGTTTCTTTTACTTTAGATATTCGAATTTTTAGGAAATAAATAATATTCTTGTTTTCTTCTCTATTTAAACTAACATACAATGTTAAATGTTCGTGTGGGATATTATTTAATAAACTATAAAAATAAGTTTTTCATCTTTCTTTAATATTATCATCTTTGGCTAGAATTCTTTGGTCTTCATTTTTAATACATCTAACATATGTTAAATCTTTTCATTTATTTTCTCTTAATTTAACCAACTTAAAAATATCCTTTTCACCTTATTTAGTTCCTAATCTGTCATATAAGTTGTAATGAGCTTATAATCTATTTAGTAGTTTTTTTAATAGTTTGCACTGTTGTAAGTTTGTATCACTTTTATTTTTTTGCCATGTTTTAACCTTCTTATTTAGCATTTATTGCTTTTCGAATATCTTCATTCCACTACCAAGTTTCTCTATGTGATGATCTATGATTTTTATATATTCCTATAATACTGTCTTACTTCTTTTATGTTAGTTGTTATTTTATCCCACATTGATTCTACTTCTTCTCGTGTGTCTTATTTTTCTTCTTCTATTATTCTTTTACTAAAAAGTTCTATGTTGTTTTTCTTTAAATTCTATCATTTAATTTTTGGGATTATATTGCTTTTAGTTTTTATTGACTCTTTTTGTATAGATATATATCTATCACTAAGAATCTATGCTGTAAAGCTAAGTTCTCACATGGTAATGCAAAAGGATTTATCAAATTTTCTTATAAGGAAGAAATTTATTTGGTTAGAATTGGTCTCACTCTTGAAAGTTATTAAGTGTTTTTCTCATTTTTGAAATAAGGTATTTGCTATAATTAAATCATATGCTATAGCATAGTCTAAAATGACATTTCCTATTTCATTTCTT
>JAXCLR010000050.1:76418584-76433712 GCA_035584095.1 Annona squamosa
TTTGAAATAAGGTATTTGCTATAATTAAATCATATGCTATAGCATAGTCTAAAATGACATTTCCTATTTCATTTCTTATTCCAAAACCGAAACCTCCATGATTTTTCTCATATCTTACATCCTTCTTTTCTACGTGTTCATTTGCATCCTTCTTTTTCTCATATGCATCCTTCTTTTTCTCATATGCATCCTTCTTTTTCTCATATCTTACATCCATATATCATAACCCTTTCCTAGTTAGGTATCATTTGCATTACACTGTAAGTCATCTCAAAATTGTTTCTTGATTTTATCATTTAATTCTACTTGTGTATGCACCAATCACATTTATGACCTCTACACCTAATACAAGTTTATTTGAATAATTCTATTATTTACTTTATTAACATCTACAACTTTATTTATGAATTCGTTATCTACTATTATTTCTATATCATTTCTATTATCATCCTTTCCTATACATCATAATTTGAATCCATTAATCTATTTAGTTTTCTCTTCTTTACTCCTACTCTCTTGAAGGCATGCTATATTAATTCTCCTCATTCTCATAACGTCTGTTACTTCCATACTTTCCCCCGAAAGAGTCCTAACATTCCATGAGGCAAAACGGATTTTTTGTTTTGGTGTTTCATTTTTCCTTAAACTACGTCCATAAAGGCATAATAACCTTCACAGACTTCTTGCGACAATCGGACATTGTTACAGCGCGTTGTTTCTGGGGAGATGCCTTAGCAACCTTTGCCCATTTTTTACTACATCCAGGCTTTGATGTAGTGCGTCGCTTATGAGGAAACGTCGTAGCAATCCTTGCTCATTTATCTCTACAGTTGAGCTTTGGTGCAACATGTTTCTTATAGGGGATGCCTTAGCATTAACGACTATTAAACATATTTTCAGAATCTATAAGAGATGTGATGATGATTCTTAATAGCACCAGTTGCCAGCTTGACGTGCTAACTTTCAGTTTTTTTGAGAGCATGGGACCAGCAATAAGATAGAAATTTTTACTAGGTAGGTTTCAAAAATGGTAAAAATTGATATACATGTTAAATATACATAGATTAATAATTATATAAAAAAATTTAAAAAAATAAAAAAATGGGTGAAGTACACCCGATTAATGCACTTGGATGCATAAGACTAAATCCTCGTTTTGTAAGGTGAAAACTTGTGGGAAATTGTGGAAAATGGAAAAGAGAATATTTTGAAAAATATAGGTTGATATAAAATGATAAGAGTAAGGTTGGAAGAAAAAAGTTGTTGGAAGAAAAAAATGATTGGAAAGTAGAAGTAAAAGTGGAAAAATAGAAATATATGATATCGAAATTATGCATTGAAAAACATGCTGCAAGTATAACTACCATGGTTTTTCACACTTACATGTTAACAAATATGGCCTTTACGAGGTTAATGAGATATGAAATAAAAGGGAAGGGATATCAAGTCGTTCCTTAAGAAAGTGTGCAGGGGGAGGTAGAGACGGGAGAGTTTGCTTTCCAAAGACCCTGAAGCCAAAAAGTGGATCTTTATCGAAATGAGCCCAAGGAAGGTATATAAAAAAGGGTTCAAAATACCTGCGATGCCCGCGTGATTTGGACTCTGCAGCTTGGACCTCAGCTGATTGGACACTTAAAAGACTGTTTGATTACCAGTCCAAAAAGACGAAAAAAAGGCGCTTTTCAAACATAAGCAACAGGGCCTTGGATTTATTAATGTCTCTAGCATGTTATGAAACGCTAAGATGGGTGGGGATAGATTGGGCCTGAAGTTATAATTTTTCAACTTTTGAAATATAATAAAGATCATGAGAAAATATTTTCGCTGATCATGGTGGGAATATGATCTCCACGCACATATATATGGTTTTTAAAGTTCAGGTTGGGCCAAATTGACGTAATCTATATATATTTATATTTTTCTGAGAGAATTGAACAAATGAATACCAGAAATGTGCCAAGATATAAATCTATTATCATTAAATAGGTAATTAAGAGGAGATATTAACGTCCCATGCCAGCAGATAGAATCAGATAACGGGGCATTGCCATGCCGTCAAGATTTTGCTGTTTAGTTTACACGTCAGTTGGGGGGTGTTTATGTCATTGGTGGAATAGAATGTTGATAGAATTAAATATGAAGGTCAATCTATTATTATTAATATATAATAGGTAAAGCAGATTATGGTACAATATCCTAACGGAGACGCCAATCACCAAGATATTGGTTAGAACAAAAACATGCACTGGTTTGCGAAAAAATTCTAGATGGACTGCTCCATCAAATGTCAATTATTCATAATCATTTGACTCATGGAGCTTCAAAAAATGTAAGTACAGATTTTTACAAAACCTCTAGAGGGATTGAATTATGTCATTTCATAGCTTAATGTAATGGTGTATGATGGAGATTTTTTTTTAAAATTTTATCATTCGTATTGGACGACGAATAATTGAGGTGTATTTCAAGGAAGGGGTAAATGAAACAAATATTTCAATATAACTTCGAACCTGAAATCTCTCACCCACATATACTCTAAATATATTTAAGTCAACTACTTGTCCATGCAAGTGGTGACGTGTATGATGGAGATTTAATCATTATAGTTTCTTGCTTTCCATTTGATCGTGATGTTGTTGTGATCTAATCCCTAATACAAGATGCAGATGACGTTAAAGAAAGAGATTTCTTCTCAAAAGAAAGGAAAAAAAGAATTTTAGTAAATGTGCTTATAAAATTTGACGATATTTTGTTCGTTTTTTCAAGTTTGCTAAAATTACAAATATATCTATAATGTTTGTATGAAATTACAATCATATTCCTTCTGTCATAATTTTTTTATAAAATGACAATAATGCCTTTAAGTCAAGTGATGCCCATGCATTTTGTCCAAATATTGTAGACATGATTGCTATTTTATTGTTATATTTGTTTCTAAATATATCAATTATTATTTTACATTTTTTGCAAATATGCTTACAACATTTGCAAAAATTGCTAATCTATTACTTGATTCAAAAGGGCATATCAACGTTTTACAAAAAAACGTTTTGCAAACATAGAAACACCCATGCAATGTTGGTCAAATTTTGAGATATTTTGCAGAAATCTCAAAAAAATAAAAATAAAAATTTAAGAATGCGAATGGAGGATGAGATTTATCTCCACTTTCTGGTAAACACACTCTGCGGATGAAGTTGCCTTGTGACTCTACCCTGTAGTGGTAGGAAGACAAGAAAATGGTTGCTGGACTCTAGAGGTGCTGCCGTTCAGGCGTCCTTTTAGAGATTGATTTTTGGCGTGGAATTTTCCTTTCTAGCCCACTTTCTTTTTTGTGTCGGATTTGCCTTTCTTACAAACTATCTGTTGCATTCAGCTGCTGGAGAGGTGGGTCATGATCACAACTTGCTTAACGCAATCTGCTCCATCCATCTCGTGGGACGTTTTCGCCCTGGCCAAATTTTGCCTGTCTGTTTGGCGAAAACCGAAATCATCATGCTCAAAACCGCACATTAGTGTATATTGTTGCCTGGGTAAAATTGTGCACTGTCCATCTGTTGATGGGAAACATTGTCCATGCCATCTAACACCTAAAAAAAGTAGCTTCGCATGCCCATGCCTCACGTTCCAGATGCATTTGCCTTTCAACGAATGCATGTAACGTTTCGGAGCACGATCATATGTGTTCCGTTGTATTTAAAGATAAAATACATTATTTCGTTTCTTATTTTATTTTATTTTATTTTAAAAAAATATAGCTTCCCGTGTATTTAAGTCATATATCAAGTTCTACTATAGTACATTTACATTTTTATTTTTTATTTTTAAAAAGGGTTAATTTGAAATGTGTCCACTCTATGTATCCTTAATCTCGAATATATTTATTCAATTTAAAAACTTCAAATATATCCACTAAGTATTTCATTAATATCAAATATATGCAACATGACAATAACAAATGCTTAATAATTTTAAAATCTCAAAATACTCTTGATTGATCTAACATTCATTGTCATGGGTGTTATATTTAGACCGTTAAAACTCATTCTATGTAGTTTCTTTCTTAAATTGGATGGATTTCTATTAGATTGTTTAACTTTTGTCATAATTGACCAACTAAAATTATTAAATAATAAAGGGTATTTGGATGTTTCATATGATGAACAATGGTGATTTTTGTATAGATGAAATTTCACCCATACTTAGTGAGTATATGTTAAAGTTTTCAAACTTAATGGGTATATTTGTAATTAAGGGCAAATTTAGTGAGTATATTTGAAACTAACTCCTTTTAAAAACCATTAATTGCAGGGGCATTTATGTCATTTTTACCCCTTAAATATTTGATTTTTAAAAATAAAAATATGTAGAAGTATTATAAAATAGTAAACTTATTATATGGTTAAATATATTTAGGAAAATATATTTTTGAAGAAAAATAAAAATACAATCAATTGTAAAAATTGAATAGCGTATTCCAGTTTAAAATACAACTAAATGCATATAATCGAGCTACTAAGGTTTCCTGTTTGCATGTTTATGCACGCTAAATAGATTCCCGCCTCATGCATGAACTTGCATATTGACACTTCTGCCAAAACATAGTTTCTTTTTCATGGCGTACCTTTCTCATCTTGAGCCACGTGCTTGGTAAATAAATGAAGTCACCATCCTGATATCTTCCAAATAGGCCCAACCATCATAGACCTGGATGATGATCTGAACTGTTGATTGTGTCTCTTGACCATGTAGTTATTTATTTGGCCTTTTGCCTGGTCCATTCCGATGATCTGATCCATCTAATTATATTTTTTACTTTCTGGTGATTAGCCATCTAAGAATGATATATTTGTATATGCGATGGGCCAATATGATGTGCATGTGATGGGCCATCTAAATAATGATGATGATGGTGATAATGATATATAGATTTTATGGGTGACTGGCCCACTTAGGAGAGCTGTTTTCAGTTCCCCAATCCAGATGTGATCCTTTTTGGCGCTATGTTATCGAGGACATAGGATTCGCTTCTGGCGTCTATATACGACCAGGCCGACTGCTTTCTCACCATCTGGATTTGAACGATGAGAGGACTCTTCAGGTGCTTTCCAAAGTCATGGCGCCGGACCAGTTACGAGGCCCACTCTACTGACAAGTCACGGACTCACAATTAATAATAAGTTCTTGCTGCTTTGAACTGATGATATCACCTAGAGCAATTCCCGTTTCTTCTACAGGTGCTCCAAAAATGGCTTTAGATGAAAGGCTTCACGTTCTAATGCCCTGACACGTCTCCCTTGCTTAATGTCGACTATAGGACTGCCCTCAAAATGGAAGTCTGGATGAGTTTTTTTATGGATATATATATATATATATATATATATATATTTTTTTTTTACAATCATCTTAATTTATATTATATTATTATAGTCAAGTCGTGAGATATTTTTACAACTTTCCACGTAACATTCTTACAAACATCTAGCAACATTTATATTTTTCCTAGGCTATCCCTAGCGCGGACACTCCCATGAATAATTAGGGAAACACACTGGCATCAAGAGTCGAACTGGTTCGTTGGAAGGCTGGAAGATGTACCACCGCCCCTCACGCACTGTGCGGAGACTGATCATTTACTCTGTATTTGATCCTTCTTTTTTGGCCAACCAAAAACTCTCTGGCATCCTTGTATCCTTCGTGGAATTAATGCGCTGTAGCAATTAGCCTACCGAAAGCAGCCAAGTTTGTTCGATCACTACGAAATTTGATTGAAGACTTCGTTTGGCCGGCTCTGCCAGTTGAGTATGGTGTTAGAGCGGAAGCAGTCCAAAATTACTTTTCTAGACTATTTGTTACATGAGATCTATACAGCAACACTTCCTCAGAGAACGTCTGCATTAACGTCTTCATTAAGTGTACCATTATTAAGCGGCTCAAAAAATCTCCACCGGTTATGAGTTGCATGACTGTTCTGCGGCTAAATGGCGTCGGGAAGTACATGCATCATATCCACTTGGAACTCGCGCATGCAAGTCAGTGGCCAGGTAATATCGGTCGACCTTCCATGCATGTCCCAGCAATTGGGATGTAGCGCGCCCCTGTACATCCCATTTAGCACGAGCCTGTTCAATATTCTTCTGCCATCCATTTCTCATCCGCAGCTCGCTTACGTGGGCCAACCCGCTGCCCCTAAGTCATCGAATAAAATATTAATTTGGTGCGTGAATATTCAACGGTCCACACTCATGAGCCCCTCTAATTTTTCGTTGGCAGATGTGTGAACTGTAATTATTAAATCAGAATGTTGGTCTCGAAGTTATTTGGTGATTAATGCAGCCAGCAACTTGTTCACAATGCAAGACGTTGTATGCAATTTCCATAATAACGTAAGAGGGTAGCGTGATGAAAATCTTCGAGAATTGTCTGGAGGCGGGCCCCAATTTTAATGCGACGAAGACTCGTTGATAGGCCGGTAGGGCCGGGCATCAATGGCACTGCTGGACTGGTCCTTTTCGAAGAGAAAAAGGAGGAGAGAGCGTTTCCCTCAATAGCCATCCATGCATGAGATTTTGAGTGTGACGACGATTGCACCTGTTTGGTTCTGCTTTTGAGGCGTTCAGGTTAAAGAAAATGTAAAAATCTTCCGAAAATCCAAGTCGAGATTTTCTTTAAAAAGGGCAGTAACAAGTAGAAAGCCGTCCATAATTTGCACGGCCAAAAGGTGTCCCCGGCACTCTTGAGCATTCTCTACTTTGTAGCCGTTGCGAAAAGCTCGAGCTGATGATATTAGAAACCAGAATTCCTCTCAGTCGTGGGTAATAATAGCTTCACCTGAAAGTTGAAGACGCAATTTCATCCACTGGATCGGTGGTGCACTGAACCTAATCACTGGATCAGAGCCGAGTTGGTAGCGGTGGGAAAGGATGAGCATCGCACAGTTGTCATGAATGCGTGTTCACGTCTCTTGGGCCGTGACAGCCCTGGAAACGTCCTTGTGATTCCGTGGGCGAGAAAACACCACATCTGCTTGCCTCCTTCGCTGATGTTTCCTTATACCTAGCTTAATAATACATGTCGGCAGCCGCGCTGCTATTTTATCTTTTTGGAGCTACCTGAGCCTCTCATTGCGGGTTCCAAGCTCGTCTTGTCTTGATCAAATGGCATGGCTTATCCCTCCTGAAAACAGATCATTTACAAATTTAGACGTACGCGTTTCGAAGAAATGGTTTTCACTGAACTGAGCCCAAATACCCAAAAAAAAAAAAAAAAAAAAAAAAAAAAACCACGAATAGTGCACTCGTATGCAATTATACATTCCTTGAGGCAACGATGACTATTCCATGATGCCTATTTCGTTTCCAGAGTAAATGCAGATACTGGACACAGTCGACAGCTAGCTCACATTCTTAGCACATTGAATTGCTAGTCCGAAACACACGTGGGGGTCTGCGGCCGTGCATAGACTTGGCCCACCCACTCAATGTCCAAATCCATACAGAAAATCCGGGTTGGTACAATCATTACCTGTGCTGTTCATGAACAGCTCTTTTTGGCACGATTTCCTGATCAGCAATGGAATGTGGAATGCTAATTGACCCAATTTCATTATGGGCGTAACTAGAAGTGGGATGAGACGTGGGAGGGATGAAACGAAAGTATTATTGTAGGTTATGAATGAGAAAATATATATCACGAGAATTGAAAGAAGTGACAATAGAAAATGGGAACACTGATTGTTATTTTTTAGAACGAAAACAATGTTTTTTGGATGGTAAATTTCATCACATCCCCATCTCATCTTCTCTAGGATTATTTATTAGTTTTACTAACAAGATTATTGAAAGCTTCTAAACTCTTGAACTGCCGCTTCCTTCCTGCCAAAAACTTTTACTTTCGTAATGGATTTGCTAAACTAAACCCAATTCCCAGGCGTTTTCCCTTCATCACACTGGCGCTGGGAATGTGTGTCGCGCGGAGCTCACTTCGCTATTTATCCGTACCCCATTCATGCATGCATCTGCCAACAATCTTTTTAGCATGATGGAATAGGTATTTTTTCGCTCGCAATATTTTTTACTCGATTTACTCCGACATTTTCTTTTTTCTATTTCCTTTTATATTTGTCGGACGGGGGATGAAAATGACGTGAGCAAACGCACTTTAAAGGTATGCTTAAAAGCAAATAAATAAAAATGGGCAAAATTTGTTAAAAAAAAAAATTAAAAGAAATGCAAAACAATGATTAGAAATACATGTAATAGATAATAATTAGGAGAAAGTAAGATGATTATGTAGTTAAAATGTCAAGTTGAATTAAAGGGTGAATAAAGCCGTGAAGTTTTTGCTCATCACTAAATGTACTATAAATGTAAATAATAAATTATTCTAATATGTTTGTTTTATTGGCATAAGGTTGGTTTCGTTTCACTCGTAATACAAGTCAAACTATCGTCGTACCATTTCTGTCTATTTGCGTAATATTTCTACTATTTCTGAACACCCAACCATGAAGCCTATTCACCCGTTGAAGTTATTTTTAGACCTTTTTTTATTAGTATTTATATAATGTAACATTTGGTATTATAATAAAGCTCATTCATAAGAAATATAACAAGCTCGCATCTATTCTTAAGAGAGACAAAATTCTCATCTAATTTTTAAGGGAGAATAAGGTCCACCACAAATTTTGCCCCACGTAAGATTCAAACGTGTGTGGCAAGGCTCTAAAGCCTAGTCCATGACCAATCATTTTCAACCGGTTGGCAAGTAATATTTAGACTAAAAATCTCACAAAATTTATGATACTTTACTTTAGTAATACATAACAGCCCAAATTCTCTAGGCAACCGTTCAAAAAAAAAAAAAAAAGTTAGCCAGACGGTAGAAATTAAAAACTCATTCAATTTCTGATTATTTTTTATTTATTTATTTATTTTTCTTTCTTTTGTCTTTTAAAGGATGCATTACACATGTTATTATCTGCAAATGGGTGATGAATTTAATGATTAAATACTTCTTATAAGCCTAAAGACTCCATTATGGCCTTGACTTTTAAATTTTAAAAATTTCAATTATTTTTCATGTTTAACACATTTTGATTTATCATTATCAAAAATAATTTTTGTGGAAATTTATATTTTGTAAAAGATGTTTACATATAGCTATTAAAATTTTTGAAAAATATGTAGCGAAAGGACAATGTATAAAATTTAATATATGTAAATTTTGGAAAAATAAAGATAAAGAAATACATATAGCTAAACATAATAGATAGTCTAGAGTAAAAATATTTAAAATTTTAAAAATCAAGTTTAAGCTGAAGTATTTGGTATTGAATCATTACTCATCTGAAAATTCTCATCAATTTAATAGCATGAAATTCTAGTCAAACAAATTAACATTTTAAAAAATGTGGTCACCTAACTCATAAGCAAAAAGATCTTTAGTTTGGCTATTTTTTAATTAAAAACAAAGGGCTATTTGCAAATGACCATCTCACTTCAAGGCTTAATTTCACATGACAATGTCAATGCTAGCTACTAGCTGTATGATATTTAATAGTTATCAGATAAATTTTCCAATTTTTAACTACAGAGTACGTATCGCCAAGCCATAATCAAAACAATATAATAATCTCCATAGATTATATATAATAAAGTTTATGGGGGTAAAAGTTACTTGTTTAGAATATTTGATGACAATTTTAAAATGGGAAGATCATTTACAAAATCAATAATTATGGATATAAATTGCAAATTGAAAAAACCTTAAGGGTCATTAGTAAAGAAGCCTAAAAACGAAATTTAGGTAAAATTCTCATCTTGCTAAAACAAGAATTGAGCAGATGACATCTCATTTTGTAATAGTTCTTGACGATAGGAGCTATTTGGTTTTTTAAATTATAGCTTGTTAGAAAAATAAATTACCTATTATATTTGAATTTTTCTATTTGTATTATATAAAAATGATCTTAACACAAGATAGGAGGTGTCAAGTCACGCTGGGTTCATGCAATGTTAAGTGCAGGAAAGACAATAGGATTTTTTTTAACGTAGAAAAGGAAGTTTCAATAAGGCTTTGAATAAGGTCACTTGCAACCTAACAAATTGAATGGGATAGAGGTATAGAAATCAGGACTTCAATGTGTATAATTTGCTAGTTTTTCTCTAGTCCAAAAAAGAAAAGAAAAAAACTCTCAATGCGCTCCTTATATAGGCCTCCATTCGCATGATTGAACTAGAGGCTCTCAGATGCAAAATGTGAGGCAATATTCATCATGGGATTGAATATTTTACCGTCTAGAAGTGATTACGTTGGAAAAATAAATCCTTTTAAAGAGTTGTTTTGCAAGCAAAAATACACCTTTCCAAAGGATGTGATGGAGGCCAACTGTCGTTGATAACTTTAAATACTACATGTTCAAAATACTCCTTTCCAAAGTTGGTAATTTTGAGTTTATGCTAAGTGTTAATTTATACAGGGAATGCTTTATTGAGACTAGGTTTTAGAGGTGTGATTTTAGCGAGCTTCATTTTTGAGGTATTAATGGTAGGTGTAAAATTTATTAGGTTTGACATTATTTGTTTAGTTAGGAGACTAACTTACATCTAAATTTAATATGTACATGAGCCACATTCACTAAAAAATATTTAGATTCATGTGTAAAAATGCTTAGATCCATTCACATATTTTCTAGAGTGTAGTAATATTTTATATATCATTTATCTACATAATAATGATATTTTAAATAATTTAGATATTAAAAATATTACTTAAAAATTAATATTCAGCATTAAATTATTTTATTATGTAGATTTTGTACATTTGTAGATGAGAAGCATACATAGTGTTATGGGATAAAAAAAAAATTATAATAATATAAATAATGTTAAATACAATAGATGAAGTAAATTTTCTATCAACTATCTAGATGTTAAAATTATTAAGAATTTAATTAGATGTTACAATTATTAAAAATTCTACATAAGAGAAGTTTTATAGAAATATCCCAAAATTTATACCCACTTTCCTTAAGTTATGCAAAAGGCAATGGACTAAATACATGTCGTCCACGAATAACAGCTACAGGTGAAATTTTACAAGACTAAGGTTTGGCTATATCTAATGAGGCAGTGGTAAATAAATGTCCAATTCAAGATGAAATCATGAGGCTAAGGCTTAGACATTGGCAGGGTTCATAAGAATGCAGAGTAATACCTTCATGAGGTGTAATCTTTTACGCCCGGTCAAGGTTTTAGACCACTCTTCTTCTCCATCACAGTTGGCAGGTTTATTCTCATCCGTCCGATTATATTTTGAAAACATACGCTAGTATGGCATTTAATGCATAGGGAAAATTGCTCATTCCTTTATATCAGGCCACAGAGATTACTCCTCACGTAAGAATCACAAGAGTTGCATGCAAGAGTCATCGATGACACTTTCCCCGCTCTCGTCTCGACTTTATCTCTCCCCCGTCTCCGGCCGGAGCTTCCGCACTCTTCTCTCTCGTCCCATTGACTACAAATCTTTCTCTTGTATTCCATTTCGATAATTCAATTCAAAATTTTTCTGTTATTCGAATAGGAATAATCCAATTTCATCTAAAAAAATCGAATTCAAAAACTTTCCATTAAAAATGCATCGCGCAGAAATCGGTGAGTAAAACTATTACATGACGTCGATCGAAATTAAAAACTTTCCTCGATCCCACCTAATAATTGATGTGGGGAGCTGTTCGTGGGTATTTTCTTTGATAAAGAAAAGATCGTAGACGAGGGCAGTAATGACGGCACCAATTAGGGGACCAACCTAATAGATTCATTGGTTCTCCCACGCTTAACTCACCAATGCCGGCCCGAACGACACCATCGGGTTCCTAGATGCATCGTTGAAGGCCCCACCCACCAAGATGTTTGCCTCACGATGAAGCCGATGGCCAGCAGCGCGATCGTTCCCAAGCTTCTCTTATTCGAGCACAATGTCGTTGTGTAAGCTGTACACACGAGCATGAATACCATCATGATCTCAAAGATTAGGGCATTCCAAAACACCGACAGGCGCCGAGAGCTCGAAAGTGCCAATTTTCTATAGCAAGGAACCCAAATGGGTGTAGAAACATGGGTTCATCGGGGAGTCTGAGCAGGCATGGAATCTAGTAGACTCGGCCCCGTAGCAAGATGATGTTCCTACTGAGGAATGCTTCGAATGTGACAAAGGGGCTCAAGTGGCCCTTAGAAAAATGTTGGCCTCAACCACCACCACCACCATAGAAACACCCGGCCCAAGCAATGGAGGTGTGAGGATCTGTGCACAGCAAAAACACCGAGCACGTCCCGCAAGATCTATCCATAGCTATGAGGATGTGCGACGGATGGAGTAGAGCAAAGAGAGAAGAAAGGAGAGAGAGAATGGGGGACTAAGCTGCGATGATTTCTCACGTGCAGGGGGAGAGATTACCGAACGGGAAGTTTTTTGCAATTTCTCTCACTTCACTAACCCGCACTAACAAGGCTGGACTTTAATAATGAATCCAACGGCTGAGCTAAAGTCCACAAGATCGAACGGGGCAGAGGCGTGGTTGAAAACTTGATAGATTTTAGACCAGTCGTAAAAGAGCATTCGTCTGCCTTCATGGGTCATAATAAGTATGAACATTTTAACATCTGAGAATGGTGTAGAATTTTTTTTTTAATCTAAAGAATGGTATAGAATTTTAATCAAATAATCTTTAGCATTTCGATGAAAAAAATCATTTCAAGTATGATGGTTGGTGTGGATCTGTCTGAATTGTCGTCATCGCATGTCCAAATGCCCTGAATTAAATCGATAGCTACACTTTCGCACGGGCAAGTCCAAAACAAATATGCAAACGTGGAAAACTAAAAAGTTGGGGATAGCCTAATCGGAGGAGCCCGAGCATTGCGGGGAAAGAGGCACGTGAAATGCTCGGGCCACAAGGATTGTACTCCGCGGGCCTTCCGCGCGTGCAAACTGCTTGGCTGATTTCGGTCACCATCCCCGCCTACGCTTAAAATCGAGCCTCACCAACCTGCCCCACTTCCAATTCCCCCTTTTCATCGTATATCCATGGGCGTCCATCACCGGTTTCTTACTACTTACTACTCTCACTCCAATCCTCCACTAATCCATGTCTCCATCGTCGATTCGCTGCTCCGCGATTCCATCCGCACAGCTGGCCACTCATGGAGATATGGATTGCAAATTGGACAGTTCAGATTGTTCCGTCAGATCACATGCTGTCCACCGTTGCGGAGTGATACTTTTAGTCTGAGAGAGCGTAATCATCACCGTTTGTTTAGGACAGGTTTCGCAGATCGGCACCGTCCATGAAAAAGAAAGGCGGCTGCAACTTTCAACACCATGGCCAGGCGTTTCCTCTTTTCTGGACGAGACAGAGTTTGCATCCGACCTCCTACCTTGGGACACCTAAGGTGGGCCGGTGGTCGTGGAGCCTTCCCAACCATACACGTGGCGAGGAAGAGGAAATGACGTCTCCGAGCCGGCCATTTTTTTTGGTCCCTGTTTCATTATTGATTTTTTTTATTGGTCTTATTAATTTTTTATATAATGAGGTGCAAATGACCCTCTTAGTTCATCTCAAAAAACTCATTAATAATTTTTTTAATACTTTTTTCTTCCAGCATTTGTTTGCTTAATGTATCTAATATATAAATCAAGTTCTACCATTTTCAAATATATGTATATATTTTTTTAGATTTTTAAATATCTATAATAGTAAAACTTAATTTATATGTTAAATATACTTAACTAAACAAGTGAATGAAGAAAAAATATAAAAAATTATTGTAAATAAATTTTTTAAAGTGTGCTAAGAGGAACATTTACTCAATCTAAACTAACAAGATCATTCCTATTATATAATAATATCTGATATTATAATCAAATATTTCATGAAAGACAATCAACTCTTATACGGAAAGAAGACCAAATATTAACCGACCGTTTTTTGTACTCCCCGGAAGTCGAAACCGTAGCTTAGTAGCATTTTTGCCACTGCCGCGATCAACCTGTCCAAAGTCGGTTGGCGATTTTGGTCCTTTTCTTTTATATATTTTTTTTCAAAAAAAAAAAAATTGGGAAAGCCATTTTGGTCCATGTTGAACCTATACGTTTAAGCAAAATATTTGCTCGTCCACCTTCTGCGCCAATTCCAAACAAGCCAACGCAAACCCGAGTAGACACGTGGCTCTGGACTCCGTGCAGTGGAGGTCATGGGGTGGGACCCACCAAAAGGAGGCTCCGACCTCCCGCCCGGCCTTGCGCGTCATGCGCGTATTGGAGTATTCCACGGCGGCGAGAACAAAACCATTTCGAGCCTGGTGGACGACTCAATGGGAACGGAACGGAAAAGCCATACATTTTTTTTGTTGTAGAAAAAAGTTTTCTCATTTTAATATAATTTTTTATTTTCAAACGTGCTAACTTTGCTTTTTCATTTATACAAGACTATTTTTATAATCTCATTTCAAGCGATTGAATGATCGTACGAGACTTAGAATGGATGAGTACGAGATGAAGATATGAGAAGGGAAAAGTGACCGCGTGTGTTAAAAAATAAAAGAATTGTATATAAACGAAAAGAAGTTGTAATGATATATATATTTTTTTTCGAAAGAGGTATAAGTATTTTTAGGAAATTGGTTATTTCATCTCACTTAGGTCTCATCTCCATTCCATCAAATTATGAACAGATGCGGACATGGCCTCGTTACTTACCGCAGATGATGGTCCACGTGCCGAGTGCAAAAAATGAACGGACAATGAAATATCTCGATAAATGCTAATATAAAGTCCCTTTTAGGATTAGATTAACATTTAAAAAAATTCAATTTTCCTGTCGGGAATGGTTCCGATTTTGTATGCGTATGGTCGATTCGTGGAAAGGCTTGCATGGTAACATATGGTTGCATGTAATCAAATTTCATCTTGTAAAAAGAGGGCGGACGTCTCAAAAGAGAGGAGTGCGGCTGACGATGGTATCTCGCAATCTTTTCATGCCAACCTGCGATATTTACGAGAGATCGGCACCATCGAAAAGATTGTTAAAATCATATATAAACTACTGCGAGGAAATAAATTAGTAT
>JAXCLR010000050.1:76457335-76468384 GCA_035584095.1 Annona squamosa
AAGAGGAATTATCCTAAAAAAAAGATTTTACAAGACTCTCAAATTAAAAAAAAAATTACAAGACTCTCAAAAATCTAGTACAATTTATCATGGGCACAACTTGGGCCCGCAGCCATTAAGCCCAAATGACATCGATGACGAGTAAAAGACACTTTTCCACATTTGTTGGCCGGACAAGGTAGAATCCCGTCGCAAATTTACAATCTTTGTCGACATTGACGTGTCAATATCTCATGGAAGAAATGCCCGAGTTCCGAATCATGCCAAGGGAATGTGGCATGTTTGTACTTCGTGGCTTGTTGCTACAAATAGGAATGCGACTTGGGCCAACGAAGACCAACAGTGTTGCAAGATATCAACCCAAACCCAATGTCGATGGGCAAGGTTTTGTACTTTCGATTGGGTCCGGATCCGCCTAAGCGGGTTTGGATGAGTAGGGTTCTCCTCCACGCTCAACATCTCGTAATCCCCTTTATTCTGCCCAACCGTTTGATTGGATATGAATCCTACTCGACGTATGTTTTGGAAGGCGGATAGGCACGTAGTTGCCTCTTGCTGGCCACAAATCAGCCAGTCTCATCATTTCTTAGGATCCGCTTTATGATGCTCTCGAGTCTTGACGCTGCTGATGTCCTCTTCTGAAATCTGCTCCATGTAGCGCGGTGAGCACCCCCATTCGGTGGTAACGGTCAAAGTAGTCGACAAGCATGGCGTTCCGCACGATGACCGTCTCGTGGAGCTACAGCGCCATGGCCACCTCATCCTAGTTGATCAGGGAAAAGAGGTTGCAGAGCATAGTGGCGACGCTCTCGCAGATACCACTGTAGACGCTAAAGACATAGAAGGCCTCGTTAATTTGAATTTAGCTACTGTATTAATCAATTTGCTAGAGCGCAAATTTATCCTCCTACAAGAAATTAACGGCTGGAAATAAAGACATAAATTAAGGAACCTACGAATCAATACACCAGAAAATGCCCAGCAACTAACACGTAGAGAAGTTGTCCCGCCTAACCTAAAATTAGTTATTTGCTTTCAAGATGGGCTTCAATAATCTGGAAGGCTCCCAGATGGGGCTCCTATTGGAAGGAGACAAGACGAGATTTGGATATCCGCAAATGGGCCTTGAAGAGCAGAAGTGCTCGAGGAAGTAGGTCTGAAGAGTGGCATGGCATGTTGGAGAAGAATAAGGGATTCACAGCTGAGTCAAATATGCGATACGATTGGCGACGCGGAGCTAACTTGAACGTCGCCCGTACTGCATTTGTTGTCATTGAGGATAGAAGACAACGCGACGGCAGTTGAATAGCATCCTTGCGATCGACCTCTCATCCAGACTCTTGTCCTTGCAACTTCAGCCAAATGTGGCCAAGAATCATGCCCAACAACGTTGATGGATTAGTAGTGCTGCTTTTTTAGGTAATTTAAGGGGGATGTTTCAGATCTTTAAATGGAATCTACGTATGAGTAAGAACGTAATAATATATTTTGGAAATAAGAAAAGTTATATTGAAATTTTAAAAACTATTTTGAGAATTAAAAAAGTTTCTTGGGTATAAGAATATAGATTCTATTCCAGATATTATATCCTTCCAAACATGTCAAAAAATCTATTTAATTTTTTTTTTTTTTTTGCTTTTCTCATGAACTTGTTAATATTTAATAGAGAAACTAAGATTTATCATTTTTTGAGATGTATATATACTTTTTATTTAAAAATTTTTAACATAAGATTATTTTTAATAATTTTAACCATTAAAAATGGCTAAAATATTCTTATATTTAAATTTTCAAAAAAATATACGCATTTTCAAAATGGTAAAATTTAAATGTGTTTGAGAAGTAATAAAACTTTTAATCTTGAATTAAAAAAATAATGTGATGTGATATTATAGGGGCAATGATGAGGAATAAAGATAATAAAGTTAAAATAGATAAGTTACTTATATTAGTAGTTGTGTAAAAATAATTAAAAAATATAATAATTTATATATAAAAGTATGGAAAATAACTAGACAATAAAATAGTGGTGTATAATGAAAAGTTTTGTATTGAAAAATTTTGGATGAAAAGTTTTACATAAAAACAAACACGTCCTAAATACATCTAGATTAATGAGTTTATGAAAAAATAAAAATAAATTTATTAACTTGGGCTAAGTAAACCATTATTTATTTGGGCTAACAAAATTATTCTTCTTAATTATATGTTAGTGTTTTTATAACAGTTACATGCTAGTACTACAGTGTAGAATTTGCTAATAAAAAATGTAGAGTTTGACTAGCATTTCAAAATAGGTTAATAATGCTCCAAGCCTCCCACGTTATAAAAATTGGAGACTTTCTTATGTTATGCCATTTCAATGTACAAAAAAGGTTTGTCATGATTAGAACGCTATGATGAGCAAATACTGGTGTAGGAGAAGGATGGAAGGAGAAAATTTAGTTGGGCATCTTGGAAAGAATGTGCTTACAAAAAGAAGAAAGAGGAGTGGGATTTGAAGAATTTCATGCATTTAACCTTAACTTGATCACAAAGCAAGCTTGGCATTTGATGAACGAAAAGAACACCTTATGCAACAAAATTTTTAGACTTAAGTATTTTAAACCAGGAAACATCTTGTAAGGTCTGGCAAGAAATGAATGTTCTTATATATAGAAAAGTATCACGAACTCTCTTTCCCTCATCAAGAAGGGTATAGAGTGGAAAATTGGTGATGGGAGTAAGGTTAAGTTCTCTGATTTGTGGCACCTGAGCTTATAGCTACAGCGCGCCCTCTTCCAATGCACATAGAGGATGACGCATGGGTATATAAATTCATTAACATGGAAAGAAGGGTGTGGAAGGAGTTGGAAATGAGAAGAGCACCTAAGGAGGTTGGTTGGAATGTTATATGTAGTATTCCAATCCCAATAACAAAAATAGAAGACAAGATGTTTTTAGGGGAAGAACATGATGGACATTTTAGAGTAAAGCCTGCATATAAATTGGCTACTTCTCTAACGGGCAAGAATGACACTCACGATTTGACGAATGGAATTTCAGAGGCTGAGAAAGTCCTAAAGAGGATATGGAAAATACAAGTGCCAAAAAAAATTCAACACTTTAGGTGGAGACTACATCTTCACACACTCCCAACAAGAGTAAACTTGATGAAGAGGGGAATTCAAGTGGAGTTGCATTGTTTGTTATGTGGAAAGAGGGAGAAGTTTAAGACAAGCTATCATATCTTCTGGTTGTGCCAAGAGGTAAATTGGTTGTTCTCTATTCTCTTCTTTAATTGTCTACATAAAAATCAAGCAACTAAATTGGAAGCTGTTTTTGAGCAATTAAGTATAACAAGTGATAATTATCCCTTATCGTTATATGTGACATGCTATTGAAAAATCTATCATTTAAAAAACAGGAGAGTGATGGAAGGATGTAGAGCCAAGTAAAAGGGCACGGACTAGTGGTGCAATAATTACATGAATTGCTATATGAAATCAAATCTTTTGCACATAAATAGCCCTGCTAAGTAGAAACACCCAAGGTATGATCTCCTAAAGCTAAACATAGATGCAGGTAATGATATGCATACCTAGGTGTCAGGATTTGGAGCCATAGTAAGAAATTGAAAAGGGGAGGTCATGGCAGTCAGCAGCTAGTGTGAAAAAGGGACTTCCAATTCCAATGATGATCAATTGGCTGACTAATGGTACAAAAATTAAATCATATGCGGCGGAGCTAATTGATGAAATTAGAAGTTTGTTCGATAATTTTGATCATATTGAATTCAGCTAGTCTTAAGGGATGGAAATCAAGTGGCACACCAATTTTGCAAAAATGGTGTTGCATTCAAGCTACAGATAGAGGGTATGTGTAGATCAAATTTCACTATGGATTCAACTAATGGTATGTAAAGATTTTTCATTGCATGTGTGAGCATTTTTTTTTGGCTTGGTTCTCCCTTATTCCTACTCGTGATGTATATAATATAGTGAGGAGAAAGGGGTTGTGGAGAACCGAGCAAAGGGTGTAATTATCCTTCAAAAAAAAAAAAAAACTTACAACAAGTGACGATTGCTTGATAAGCAAAATTTTTAAAAATAAATCCCGTAGATGGTCAAGATCACTGGCCTATAACAATCAAGGCTACTGTTAAAACTTCCTTGGAGAATAGTTGGAAGCAATTTGTAGTGCGAATTTTGAGGAATAATTAAATAATAATTATTATCACGAAGATATTACAAAGAACAATGCGTCATTTTCCAGCCTTTGGGGAAGTTGCAACACCTGGAAAATCCGATCCGCTTACCGTACAACAAGTGTTGATTAAAACGGTTGCATGACAGGTTACCAAAAGACCACATGCTAAACCTCTCCAGAATAACAAAAAGAAAAGAAAAGGGAAAAAAAAAAAAAAAAAAAGACGACCATGTGCGAAGAAATCTCACTGTTACCCAACTAAACTGTTCGAAGAAATCTCATGGCTACCCAACTAAACTATCAATTGCCATCCGAAAATGGGGTACATGTTACAAACCAGCAGCACGAACCTACCCACCGCGAGGCATTAGATGAACGGTGTGGATCATCACATGGTGTGACAGAAGTGGCTTGCCTTTTAGGAAGCATCCTTGCTGGCCAACCTACCCTAACGACAAATAAATTCCGCATCGCCCACCCAAACCCTATTTTAAAAACAAGGTAATAATTAATTAAAAATGACCGATCGAATCTGATCTGCAGCGCTTCTCCTCCACTTCTTCGCCGCGGATGTCGCACATTCACTTTCCATGCACATCGTCAACACATTTGTGCGTGGAATTTTATTAATATAGTCCTCCATTCTGCTACGGTTGCTCTTCGCTGGCCAGCCAAGTTCACGTGGGTTCGTCCTTCTCATCCATTGGCTAAGCTGTCTAAACAGCAAAATTGACCGCGTTGAGCTCATTTTTCGCATCGGTCTAGCTCTGCTTTTTTTCACCCCCCTTACTTGCTTGGTTAACATCGAATTGAAGATTAAAAATAGAGTTGGAATTCGATTAGCATTTTAATTAGGGTTTAACTCCAGCGACCGAATCGGACGTAAGTCCAGGGATAAGGACCAGGCATAAAAACCGTGTTGCGCTGGCAGGCGCGCGGTGGAATTTTCTCGGACGGCGTCAAGGTGAACCGAAAGTCGAAGTCCGTCGGCTCGTGTCTCAGACTTCCTTGGCCAGGCAATTTCCATGCACTTACACCGCACGAGCCTTTTTCCCTCACTTTCCACGCACCATGATGCACGGCCCAGGGTGGAAGCTGAACCGTCAAAAAACGGGCCTTTTGGAAATATCGACTGCGACAGAGTTACTGACCCGCTCAGAGACTGAAACAGATACGCAAGTGGGCTCCAGCTAGTGGACATAAGAAAGGTCTCTCTCTATCTGAACAACCCTGTCACCCTAATCCCCTGATTCTGACCATCAATACTGAGTCAACTGGACTGTTGGGCAGGCAGTCTATTAGTAAGAGTACGTTTGTTTTTAACAAAAAAATTTTCAAATTTAACTTTTCATTCTCTATAATTGCTATATTTTAAAATTATATCTTAACATCTTCCTGTATAACTACTCCATTATTTAATCATTTTACACAACTGTACGTACAACTAATCTATGTATTTTAACTTTATTATTTTTACACCTCATTATTATCTTTATCATATCACATCATTTTCTATCAATTAATAACTTTTACACAAAAAATTTATCATTCAAAAATTTTATCACTTCTCAGACACACCTTAGTTATACGTATTATATATGACAGGAAGAACCATTTGGGAGGATACGTTGAATAAAATGAGATGTGGGGTGTATTTGGAAAGTGATAAAATTTATAAATAATTTTTTTTATTGTAACCGTTTTTGAAATAAGAGAAAAGAATGTGATATAATATGGATAATGATGAGGATTAAAAAAATAAAATTAAACTAAATGAGTTAATTTGTGGGTAAATTGTATAGAATTGATTTAAAAATATCGTAGTGTATAGGAATATGTGAAAAAAAAATTAAAAAATAAAGTAGTCGTGAAGACCAAAAAATTTTATATTAAAAAGTTTCTTGTGTAAACCAATACGCTCATGATTTTTTATTAAATTATTATCCATTTTCAGTGTAATATTTTATTTTTAATATATAATAATTTTATTTATTTTATTTTTGATACTATTTTTCATTTTCAATATAATTTTTATTTTCCAATACATAATAGGTCCACTTTTTAATTACACGAGAACTTGTAAATCGGGTGACTTATGGGCAACTTAAAGAATACTTTTTTAAAATTCTGTGTTCGAATATGGACCCCATTAATCTTTTATTGTGAAATTTCGTAGTTGTTAAAATTTTATTTGAATTTTTTAAAACAAATAATTATCAAATTTTATTGAAGGAAAGATCTAAGTGGGACTGGCGTATTAAAAAATTAGAATAATGCAGCAAACATAATAACAGCGGACCATACATGCCGCTCATTGTCTGGTTACAAAAAGTATTTTTATTTTTAAAATTTTTTTATCCATATGAAGGCCCCATCTATATATTTTTTTCATACAAAATTTGGCAATGGTATGTATTCGTGATCATTTTATACATTTTTAAATTTTAAAATACAAGTTATACGGCCAAGCCGTTGCTGCCAAGGATCGTATACTAGCAAACCCCTAATACAATATCATTATTCAATCCACATTCCATCTCACCCAATAGCATCCTCACCAGTCACCACCAGGCCTAAATTCATTTTCTACAGGAGGCCCCGTGTTTATTTTGAAAGAACCAATGGGGAGCAGGACATCTGATCTACGTACACGTCGACGTCGTGGCAAAGCAAAATCAGTCGGCCGCGGACCTTTTTAGATGGAAGAATGAGAGAGATGAAGCTTTTTCTTGCACTGGCTCCAACATCCATGGGCGGGCAAGGGCGGTTCGGCAGGTATGCCGCATGAGATAAATCGGTTGGAATAATTAATGCAATGTCGGTCCCTCACATGGCACCAGATGAGGTGTGATATTAGTTGTGCGGACTGAGCCGCTCTCGGTCGGGCGTGGGTGGCAACGGTGCGTGTGGAAGGAGTAAAGGGCGAGCCCACGGGCCACAGCGCAGCTTCCGTGCGCCTGCGGGGTCCGTCTTGACTTTCGTCATATCCAGCAAACACTCTCACGTAGGGAAGAAGCATCATGGAAATGCTCTCCCTCCTTCCTCGCGACTCATCCACGCCCCCAACATTCTCTTTATATATACCCCATCCGCTCGATGAGAGGAGAATATACCATCACCAGAACAATCGAAAGAGGAAGTTCCATCACAAAGCGTTCTTAAAATGGGCTTTTCTGACTCTGGCTCAAGGTGCAGAAAGCACCCCAGACAGCAATCTCCCGGCGTCTGCTCTTTCTGCCTGAGAGAGAAGCTTTCTCAGCTTTCTGCCGCCTCAACGTCCGCCAGCAACAACACAAACTCCTGCTCTTCTTCTTCTTCCATCTCTTCTTGTTCTTCTCTCTCTGATTCTTCTTACTCTTCTCCTTCCCACCATCTTTATTCCGATGCCAACGGTCGGATGCCCTTCGTCATGGCAACTCATGATGGATTCTTCGCGAGGAGCCGGACGGTGGCATTTTCTGCACCCCTTAGACCTGTTAGTGCTTCCACCTTCGCGGGGGAGCGGAAGAAGAAAGGAGGGTTCTGGTCAAGGCTTCTTCGACCCAATAGCAAGAGAAGAAAGGAGGTTTTCTTGCACTCACAGACGATGAAAGAGATACCCAGCACCCATGTAAATACCCGTGCTTGAAGGTCTTTGGTGAATTTGTTGATTGTTTACAAACACAATGGAATATTGATTTCGGAAAAAGAAAAAAAAATCTCTGTGCTTTGTCTTTGTAATCATCCCAGAAAGAGAGAGTGAAAAAATAAATACAGAAAAAAACGTGTACTATAGAAAAGCTGCACATGTGGCATTTTGATCACTGAAGTTATTTGATGAAGTGTTGTAGATTTCGATTTAATTCAGGGATGCACATTTTGGAATATTTACTGATAATTCGTGTTTTGGGTACTTAAATTGGCCGTTTGTTTGGTGGAATCCATTTGGACTTCAGAAGTAACAGCGATGAAAATAGATGATATATGTGATCCATGTATCAAGTATGATCAATTTGCCATCTGTGTTTGAAGCCAGAGGATGTATGTTAGGGTTTCCTGTCAGATGAGGAATACTGTTGAATTAAAAAGGGATAAATACAGGCTTTTTCGAAATAAGGGGAAACAAAAAGAAAAAGAAAAATAAGTACTGGAGTATAGGAATCCTACGTAGACGGACAAATTTTCTGTTAAATTATGTTGGGTTCTTATTTAGCTACGCTAAAAACTAAATTTAGATTAGTCCCTTTTTCAGGAATTAAGCAGGACCTGGTTGTTCAGCAAACAATCTGACTGCTTGCGGTAGTGATATATAAGTTATATTTTAGTTTAGTCTTACAAATTAAAAGAGTTTCACTTCGATTGCAATTGGATTATCAGAACCGTAGTTGGATTGGCCGTGGGTCGTTCATCGTATATATTTTCTTAGAGCAGGCTTATTTACATGAATGTATATATAATGGGGCACTGTTTTCGCGTCTCTATAGGACAAATAAATGTATATGACGTATAAATAACGAGATTTTCGGTGGAATTGTTTCATGGAAGTGGGTATCTTGTTTGGTAAAATATAGATAAATAATTCTATTGAACATAATATATGGCAAAATCTAAATAAATAATTTTATTATATTTAGTTAAGATGATTATTTTGATAATAAATCTGTAATGGGCATACATACGTGTAATATATGACGGCAGTGGAAACAGTGGATATACCTGTACGTTTTTTTTTCTTTTTGGGAATAAACGAATGAATGTACCGTAGGAAATTAATTGCCATAGATATTTAAAGTTGACATAGTGCATAAATTTTTGCATAAATTTTTTAGGTGAATACAATAAAATTTTCTTTTACCTTTACTTTCTCACATTTTTCTGTACAATCACATGGTATTTTTTAATTTTATTCACTTTTCTTTTCATCAACCGATATCATGTCATTCTTTATCTATTTTAAACGTTTTTCTACCATTTTTCCGTTTTCTCCTCTTTCTAAATACATGAAATATTTGGGCACCTTTTGGTAACAATGGTTATTATTAAAAAATATTTTTTTTACACTTTATTAGGAAGGAAAATACCTAAGTTAAGAAAATTTTCTATGATAAGTAAAGAAATTTTTCTATGTATGATGATACTTTTATAGATAAGGAGTCTGTTTAGCAACCCATGTAACTCAAGTTTTTTTTACAAATGGTGTGTTTGGGAAGTTGTAAAACTTTTAATGAAAAATTTTTTATGTAAAACTTGTCAAATTAGTAGAAAATAATGTGATGTTGTAGGGGTAATGATGATGAGTAAAGAGAATAAATTTAAAATAAATAGGTTAGTTGTATTGGTAGTTGTGTAAAAATGATTGAAAAGTAGAATTGTTGTATAGAAAAATGTGTAAAAAATAATAGTTATGAAAAGTGACAGGTTTTAGATTGAAAAGTTTTAACTTGACAACTTTTCTAATTTGCCAAACACACCCAAAACTTTTCACCTCGGGGAATGAAACTGCAAAATCCTGTCATTTCAGCTTGGGACCGGCATCGCCAATGTCGCTGTTGCTGCCCATATGTACATATTTTGCACACTTACAATGAATGGTCAGCAATTTCCGGTCAATGACAAAACAAAGTAGCGTGGGCAACGGTAGGCGCATTAATTTGCATGAGCTGCAGCTACTCGTCGGAGGGTAGATGCGACATTTTTTGCTTCGAAAATTTGTCACCTAACTTTTTACTATTACCAAACAGACCCAAGAAAAAATATTTTACAATGAACTTTGATAAGTCTAAAAATTTTCATTTAATTTCATATTAAATTCACACCATTAAATATTAAAATATTAATTAAAAACATGTTTTAAGTGGAATTTCATGAAAATCATATTTTTGATAGAATCTTTAATTTTGCTATAAAATGGGATATTTCGCAAATATTCTCGAAAATATGAAATTGTGACTCAATCCCCTAGAAAATTTTAATGTTGAAATATGTATTAGCATATTAATATAATTTAGGCAAAATTATAAAACCATATAATTGAAAAATCATACATACAATTATAAATACAATCTAAAATATGGTTATAAAGCAAACTTTTATGACATTTACGATAAAATTTCATAAAATAAATTCAAAAGGGGCTCAAAAGTAAATTAAATGTCTATGCGGGATTATGAAAATTATTTTAACAGAAACCAAATATTTAAATTCATGTTTTCATTTTCTACATAAGTACAGGTGGCCGAAGCATAGCCAGAGCACCATATTCTGGTGCTCCATCACCCCCAAATCAAGCTTCCCATCAACGGCAACATTGACACCACCGGCAACCATGATTCAACCATGAAAACTTGGCGTCATTTTCTCCTTTCTCTCCACCGAATCGCCCAAACCTATGGCTGCCTTCTATCTCAATAGAACCGATCTTAGCCCTATCTTAGCAACACCAAAAATCTGAGCTACCCCTCTGTTGTTCATGAAACCAGAAATTTCAGCAAAATCCCAGCCATTATTCCTTCAAATCACACCTCAAATCATGTTGCCCAAATCCCATTCTTCATCTGAACTACCAACATTTATACGACGATTTTTGTTTTCTCCTGAAGACCAAAACTCGCCCACTTGAAGAAAATGGTTGCCCATCATTTCCACTCGCCTCCACCAATTACAACAGCTCCGTTCATGGCTAAAGGCATCAAAAGAAACTAGCAATTCCAGCATGTTTTAGCTGCCGAATTTAACAATCATCAATCAACCATCTCGATCGCAGTTTGCTGCAACCGATGAGAGTACCAGTTTCTCGCCCATGTAGCCAGTGTTTTAAAAACCGGACCGGACCGTCCGGTCCGACCGTGAACCGGTCGTTTAACGGTTCGGTTCGGCTACGGT
>JAXCLR010000050.1:76468484-76481962 GCA_035584095.1 Annona squamosa
CGAACCGCGGTTGAACCGGTTGGACCTGAACCGGACATAAAAACGGTTCACTTCCCGGTTCGGTTTTTAAAACATTGCATGTAGCAAAGAAATGAAGAAGGCAGCTACAGTTGAAAGTAAAAGCATAACTCCCACATAGAATTTTTTTAATAGAAAGAGGGCTACCCGACACTTATAAAAGGAGGGTCTCTCCCACCTTGACAACACAACACACTCTCCCATCACTTGAAGTGGAGCCCATTTAGGTGGAACCTTTGCCAAGTGGAATAGCTCCAAGGGCTTGGATTGCTTCTCAAAAGAGTGATCTTCGAGCAAGGATTTAGGTAAATAAATTTTCTGTTAATTATAGTTTTTCTCTAATGCTTTGTAGTTGTTAATTTTAGATTTGTAATATTTAGCGTAGATTTACCAATTAAGTTTAATGCAATTTTCATTCATGTTTTCGTAGATTAAATTTTACTTCAGTAGTCTTTTAATTACTGTCCTAATTTAGATTTAATTTTAATTAATTGTAATTTCTCCTCTCATTTATTTATCTCTTTCTCTCTTTATTTATCTGCTTTCTCTCTCTCTCTAATTCTCCTTTCTTCTCTCTCTCTAATTTCTTTTTTTTCTCTCTCTAATTTCTTCTCTTTTATCTCTAATTTCTTTCTTCCTCATCTCTACACCCTCTTTTACTTTTCTTTTTTATTTTTGCTTAAAATAATTCAAAATTATATAGTCTCTCTGTGGATTCGACCTGACTCACCGTTATTCTACACTATCACCCGCATAGTGGTAGCTTTAATGTGTTTCGGTTAATTTTAATTAAATCGGTAATCACAGTACTCTCAATGACAAGCACTTGGTATGCATCAAACTTTCATAAGCAAAAAAAATTCTTGCTTATAATAATATTTTTTGTAGCAAAGTTAAAAGTTTTTTGCCTAAATACAAAAATCATAAATTATTAGCAAACTAATTTCTTCTTAATAATTATTATATGGAATATGCCATAAATTATTAGCAATCAAGTTTTCTTCAACAACTAAATTTTTACCTTTTGTAAAGAAATTTTTTTTATGAAAATCAAAATTTTTATAGGAGCGAATGAGAAACCATTTATTGCTCGCACCTTTGGAAAGATAATTTGACATTTTAATTGCTTTGCTTTTACTTTTGTATTTATATATCAATTATTTTTTCATATGCTCTGCCTTTGTTATATTATAATGTTTTCACACTTTTTAAGAATATTGTATCTTCGATTTCCCCACTTTGCTCCCAACCTAAATTATCGACCAATGCCATGATTTATGATCAAGTAATAGATTGAGGACTTGGATGTCAAGAGCAAAGGCATTTGGGCATTAAATTTATGATATTTGAAATTGTATTACTTATAACTAGCAGGCGTTTTCATCAAAAAAAAAAAAAAAACTAGCAGGCGTGTAAAAATTGCATGGCATGTTTGCTAACGTGCAGAGAAGTCTTTATTTTATTTTTTTTTAAAGAAAATAAACTGATCGGTTTTTTTTTTTTCCCCCCCTTTTTTGACAGAGGCTGATCGGTCATTTTTGTTTGCCAGTGGAGTTGCTGGCTTCATGAGCCTGATCAGATTCTCTTTTAAAGTTTTTTCCGTTCGGTGTCCGAGGGGTAAGTACGAATGTTGTTGCGAGTTGCGACATGCGCCCGTCGTACAGGTTTTAATCGCCGGAATGTCAGCAACGAGTACCGATAAAACAATAACCTTGTAAAATTTAAAACAATAACCTTGTAAAATTTTCTATCTATAATTTTAACCTTTTTAATTTCAATATTTGCAAAGTATAACTTTCCAACCTTTGATGTTATATAAAAAATAATCGCTTTCTGTATGAAAAAAAAATTTCATATCAAATAAATTTATATCATACTAGTTCTCTCTATATATGTATATATTAAAAATCTAAGATATTTGTTGTCCGCTTGATTTTTATTCTCGAAATTTAATTAAACTTTCAGGTTATTTTTTCACAACATAAAAAATAAATCATAAATAGGCAAACCTGTATTTACAAATAATCCTCCCACTCACACAAAAGCGTATTGATTATCCGATAACTTAGCATTCTACAAACCTCAGGATAGCTATCTGTCAGGCCACATCTAGATTCTAGATTTTGCCTTGGTTTGATGATGATTGACCCATTCCAGCCAACTGAACGGGAAGAATAGTCTGGCGTTCGTCGTCGCGTTACTGTTCGCCGTGATAAAATTAAAATTAAAAGTATTTATTGTACTTGATTTTTTTAAATTAGAATATTTAAAACCATTTTAATCAAAAATTTTCACAAGGGACGCATTTCGTTTTAATAAATTTTTTTTATCTATAACTTCTCTTTCGCTATGGCTATTTTATTTTTTAATTATTTCTTTATATTTTCTTTTAAAATTATCTTATTTTCCTATAATTTTTCATAACTTTTCATACAACTATTCATATTTATTTTAACTTTATTTTTTACTCTGTCATATAATGTCACTTCTTCCATTTCATAAAAAAAAAATTTCATTCAAAAATTTTATCAAATACTTTCTTTAAAAATTTTTATTAAATACCAAGCACACTCAAGATATGTAAAATTTCTCTTACATTAGGATATCTTAATATTACAAATACCCTTACGTTGAGGACAGACAATTATAAATGACAAATACCCCTAATTTGAGACAGACAATTATAAATGACTTAATTAGTAAAAGGACATATCTACGAAAGGAGACACAATATTTTCAAGATATGTAAAATTTCTCTTACATTAGGATATCTTGATATTACAAATACCCCTACGTTGTGGACAGACAATTATAAATGACTGAATTAGTAAGAGGACATATCTATGAAAGGAGACACAATATTTTCAAAATGTTGCCCTCGAGAATTGATCCGAGGTCTACGCCAAGACGGGCAACAGCGCCTACCAACCACAATAAGCACATGTTGACAGCCAACATATATATATTTGAAATTAATTCATTTCTTTTTTATGAACTGGAATGCTCCCCTATCCCGATCCCCTCACAACATGAGAGGAAGTCGGGATTGAGTGATCCAATAATGCATTACCAAAAAAATTATCTGTACAAATTTTACCCAAAATGGCTTGGGGGGGTTTCCCCACCAAGATTGGTAATCATGAACAGAAAGAGACATCAAATCTGTTAAAGCATGAGCAACAATATTTCTTTGCCTTAATACATAATAAACAGAAATATGGGGAGTCATGGAAAGGAATGCCTTGATCTCTTCAATGACGACCCCTGCCGGAGCACGAATCAAGCCCTCTCCAGCCAAAAAGTTACACAAGAGGAGAGAGTCAGACTCAATCTGTATGTTCCGGCACGCCAGCTGGGAAGCCCACTTAACCCCAAACAGAAACGCTTGGGCTTCCATGAGCAGGGGCCCCATGTTTTCCCGCCTCCTCCAACCCTGAGCAGCAATGAAGGAGCCATTAGAATCTCTAATGATCGCCACAAAGCCCATGGATTCCCCAGCCCTGCCTCTCCTTGCATCAACGTTGATTTTGAAAGCCCCCGATGGCGGTTTAATCCACCTGGGAATCAATGGTCGGTCCAAGCAACCACTAAGCATGAGGGGCTTAGCTCTTCTGTGCTCCTCAAGGAACTCCGCACACCATTCAACCAAGTTTCCCAGCCCCATCTATGCACCATTCTCCCGAAGAGCATTATGAAGGTACCATATCCTCCAGCAGCATAAGATGAAGATTACAAGATCATCAGGCCTGTTTTTGTGGGATAACACGCAAAATTTCTTGGACCGTCAGCCCCCATGTGGCAACCTACGCCGCTATCACGCATGTCCTCCTAGTATAGTTACATCTGAGAAACAAATGATTAGCATCCTCAATCTCTGACCTGCAAAACAAACATAACATGTCCACTTCGATACTCCTGTCATACAGATTTTGCAAGGTGGGTAAAGCATTCCTAAAAAGCCGACATCCAAAGATTAACACCTTGCTTGGTAACTTTGTTCGCTAGACGGCTTAATATATGATTGCATCACGGGATGTTGCATCGCCGGAGCGAAGGACTCTGTGGGCCGATTTGAGTTGGTTTATGCAGCCAGAATTGAAATTGTAACTTTTAGTTTATCACTCAATCCATTATGTGCTTTTTGAAAAAAAAAAAGGTTCGGTAGCCACGGACCCTGTGGCCACGTGGTAACCGAGGGTGGCTGAAATTCAGATAACCCCGGTTCGAATCCTTTCTTAATGAGGGTTTTTCATAATTTTATCCCCCGGAGTTGGGGGTGTTGTAATGAATTTTCCCTCATTACGTGGAGGCAGTGAATTTGCCACACAGAATGATATGATATTAAACGTCACAGTGTATAACATTTAAAAAAGAGAAAAAAAGGTTCGATGTGATTGTTCAATGCAGATTTCATCTTTCCCGAGCATGGGGGTGCAGGAGCTAGCTGCGGGCTGGGCTTCTTCAAAAACCACATGGAGCGGCCCAATTGCGGCAGAGACCAAAAAAAAAAAAAAAAAAGAATAGCAAGGAAAATGAGGATGGGATGTGTTGTTCCTCATTTCGAAAAATTCTTGTTCCCAAGTTCCGGAGCGGGAAAAACAGAGAAAATGAAGGGGCGACGCCTTACAAAGCCCGTGGCGGAGCGTCCGTCACTGATCGACACCCGCACAACTTTCTCCAACCGCGACTCCGACGCCAGCTTCACCAGCCGTCCTTCTTCCGTTGGTGCCGCTGCTCCCACCCTCTCCGACCGTCCATCTCAATCCGCCGCCCTCCGCGCCATCAACGCCTACCTCTCCTCTCTACCCAACCCCATCCATCTCCGTCCACCTCTCCCGGCCGCCAAGGACATCATCCAAACCTTCCAACTCCTCCTCGTGCGCTTGGATTGGTCCTCCTCGTCGGACGCCACCAAGCTGGAAGAGGACCTCCTCCTCCTCCTGCTCCATTTTCGTTGCCCTTTCAGTCTCAAGAAATCCGCGCTCAAGGCCCCCAGCACTCCCCACGCATGGCCCAATGTTCTCGCAGCGATGCATTGGATGGTCCAGATCGCTCGATATGCCGATCATCTCTCATCCAATCCCTCCCCATTCCACGCTCCCACCAACGACCTCTTGCCCTACATACTCTCTAGCTACTCGCACTTCATCCGCGGTGATGATGATACCGCGGCCAGCATTGATGAGCAGTACGCTAACAAGTTCGAGCAGCAGGCGTGCGCCGCTGAGGACGCTGTCAAGGCGCTGGAGCAAGAGGCGCTGCAGCTAGAAACGAAGCTGCAGGCGATCCGCTTGGAGCCGTCAGCGAGGGAGTTGCTGGAGAAGGAGAAGGCGGATCTGCTCAAGGATTCCGAGAAGTTCCATGCTGTTATCGAGAGCTATGAGAGTAAAGTGGTGGCTGTGCAGAAGGTGCTGGAGGAGCGGCAGAAGGAGCTGGAGGCTAAGGTGGAGGAGAAGCGGAGAGTTTGCGCGGAGAATGAAGAACTCAAGAAGCAGATCGACTCGCAGGCGGTGAATGTGAGGGATGTAGAGAGGATGAGGCGGGAGCTGCAGGTGGTAGAGCAGGACATTGCGGATGCAGAAGCAGGGAGGAGTGGGTGGGAGGAAAAGATGTGGAATCTGGAAGCAATGGTGGGGAAGGAGATTAAGGAGTTGGAGGGGCTTATTAATGAATGCAATCAGGCAATCAGAAGGTAGTTTGATTGTTCTCTAGCTTCTGTTATTTCCTCGAAATTGCATAAAGTTAAGTTGCTTGATTATGATCCTTGTTGCATCAGCCAAGTTGTTGTTGTTTGAAATTGCATCAACTAATTTACTGCCTGTCCCCATGCTTTCCAAATCCTGTGTAAAATGGCATTCTGTGAATCCCATTTGTTCTTCAAATTGCATAAACTAAGTTGCAGCCTGTTCGAAATTCTACATAGAAATTATGTCATCTTCGTTCTGTAACTGTTTTACATTTGGTTTCCTGATTTTCAGACTCAAGCTTGGTGACGATTTCCAATATTCACTCAATGTAGAGGGAACATCTCCCACTGAGGTTTTGGGGTTTGACCATAAATTGAAACTTAAGCCTTTGCTGAATACTTTAGCCAATGACGTCAAGAAAAGTTCGGTTGGGAAACTGGAAGAGCTCATTTCTCTTCAGCAAGATTCCAGGGAAAATGCTGCCAAACTAGAGGAAAAGAAAAACCGAGTTGCTTTACTTCAGTCTAAGATTGAAGAGGTTGGTTTACAAGAGTTCTGTCTAAAGTCTCATATGTGTTTTGATGTTCCCTTGTTGGTTGGATTGTGGAAACATTCTTAACTAATAACTTGAATGGAGCTGCACAACACCATGGCCGGTGCCTTTAAGTACTTGAAAAAAGGCAGTCTGATCGCATGCCTACTATTGGCACTTCTTTTAAATTTCTTTTCAATTGTAACTTTTTGGTTGCAAAGTTTAGAAGAATAATAGTTTGTACGCAATTTACGTAATTTAGGCATGATTTGTTGTACACATTGCAGTGCAGTAAAATAGTCAAGAGTGACAAGTTGGCTATAGTTTTTGTCTCCCTTTGTTTACATCCGTATTATCGGTTTAATATTGTTTCTCCCAAGGTAATACACATCACATATTTAAGGTATGCTGATTTATTGAGTCATCTGGGGAGAAAAAGCCTGTTCCAGTGCAACTAGTAAGGAAGGTATTGCTTTCTGGTTCATACCTGATTAGTTAATTTTAGGCGACATAGTGAATGAAATCACTGTCCTCTCCTCAAACTGATTGTGAGCAAGGATAAAGTACTTCATCAATGCCGCACAACCTACTGTCAGCTTACTGTGATAGTATGTCTAAAATTGGGTCGATATTTATTAATAGTTGACAATCCGTTGCAGTTGTTGACTGAAAACTATCAAATGCTGCTGCTGTATATTTGTTAGAAATTGGAAAGGCTTTATTTGTCTCCAAATACTGCATATAATGGGTGCAATGAATTATAATTCTGCTCCAAATTGAGATCATCTGACCAAACAATGAGAGCAGAAGCGGCGGAAAATTTTCGACTATGTGCAATTGTGTGCGTCCATTGTTCAATGCTGAAGATAAGCATCTACTCCTTTTATCAGGTCGAAGAACGATTGAGCTTGTTGAAGAGGGAAATTGAAGATCATGCTGTTCAATTTTCATTAGAAGGTCAGAGGCTACAAGATGATTTTGCAAGAAGAACACATAACTTGAATATGATGGAAGGAGAGGCAAACATTTTTCTGAAGGTGACTACATATACTTTCTAAAGTTTGATTTCTCCTTTGATATTTTGAATCCTTTGAATTGGTCACAAGTGTATTTTTCTCTATAAGAAATGGGAAGGCTACTACCAAGAAATTAGAAAAGACATGAACAATGCCTTTTGCTTGGAATGGTGGCCCGTGAGCAATTATTCTGGCTGGACCAAATTCTCTGAATGCTTCTATTGCAATTTTCTGTTAATGGCCACAGTATTCCTTTGTCTCACTTTTGCTTCTAATTCTCCAGAATTTTCATGCTGACAGCAGGGTCAGAAATAACTGGCTTTAGTTATTGTCCTTTTTTGGCAGCATTGCAAACAAAATCTGCAGGATGTGGTTAGACAAAATGAAGAAGAAACACAGATGTGTGCTCGCGAACTCTTGGCGCTTCTAGATGTGGTTTCTAAGTACAAAGAATCCATGGAATTCACAGTCTCAAGTATGAAGATCAGTCTTTCAGAAACTGCAGATGCAGCTGTAGAGGCTTACAAGGATTCCATGTCAGCAAAGATGATACTAAAAAGATTCGAATGTGCTGAGAACAGCAGAACCAACTGAGCATGTTCCCGTTGCCGGAAATTGATTTTCTTCTGCTTGGTCTTTTTTCAATGCGCAATCTACGGGCAAATGGGATGGATCTATCCATGTCATCATGGTTAAGAAAAATTCAATTTAGGAGCCTATCCAATATCCGTCTGCACAGATTTGCTATCTGCTGATATGCTGTGACCTCTGTAAATTTATTTTTGTGCTTGCAATGAAAAACGATAGTTTCTGCATTAGTGTTTTAACTTTGCCGCAAACCTTGTTGTTTTGTCAATGAAGTCACTGCCCATTTATGCAACAAACTGTGAGACCCAATAATAGCAGAACGGATGCTGGCAGGCATGTGTGCTTGCGCCTTTTCCAGGTCACGCATGAACGTGTGGAGGTCTACCAATTCTCGTAGGCATGACTTCTCATGATCTTGAATTTGAGCCATGCATTTTGCGACCAATTTTTATGGGTCGAAAGAGGGGAAAAACTTCAATGGCTTAAAATTGAAATTACAGAAATTAGCAGTCAGTTGCTTTGCCGCTGAAAGGAGTATACTTGAGTCTTGTATCGCTCGCTGTCTGGACTACTGAATTTCGAATAATATTTGCAAGGGGCATTTTTATCTTTCACTTCACAGCAAGTATTGACTTTTTGCAATTAACGTAAGGATTAATAAAAGGTTCGAATGTCGGCGTTTCTCGCAGTTGCGATAACCCCTCACTTTTTTCATTACCATGCCCATGACACATTTGAATCTCTTAACAAGTGAACTTGGATTTCTATTAACATAAGCATGATTTGGGAGTTTAAACGCTCGGCCAGGTGGCACCTGACATTTGAGGTATGTTTGGGAATAGGTAAAACTTTTGATGAAAAGTTATAGAGAGTAAAAGTTGTCAAATGATGTGATATAATTGAGGTAATGATGATGAATAAATAAGATAAAATTAAAATAGATAGGTTAGTTGTATTGTTAATTGTGTAGAAATGATTAAAAAGTAGAATTGTTGTATAGAAAAATGTGAAGAAATGATTAAAAAATAGAGTAATTGTGGAGAATGAAAAGTTTTAGATTAAAAAGTTTTAACTTGACAACTTTTTGTTAACTACTGCTAGGAAAAATTCGTGAACTTGGGTGCAATTCAAGTTCGCTGCGTCCGTGTTCGAGGACAGTGGCAGTATACAAGATGAGTAACATTTTGTGGGAAAATGGCTCCACATTTAATAACAACAACAGTTGACGACAACACGAACATGGTTTATCTAATATTACATCAGCAAATCTAGCAGTACTGATTTTGCTCAGATTGATGTCAGTTCTCTACCTAGAATGGAACAAAATTCTTCCAAAGGAATCTATGCCCAGATCCTTGTATTCCCTATTGAACTGCTACGCAGATATGTATTTAGTTGCATTTAAAAAAAAAAAAAAAGGAATATGCGTATTCAGTATGACAGAAACTCCTCCCCCAACCTCCCGACTGCTGCAGGAAGCATCGCCAGTAAATTTGATAATGTCCAACCACCATTCTCGAATCTGTACATTGTAATTGAGTTTTCAAAGGCAAACAACAATCACCGTGTGCCCATCCATATGCCAACTAAATAGATGCCCACGGCATAAATTCAACTGCCTTCATCTGCCAAGAGCAGCAGGCATCATCTTGCGGGATCTGATCCTCGGATGCCTACATTCTCATCTATGCTGTTGTCATCGCTATCTTGGTCTCTAGTTGGCCGCTGTTTTAATCTCTGGAATATTTCATCAAGGGATTCAGATGAAGAGGTGCGCGAATTGAGTCTTGTTTCTTGCACCTGACGCAGAGGTAGGAATTTCTTGGCCTCCATATTGGCCTTGAAGTTCTGGAAACCTGTTTTCATTGATAACCATGTTGATGATAATCTGGAGGATGGGCCGCCCATAATGTTACCTGAATCATACTGGCTTTGAGAGTTACCAGCATCAACTAAGAAGGCTGATTTCAATGATGAACTATTTTTTTCTGGGAACTCTCCGTGGAGTGCATGCTTTCCTTGCTGTTCTCTCCTGTGAGAATACTTGTTCCCGATGGTTTCTCTGCTGTTCCCATATTTTCCACCCTCTTCTTCTAAAATTTTTGACTGACCCCCTCTTCCAACATTAGGCAAATTACTAGGAACTTTCTCTTCAGTAGGACCAATCTCCTGGAGACAATGCTTGTTTTTAGCAAATATGGGAAAAGAATTTCAACAGGTTCATTTTATTAAGCTTCATGGGCAGAAAAAAGAAAGACATGAACCATTAATTGCAAACGACAAGTTTCGACTGCTTGATCCTCACTTCCTGCCTAGAAAAAAGCTAAACATATGTTTCATATGAAATAAGGATAACAATTCAATGCACCAGTTGCATGGAGCTGTCCATGAAACTCGTTGATTTTCACATTTTACATGTTTTTATTAAATCTTTACCATTTATAATGTAAATAATAAGTATATATTTGTGATGCAAAAATTTCTTTTATCAAAAAGGCTTACATCCTTTGGAAGTGAATATGAAACTGTTAAATTCAAGGAATATATATACATACATATATGGTCCCTCTTCTATGAAACCACTTTTCTATGTAACTCTCTCCATTTTTAAAATCTTGATAGCTGATATAAAATCTACTCCATCCATTGTATTTAGCATCATTTCTAATATCTTGGAACCTTTTATTTGTTTAATTTCACTATGGATTGGTTTCATCTATAAATGTATAAAATCAACGTAATAAAATAGTTCGATGTTAAAATATCAACTTTAATGTGATTTTTTTAACATCTAAATTATCTAAAATATCACTAATATGTAGATAAATGATTCTATAAAACTTATTACATTATAATATATGTGTGAATGGATCTAATTATTTTTCATAATTTACACATAAATGTATCTATTTGAGTAAATGTGGCCCATGCACACTAGATTTGAATGAAATTTAGTCTCATAACAAAATAAATGATGTTAAATACTACATAAAAGTGGAGCCATATAACCCTTCCAAATTTTAAAATTTGGATCCTTGATGTAAAATCCAATTCATTCATCGTATTTAATACTAATTTATTTATCTAGAAAACCAAGTTTCAAAAAAGTATACTTTTGAGCCACATTTGTTGAAAAATAGTGTTATTCATGTGCAAAATTATGAAAAACGCTTAAATCTATTCATGTATATAGAATGGAATAATACTTTATAGGATCATTTATTCATATATAAATGATATTTTAAACGGTTTAGATGTTGAAAATACAATTTTAAAATTGATATTTAATGTTAAACTATTTTATTAGTTGATTTTCAATGGGGCTTATCCACAGTGACATTGGATAAATAAACGGGTTTCTAAGATACTATAAATGATGTTAAACACAATAAATAAAGTAAATTTTTCATTGACCATCAAGATTTTAAAAATGAAGTCACATAGAAAGGAGTTCTGTAGAAGCAGAGCAATATATATATATATATATATATATATATATAGAGAGAGAGAGAGAGAGAGAGAGAGAAACATTCAGGTGTAGCGCAACTACACTATAACAGTGATGCGGTTACGCCAAAATAAGTCTTACATAATCATAAAATTATAATTTACTCATCAATTATATTTAGAATAATGTATTCTATTGCCATACCAATTTTCAGCTCAATCGGATGTGTATGGACCCTATCTGAAAATGGTATAAACTCAACATAATAAAATAATTTAATGTAAATAACTTTAAAGCAATGCTGTCAGAACCGAGCCGGTTCTGCTTCGAATCGGTTTAAACCGGTGACGTCATCATAACAGAATTATGATATCATACATGTTTAATACTTTTTAATTAATTAAATATTATTAAAATACTAAAATTACATATTTATAAATCTTAAATCCATATGTTAAATTTTAAACCTCACAACAAAACTTGCAGGAAAAAATTAATAAAAAAATCTAAATAACCTTATGCATTAGCATTTGTTGCATCTTATATGCAAATCTAATTAATATGATTTGTATATGGTACAAATATTAAAGGAAAAAATATGATGTGTGTCACAGGTTATGTATAGTTCAAGGAAATTTAAAATTGAAAATTTCATAGATAGATAGGTGTGCGCTGAAAATTTTTTTTCTAAAATTTTAACTTTTCATATTACACGTAGATGGAAAATGATCTTTGAAATTTTACCAACAATAGCCAATAACACCGCATGGGAATTCACGCTGCTTGAAAAAGCAACTGAATTTTAGCAGCAAGTCTTGTAAAATTTCCAGACCGTGCAAAATGGGTTCAATCGGTTCTGCCAGTTCCTGCCCTGTAAACCGACCGGGTATAAATGAATCAAATTGGACACCGGTTCCTGGTCAGACCAATTGAACCAACCGATCTGGTCCAATTTTGACAACAATGCTTTAAAGTAGTTTTTTTAACATGTAAACTAATTTCTATAAAATTTATATATGGATAAATGACTATATAAAATTTTATTGCATTCTAATATGTATAGGGCCTATTTTTGGGCAACTGCATCGTTATTATGATGTACCACATTTTATAACATATGGTTTACATGTTGAAAAAATCACTTTAAAGTTATTATTTACGTCAAATTATTTTATTACGTTGAATTTATACCATTTTCAAACAAGGTTCATACACATCCGATTGGAATGAAAATTAGTACGACAATAGAATACATTGTTCTAAATATAATGGGTAGAGCAGATTATATAGATCATGTGGGGCCCCTTTTGGCACAACTACACTATTGTTACGGTGTAGTTGTGTTGCACTTGAATATCTCTCCCTCTATGCGTGTGTGTTGGGGGTACGGGGACACTTCTATGAAACTCTTCTACTATGAAACCCCAGTCATTTTTAAAATCTTGATAGTTGATAAAAAATCCACTCCATCCATTGTATTTAGCATCATTTATAGTATCCTGGAAACCCTTTTATTTTTTTAATTTCAATGTATATGGGTCTCATCGATAAATGTGTAAAATCAACGAAATAAAATGGTTTACTATTAAAAAAGTATCAACTTTAAAGTAATTTTTTCAAGATTTAAACCATCTAAAATATCAACAACATGTAAATAAATGATCCTATAAAATATTATTACATTTTAATCCATGTGTAAATGGATTTAAGCATTTTTTATAATTTATACATGAATGCACCTATTTTTGAGCAAATGTTATCCATAAATTGGATTGGGATTAAACTGGGTCTCCTAGCTAAACAAATGGTGTAAAATATAATGAACAGATTGAATTTTCCATCACGGATCAACATTTCAAAAATGAGAAGGATTTCACGAAATCACATAGAAGTATTCTCCCAATATATATACATATATATATAGAGAGAGAGTGAGAGAGAGTGAGAGAGATTCAGGTGCAATGCAACTACACGACTGCACCTAACGGCAATGCAGTTGCACCAAAATGGGTCTCACACGATCATAAAATTATAATCTACTCCACCTATTGTATTTAAAATCACGGGTGTGTTTGTTTCATATGAAAAAGTGTCAACTAAAACTTTTCCATCTAAAACTTTTCACTCTCCATTATTACTCTATTTTTTAATTATTTTTTCACATTTTTTTATACAAACTACCCTACTTT
>JAXCLR010000050.1:76482062-76495287 GCA_035584095.1 Annona squamosa
AATCACTTTTTATTGATTTGACAACTTCTACTCCAAAAACTTTTCATCAAAAGTTTTACCTCCAACCAAACACACCCCACGTATTCTATTACCATACCAATTTTCATCCCAATCAGATGTGTATGGACCTCATCTGAAAATGGTACAAATTTAACGTCATAAAATAGTTTGATGTAAATAACAACTTTAAAGTGATTTTTTTAACATGTAAATCATTTGCCATAAAATTTATATATAGATAAATAATTGTATAAAATTTCATTGCATTCTAATATGCGTAAGGCCCATTTTTAGGCAAATGTACTACTGCAACTACATCGGAATAGCAGTAAATTTGCCCACACATATTAAAATGCAATGACACACACACACACACGAGCTATTTTAGTGCAGTGCCACTGCACCACAACTATACATTTGCCCTTTTTGGGTCTCACACCTATTAGAAAACAATGAAACTTTATACAATCATTTATCCATATATAAATTTTATAGCAAATGGTGTACATGTTGAAAAAAACCACTTTAAAATTGTTATTTACATCAAACTATTTTATTGCATTGAATTTGTACTATTTTTAGATGAAACCACATCAACCATCCATATCATCAACATCATCGCGTGGGGCCCATTTCAGTGGCACTGCACTTGAAAATTTCTCTCTCTCTCTCTCTCTCTCTCCCTATTCTAGTGCATTAAAACTGCACCATAACTAACGGTATATTTGGCCCCAAATAGGCCCCGCATGTACTTAACTATATTGATACTTTACACAATCATTCATCCATACATAAATTGTATAGCAAATGGTTTACATGTTAAAAAAAATAACTTAAAGTTGTTATTTACATTAAACTATTTTATTACATTAAATTTATACCATTTTTAGATGAGGTCCATACACATATTCAATTGAGATGAAAATTAGTATGGTAATAGAATACATAATTCTAAATACAATGAGTGAAGTAAATTATAATTTTGTGATCATGTAGGGCCCATTTTAAGGTAGTTGCACCTGAATATTTCTCATATAAGAGAGATATTCAAGCGTAGCTTCACTGCATCACAATTACGATACAGTTATATCAAAATGGGTCTTACATAATCATAAAATTATAATCAACTTCACCCATTGTAATTAGAATTATATATTTTATTACCATACCAATTTTCATCCCAATTGAATATGTATATGGACCCCATCTGAAAATGCTACAAATTCAATGTAACAAAATAGTTTAATGTAAATAACAACTTTAAGTTATTTTTTTCAATATGTAAACCATTTGCTATAAAATGTATGTATGGATGAATTATTGTATAAGGTATCAATACAGTTAAGTACATGTGGGCCCATTTATGGTAATAGAATACATAATTCTAAAGACAATGAGTGGAGGAGATTATAATTTTGTAATCATGCAGGGCTCATTTTGAGGTAGCTGCATCGTAATTTTAGTGTAGTAAAGCTGCACTTGAATCTCTCTCTCTCTCTCTCTCTCTCTCTCATATATAGAGAGAGATGTTACTATGCATTTACATGCACTGGAATTTTTTCCTACATATTATATATATATGTGAAACCCATCCAGGGCAATCGAACTACACTTACGGTATAATTCGCTGCAAAATGGACCCCACACATATTAGAAAGTCAAAACTATTTTATACAATCATTTATTCGTATAAATAACACATTTTAAACATTTTAGATCTTCAAAATAATAATTTAAAATTAATATTTACGTCAAACTATTTAATACATTGATTTTGTACCATTTTAAGATGGGATATGTGGACGTTGGATTTGGATGAAAATTGGTTTGCTGTTAAAATAAATAATTTTAAATACAAAAAATAGGATAAATGTTAATTTTAATACATGTGGGGCCCATATTGGGGTAGACTGCACCTCAATTGTGTGTACTCGTATATTTTCCTCTATATATACATCTATATGGTATATAACTTTTAAATCGTATGATTTTTGGAATCATACCTAAATACACAAATCATTTTTAGATGATAACAACAATGACAATGACAATGACAAGGGGAAAAAAAAAAAGCAAATGGTTGCAATAAATCATTACCATGAAATAATAGCAATTACTGAAGAATAAGATTCTGCTTCAAACCAGAAAAAGCAACAGGGACTTACCATTGATCCACTAGCTGATTCCAGATCGACATTTGCACTGTTAAAGTTTCTGGCCAATGGGATGACATGTTCACCGACTTTACACCCTTGTTCTAGCCAAGATCGCTCTGAAACAGTTCCATCAGTTATTTAAGCCCCAAAAACACAAATATTGATCTTAATATAGTTAAACAAAGTAAACTGCTGCTTCGGTTGATGTAAGCAAAGGAATGTTATGGAACAACCACAATGCCAGCGGCCCTAAACACTTGTCCCCCTGCACAGGTAACCTATACACCCCCAAAACCAAAAGACACATCATCAGAAAGGAGATAGCAAAGGAATTAAAGAGAAGAGAATGCAACCTTTCTGTAGGATAATGATTCCTGATGGATCAAAACCATCCATATCATCAACATCATTTTGGATCCTAAACCTCTTCCAGCTTCCAAAAAAATTAATAACTCGATCGAAGAAATCGCTTGCTACAAGCAGCGTGTATATAACCATTATAAGGGGATAAATTCTGTTGAAACGTCGACCAAAGAAAGAGACAGCATCATCAATGTTCCCCATCCTCTGCAAGCCAAACCACGAAATCAACATGGCACTGGAAGATTACTGGGGGAAAAATGAGAGAGAGAGAGAGAGAGAGAGAGAGTCTCACCTTTTCAAAAATGGTTTTGGCATTACCACCAAGACGAATGAGATTGAGAAAGTTGTAAGAGATCGGAGCAGCATACCGTGCAACCATCCTAACAGAGACATCAGATTGGCATTCAATGAGATTACAATATGCAAAATATGCAAGCAAAATCCCAAAAATGTTTAAACAAAAAGAAAGAGACTCAAAACTTACGAGCAAATCATAAGTAAGCTAACAGAGTTTGTTTGTCTTGGCGTGAAAGAGTAAAACATCAGCATTCCAATCTTGAACAAAGAATAATATGTGCCGATGCACATGTACATTAGAGGAACAAGACCTGCTATCTGCAAAGACAAACGAAATCAATGGCAATTGATAGCAGATGGATACTGATAAAAGCAGGAAGCAATGAGGCAGAATTCAACCTTTTTAAGCAGAAAACAATAAAAATAATGGAAAATGCCACAAGGAATCAGGAAAAAAAAATTATATACAAAAAAAGGAGAGAATGGGGGCAACATGCCAACATACATCCGTACAACGTCATTCGAACTTAAATACATGGTGTCAAAGTTTTCAACAGGTATTTTTAATTTTACAAACAGAGAGATAGTCTGCAATAGGCAACTAGTAACCATAAAAATAGCCCACATATCCAATTGTTTCAAAAGTTTACCTGCACAAGCATCTCTTCCTTTCCTACAGCTTTAATGAGAATGGAGAAGAGAGACAAATCCACCCTACTTGGCAATAGGGTAGCCTCTGCTAAAAGAATAGCAACTGACATGCAACCCAGGACAACAGCCAGCACCTTTTCAAGCTGCTTTCTAAGTATACAACGCCAGCCCAATTCTGTGACATCACCCATGATTGTCAATGATAATTTGATACACGTGGAATAGCTGATAAATTGTGTCGTTCTGATTCAAAAATACTGTTTACAATGAAATGTTACATACAGCTAGCATCACCATGGAATTAAAAAAAATAACAATATTTTAATATTAAACATGCCATATTATCTTAAAAACTTGGCATTTTTGTATAAAAAACTTACCAATCATATCAAGAAAAGGACCTAATGCGCCAGTTCGACTAGATCTGAAGCTTGAAACATATTTCCTGCAAGGATAACACCATGGATAATTTACATTTGTTACAATTAGGTCCATGAACAAAAACAAAACAAAAAGAAAAAAAAAGAAACAAACAAACAAACAATTATCCTGGTTAATAAGCAAATAAATACAAGGATCTTTTTTCATAGGGATAGCAGAGGGGATTACAAAGGACACAGGAGTTTGCAGAAAGGAAATGATCAATATCATCAATGCTCTCACACATTCACCTTTGCCCACAAGTTAGCCATAGAATCAGAAATGTCTACCATGTAATTTGCGGACTCCATGAATGTCACAAAAAATAAAGAACTCTTCATTTTTCTGTTAGAATGAACCAAAAACCAACCGAAAATCAATTGGTGGACCGTGCACAAGATCAATGTGGACCTTATTTTTATTTTCCATGGAAATAGCTGTCAATCAAGTTTTAGTCCATCTTTTGCATGTTTACATGTGCGCAAGGGAGGCATCCGTGTCATTTTTCTCATAAGAAAGTGGAGCACCTGCCTCTGTCTACACCCTCGAACCTACAGTACTAGCTTATAATGCCAGTAGAATGATCAAGCAATAGGTTAAGAACAAACCATCCAGTCAAATGACGGCGCTCGAAATTTTTTATGGTATCTTCCAGCTCAAGAGCCTCCATAACATAGGTCATATATTCACTGCAGCATACTAAGAAAGTAAATTAGATAGTAGCTCCACAGATCTCTTCATGCAAATACTTCAAATTAATGGATGCAAATGCAGTCAAAGAATTAGCGAGTGATTAAATCTTAAGACAGGTGAACTGCCATATCTCGTCTGTGTAATCTGTAAATCAATATCTACACATATTTGGGTATGAAGATGGGAAAACCTTAAACTACATAAACATGAAAACACAAATAGAAAATGCAAAAAGATTGAATCCATGGAGCCAAATCTCGTGATTGACAAGCTTATCCAAATCTCGTAATTGACTAGCTTCTAATCAAAATAATACAGTGAGCTCAAAACACAAAAAATAAAATAAAATTCCATGTAACTGACACCATGGAATTGCTCCCCATGAACAAGAAGGGAATATCATCTTAAGTGATGTAAATGCACCAATTCCCTTGGCACGAGTCAGCCCGAGCTTGGTCCAATAACTCCTCAAGCTTTGGCTATACTACCAATCTTGAGCTTGGATAAGTAAACATAAATTTAATTTTAAATGTCTAGTCTAGAGTCAAGTTGACAAAAGACAAGATTGATTTGCTCATTCTTTGGTTTAAGATATTGTGTAACTTATTCTGTATGTTACACGTAGTTGCCATGACCATTTCATGCAAATGAGCCTGTATAGAATTTACCAAAGTCAAGCTCGATTGCATTTGAGCGTAGCTCGCTTGTTACACATTCTCACATTCCAAAGCTTGAGTTTGGCCTTCAAGTCTAGAATTAAGGTCGAGAATTCAACTTAGCAACCTGAGTTAATTTGTCTTGGGTCATTTACATCCTAGCTGGGAGGAAACAATGAATTTTCAGCACGTAGATATACATCATAGCATAAATAGGTCAATACCTTTTGTACCGGTAATACTCTTCTCGTGCCCTCCTCAGCTGACGTCTAAGTGTAGCCATTGTTTTCTCATCTGTATCATAATCCATATCATTTTCTCCTAATCTTCCTCCTGATGGTTTGAATGATGGATCTTCCTTCAACTGCAACAACAACAACAACAAATTATAATTTTGGTTGTGTATTTGATTGCATGAAACAATATGATAACTTCCATTACATGTGCAAGGAAGACAAAAGCTTTCAGTTCAGAGTAAGAGGGCAAACTTACAAACTGCCGCACCATACTGTCAATAATGTCCATACATGGTCTCAATGGGTCTCGCTTTGACATCTGATTGGAAGTAGCTTGTGCAACCTAACACCAGAGACTCTTTTCAGCTACCATGAAAATCAAATTGATATTTGCTCTACATGAGACACCAGTCTCAAGATATGGCAACTACTTCATAGATGTTCTAATTTATCTCAAAGGAAGACCCGTCCAGCTCAATGAGAGGAGAAATATAATAGTGCACATGGTACAAGTGAGGAAGGAAGAGATGGCACATACAAAACATGTATCTGAGAAATGAGCTGATGACAGGTACTAGAAATACTAATATGTCAGAATATGTACTTTCTACTCTAAAAAATATACGTCAGAATATGCATGACCATCAATGAGGACAAACTTCCAAACATGTGTAGCAACTGCAATATAAATCAATATGGAAGTCTTCTATCATATGGGATAAACAATAATAGTTCTGGGATGTAGGAAAATGCCATCTAAAGAAATTAAAGGAATAGTCGCTCCTGCAGTTTTACATAACCAAATTGAAAGAGTATGGCCAAAATATGGTGGATACGTCTTTCTGAAGATGCTCAAATGCACAATGGTGTTGATACATGGAAAGCTAAAGCAACAGCAGCAGAAATAACAATTGCATACATACTCATATATTGATAGAAACATGAAAAAAATATAACTACAGAAGCAAGGGGGAAAAAAAAACGAGAACAGCATACATACATACCACAATAGCATTTGAAAATTCCTGATGTGCATCATCGAGTTTTACAGCCATTTTAGCAACTCTGTGAGAGAGAGCTTTTTGGCAATTGCTCCAATCTGAATTTCTCCAAATACTCTTTGGAATTTCACTCAATCCAAAGCCAAGAAGAAATGCACCTGTAACAAGTCCAAAGGTATTTGAGCAAGCCATAGCTAAGCCCACAACATTTTCACTCCTGCCATTCAAGAAACCAAGGCTCATGAGTGATGCACAGCAACTACAAAACAGGATGAGGGAGAAGAAGTAGAAGAAGAAAACAATATGGTAATCTATGGATGCATCTGCTCATCCTCATGCATGCATGCTTGCCCACAAGCATGAAAGCTGAGCAGCCAACAACCATCTGCAAAAACGATTCTTTGTTCCAATCAACTAAATTTAACATGTTGGCGACAATAAAGGAGTAAAAAGAACTGAAGTGATATAAACAGAAATGCATATTCAGTAAATCCTTAACATCGAGTAAGTAGTTGCAGAAATGAAGTACCAAATGAGTGTGAGGAAGGTAAAAGGGCAAACCAATCTCTTTTCATGATGATAAGGAGAATAAGTCCAAAGAGTCCAATTGATCCAATGCAGAGATAGAACACCAAATTTGCCCGTATGCTAGTCTTCAATCTCTCTGTCAATGTAAAATCTCCAGCATCTTCATAACCCTGGATAGTGGGCACCACAGCCCTGCTTAGACACGTAGCATAAATAAATAACGGGGAAATGTGCAATGGGCATACTCTCGAGACAGAAGTCACCAAACATACCATACGACCAACTTAACATTTTGAACATGACATACCATGTAAGTGCGAAAGTGCTCCAATACGACCAGCTCCAAAAGAAAGCAATGCCTCCCTTATCACGATCGACGATTGTCTGCGTAAAAAGCACAACCCCACAACATTTCGTCAAAAATCAAAGAACAGTCAAAATATTCACGAGCATCATGGCGCGAATTTGCCACGTGCTCATCTGATCAAATCCAAAATCAAAAAATTTTGCAGGAAGGGACAATTTTCTGTATCAGGCCTGCAGAAAACCGGCTTGCTGAGAAATCGAAATTGTATGACCCAAATCAACCTAATTGCATCTCGTTTCAATACGAATTGGAATTATCAGAACTAGATTAGCTAAATTAGCAATCAATAGAGGAGCTCAGACATTCAATCCCCAAATTTTTCATTGCCATCGAGAAATGAAAAGAGACAACGCGCAATCGAATTGCAAGATCAGGAGGAGGAACCTACGGTCCAAATATCGGCCGGGACGAGAATGATGATAGAGAGGGAGCAGAACCAGGTGTATCCGACGGTAAAGAGGACGTAGCGTGGCACGTCGGGGCCGGCGAAATAGCGGAGCGTGATGGCCACCATCCCCAGCGTAAGGGGCAGAGATATAAGGTAGAAGACCCACATCTCTGATCTCTTCTCCTTCTCTGGTCTCTCCTCCCCCCTCCGAGGGTACTTTCGGGAACCAGGAACAAACAAATGGAAGGGAAAGAGAAGCCGAAGCCGGTTGCAGGAGGCCGCTTTTGAAAAAACGCACAGATCCGGTCAATAACACCCTTCCCTTCCTTTCCTCTCCCTCCTCCGGCTATCGACTCCAGACGTACTCTCTTTGCGTAGGATCGAAATGTTTTGCTAAGATGCGCCCCCGTACCCCACAGTCGGCCACAGATGCACTTTCTTTCCTCTTTCGTACCTCGCGTGTGGTGCTTCTCCGCAGGAATTCGGTTTAGATCTCGGCTTACCGTCAAAATCTTTCCAAGTGCTGCCCAGTAATTTTTGAATAAAAAATTATTGGTATAAAAATTTTAAAAATTAATAAAAATGATACGACATGATGTGAATAATGATAAAGAATAAAAATAACGAATTTAAAATAGATATGACAATTTAACATGTAGGTGCATATAAATGATTAAAAAATAGAAAAGTTATATGGAAGTAGGTAAAAATAAAAATAAAAAAATATGATAATTGTAAAAATATATCACATTGAGGAGTTTTTGATGTAAACAAATAAGCCTTGATATTTGCTATATACGGAGTGTTTGGCATTAAGTAAAACTTTTTAATCTAAAATTTTTTATTTTCTACAATTATCTTATATTTTAATTATTTCTTTATACATTTCTGTACAAATTATCTTACTTTTTAATCATTTCTTCATAATTATCTTTACAACTAACCTATTTATTTTAACTTTATTTTTTAATTATTATCATTATCTCTATCATATCATATCATTTTTTCTCAATTTAACAACTTTTATACCAAAAATTTTTAATTCAAAAATTTTATCAATTCCCAAACACACATTTACCATTACAAAATTAATATGAATAAGAATCAATATTTAAAAATACTGATGAAAAATATTGTAATTTTTATAACAAGCCTTTACTTAATAGAAGTAATTTTACGTAACTTACTCAATATTTAAGATATTGATGATTAATACAAAATTTAATTCATTTATTATATTTAATATTACTTGATTAACTAGGAGGCTAAATTTCATCTAAATCAAGTATATGTATGGGCTTTTATAAAAAAAAGTATATGCATGGCCACAGTTAATTTAATTTTTTTTTTTTGCTAAAAGGGCCACATTTAATTAAGATACATATATTTATGTATAAATCGGAAAAAATAATTAGATTCATTTACACATATATTATGGTGTAATAATACTTTATGTAATCATTTATCCACGTATTAATTATATTTTAGATAATTTAGATATTAAAAATGTTATTTTAAAATTAATATTAAGAAGTGATCTTGTTAGCTCGGGCTAAGCAAATGGTTCGCTAGCCCACCTCAAAAAATTTATTTAAAATATTTTTTGTATTTTTTCTTCGTACATTTGTTTATTTTATTGTATCTAGCATATAAATTAGGTTTTATCATTTTTGGATCTCTATATATATTTTTTGAGATTTTGAAAAGGTAAAAAACCTGATTTATATGTTAAATACATTTATATAAATTAGTATATGAAAAAGGAAAGCAAAAAAATATTTTCAAATAGGTGTTTTAAGGTAGGCTAAATGAGTCATTTACTTAGCCCCGACTAACAAGATCAATTTTCATTAATATTAGCATTAAAGTATTTTATTACATTAATTTTACATATTTGTAGAGCGAAGCTGATGCACAATAATATTAAATAAATGATATAATTTTATGATAATATAAATAATATTAAATATAAATTTGTTACTTATCAAGATATTAAAAAATAAATAAAATGTATAAAAGAGGAGTTCCATGGAAGTATAGCCCTTTATAACGAATGGACAGGTGTCTAACATGTATAGGAAAATAATAATTTCTTAAAGAGATTTTTGCAAACTTTCGTAAATATATTTACAAAGTTTGACTAGTATTGTATTTATGTCTTTTAAGTTTATCAAAATCACAAACATGTTCACAAAATTGAGATAAAATTGCAAGTGTGTCACTTTTGATGCGAAGGCCTTTGATATTTTTATAAAATAACTATAATGCCATTTAATTCAAGTAATACATTTACAATTTTTGTAAATATTGTAGGTATATTTGTTTAAAAATCTAAAATAATAATATTAGTAAAAATATTAAAATAATAAAATAGAAATATGTCTATGATAGTTGGAAACATGATAATTGTATTACTTAGTTTAAGGGGCATTTTTGTTGTTTTACAAAAAAAATATAATGACATCCTAATAGAAAGGACATATTTGTAATTTTATTTAAACATTATGAGCTTATATAAAATTTCGACAACTTGAAGATACAGATGCAAATTTTGGGGTATTAATAGTCATAGTCAACCCGTCAACCTACTCATCCAACCCGTTTATAAAATGAGGATTGAGATTTTCGAATAAATAGGTTATGATTTTATAACTCGTCAACCTGTTTAGTAACTCATTTAACCTATATAACTTGTTCAACTCGTTTAATTCATTCAACTCATTTAACTCGCTTAATTCATTAAAGTTTTATATATACATGTAAATTCTTTAGTTATTTTTCCTCTCTAAGTCTTCCTCAACTTAACTAATTTTTATCTTTCCACTGCTACCCTAATTTCATTTCCTCTACGCCAAAAACACTCTCTCATCTCTCTCTCTCCAAAATCATCATTTACAAGAGTTTAGACTTGCATGTTATTTGCTATACAACACGTTAATAGTCTACCAATCCGTTTATTAAATGGGTTATTAATAAGTTAGGGTCGAGGTTTTTTAAATAAGTTAATAAACGGATTAGAGTTGAGATATTTTAAATGAATTGGAATTAGGATTAGGCTCAAATCCGATGCAATATTAATCAAACTTTATTGATATATTTGCAAAAATTATTTTATTAATGAAATCTTATTTCCTTTTCCGAAACAAGTTTTCGTCTTATTTTTAATAAGAACAACAAAGAAGCTATCACCAAAATCTAAGGATATTAGAATAAAAAAAATCTAAGGATACGAGGGAAACTAGCTTCCACAACATGGACATTGAGGCCGTGATTTATGAGTTTCAATCCCGTCAACAGGTGGGCGGTGAAAATTTGCGCGACCATGACTGACCAATCGAGCACAAGTCGGTTGGCGGATCGCTTTAATTTTGTTGACTAGATAACAATTGCACTCAAAACTTTCCTCGCCTGCTTGAACCGGAATGGGGTCGAAGTCTTTGCCATGTTTGGTGCTAATGACCACGTTGATACTGCAACACGCGATGGGCGCAGCTCCACCTATGTTTTGGCGGTGGCTGAGGGTGGCATCGCACACGCCTCACGGATCAACGAAATCAGGCGATGTGATGTGAAAAAGAAACCAGAGGGTCATGAATGACATATGGAGTTAGGGACATGTTCCTTTGTATTTAGTAAGGAGGTGTTTGTGACATGCACAACTCTTTTAAATGGCCTGTTTGTTTGTTCGTTTGTTTTTGAATAGAAAATGAACTATTTTGCGTGTTCCAAAATTCTTTCTAATAATATTTTATTTTCTTGGAGAAATTGTATTTCTAAATGTAGCCAATTACTTTTAAAATTTCAACGTGTGTTTGAGAAATGATAAAATTTTTGGATGAAAATTTTTTGTGTAAAAGTTGTTAAATTGATAGAAAATAATGTAATATCATAGAGATAATGACGATGTGTAATAAAAATAAAGTTAAAATAAATATATTAGTTATATAAATAGTTGCGTGGAAATAATTCAAAAGTACGATAATTATATGAAAAAATATAAAAAAATAAAATTAAAGTACAAGAGTTACGTACAGAAACAAACATGCCCTTAGAAAATACCAGTAGCTTGAGATAAGGCACCGCAAAGCATCCCCTTAATACATGCAAAATCGACTAACACCCCCTACTTTCTCAAATGGGGTGGTTCACCGCTTGCCGTGCGGAGTGATCTGGAACGAGGATTTCGTATTCCATGATGGCCCTGAAGCTTATGCCCGACAGGCCAGGCCCACTCGTCAAGTCTAGACCTGGGTAGCCAATTTGAAAACTCGTCCGTCTTGTTCATTTGTTTGGCATAAAAGCAGCATTTTTCCTTTTCATTGTTTTTTTTTTTTTTTTTTTTTTTTGTTTTGGAGGAATTGTTCAACGTCTGAGTGTGCGACGTTCTCAATAGTTCTAAACTTTTTTACCTTATTATTTAATTTTGAAAACAAAATGATATGCTTTCAAGTGGGGAAAAACATCAATCCGTGATCTGCAATTGCATTGGCCTCTTGTTTCAACCCAGGAAATGAATAAATTGCATTAGACGCCTGGCTTAAACCAGGAAATGAATAAAACATGGACGACCTATTCCTATTGAATACAGATCACGCCAAGAAAATGATCCTGCTTTCAGGACTCACCTACCACATCCCACCTTCATTCGCACCACAATTTTCATTCATCATGGAAAAGAACAGCTTATTTGCTTAATATTTGAGGCCTCGCTCCACAGTTGTAAGGAGAAGAAGCGGAAGAATCCTCTCCATACCGTCGCCGATGCTATTTCGTTTGCTAGACATCATTTTTCTGCTCTGGCTATGGCTCATTCGCCAAATGTGCTATGTCGTCCTCGGCTTCTGTGTGGAATCGATTATGCGGCTGTGGAAAGAACCGTGGCGACTAATAAAGCAATTAGCTCTGAGGCACGAGATGGGGGGATTGGATGAGACGTTTGTGCTGGGGTTTAAGAATCAGGATGGATGAAAAGTCCAAAAATATGTTTCCCATCTAGGTCTGTAAGCAGGGCTCAGAGCCTCAGACAGCCCAGACACGTCAGTGGAACTCTTCTCAGCTATTAGAAATTTGGTTACTTCCTATCTTCAATATCACTTAAACCTTTTTCTTTTAAAAAAACAATTATTATGATGACCAGCGTTTCAATCTTGTTCTGCTGTCAAATTGGTGTAGCGGGAGTTCAGTTTGGAGCTGGAGCCCATTCCCTTTCTCAAACTATCAAACGAACCCAGTCGCCGTCGATCTTGCTCAACCGTAACCCAAACATGGCAGTAATATAATATGGGCCTTCTCTGGTCCTGATCAACTCGATCATCCATGCCCAACTCCACGTGGTATTCTTTTTAGGAAAATCATTTCTTTAGTCATGCTTTTTCTCAATAGAATAAAACATTATAGATGTCTTTGGAGAGTAATAATATTTTAGTGAAAAGTTTTAAATGTAAAATTTTTTAAATAGGAGAAAATGAT
>JAXCLR010000050.1:76504198-76520131 GCA_035584095.1 Annona squamosa
TAGACGTTTTTAAAAAATGGGTAAGGGTAGGTTCCACCCCTACCCGGGGGTACCCGGACCGACTTGCACCCCTACTCGTGAGTTGAGACATCTATTTTTTTTTATTGGAATGTATATTTACATACATCTCAACACATATTACATTAAAGGTTTTGAGATATTCTTACAAATTTGAAGACACTGCTCCACCAAATAATCAGGAAGACACAGCTTCCAACAACTAAACGGGAGACCACTGCTCCCACAACCATTCAGACGGGAGAAAAAGCTTCCATACACATTTTTTGGCCGAAAGGGGACTCGAACCCCGACCCACTGACAGCCGCCTATTTTCGGCTACCGCGAGCACAGCTCGGTTGGTAGTTGAGACATCTATTAATTCCGTGGAAATTTAATTGAGCCCCACACACAAATTACGCAACCGCCTTAACATTTATTTAGGTTGCACTCAACTTAGATAGATTGAAAATGAGATGAAATTTTTGGATGAAAAAATATTATTATATATTGAAATTTGAAAATGAGAAAACATATATTAATATTAGCAAAAAGTAATGGAAATGAAAAAAATAGAGCATTATTTTCTTTTAGAATGAAAAAGTAATTTAGAAAACGAGAGATTGTATTTCGTCCTAATCCTAAGTTCATCAGTCCCTGTTTCTAGCATCCGATCAATAACGAAGTCAAAAAAATAGTTTATTTTTGCGTAGTTGCTCTCCTTTAAAAAATAGTGTCTTCTTAATTATAAATTACTTCAAATCAAAGGTCCTAGCTCCGCCCCTAAACACAGTTCCAAATATTGCTGCAGTTTATTCAAGCTGATGTTCACAGATACTTTTTTTCTCTCGCTGGCTGCTGCGCAGATCAAACTCAACTATATCTCATTTTGCATTTCTTAAATATAAATTTCAACAATCGGTTATCTTCTATAATTTATATTTGTGGTCGCCAAATTTAATTGTATATATTTCACATACACTGACTTCAAGTTGTCAACCGCTTAGTTATCCAAGATATTAACTATAAATATGTTTTGTTAACAAACCAAATTGCATTTAAAATACTTTGTAGAGTGAAATAAATTTCCAATAGGATATAGTTAGCATTATGCTGCAGGGATGTTTTTATTGGTGGCACTGAAATTATCTCTTTTCCTTTTCAAAACGCATGACTATTTTTACAACTCGATTTTTTCTTATATAGGATTTTTGTCCATTCTATCCTTTTCTTAACATTGGGATGGCAAGATTCCTTCAGTATCTGAAATATTATCTGTGTACACCTTTGGTTTTAAGTTGGATAATTTCCGAATATACCCACGTAGTTTTAGAAATTGTAAAAGACCCTATATAGTTTAATCATAATTGCAAATAATTCTCATATTGTTATTACATTGTCATGGTGCGGGTATATTTGCAAAAATATACAAACTATATGAGTATATTTGCAATTTCGGAAATTAAGTGGTATGTTTATTTTTTACAAATAACCCATAATTTAACCATAATTACAAATAACCCCAATGTCGTAACGATATAGTAATGGCGTTATAATGACATGAAGTTATTTACAATTATGGTTAAATTATGTGAGGATTATTTGTATTTTTTAAACTATATGGACATATTTGTAATTTTGATCAAACGTATATTTGCAAATCACTCTTATTTCTTTTTTTTTTTTCCGAAAAAAATAGTCATGCCCACCTAACCAAACATTCCCTGTCCGGGGGTTAGGAATGGACTATTAATTAACTCTGATTCCTCTTTCGCTACAAGTCACACGGGTCCGATTTGCAGATTGGACCAGTTCCGAATAATGACGTACGGTTTACGTTTTCATGCTGCTGTCCTTATTTGTTCGAGAATCCATTAATCCTCCAAACAAATACAAGTCGCGTACCAGGAGTCGACATTTATCAAGTGGATAGACAGAGATGTAAAGTCACGTGAAAAAGTGTTTTTGTATATTAGAAATTATAAAAAATGTACCAAAAATGAAAAGGTACGTTATTATTCTTTAGGTATAAAAAAGTATTTTTTTACTAGCGAAGAATTTTATCTCGTACTCAACACCTCTTATTTGTGATCACATCCTAAAATTATCATTATTTAACTTTAATTTTCATATTTGCATATCCGAACTTGAATTCTCAAAAAGGTACATTCTGGTCCTTCTAGTCATGTAAAGCCCTGTAATGTGAAAGGATCAAAAGTCATTTTCCAATATCTAAGTACATATCTTAAGCAGGGGGTGTAATGGAGTGAAGAAAAACTGTGATCTGGTCACCCAATCGAGTTTGTGGTAAATTAGAATTGACGCTTTTCAATCCGTCAGCTCAATTATATCATCCATATAACTCGTTTAAATAAATAGTTTAATCATGGGTTAGAATATTCAATCCGTCAACTGGTACGGAGATCCATATTTTTTATTTTTTCAAATTTGTGAACGCAAATATTAATTTAGGTGTATGTTATTTATAAATTAAATTTTATTATTTTTGAAGATATGTATATATTTATTTTATATTTTTAAACACAAGAGTATTGTCATTATTTTCATAGATAATATACTCTTCAATTAATATTTTATTAATTTTTTAAAAAACTATGGGTGTTATGTTATGACTAGCATTTATGACCGGTCATAGATGATTATTGCAGATGATTATTACACATCAACTTAATAATCTAACTTATTTAACTAAATCAACTTGTTAACCTATTTATGGTTTGTGAAGCAAAAAAGTGAATATTTTCATGTTTATTTTACACAATGGAAACAACATTCTAATTAATATATATGTGAAAATCGATATTTTAAATAAATTCTTAGTATTTGCCGTTTTCACTAAGAATACATTTTAAATATTTTATCATTTTTTTATTGTTTAACTTGGCAACCACTTGCAACCCAATTTATTTATATTAAATGAATTAGAGCTAGGGTTGAAATTTTATAAATCAGTTATAAACAAATAGGACTGACATTTTTAATTTAAATATGATAATTTTAGAATTAACCTCTAGCTTGTATAATCTCACGTACTTGCACCTTTAGTTTTGAATCATATAAAAGGATGAATTTGTTGATAAGCAAAAAATATATGAGTAAAAATTTTGAAAGGAATATGGTAATATCACATGAAAGCGTGGCAATTAGAAATTTAAAAAAAAAAGACAAAATGTGCAAAGTATATATTTTTTACCAAATGCCAAGTCAACCACAAAATTTGAATTATTCTTGATTAGCAAGAAATTTCATAAAAAAGAGCTAGGAAAAACGCTTAAATAAAGAAAGTAAGCTATTTAAGGACAGTATTTATTTATTTATTTATTTGATGAAAAGGTTAGTATTTATTAGAATGGTACTCTTGGGAAATTTGGAGCTTTTTTGGTAGGATTAAAAAATACCCTAATTTTTGCATATTTCGATATTAGTTATTCGACATCTTAATTATTGAACTGCTCTACTTTTTTATTATTATCTTTAAATTTAAGTCGTTTTTCATATTTTTCTATATAGTAATTTTACCAGTTTTATCTTTTTGTTTATTTCTAACATTGCTACTGTAATATAACATTATTCCACCTTCATAAAAAAAATAGGTTATTCCATTACTTTTTAAAATTTTCTCACAAAATTTGTCTTACTTTTTTTACTTGGGCCCTAGTTCTATGTACTTGGCCCTTATCAATTTTTAAAAAATTGATAATTAAAGAAAAATTTAATTCACTCATTATATTTAATATCATTTATTTAGTTATAAGACTAAGTTTTATTCAAATCGAATATGTGTATAAATATTTTATAGAATCATTTATCCACATAATAGTGATATTTTAAATGGTTTAAATGTTAAAAATATTATTTAAAAATTAATTTTTAGTACTAAATTATTTTATTACGTTGATTTCATCTAATAAATGAGCAAGTTTCTATTATAATATGAATAATGTTAAATACAATAGATAGAACAAACTTTCATTAATTATCAAAATATTAAAAATAAAAAATTATATAGGAAAACAGTTTCATAGAAGCAGAGTCCATTTTACTTATTAGAAATGAACCTTATATTTAAGACTCAATAGTACTAAGATGTTGTTTGAGGGTGGGGCAATTGCAAGTTGCTTCCCTTTTCCTTCGTCGAGGGGGACTAATTAAGTTCCATGCAGCATCCAAAACCTGCCTTTGTGGTAGTGATTTTTCATTAGGCTTTATGCCCCACACGTCTGGGTTTTGATTCCCATCGATCGCATTTGCCATTGAGTGTTGAGCTCTGGCCCCTCAAAATTTTTTTTTCGTCGAGTGGGACTAATTAAGTTCCATGCAGCATCGAGAACCTGCCTTTATGCTAGTGATTTTTCATCGGGCATTATGCCCCACACATCTGGGTTTTGATTCCCATCGATCGCATTTGCCATTGAGTGTTGAGCTCTAGCCCCTCAAAAAAAATTTCATGTAACTCTAGAGTGATAACATTTGATATAAATATGAAACCTTAGGATGATAGAGCATTTTGCAAATATGGCAACATCTTTTGGCTAATACTGCATATTTGTCTACTAATTTGACAATATTGCAAACATGCCAATATCTTTTCATATAAATTGCATATATGCGTATGTTGTTACCAATCTGTCTTATCCCCCCAACCCATCGTTGACAGGCTTTCTTTATTCCCTTTTTTTTTATGAAAAGGTGAGCCCCTATCCCGCTAACCTCTAAACACGAAAGGGGTCAGAGGTGGAAGGGATAAGGCTATCACCGTATAGCATTGCCAAAAAATTATCTGTACAGAGTTTTTCTTGAAGAAAAAAGGGTGAATTGCCCCACCATTCTTGTGCAGGCACAAAATTAAAAGATGCAAAATCAGCCAAAAGATGAGTCACGAAGTTCCCTGACCGTAGCACATGGGTGAAAGACAAGGAATGAGCCTGTAGGGCAATCAGACAGATTTGTGAGACAATGGTGCCCACAGGAGCCCTAATGGGACAATCACCAACCAAAAATCAATAAGGGTCCACGAGTCAAATTTCACCTGTAGGTTGTGGAAATGGCTCTCCAACGCCCACCTTAGTCCCAAGCATACAACGGTAGCTTCCATAATCAGCGGGTCCAGATGTTCACGCCATTTCCAACCCTTGGCCGCAATAAAGGAGCCATTTGAGTTCCTAATAACCGCCGCCAATCCCATGCAGTTATTTTGGGAATTCTTTCGACCATCAACATTAACCTTGAATGTGCTTCCGATGGGCTTAGTCCATCTAGCAACCAGGGGTTTCTAAAAAAAAGTTGCCCCCCTATTTTCCATCGTTGTCCCATACTAATCTCTGAAATTTAAGCGCCATTCCTTCACATCCGAGACCACCAGTGGGGTACCCTCCACTCGGAGTTGGTTTCGTAGGTACCAAATACACCAACAATATAGGAGGAAGAGAAGAAAAACGTCCTTACGATTTGTAGAGATGATAGCTCGAAAGATATCTAAAATGGAGGTGCCCCGAACGGAGGGAAGCAGATCGCCCACAACATTATAATAGACCGGCTGGGTGACATTGCAGCTAATAAAAAGATGAAATATATATTCCGTATGCATCTTGCAGAAAAGACATGTGGTGTCCACAGAAATTTCACGTCGCTGCAAATTAATAAGAGTGGGAAGGTCATCTAGTAACAGCCTCCAACAAAAGATGAGTATCTTGCTCGGGAGTTTTGTATTCCAGACGAGTTTGAACATCCCTCGATCACTATCAATGTTGGCCTCACCATCCACCAAAGTCCTATCCAATGCCTATGTAAGAAGCCGGTATGCAGATTTCACAAAGAAATGGTCATCCGGTTCTGGTTTCCAAAAACAAAGATCGTCCTCCCCTCCACTTGCAAAATAAAGGTTTTCTCCCATTGACCATCCAATTCATTTCGGAAGAGACTAACCTTTGCGTCATCGGGAATGTGTGAAGTAAAGGCCCAATCTTGGAGAGCGGAGAGGGGAGCCACTTGTCATGAAAGAAGTTCACTCGGTCACCCGATCCAATACGCCATCGACACCCCCTTAGGATCACATCCCTAGCCTAAAGAATACTTCTCCAAGTGAAGGAGTCAGTTGGCTTCGCCTTGCAGGCCCAAAGATTTCCATGACTAAGATACTTGGCCCTTAGAGCGGAGTAACAAAGGGAATTAGAATTTGAAACTAGCCGCCACACTTATTTGGCCAGCAATGCATGGTTAAAAGAGATTAGGTCACGAAAGCCCATACCACCTGCTGCCTTAGTCTTGCACGTATCTTTCCATACTACCCAACTCATCTTGCGTCTCCCATTGCTCTCTCCCCATCAAAACTTACTCAGCATACTTGCAATTTCATTACAGAAGTTTATGGGGAGGAGGAAGATACTCATAGAGTATATCGGGATAGCTTGTGCTACAGCTTTGATAAGAGTTTCCTTACCGCCCCAAGAAAGTAGTCGCCCCTTCCACCCCTGGATTTTCTGCCATATGTGATCCTTTAGTTCTCTAAACATAACATTCTTTGATCTCCCTAACCAAACAGGCAGTCCCAGATAAGATTTAAATTTCAGAGCACACGACCCGAAGATCCCAATGATAGAGCTTCTCACCCCCGGGTTAGTATTGGAGCTGAAAAAGAGCGCTGTCTTGTTTATGTTTATGACTTGTCCAAAACATTCACTATATGTTTGCAAAAAGAAAAGTAGCTGACGCGCTTGGGATTCAGTGGTCTTGATGAAAATGAGGGCGTCATCAGCAAAGAAAAGGTGAGTAGGGTGGGTCCCCTAGGACAAAGCCTGATACCGTGGAGCGACCGGTGAAGATGAGCCTCGGCAAGAAGAAGAGAAAGACCTTCTGCACAAATCAGAAAAAGATATGGAGAAAGTGGGTCTCCCTGTCGCAGTCCCCTATGTGGGGTGAGGAGGGGGGTTTTGTGTCCATTCACCGAGATTCTGTATCGGACAGATTGGACACACCTTCGGATCCAACTAATCCACACCGAGCCAAAGTTCATGGCTGCCATCATGAGACTCAGGAAGTCCCATTCAATCCGATCATAGGCTTTGGACATATCCAGTTTGACTGTCATTTCATGCTTATTACCCTTCCTTCTCCGACGAAGCGAGTGAATAACTTCATACGCAATCAGCATATTGTTGGTTATGAGGCTCCCCGGGACAAACGCACTCTGTTGGGGGGAGATAACATTATTGAGACAGCATTTCAGACGGTTGGCCAATACCTTTACCAGAATCTTATAGGCGACGTTACATAGACTGATAGGGAGAAAATCCGCAAGAGTTTCAGCACCAGCTTTTTTTGGAATCAAGACAATGTTAGTGTGGTTGAGTGCAAGGAGTTGTTGACACTGATGCTGCTGAATTCGATCATCCATGAAAGCTTTACACACCGAGAAGACATCATGCCTAACAATATGCCAGTGTGTGTGGAAGAAGCCAACAGGAAGTCCATCAGGTCCAGGAGCTTTAGATGGGTTCATGTTCTTTACCGCTGTCCACACCTCGTCCTTGGAAAGGGGTCTGGTGATACTGGCTTGTGAGGCGGTTGAGATCTTTCTCGTGACTAAGCCAGTGATGCGGTGAATATCAAAGGGAGCGGAGCTTGAAAAAACCTCCCCAAAATATGATAGAGTGAGTGCGAGCAACCCCTGTGTATCAATGATCCGATCTCCCCTATCATCCCTAAGAGCCTCAATAAAGTTTCGCCTTCTGCGATTGGATGCGACACAATGGAAGAAAGAAGTATTTCTGTCGCCATGTTGAAGCCAATGAACTTTTGCTCTTTGCTTCCACAATAACTCCTCATCTTCCAAGAGGAAATGAATTTGTTGTTTGTACTTTGAATAGCAGCATCCCTTTGATCAGAAGGTATTTGGGAGTACAAAGAGTGTAATTTCCTTTGCTTTTGATTTATAAGTTTTCCAAGGCTTCCCGATTTGTTTCTGCTCCACCTAGATAATGCGAAGCTACACTTCTAAATTTTCTCCAACAGAATTTCACAAGGAGAGGATCCCGTCATATTAGTTGTTGTCCATGTGTGTTCAATGATATCATGTGTTTATTTATCTCTGATCCAAAAAAGCTCATACTTGAAATCACGTTTGGGTTTTCTCATATGTTGCATGGGTTTGAGAGTGAGGAGGATAGGATGATGGTCAGATGATGCGGACAATAAGTGATATACCTTTGCAAAAGGAAAGATAGTTAGCCATTGTGGGGATGCCAAGCCACGGTCCAAGCGTGCCTCAACCCTCTGTCTTCCCCTCCTGTTGTTTCACCATGTCATTGGGGGACCAACAAAACCCAAATCAATTAAGTTATAAGTGTCCATAATATTCCGAAAGCAATCCATTTGATTCTCCGGTCTCGTCTTGCAGCTTCTATATTCGGATGGGCCCACCACCTCGTTAAAGTCCCCCATGATAACCCAAGATGCCTCCGATTGGGCATAGAGCGTAGAGAGAAGATTCCAACTTTCTGTCCTCCGCTGGGCCTCAGGGTGTCCATAAAATCCCGTGAACCACCACCCCCGAATATCCGCATCAATATGGTGTTTTGAAAAGCTCCTGATTGTGACTCCATAATCATCATTCCAGAGAAGGCATAGCCCCCCATCTATCCTCAGAGTCAACAGCAAAACAACAATCAAACTTCAAATTCCTTCTCACAAAGTCCATCTCCTTTCTGGATCGTTTGGTCTTGCATAGGAAGATCACACTGGAAACTTTCCTCTTGATAAGGTCAAGCAGACACCGAATTGCTTATGGGTTCCCAAGCCCACGGTAATTTCAAGCCACGAGAGCCATTATTGGGGGTGGGGCCGATGGGTGTCCTCAGCCTCCACCCATTCCACTTCACATATATTTCCTTTCTTGATTGGCACTTGCGCGGGAAGTGTGTCATCCCCCACCTCCCCCCCGAATGATCTTTTTGTTGAGTTTGATGTTATGTGGTTTAAGGGATCTACTTTCCTCTCAACCTGAGACATCTGCCTTGCTCTACGTTTCCATTGCCTTTTTGGTTCATTCCCCAACATAACCGGATGTACTGGTACTTCAGATACCATCGTGGATTCCCTTATTGCAAAATCCCACTCATATTCGGACCCCAAAACCGACTCCAACTGCCCACCTTGTGGCTGAGACATTTCATGAACAGAGGTGGTAAGAGAGCACACAGGTTGAGCCGGGCTTTTTGTTACTTCCCTGAACATAGTTTGTCCATCTTCAAATGAAGGTTCAGATCGGGTGCATGCCGCATAGGTTGAGATCTGGGAGACTACCCTACCAGGGGAGGTGATTCCCTTGCTTGGTATGATTACTGGTTGGTCATCCCGAGCCAAATTATTCTCCTGAGTGGATGAAGAAAGAGGACAGTTTTGTGTTGAACATCCCTTGGAGCCTATAGAGCTATTCGGCATTAGCCTCTAGTGAAGCGAGGATAACTCCGTCGTGAATACTTGGGTCGACACTGTCGGGAGAGGATGGACCGTGGCCAGCGTTGCCTCCAAGTTCCCGTACAACCGTGGGGGTCATTGCTTCACTTTTGCTTTCCCCGGACGTCGAAGAAAGATGATGAAAACCAACCCTCAACTGGTTGCCGTATGGGAGATCCTCCTCTTTCATTTTTGTCGGTAGGTTTTGGATGTACTAGCACTCCTTGAAAGTATGTCCAATTCTACCACATGCGTAACAAAAGGTGAGCAGTTTTTCATATTGAAAGACCAATTTGTCGATTTGGATAAAGATTCCCCTTTTAAGAGGCTTTGTGAGGTCCACCAAAACTTGGATTCTAATAATATGGTCTGTGTGTTCCACCTGGAGACACCGTTCAAAGGAGGAACCAACTGCATTTCCCAGCGACAATTTGTCGAGCAGGTACAGGGCATTATTTATCTGGAGCCATATTGGTGATCTGTCCATTGTCACTGCCCCAAGCGAAGTGGATTCGAGCAGCTCCTTTACAACCACCAGTTGTCGATCATACGTCCATGGCCTACCCTTCATCACCATATCACGATCCTCCACTGTTTCGAAGTGCAAAAGAAACAGATTGTCTTCAACCCGAGTGAATGTCACCCGCTCTGTCGTCGGCCACACCTTCCGCATGGTAGCTTTAAATACCTCTCTGTTGTAGTGCTTCCGCGTCCAGAGTGAACCAAGGGCTGTCGGTTTATCGCCCGGTGCAATTTTCTGACAGGTCTGGTCACTGTCAAGTCTCAGCGTTTTGGGAGTTGATGGATTTAGGAAAAAAAACATTCCGCAATGGAAGAGTTTATGGAAGAGTTGGGAGCCAGAGTTGTGGGAAAGAAGAGAGCTCTAGGAGAAATTTGTAGGCAAGTGGGATTTGGTTTGAAGATTGATTTTTGGTTCAATAATTATGTATTTCACGATATAATTATTTAGGTTGTTTTAATTATTTGTATAAAGCACATATATCCTATTTTTTTATGAAAGGCATAATTAAATATATAAAATTATGCCGGTAAAATATGCCTCAAATTTATGCCTAGGGTACATGTGACAATATTATTGAGGGTTATGGGTGCATTTTACCTAAGGTATTAGTATGAATTTAAATGTATTAATTGAGGACATTGGAAGTTTGTATATGTATATTATTGGTGTAAATTTAATAATAATATAAGTTGTGAAATAGAAATATGCGGATGTAGATATACATAATAGTTAAGTACGTAATAGTATTTATATAAGGTTATCTAATTGTACGTTAAATCCAAGTTGTCAGATGCTATGAGGAGTCGTTTTTTTGTGAGATTCTAAAATCAGCAGCCAAACTTTGGTTGCTAATGGTGGCTTAAAGTCAAGGAAACAAAAAAATACGTCTAGCTTGTTGCACTTGGATTTAATTACTTTTTAAATATTATATTTCTTCTTGTACTTGTTGGAATTTCTCTCCTATAAACTCACCTTTTTATGTTTCACTTTTGGCAAGATGTTCAATGAGGAGATTTGATGAGAAAGGGACATGCCATTAAATGAAATAATAATAATGATGTCGCTTAACATAGTTAGATCATTTTTAGTTGTTATGATTTGTTCGTTCTAAATCCAGTTAGAATGATAAAATAATCTATTTCTATATTTTTGGTGTTTTTGGACTCAATGGAAGAGTTTGATTTTGTATTTGAAGCCTAATTTTTAAGATATTAAATTAAATAATTAGTTTATTATTTAATTAAGTTTTATTTGGGTCATTATCCATTTTCAAATAATTTTCTAATTGCTAGTCATGTTAGGACTAGCGCATTATTTTTACAGGTGCACCAAATCAAGTGGGACACTAACGTTTTGGATTTACGTGAAGATTTTCAAGAATATTTATTTCTATTTATTTATTTTCAAGACATGTATTAAGAATAATAGACTTATAAAATTTCTTTTTCTTTGTGCCTTGATGTAATAATGAGAACACAATTAGTAGAAGTAAAATTTTTATAAAATTATAATAATTAATTTCGTCATAAATGTGTGATTGATTTTGAAAAATTGCATTAAATATACGGTCCGAAATCACTTTTCTGGACGGGTCTGTAATGAGAACTTTAGTTTCATCCTTGATATTATAGATAAATTTTGTAAGAATTTTTTAAATTACTTTGTAAGAATTCTCATGGATATTTTTTCATGGGCCAGAGCCCAACGCCCAATGGCAGATGCAGTTGATGGGAATCGAAACCCGGGCGGGTGGGGCATAATGCCTAGGGAGAAACTTATCCGACAAAGGCAGGTTCTCTCCCATGGATTTGAATTTTAATAATTCAATAAAGAAAAAAGTAAGATATCGTAAAGTATGATTATAAAATGTAACAATCGAAGAGCATGTTTGGCAACATATAAAACTTTTTAAATAAAAAATTTTAATATAAAATTTTTTTACTCTTCATAATTATCTTATTGTTTTAATTATTTTTCATATATTCTTCTATAACGATCACACATTTTAATCATTTCTACGTAACTACTTATACAATTAACTTATCTATTTTAACTTTATTCATGTTATTTTTTCTCATTACTCATATCATATTACATCATTTTCTTATATTTTAAAAACTTTTACAAATTTTTTTTTTATCATTTCTCAAATATACTCAGAAAAAGATATGAGGGTAAGAGAAATCTTTGAAGTGTAGTTCCAAGCTCTTAACGTCATCCTTTGAGCTCTATATAGGAATTTGCATTTTAAAGTTTTTAACTTTGCATATTTGTATTTTAAACTCTGCGAAATCTTATTCTTTATATTTTAGAGCTTTGGCCCTCGTAATGTTAAAAACATAGTTAAAATCTTATAAAATGTTCAAATCATAATTTTTCAATGTATAGTTAAAATCTTGTAAAATGTTAAAATAAAAACTTTTTAAGGTAAAACTTTCCACTCTTTATATCTGTCTTATTTTTTAATTATTTTTCTCATTTTCTTACACAATTACGTTAATTTTAATCAATTTCTACATAACTACCTATATAATTAACTTATCTATTTTAACTTTATTGTCTTGACTCTTCGTCATTACTCATATCATATTAAATTATTTTCTCATATTTCGAAAAACTCTTACACAATTTTTGGATAAAAATTTTATCACTTTCCAAATTGGCCCAAAAAAAGACACTTGAGTAAGAGATATCATGAAGTGTAGTTTCAAGCTCATAACTTTATCCTTTTAACTGTGAGGGAGGAATTTGTGTTTTCAACCCCTTTAACATTGTGTATTAGTATTTTAAATCTTGTAAAATTTGGCTCTTAGACTTTTGGCTCTTTGCATTGTTAAAATCTTATAAAATATTTAAAATTTTCTTTGAATTTTGAAATAAATTTTACATGGTTTAAAATATTAATACACACATAAAAAATTTATCAATGTTTTTTAACGTCATGAGTGACGAAAGTGCAATGAATTGAAACCAAACTTCACATAGGGTGTGTTTGTTTGGGGCCAAAACTTGTCAATTAAAACTTTTCAACCTAAAACTTTTCACTCTTCATAATTACTCTACTTTTTAAATTATTTTTCACATTTTTCTATACAAACTACCCTACTTTTCAATCATTTCTACACAACTACCCATACAACTAACCTATCTATTTTAACTTTATTCTCTTTATTCCTCATCATTACCTCTATTATATCACATCATTTTTTATCAATTTGACAACTTCTACCTCTGAAACTTTTCATCAAAAGTTTTACCTCTAACCAAACACACCCATAATTTGAAACGCAAAAGTATTTTAGATGTTTTATAAGATTTGAAAGGTAATTTTTAAAACCGTGAGGTTCAAAATATAAAAAGAATTTTATAAACTTTAGAATACTAATATGTAAAGCTCAAATTTTAAAATATAAATGAACAAAATTTGGGGAGTTTAAAACGCTAATTGCCCGCTCTCCTGGCCAGTGTATCGCGGGTTAGCGCGTCGACGCAGAGACTCCATAATGTCACATCCCCGTTGCTTAGGTGGAAAGAAAGCGACTTTTCATTCTAGGACATATGCATATGATCGATTCCATGATGGACAGGTCCGCAATTAATTCCAAGGAGTCGCTCACTTCAAGACTTCTTTTTGAAAAAATAAAATAAAATTGTCGGGAGCATTAATCTAATGGGAAGTGAGAACGCTGTATCGGTTTTTGCCTCTATTTTGGTCCGCGGATAGGCCTTGCCGCCTTGGCCGTGCTATCCATACTCCGATCAATTGCATTTCTTCGGTGGACGCTCAAAAGAGTGACTGCGAGCCTGCGACATTCCAATGCAGGCCGATTCTATCCGACCAGTGGCCTGGAACCAACTCGTTCAACTACCACGCGTTGCTGTTTTTTTTCTTTTAACTTTTTGTAAGGAAAAAAAAAAAGAAGAAAAAAAGAAAAGATGGTAACTGGCTTTTCGGCCAATGTGCGGAGGCGCGTTCGATGTTTTTTCAGCACATTTTCTTAATAGTACTTTGCATAAATCATGTGTTTTTATGGTAACGGGAGTATTTTAAAATTATCTTCTAAGTTATGAAAGTATTTACAAAATGTCTTTTTAAGTGAGAGAGTTATGAAAAAGACTGATTTGTAGGGTGTGTTTGGTAATAAGTGAAAGTTGTCAACTTAAAACTTTTCAATTTAAAACTTTTCACTTTCTACAGCTACTTTATTTTTTGATAATTTTTTCACATTTTTTTATACAACTATCATACTTTTCAATCATTTTTACACAACTATCAACACAACTAACCTATCTATTTTAACTTTATCCTATTTATTCATTATCATTACTCCTATTATATCACATTATCTGACAATTTCTACTTTTTACAATTTTTTATCAAAAGTTTTATTCATTACCGAACGTACACTAATATCAAATATGACAAATGTATATAATATCAATAAAAAAAATTGTGGTCATCAGCTTGTCAGGGCCAATCGGAGACTTTTCTGTACAGCACCATGGGATTTTTGAGCTGTAAGCATGTGGGAATGCAACTGCGCTGCCACTAAATTTATTTTTTCAACATGCAGACATAATTTTTTCAGCCCAGTGGGGCTGCGCCATTCAATGGATTATTTAGAAATTAGAATGAACCAATCCTCTGATTATCTGACATACGACCGCAATATCAATAAAGAACTGATCGCATCAACATTCAGGAAATACCATTAAAATTTTCACATTTTGTTATTTATTTTGAGAAGGAATTGCAGCTCTCCGATCGCACGCATCGAATGCATTTCCATTAAAATTTACTTGAATTATTTATCTGAAGAGCCTAATCATATTTTCAGCTTAAAAAGGGTAATTTGTATATATACCCACAAAGTTTGACGCTAATTGTAGATATACTCACGTAGTTTCACGAATTGCATATTATCTCACATAATTTCACCAGAATTGCATATTATCCCAACGCCATTACCTGCCATTAATATTTAACATTATTTTTGAAAAATAGTGAAAATGCCCTTACTGGTATATATAGTTTTATGGGGTAATATGCAATTTTGGTGAAACTATGTGAGGTGATATATAATTAGTGAAACTACGGATGATGACAATTTTATCATTTTCCAAAATATAACGTTAGATATTAACGGCAGGTAATAACGTGGGGGTAATATGCAATTTTGGCTGAACTATACGAGAGTAATATGACATTCGTGAAATTAAGTGAGGGTAATATGCAATTAGTGTTAAGCTATGTGAGTATATATGCAAATTATCATTTAAAAATTCAATCTTCATGTATATCATATTATTTTTTAATTGGTCTTTATATACTATGATATTTTGAGATTTTCGTTAAATATCTTCACAGTCCTCATATCATGAAACGACTTTTTTTGTAAATACATCCACACATGGGACAAATCTATAAACCTCAACTCTTAAAGGAAGAATTGCAAAATGACCGACCCACATCTAGCGAAATTTAAAACCATATTCGCAATGTATTTGCCTTTTGCATGTACCATTAGGGCAATATCTCGACCATGTCATGCTATATTATTATGCCCGTTCACACTTACTTGCATCGCAATTTAAAAACCAAATAAATAATGAGCTCTGTTAACATGTGTATTAATTGACCCCAATGATACGTTTCCATGATTTTTTTTGCATTCATATGTGGGCTAAATATAGGGGCGTTTGGAAAAGTAAAAGTTGTAGAAAATGTGGTATTTTGTGAGAGTAGAAAATGAAATATTTTGAAAATTGTGTGATTGATATAAAATGATAGGGGTAAAGTTGGAATAAATACGTTTGTTGGAAGATAATTTAGGAAAAATGATTAAAATATCGGGGTAAAAGCAGTGTTGTCAGAACCGAACCGGTGATTGAACCGGTAAAGGAACTGGTCTGGTTCGAACCGGTTCGACCGGTTAAGC
>JAXCLR010000050.1:76520231-76558806 GCA_035584095.1 Annona squamosa
GCGTCTGGCGTGTCACGACTCGCGAGGAAGACGATGCAGAAGTGTTGAACCGGTCGAACCCGGTTGGACCAGCCTTTCCGGTTCGACCGTCGGTTCGACGGTTCAAGCGGTTTTTCCTAATTGAACCGAACCGCTAGTATTCGAACCGGATACGAGACCGGTTCCCGGTCGGACCGGTCCGGTCCGGTTTTAATAACACTGGGTAAAAGTGAAAAAAATGATAATTAATTGATTAATGAGGTGACTTGAAATCTGTGCCCCTACCATTTCCCTTCCACGTTTCACACGACATATTAACAAATGTCCCCATAAAGTCTTTATATGTACAAGTTTATAATTTTTTATTTGAAAATTTGAAATAAAAATGTTCCCATGTCATGCGCTAACTAGGCATCTTTTATTTTGAAAATTCATGAAATAGAGATTTTTTATTTTGGAATTAAAAATTAAAAATTGCATGTATAAGGATTTCAAGTTTAGAGCTATATATGAATGAAAAAAGAGTTAATGCAAGTGTATGCATTGAGATTTGACACAAACCAATCAATAAATAATATTCACATCTCCTTTCAATTTCCGAAAGTCCTCTTTAAGAAAAATAAAGGAAAGAAGAGTGGGTATGTCACTTTCTTTCACTGGATTACGCACCAAATAAATAAAACACACGTCTTTTTTCAGTTTTTAAATTTCCGGATGTTTTTTTTTTTTTTTCTATGGAACAAAAATGCGTAGGTATCTCACCTTCTTTTACTTGGTTTTACGTGGTCGACTGCCTTGTGAGTGGTAATTTTAATTTATAAAACGTTTTAATTTAAATTTTTTACTTTATATGATTATCGTATTTTAAAATTATTTATTCATATATTCTTATATAATTATTTTACTTTTCAATCATTTTGACATAACTATCACTACATCTAACATATTTATTTTAATTTTATTTTTTTTATTGTTCATCATTATCTTTATTATATTACATTATTTGACAATTTTTATTATTAAAATTTTGTTATAAAATTTTTTATTACTTTCTAAATACATGCTTAGTTAAAAAATGTTAGGATGAACTTTACTGTTGTTTGAGGATAACATTGCAACTCCTTATTCTCGTCACGAGGGATTCGACGGCAAGGAGAATTCTAGTCACATAAGGAGTCTGACGTGGATTTTCAACACCAAGTCACAAGCAACAATTTCCCCTCCAAAATCCGTGCATCTACATGATCAAGCATAGCTAACCAAAAGTCGGTAGGCTGGAATAACATAAGTTTTGTCTTGGAAGCCGTTTCTTCTGTGGGAACTTGGCTCTTAGGGGTCTTTTCAGAAAATATCCCAGGAATTTCCAATGCTTGACCTTGACGATCCGCGCACACCATGGTTGTCTACTTTTATAACTTTTTGGAACATATTGCATCATCTCATATCTTATTTTATTTACATAGTACATAATCTTATATCTTATTCTGCGAAAACTTTAAAAAATAAAAAATAAAAAATAAAATTGTATCTTCCTTCGAAAGACTACGCGACTAGCTGGAGGTAACTCTCCAACGATTGCGACAGATCTTATTCCATTCTCTATTTCTTTCACATGCTGATTAACTTTTTTGTGCCACATCCTGAAATTCGGGCCGGCTCGGCTTAGGCACTGGATACGCAAGATTGCAAACGTAACCAATCAACGGATAGCCCAAATCGGACGCTTCGAGAAACGTACGGGCATCCGCTTGGGCATCCTTGTGGGCTTAGGCAATCCTTCTCAAAGTCAGAGCACGTGGTTCGCAGCATGCATCCGCAAAATCAACGGTGAGGATGCCCCAAAGCGTGATTGCCGGCGTTCAAGCTGTTAAAGAAGGAAAATGATCGGTTGTTCGGCCATCATCACGCCTTGGCTTGGCTGCATGTGTTACGCAGCCTACACTCCTTGGCTTGGTTGGATGTCTTACACAGCCTACACTGCTACGTGCCGTTTGGACTGGGACCTCAAGCCAATCATCCCGAATTTCCGAAATTGTCCCCGCGAGCCACCCGTTGAGAGGAAGCAAGGCTGCGAGCTGCAATTATCCACGTGCCTGGCACGTGCTGTTGCATAGGAGAGAGGAATTAAGGACGCAGGCAATTTTGGGTACGGTTGCGTGCGTGTGTCTGCAGTTATTACGTAGCCTCCAATTTTCTCCTCTCCGTCCCCCTGACGAAAGCGGAAGCAAGCACAAGGAGAAAGGAATACACGGGAGAACCATAGACACCGCCTAGTGGAGAGGGGAAGGGAGGGAGGGAGGAAGGGAGGCAGAAACAGATGCAGAAGCGCAGGCTAAGGACTGTGCTTCTCCGGAGCAGGCCGTCCCTCCTGCGCCTGCTGCTGTCGTGCGCGTTGAGTACGATAGCATTGGCGGCGCTGCTCGCCGGACGCGTCTTTCCTTCTCCGAAGGTCCAGCTCCCAAAGGTACAAATAAATGTATTTCATTTCATTATTATTATTATTATTATTCTGTTTCCGGACTCTGTTTTCTTTTGTCTACCATTTTCATTACTCTCGGATTTTACTCGATGCAATGGCGTTGGATCCCGTCACGGTCCCGGTCCTTTTTGGCTTTTCTCAGTATTTTCAGTAATTTCAGATCTTAATTTCGTGTCTGAAATGTCACGAATGTGTTCAGATCAGGACTCTTATTCGCAATTGAATCGTTTATTCTCTTTCGGGAAGTTTCCACTGCGATGCATTTTAAAGAAATGATTGTGATTTTCTGTTTTTCATCTGGAATTTTTTTTTTCGGTTCCAATCTTATATTATTGTTTTTTACCCCGTCAAAGCAGCATGACGTTGGATATCAAAGATGGAGAGGTGAGTTGAGCTGGAAGCAGGAATTATCTCCACCTCAATTGTCCAAAATGCGCCGGAAGGTGATCCACTTCTGTATTTGATTCGTTTTGTAGCGTATCTCAAATTGTGCTATGGGAATTTGATTTGGATTACTGGGATGTGATGAATACGCAAGGGAATGGAAAACGTTTTCCTTTTTTGGATGCTAAGTTGTCATGAATCTTCTATGTTTTCACTCGTCTAGATTTGACAGCTTGGTGGTGCAAATGGCACGCTGGATTTTGAGCTTTTGTGGAAGCCTCCTTCGAACCGAGGCTTTGTGCCTTGCGTGGAGCCAAGCGATGCATATTCGCGTAAGGAATCTGAGCCTTCACCATTACATTGTTGAAACAACGTTGGTGTTTACCATGCGTCATTCATTGAGGTTGTCTCTTTCTTGTAATTGGTAATTCCTGTTCTCTGATTTGTATTCTGCTTTTGGCGTGCATTTTCAGCTCCTGGAGAATCTAGAGGTTACCTGCTTGTACATACTAATGGTGGGCTTAATCAGATGCGAGCTGGGGTAAGATGGATTCCCAAACATCGTATAAATCACATTGTTCTGCCTCGTTTCTTCTTGGAATTACTGAATCAAGCATCATGGATAAAGAGAAATTGCTCAGCTGAAGGGTTATATTGCATAACATTGTGCACTCTTTGCAGTCGATATCTGATGAGTATGGGAATTGTACTATTATAGTTTTCTTACAATCATGTAATGTTGGATTATAATTTTTAATACTATTTTAGTTCGACACAAAGATGTTGCCTATTAGTTTCAAACTTGTGTCTCTTACCAACAATCGAAGCACTGTGCTGAGATTTAGGCACAAGTTGTTCAGTAACTTCCTTATCTCAATGATTTAAAGTGAGAAAAAATCCTGCTACAGTATGAATAATGGATCTGGCCGTTCTGTTCTACCATCAAAGCAAGTTCATATGGCTTGGTCCTGGTCACACATGTTTCTAAGGCAATACATGACTCATCTTTTTTGGTTTCTTTGCTGAAGAAGGTGCTCGCTGCATTGCATATGTTTCATATATCTTGGTCCTGGTCACGCATGTGCATTGCATATGAAAACAAGTAGCCTAAATGAACCGCTAACTCTTTAAAGCTCAAAAAGCTGTGACCCCTAGGTATTGCTCTTAAACCATGTCTTGTTATCAACTTATCATAATGGCAAAATTTACTTATGATAAAATTTTAGCTCTTGTATTGCTCTAAATGCATGTTTTCCTTGTCTAACAGATATGCGATATGGTAGCAGTTGCCAGAATCATAAATGCTACACTAGTCATCCCTGAACTTGATAAACGATCTTTTTGGCAAGACTCAAGGTGAGGATTTTTCCTTTTAAATTTCCTGTATTCATTTCCAATCTGAGTTAATCAATCAAAATAAGTCTACTAATTGCTGGAATAAATATTAATGTAACTGCAGCAAATTCTCTGATGTCTTCAATGAAGAACATTTCATTAGTGCTTTATCAAATGATGTTAAAGTTATTAAAAAACTTCCAAAAGAGTTGGCCAGAAGTACAAAAGCAGTCAAGCATTTCAGAAGCTGGTCTGGTGTGCAATACTACCAAGATGAAATTTCTCGCATATGGAATGAGTATCAGGTGTGAACACTAATACCATAATATTATCAGGACCTTGTTGAAATTCTTCTCTCATGGTTGCTTAATGCATCAAACTCTCCCTTTCACATGAACATTGCTAATAGTATCCATTTTCTCAATAGATCATTCGAGCAGCTAAGTCTGATTCACGCCTTGCAAATAACAATCTGCCTCCTGATATTCAAAAGCTACGTTGTCGTGCTCTATATGAGGCCCTTCAATTTTCTCCTCGTATTGAGACATTAGGAAAGGTACTAATCAAATTTCTTCGTTGTGTTCCAATAAATTTATTCAGTGGAAAGGGAATACAATTTGTATACTCTAGATCATCATTTTTCAGTGGTTCTTAGCTTAGCTATGATGGGGATATGCCCAGTGGAAACATTTTGAGAATTTTATTCTCAGAATACACTTTGTTGATGTGACAATCAGCTGTTTTGAGTCTGTTAATAATCTTGTTAGAAGTGTCGAATGCGACTTTAGGCATGATTGCTTCTTCTAACTTAACTTTATGTTGGTGTTGATTATCAGTTACTAGTGGAGAAAATGAGATCATATGGTCCTTATATTGCTTTGCATTTACGTTATGAAAAGGACATGCTCGCTTTTAGTGGATGCACATATGGATTGTCCCCATATGAAGCAGATGAATTAACAAAAATTAGGTAAGATGTTATTGAAATCAAATGATTATGTTTCTGGAAGATTTTTGCTATTGGGTTGACTTTCTTAAGATCATCTTGAAACCCATTCTGTACTTTCTCAGAGAGAACACTGCATATTGGAAGGTGAAGGATATTGATCCTAGGGAGCAAAGGGCCAAAGGATATTGTCCTCTAACACCCAAGGAAGTTGCGATGTTCCTTACTGCCCTGGGATATCCACCAAATACTCCAGTTTATATTGCTGCTGGGGAGATCTATGGTGGCCGGATGGTTGATCTCGAATCCCGCTTTCCTATGCTTATGAGCAAGGTACTTGAGTCTCTGTTATATTTAGAAATCATTTTCAACTCTGCTTTATCATTTCAAATTCTCCATTCTTCAATAAAGTACCTTGATATTATGTTTTTTCCAAATCTATAGCTTGTTCGTTCTGTGAACTGAAAAGGGTTGAATCTATGTAATAAGGTCAAATTATCCACAATATGTCGTATATATGCTTAAGTTACAATATTCATTTTTATTTCATTTTTTGATTTTTCTTTGTAAACATATTTTCTTAAATGTATTTAATCTATATACTAAATTTTGCTATTTTACAATATTTTTATATATATATATTTTTTATTTTTAAAAATCTAATTTTAAAGTGGTGGAAAATGACCTATATGCCCCTGAAATTGATGGTTATCAAAAAAAAAAAAAAAAACGCAAAGTATTGTAAAAGGACAAAACTTGTTATTTGGATTAAATACACTTAGGAAAACAAGTTTACGAAGAAAAATAAAATAAAAAATGAATATTGTAACTTGATTATATATACAATTTATATTGTTTATAATCAGACATCCTGTATAATCTGGAGTTCTTAAACTGCATTCATTGTACTTGCCATTGTTTGAATCAGTTATGCATCCTTTGGAAAAGTTCGAAGGGGAAGAGCTGTGTCAGGTCTAAATAATACCGGGGTGCAGAAGATCAATCATTTAGATTTTGGAGAAATTTGCATTTGCCAAATCATATGAATGTAATATAGTTGTTGAAGGAACTACCTGAAACAGGGTGGAACTTATATGAAAACTGAATAGGGACAAAGCATACCTTTATGGTTTCAAGCGAGAAGAAAATAGCACCGCCAAGTAGCATGAATATAGATCTTTTCATTCTTTTGAACTATACTCATTTTGGGAAGAGCAAATAGCCTTTACATTGCCTGATGAATGAAGAGTTGAGGATGAGGGCCTTTTCACATTCGAGTCATTGGTAACTTTGTTGACAATGGAAACAAATGCTGGTTCAAATGTTTCTGGCTGTACGGCAAAAACAGTGTGGTATCTGAATCATGTTCTGGTGGTCTTGTAGCTAAAACATTCGAGTCATTTCATGGATGACTTCTTATGATGGGTTTCATCACTTCCTTGGTAGGAAAAATTGGCGTCAGTGGAGGAGCTAAAACCATTTGTGAATCATGCATCTCAGATGGCTGCCTTGGACTACATAGTGTCAGTTGAGAGTGATGTTTTCATTCCTTCTTACTCCGGCAACATGGCAAGAGCAGTTGAGGGCCACCGGCGTTTTTTGGGGCATAGGAAAACTATTATTCCTGACAGGTAAGGTAGTGAAGGTGGTTATTAGTTTTCCGCACAGAGTGACTGAAGTCTAATCTTTATCTCTGCACCAGGAAAGCTCTAGTACATCTGTTTGACAAACTTGACAGGAGTTCCCTCGAAGAAGGGAAAAAACTATCGGAGCTAGTGGTAGAGATTCATAAGAAGAGGTGAGTTGTCATCGAGTAAAAAGAAATGCTGACGTCGTCACACTAGCAGCCTCACTCTTTTTTTGTTTTGTTTTGCAGGCAAGGATCCCCTAGGAAGAGGAAAGGTCCAGTTTCTGGGACAAAAGGCAAGGAGAGGTTCCGATCAGAGGAAGCATTTTATGAAAATCCTTTACCGGATTGTTTATGTCGGGGGGAAGTGCCTCAGGAAGACAGCTTGTTTGTCAAAGTGTAGATGGATACTCACGACTCTTTTGGCTGCTGCATTTCGGGCATCTTAATCTGCCGGCTTCGTGCATATTCAAGTTTAACTACGATTATTTTATTTATCGAAGCTGATCTGATTACGCCTGCTGTGGTTGAGATAAGCAAGCAAACAGTCATATAGAAAAAGAAGAGAAGTTTGGAAGAAGATTAGTTTCAGCTGCGGTGAAGGTGGCTGACGATACGGAGGATTACGATTTTACGAGATAATGTTACTAATTTTTTTCCTTTACAGAATGCAGTCAATATATTCAGAATCTACCTCTTCGATTGTAGAGGAGAGGGGATAGGGTGTCCGTTTACATCAAAAAAAAATATATTCAGAATCTAGTAGGAATCGGGGGTTCTATCTTCTCGGAGACAGCAATATCATTCCCACATTTCAGTGTATTTATGCCTCGGGCATGTGCAGATAGAAGTGGGTAAATTTGTACTTCTTCCCCTCAATAAAGAATCCGAGAAAAATTTTCACGGCCTGTTATTGTGGAGAGCATGCCTGTATTCAAAAAATGAATTTAGAAAGGAGACAAGGAGAAAATGATGCTACTGGTTTGGTCGATAAAAATAAAATCAATGAATTTTTTATTAAATAAATTTACCGATTTAAAAAGAGCAGTAATCCGCCCATAGTTTCATTTTTTAGCTTGGGCTGACAAACTAACAGTTTCATTTGTTGGTACCGTAGACCCTATATTTATATATATTTTTGCAAAACTGTCATGTTAACTTATTTGCTACTTTCAAAAAAAATAATCTTATACATTACACTTTACCATTTCTGAAAATGTGTATTTTTTTGAAAATTTAAAAATAGAATTATTTTAGTCATTTTTAATGGTTTAAAGTGGCTTGGGCTAAGTACATCATAAATCTTATAAAAAGAGTATGTTTCATTATAAAAACTTTAGAAATTTATTTTTTGATTGGTTAAAAGGTGTATTTTTAGTAGCTATGTAAAAAGGAAGCCTGAACTAATTAAGCAAATTACTACTTAGCATGGGCAAAAAAAATCTATATTTTAATATTTTTTTGAAAGATTTTTAAAAAATTCTTATTTTGTGTATATTTGATTTATAAATTAAGTTTTATCCTTCTTAAAGATGTGCATATATATTTTTGTGTTTTTAAACACTATAGTGAAAATGATTAAAAGATTTCTATGTTAAAAGATTCAAAAAGATCTATTTTTAAATGGTAAAACTTAATCTATGTATATTTGATTAATAGTTCTATCACTGCTGCTCGTACACCTGCGAGTTTGACAAACTCACCACTTGATCGGAAGTCTGACTGCTATTCTGCTCCAATGCTCTAATTCTCTCGCTTGATCTGCATCATCAAGGAAACATTGCTGAAATTGGAAATCATTTTTCTATTATTTGCAAAGTGTAACATCCATTTTTGCCCTTAAAAGATACACTCAAATCAGTCAAAGTCACTGCAAATCCAAAATAAATAGACCAAATTCAAATCATACGAAAGTAAACAAGAGAGAATGAAAATCGTTATATAACTAATTCAACACAGCTATATGAGCAGAAAAGAAAGGCAATCGTCTAATGGAAGAAAAGCAAGAGGCCAGGTCAGGGATAGCCACGTTGTTTGAGTTGAAAGGAAACGTTAATTTCTTCCTCCACGTCCCATGCATAATGGCTTGGATTGTTCTAAATGGATTTGTTTGAGTTGAAAGGAAACGTCAACTTCTTTCTCCATGTCCCACGCATAATGGCTTGGATTGTTTTAAATGGGTTGAAAGTTCAGACCCAAAACCAAGCAAACGAGATCCCGGCTGTAATTATAAGTGAAATTTCAGTTTCTTTCAACCCTAACCATAATCATATTTATAAAATATAAATTCTAATTATAACCATAGTTATAAACCTAAACTCTAATCCTATACTTGTAAATTGAATCTAGACTGAGTCTTAGATTGAAAATTGTGTTTACCAATTTCCATTTGATTCAAGAATAACAAATTAAAATTTCTTGTGAATATACAAATAACAACAAATCATGTACGTAAGTGAGGTTTGTTTACTTTAAAAAACAAGTGGGTTTTGTTTCAATGCATCTTGTTGCAAATCTCATATTTATTTATTTTTTAAATTTTTTAAAGAAAATTCTCAATCTAAATATATTTAACTTATGTATTAAGTTGTATCAGTTTTGAAGATATGTATATATATATATATATATTTATTTTTAAAAATGGGTATTCTAGTCATTTAAAAAGACTAAAACCTCCTTATTTTAAAATAAAAAATTACATATATTTTTTCAAAAATGTAAAATTTGTTCTTATAAATTAAATAAATCTAGATTAAGAGTTTTATAAAAAATTTCAAAATAAATAAATAAAAATATATTTTACAGCCGAATGCATTAAAATATTCTCCTAAGTAAAACTAATGCGGCCAATTGTACCATAAGTTCACTTAAAATGATCTTACGTAATCATAAAATTATAATCCATTCTACTCATTATATTTAAAAATTTAATTTCATTGACATAACAATTTTCATATAAATTAGATATGTGTATGGGCACTATTTACAATAGTATAAAATAAATTTACTAAAATATTTTAATATAAATAACAAAATTAGAACTATTTTTTGGCATATACACCATTTAAATCACGATTGATTAGTGTATGTGGAGTCCATTTCAAACAAACTCAACTAAGACTTATGGGGTGAAGTTACTTGCACTAGATAAGAGTCTTATATAAATATGAAGATATATATAAATGAAAATAATATTATTTATTGATAATAAAATTGCTACATGACAAACATATATTTAAACATAAATAAAAAATAATAATTTAAATATTATATATAATATATTTTTATAATAAATATGATATGAAAATAGAAAATTGAGTTCAGATTGTTGGAGCTTGGGTTTAAAGAAAACAACTTCTGATAAAGTCAAAATTTTCAATAGGTTGAGTTTGAGCTAAAATCAGCCCAAATTGCACCTCAACCGCTTTAGGCGTGGGACATTTTACAGTCATCCTTAAGTGCAGCTTTATTTGTCAGAGACACAGGATCATTTGTTTCTCGTGCCAACTAAGAGATCTCACCCGTAGCGAAAGCCGATAAGAAGCGCAACAGCCGCGTCTGATCAAATCTCCAAAGTGGGCGTTGAAGAGGCCTATAAATGAGTTATGCTAGAAAGATTTCGATTCACGAATTCGTGATATTCTTCCTAGATTTTCTTTAAGGTAATTTGCAAATATATAGACTTAGTTTAATAAAAATTACAAATATACAGTATAGTTTCTAAAATTATCAATAATCTCGTATAATTTAACTATAATTGTAAATAAATCTCATGATATTATGACACCGTTACTGTATCATCACAGCATAGAAGTTACTTGTAATTATAGTTAAATCGTATGAGGGTTAATTTCTGAAATTATAAATGCACTCACATAATTTGCATATTTTTGTAAATATACCCACATTGTAACGATGTTATAAAGATACGAAAGTTATTTGCAATTCTGGTTAAACGATATATGATCATTTATAATTTCTAAATCTATATGAATATATTTACAATTTTAATCAAACTAAGCGGATATCTTTATAAATTACCAATTTCCTCTCTAGGTAAGTACACCTCTTCTTCTTCTTTGATTCCTTCTTTTATTTTACTTCATGGAATTGGTTGAGTTCTCTTCCCTAAATTATTCAGGATTACTTTTTTTGATAAAAAAACTCAGGACTATTATATTCGAATGTATTTCTAATTCTTATTTTCGTGATGCAAGTCGTCATTTGCGTGCCTACCAGAACACGAATCCTCGGGGTTTTATAGAACTTTTCGAAGAAAAATTATAGTGTTTGAGCTTTGAGGTCGTCTAGTTTTCTAGACTATGAATTGTCCCAACTCATTATTTAGAAATTATCCGGAGTTTGCAAATTGGGATTGTACGTCTTCTTGGAATCATGCAGAATCTGCTGCTTTTCCCTACTTGTTATGCATTCGAGGAAAGTCTTTGTTAAAGTAGGGGCTACTTTTGTATAAATTAGTCAATGGAGGAACTTGCCAGCGGAATTTCCTGTTAGATTTCTTTTTCTCTCTCCTTCCTTCTCCTGCAGGATCCGAGGACAGATATTTCTTTATAAACAGATGGCCCGTACTAAGCAGACTTCTCGCAAATCCGCGGGAGGAAAGGCTAGCTCTTCGATCGGAAGCAGCTTGCAACCAAGGTCGGTTGCTTTTGTTTTTGCATATATAAATGGCATAACAAATATTTCAACGTTTCTTTTCTCTTTAACTAGTAGTCTGTTTACTGATGACACCCTCCTCCATTTTCTTTGTTTGTGCACTTCAGGCAGCACGTAAGTCTGCATCAACAACTGGTGGTGTGAAGAAACAACATCGTTATCGCACTGGAAGTGTTGCTCTTCGTTCGGTTCTCTTTTTCCTTCGCTTTTTCCTTTTGGGTTGGCCCCCGTTTTTGTTCAATCAATTCTAGTAGTTAGCATTCTCGTCTGACGTCTGGCTTTTCAAGGAAATCCGTAAGTTTCAAAAGAGCACAGAGCTGTTGATCAGCAAGCTGCGATTCCAGAGGCTGGTTGGTGAAATCTCACAGGACTTCAAGGTGGATTTTAAGACTTGTTTCTGTTTCGATAAGATGCATTTCACGAATATTGTTGCTTCTCACGTATGATTATTTTGTGTGCACTGTGCAGACTGATCTGCGTTTTCAGAGCCATGCAGTCCTTGCGCTGCAGGAGGCTGCTGAGGCTTATCTGGTTGGACTGTTTGAGGGCACGAATCTGCGCGCAATACATGCAAAGCGCGTAACAATCATGCCCAAGGATATGCAACTGGCTAGAAGAAACTGAGGAGAGAGGCATTGATTATCTCTCTCTTGTAATCATGGATTCCTCCTCGCCATACATGCGCTTGTGTTGTTCTTGCCCTCGTCATTTCTTGTTTAGGTTTGCACCGTAGCTATTATTATTATTATTTTGATGGAAGTAGCTATGTTAATTAGTAGCTTTGAACTTTGATCAGGAGAAGACATGTTAGTTTATTTCTTTTCTGGTTTTAATTCTGCCATTTCATGTAGTTTGAAATTCTGAATATGTTCAACAGCCGCTGGTTCATGTATATGATTTGGCAATAGCTGCTGAACTCGACTGATAATGGTAAATTTACGTAGTGCTGATCAGCGACAAAGGCTTGAGCCCATCCGTCATCATTACTTCTTTTTCCACCGTTGAGATATGTATACTCCATTGATCTCTGCTACGAATTTAAAAAATCTTCGTAAGCATTGCGTTTTATTTTATGGTCGCCTTAACACTGGCAACGTATCGTGTGTTTAGACTGACTATATATTGAAAAGTTAAATTTACGTGAAAATGAAGATGGTGCTTACTTTAGAGTGGAAAATTGGGCTTGTCTCTTACAAGACACATTTTTGCCGGGTCAAATTAATATTTCTATAATTAACTTAGATTAGAATAGTATTAACACTGTCCTTATAGCATGCTAAAACATAATTTTCTTATATGTTATAATGAATATACTAATCAATATAGCCTGTTACACCCAATAGACATGACTATTATGCAAAGTGTCAGCACTATTTTAATCCGCATCATTTTATAACTCATATAGGGATGAGTTAGAAGTTTTAACTAATTTTTTTTTTTTTTTTTTAAAAAAAAAGATAAGTAGATTGACCATATCTTAACTTGCCCCGCATGGTTTCAATTGTTAACAAAATTAAGCAGGTTTTTTAATCTTATTCTTACTTTTCATAATTCTTAAATTATTAATAATTAAATATACTTTAAAATTCTTAAATTTCAAATTATTAAAAATGCCTCTAATTTTTAAAAAATCTAAAGATCTCCAAAATTGATAAAAATCGATAGACATGTTAAATATACTTATGTTAATAGTTGTGCTAAGAAATTTTTAAAAAAATAAAAAATGCGTATTTGCACTCAGGTACACCTAATGTCCCGTGTATAATCATGTCTATATAGATATGGATGATCATCTACAACCAATCATAATATCTTTTTTATTTTTTTAATAAGATGGTTAGTCTAGGTGTATATTATTTATAAATCAAGTTTTACCAAATTTGGAGATATGATACCAAGTTTTATATTTTTAAACAAATAGGTGTTATGGTCATTTTAACAAATATTTATTTTATATTCATTGTATTTAACATCACTTGTTTATTTAAGAAATCAAGTTTTGTCCAAATCAAATATATGTATAGGCTACATTTACTCAAAAATATACATTCATGTGTAAATTTTGAAAAATTCTTATGTTTATTCACACATGTATTCGATTATAATAATACTTTATAAAATTATTTATCTACATAGTGTTGGTATTTTAAACGGTTTATATGTTGAAAAATCACTTTAAAATTGATAATTTAGGATTGAAGAATTTTATTATATTGATTTTATACACTTATAGATGATATTCATATATAGTAAAATTAAAAAATAAAAAAGTTTTCAAAATACTATAGGTTATGCTAAATGCAATGGATGAAGTAAATTTTTCATCGACTATCATGATTTTAAAAATAAAGATAATTATATAGAAAAGAGATTACTGGAAAAAAGACACTAATTATTAATCATTGCATGCATATTAAGTAGTCCAACATTCGGTAGACAAAAATTGCGCTGCATAAATGCTTGTGAGAGAGATGGGGAGAAGCTGTCAAACAGCAAGTGGAAACACACATACGCCCAACGTCTTCTCTCTCTTGTTTATTTTTGTTTTGTTTTTGGTGTGGCCCATCTTCTTAAACTTGTTCTTCTTCTTCGTCCACCTATCGAGCTTGGAGACATTCTGAATTTGTGATTCAGGGCGACAGACGCAAAGGGAATGAATGGATGATGTCAATTTCAATGGTTCCTCCTTTTCTCACCCACAATTCATATCATTCATACTCCGCACATCTCCATGCATCCACAACGTTGAATAAAAGCAACAGCTTTGAATACTGTAAATGAGGCTGAGAAGACTAGGAAGGAATATGCGAGACTAGTGGAATTAATTGCGTTCCAATCAATCTCTCGTATATATCTGTATCATGTATAAATTTTTATAATGTTCAAGGAACAATCCTTGATGCTACTTCACATAGGTCAAGAAGGTTTGATAAAAAAAAATATAGATATATACGAAATTAATTCTACCTTACACAGTCACAATTTGTGCCTATTTTTTCATTGATCAATAATGGAATTTTATTTAAGTTTTTGTTCTAGCATATATAATCAACTTTTCTATTCTTTACAACAAACTGCCATAGTGCCAAGGGACTAACTTGTATGGTATTGTATTGCATCAAAAAACTAGTAGGGTATTGTACGCCTTTTATAAACGGTTTATGGATAGAATAAAGTATTACCTAAACCAAACTAATTTGAGTTGCATATTTTGATAATTAAAATAAAATCCATTTTACTTATTTCGTTTAAACTTATTTGTTTTTATTAAGGTACTAAAAATCATTGGAATAAAAGTTTTGGGTAGGTTGAACTAATTTAAGAATATTTATTTAAATCTGATCACTTGTGTTTATTCACAAATTTATTGAGATTCCATGATTATTTATATAACGATTTGTTTATATAGTAAGAATGTTTTATATGATAGGATGTTGAGATTAATAGTTGAGAAATACATACATAAAAATTTTATTTTATTACATTGCTTTTGTACTTTTATCGCTTTTGTCACATGTTGCATATACAAAATTTTGACTTAGATAAAAATTAAATTTTAATTTAATAAATAATTTTAAATGCAGTATGTGAATTAGATTTTTTAACTTTAAGTGGACCCATAGAAGTATTTCCTAAGAAAATTTTATTAGTTCAAGGGAAGATAAAACAACTATCAGAATTGGCCAGCAAAAAAAAAAAATTCCCAAAAAAAAACATTGTCATATACGTATGTTGTGAGTTTTCTAAACACAGATAACAAGAGAGACGTAGTACATATGTTTTAGATAAACAGAAATGCAAGCCATCCCGTGCTTACATTTGCATTGAGCTTCAATGCTCGTGTTCATGCGAGCCATTTTTTAAAATTAAAAATTTTTCATTTCATCAGCTGTCCATACAGGATTAGAACCCTAGAGATTCTCTAGCACACAAGAGACCACAAATATTTTTGATATTGGCATACAGGCGTTAGCATAAAGTTTTTATATATATAAGAAATAGTCAAGTCTGGCTTGATTGCACCAAAATTACGGTTCAATTACCTCAAAATGGGCCTTATGTGATTCTAAAATTATAATCTACTTCACTCATTATATTTAGAATTACGTATTCTATTACCATATTAATTTTCATCTCAATTGGATACGTGTATGGATTCCGTCAAAAAATGGTATAAATTTAACGTAATAAAATAGTTTGATGTAAATAATAATTTTAAAATTATTTTTTTAATATGTAAATCATTTGCTATAAAATTTATATATAGATAAATGATTATATAAAATATCAATACATTTAAATACATGTAAAGCTCATTTTAGGCTAAATGCACCGTAAATTATGGTGAAATTTTAGTGCACAAGAAAGGTTTTCTCAATACACACAAAATTTTTTATTTTTTCATGTTTAAATATTTGTTCGCTTTGGAAAATAGAAAAGAAAAAATGATTTTTTATTTTCTAAATTCAAAAAGAAAATTTAAAAGTCAAAAAATGGAAAAAAGCACACAATCGTATATATATGCATAAAAACTTCATGCTGGAGCCTACATATGATGATATGAACGTAAAAAGATTTTTTTTAAAAAAAATTATAAAGGGCTCATGTGAGTGTGAGCACAGAAGCTAAATCCTCACTTGAACGACGCCCGTATCGGGGCCCTTGTTGTTGCGCTTCATAGAGCTCACAGGATATGCCCATCTGGCCATCTTAATTTGACGCCGTCATGCTGATATGCCCATCTCATTTCGCTACGCACGTTTTCGATGCTCGCATTTTTCGCCCGAGTGTCGAGTTCTCCTTTCAGCCATCTACCATCCCCTTCTTCCGACTCCCTCTCCTTCTTACGCCTGTCACCAGAAACCGCTCGTGAGGTCCATCTCCACGTGCCAGATCTTTTCCTCTAATGTCCAGATTGCGAAGCTCGCTCGCGCGGGCAGACTCCAAGCCGCCCGGCGCTTGTTCGATGAAATGCCCACAAGAGACGTCGTCTCGTGGAATGCAATCATTGCCTGCTACTGGCGGAATGGTGACATTGCGGAATCCAAGCGGCTATTTGACTCTATGCCCGAGAGGAATGTGATCTCCTGGAATTCGATGATTGCTGGCTGCATCGATAATGAGAAGATCGACGAGGCCTGCGAATATTTTCACACGATGCCCGAGAGAAATATCGCCTCCTGGAACGCAATGATTTCCGGGTTTGTCAGGCATAGAAGGATTGACAAAGCTACGAGACTCTTTGAAGAAATGCCTCGGAGAAATGTGATCTCTTACACTGCAATGGTCGATGGTTTTGCTCAGATAGGTGACGTTGAAAGAGCGCAGGCACTTTTTTATCGAACTCCGCAGAAAAATGCTGTTTCGTGGGCAGTGATGATTAGTGGATATGTCGAGAATGGGAGGTTCGAAGAAGCAAAAAGATTGTTTGATAAGATGCCAAAGAAAACTGCTGTTGTACTGACAGCAATGGTTACAGGATATTGCAAACAGGGTAGAATGGAAGATGCTAAAAACTTGTTTGAGAAAATTCAGAATCGAGATCTCGTCTCTTGGAATGCCATCATATCAGGTGTGTCCAATAGGAACATCTTCATCAGTCTCTGTATAACTTCATTGTGGGCAAATAACTCATTTTTCTGTTTTACAGGTTATGTGCATAATGGGCATGGTGAGGAAGCACTCAAATTGCATTTGCAAATGCTTGAAACTGGTACTAGTCCCGATCACGCTACGCTTGTTGTGGTTCTCTCCGCCTGTTCTATTCTGGTGTCACTTTGGCATGGGAAGCAAATCCATGCACTTATTGTTAAGTATGGGTTTGAATCCAACATCTCAGTCTGTAACACCTTGATTACCATGTACAGTAAATCTGGCAGCATTCATGACTCCGAGTCGGTCTTTCGGAAGATACATAACCCAGATGTAGTTACATGGAATACCATCATTGCAGGATATGCACAGCATGGTGACTATGAGAAAGTGCTCTGTTTGTTTGATGAGATGGGCGCGAATGGCGCTGCACCTGATGGCATCACCTTCCTTAATATATTATCTGCATGTGGGCATGTGGGGAAAGTGCAAGAGGGCATGGATTGGTTCAAGTCGATGGCTGCTGGCTATGGAATAGATCCCACGGCTGAGCATTATTCATGCATGGTCCGTATACTGAGTCGAGCTGGCCAGTTGGACAAGGCTTGTGAAGTCATCAAAGAGATGCCATTTGAGGCGGATGGCTCTGTTTGGGGCGCTTTGCTTGGTGCCTGCCATATACATTTGAATGTAGAATTGGCAGAATTAGCAGCCAAGAAGCTGCTGTCGTTGGAGCCTCAAAATTCTGGGGCGTATGTTATACTGTCCAACATATATGCAGCTGCTGGTATGTGGACGGAGGTTACCAGAGTTAGGGGGTTGATGAAAGAGCAAGGAGTCAAGAAACAACCTGGGTACAGTTGGATGGAAATTGGAAATAGATTACACTTATTCTTGGGAGGTGATGCATCACATCCCGAGATTGACAAGATTCATTTGGAGCTTGATAAGATTGGTTTTCAGATGAAGATGATGAACCATCTTGCAAATTTAGAGCTGCTGAGTACTCTGTAGTATATGCTAGGATTTTGGTGACTGTTATTTCAACTAGTCCATGATGAGTCTATCAGTATGTTTCACATTAATTTGATGCAATGTGTTGTATGAATCTGTTTCGCAGCGGCAGGTATTTACAGAGGTAAACTATGTAACGTATTTACAGAGGTAAACCATGTCAATAGATGCTCCTCCCCCGGAGCCTGCAATGTGCAAAAGCTCTTAAGTTTCAAACTATGACTGGAAAATGGTCAGGCATAAGTTCATTGAGTGCTAGAAAAGAGCCTACACATTCGTCCGTCAGGTTATAGACTTTTTGCTGGGTCTTGTTTCCTAGTGCGATCTATCGATCACCGTATCTGTTGCTGTCAAATGAATGAGAAAAATAACATTATTTAATAAGCTAATTCTACCTATGGACTGCAAGTTATTAAGTTTGGAAGACTCGAGCTAGGAGACTTCCAATGTTTAGGTATTGAAGGCAGCAACCATTTGTCAAGCAGCTATCCCCGATAACAAGAGCGTTGAAACGTTCTGCGGAACTCATGCTACCGCATGTACAGGTAGGATGCTCGAGAGCCCTCCGGGAATTCTCCAGAGAACCGGGGTATTCATTATCCATGCGTCATGGCTTTAAAAGGAGAACCGCATTTATTGCCATCTAGGACGGATACAAGCGTGCATCCGCCGTGTGATTGTCTGCGCACGGCTCTTCCAAAGTACATTCAAAACCATAATTATCATCAAGCCTACAAAGTGAGTACCACGCTCGCGGGTCAACCACTTTATTCCGCTTAACCTATGGAAGCCATTTATAATTGACGGCCTATCATACGGCCCCAAATCATTTTTTTCTTCCATTTCTACTTTAGAAACATGCTAGGTTGTGTTTGTCTGAAGATAAAATTTTTGATGAAAAATTTTTTAAATAGAAATTATCAAATAAATAAAAAATAATACGACATAATAGAAGTAATGATGAGAAGTAAAAAAAATAAAATTAAAATAGATAAGTTAATTATGTGCGTAATTGTGTAGAAATGATTGAAAAATAAGATAGTTTGTACAAAAAAAATATGAAAAAATAATTAAAAAATAAAATAATTATGGAAAATGAAAAGTTTTAAATTGAAAAATTTTAATTGACACTTTTTTACCCTAAACAAACACACCCTTAATCTGTGTATCTAATCTACAAATCAAATTTTATCATTTCTAGCGGTGTACACGTGTGCGTATATATATTTGTATATGTTTTTTTTTTATGAAATATGTATATTTTTAATCACATAGGTTTTTTTTGGGTCATGTTCAAACTAGGAGAATGATTTTTGATTTTGAAAATGACGAATACACAAGTTTAAAATTCAAAGAAACATATAAATGTCTCTAAAAATGGAAAAACTTAATTCATAGATTAAATACATCTAGATTAATATATTTATTAAAGCAAAAATTATGTTAAATAGCCGGAACCAATCCCTTAACTGCGTCCGGCCAAAAGGTAAGAGGACGGGGTAAGTTAAAGGCAGCCAGCCACACTAACAACTGGACCACCTCCCTCCCACCATACAACTTGTGACCCTGATAGCTTTGAACATGGGGTTCTGTGACTTCTGTCGGGATTTAAACAAATGATGATAAGATAGTAAGAAGAAATAGCAAATGTTCGTATAAAATGAACGACTATGCTTTATGTCAAAATGTTTCCCCGTTTGTCAAGTGCCATCTAACAGGCGAAAATTTTTATTGGAACAGTCGGAATGGGACTCTTTACTAGTTGCCTTCAGCTTTAGGAACACATCTCATGGTTCAACAAAACAAACCAGGAAAAAATGGGAGCCCCTGAAAAGCAGTGTAGGGCAATCTTATAAGGGGCCTGGGAAGGTTCCATTCTCTCTTTGCTCATTCCACCTCTCAATCTGCAAATGGGAGGGGGCAAAAAGTCGCCTCCATGTCATCAGTTCAGTTCATCCAGTAAAGAAGCAAAAGAAAAAAGCCAAGAATATTATAAATGGTTTGAGCAAAATCGAATGCAAGGCAGCCGCAAAAGAGAAATTTACATGCATCTAAGTTGGCTAAATCTTTCAATAAAAAAAAGTTGGCTAAATCAAAATCAACTTTTTAAAAAAAAAATCTTAAGCTTATTTCCTTAATTTTTTTTTCTAGATACCAGATGATTAATTGTAAACCGGACTGCTAATCAAATCTCAGGATAAAAACGACTCTTTAAAAAAAATTAAAAGAAAACTAAGGATAAAAACTTAATGAAAAAGAGAAATGTACATTCAGCAAAGTCAGCCATATCATAATATCAAGCTCAACTTTTTTAAAACAATCATAAGCTTGCTTCCTTAAATCAATTGTAAACTGGACTGCCAATCAAACCTCAGGATAAAGCTGACTTAAAAAAAAAAAAAAAAAGGATAAAAACTTAAAGATGTGTTGCTAAGATGCACTTGATGGTATGCGTTCTCTGATGAATAATGATTATATAAAATGACATCATGTCGTTATACATATTTAATTGATTAGAAATCGAGGCAATTTTTTGGTGTGTTTGGATTCCATCAAAACTTTTCAATCTAAAACTTTCCACTTTCTACAATTATCCTATTTTTAATGATTTTTTTACCTTTTTCTGTGCGACAACCTTATTTTTCAATTATTTCTACGCAACTACTTATACATCAAATATATCTTTTATTCTAAAAATTTTTCATCAAAAGTTTTATCACTTTCCAAACTAAAAACACAATAGAAACGGAACAAATACAAATAAGACTAAACACAGATGAAAGATCTAAAGATTTTCTGCTTACTCAGAATAAATCTAAGAACACAAGACATAACTTCTAAGAAATGAGGCTACAGATAAGCCAGTTAAGATTTTTAACGAAATGATTATCCTCCTCTTGGGTCAGGGTGTTCATGACAATTGGGAGACCAACAATTGTGCATGAGCAGGATTCGAAGAGATTCAGCAGGAAGCTATACAAGCCGCCATTCTTAACAAAATGGATTTGTGATAAGCCAACAGGCTCATTTTGGATGCTTGGAGTGAAAATTTATTTTTAGATGAGTCAGTAGTGAACCTAAGAAGGATAAACTTAGAGATGAACATAATGACATTGACCAAAGGATTGCACCACTAGATAGTAAGATAACAGTGAGAATAAAATATTTTAAAAAGATAGAGATGAAGTTTACTTTCTCATCATCATAATACTAGGGTCTCTCCCAAATATACCCACTACTTCTGACATAAATTTCAAATATACCCATTATGTTTCGAAAATATTATCCATGCCTACCAAGTATTAACCAAAGTCCACATAGACCTACTCTATTATGGACGTCAACAACAACAGTTAGATAGCATTTGAAATGATGAAAAAGTCCATGTTGATTTAGGGCTCAAATAGTTCACTCCTTAACCCGACTCCCCCTCGCTGACCTAATCTGACTTCCTCTTTTGTCTTCCGACTCTATTCCTCATCAATGGCTTCCAACTTTGTCTTCCTCACCAATGAGTTGCACCAAGCTCCCACCAATGAAGGGAACTAATCATCGCTTGCAGCCAGCAAACCATCAATCAATTGACAATGTCAAAACCACATATCGGTAACTGATCTCCTTCAACACTAACTTCCAACGATAAAGCTGCCTCTTTTGAAACTATTGAAGCCGTGCGTAACCTATACTGAATTTGAACCCAGCAAATGATCCGCACCATTCTAGACATTCCCCTTCCTCTTCATCTCTAGCACCAATTCATTCAATTTGAGCATGTCATTTTCGGGGTTGGGTGCTTGTAGTGCTTTCAACACTGATTTTCTACACAACAGTGTTTCAATTGGTGCTATGACGCTCGCCACCTCTGCTGTCGAATGACTGTTCAATGACTTTCACCCTTGTGGGTGAGAAAATAATAAGTAATTCATGGTAGTTCCAGCCTCGTGATCATCTCCGTAGTAGATTTGGATCAGAGACAACTTACATGTTCACCTTGAACAAGTGCATCACCCTTCTGCCTCGAGTTAGGGTTGTGCACAATCAATCATTGAGATTGACAAACCCAACCTTTGTTAGTGACAACCAAACATCATTGTCATCTTCTTCCATTTAACCAACAACAACTCAAACTCCTACTTGCCACCCTGCTCTCTTTTGGCCAAACAGATACTTAGATCTAGATGCGTTTGTTGTTGCCACTCTACTACGAATGTCTATTATCCATTAACAGCCTCAACTTAGAATATCTGTTATCCATCAATAGCCTCAGTTTGGCCCAATAACTAGATACCCTTGGACTTTGATGATTTTATATCTGGGTAACTTCCATCAGCAGCCAAATTAGGAGATTGCAGAAGTTTGATTATCGTGTGTTCGCCACCAATCCATTTCTTGCAAAATCTTCTTCTTTAGAAATCCATCCTCCGATACAGAAATCTAGTTTCAATTCCGCCATAATGTCTTCCAATACAGAAATCTAGTTTCACTCCTGTCATAATGTCATTGCCATACTCAATCCAGTTGTCCCTCTTATTGTCAAATTGGAGTTGGCTTCTTTGACTTCATCAGCCCTAATCGCTGTCCGATGGCTTATGCAAAAAGCTTAGTGCAGAGACATCCCCTCTTAAATCTAGATCTATTACATCTGGTCACAGCATAAACTTGATGGCTGGATGGATCATTAGGCATTTTAATCATCCTCCATCACCAATCTAAGCATCACGATGGCATTTTGGGCCTTTAAAATTATTTAACTAGCTAAAGAAGTTGTCCTTGTTGACTGACAACAGGTGACAAATTAGGTATATGTGGAATTTGTTAAATACTTAGTGGATATAAGTTTTTTTTTTTTTTTTTTGATTGGTTGATATAAGGTATTTTCGAAAATATAATAAGTGTATTTGGAATATATGACAAACTTACTGGGTATATTTGGGACAAATCCTAATTGCCAATGTCAAGATATGAAATTTCAGCTTCAAAAGTTGCAGATAAGAGTGAGCGAGCACATAACCAGACAATCTAAGAATTCTTTGACATGATTGCTTCAAATCAGAAACCTCCAAAATATTACAACAAGATGGAGTGAACACTCTGCTGAGGCATATAAAAAAGCAATTTTACGACTCATTTTGAATAAGCGATAGACACATCAACAATAATAGTTACTAATATAATTATTTCCAAAAGTTTCATGTATATAGAATATTAGCAATCTTCAAAACAAACCTATGATAACCAGTATAGAAAACGTCAAAATCGCATACCCATTCTCCTGGGCAGAGTGATCGATAATACTTGGCGAACTTATCACACTCAGGAGCACCTTCCCCCTTTGCTGCAATGCACCTGGAAATATAAAAGTTTCCAACAATTATAGAGATGAATTCAAGAAGAACACACTATAGATGTACCAAGTTTACAGAACAACTGTATGCACATAGTAATCAGGATAATTCAAGTCCTGAAAGATGAATATCTTAATTCATACCTGTGATATTCAATGTAACGCGTAAAGCAATGTCTTGTTTGATTGGTAGTTGGGAAACGGAAGTCTGCTGGTGCTGTCTCAAGCTGAAACTCAAACCCATTATTTATATAAATTTTGTGTGTAAACGGTAAATATATGTCAGGCATATAAGCTGAGATGAGAATATCCACAAACACAGCAAATGCTAAGGATCCAATGGCGGTACATCTACATGAGGCAAACAAATCAACATGACAACATCAAATTATCAATACATATGGTGAATTAAGATGCCATAAGATGTTTCATGTAACAACGCCAAACTACCCATCGAAAGGACATACATGTTTAGTTGTTTGGATGCCAGTGTGTAGTTAAATTCTATAGCATGTTCTAAACTACTTTGCAATACCATGACTGCTTATTCCCAATTCATTATAATAGAATTGCAATAGACAACAGAGAAAGAAGCAAATATCATCACATCTATTACATTTTCCTCATTTCTCTTTTTTAATAATTAACCATGAGATTTTGGGGTGTTTAGAAAGTGATGAAACTTTTGCAAGAAAAGTTTTTAGTGTAAAAGTTTTCAAAATTGGAGAAAATGATGTGATATGACAGGGTAATGATGAAAAGTAAAGAGAATAAAATTAAAATAGACATGTTAATTATATGAATACTTGTGTCGAAATTCTTAAAAAATAGGGTAGTTGCGTAAGAAGACATAAAAAAATCATTACAAATAAGATAGTTATTGAAAGTAAAAAATTTTAGGTGTAGTTAGGGATGAAAATGGGTCAGGTCACCCGGTAACCCACGTGGGCACCCACCCTCTCAGATTTTATAGAGAGTTGGGGCAGGGGATTTTAATCTGATAAGGCGAGGCAGGATTTGAAACCCACTCTTTAATTTTGAGGGTTGGGAGAGTCGACCACGTCCCAACCTACCCTACAAGCTGCAAATTATTTTTATAAACCATATAGCTCAAGTATGTGAACCCAAATTTGTTGGATAGATGTGTTTAACTTTATGATTTATTAATGTCGATATGCGTTTAACTTTATAACTTGTTTATGCGGATAAAACTTTTTTTTTCCTTAACTACATATATGTTGTCCAAATTATGTCCTTCACAGAATTTATCAATGAAGTAAAATGTATTATCAATGTTATTTACACCTTCTAAGAATGAATATCATTAGTTTGCAATTTAGCAATCTTAATTATAATTCAACATTTATATCTATGTTATTTTTATTGAAGGTTGATACACATATTTATCGAGGTCAAGTTGCAAATGAAATTGTTAAAAAAGTTTTACAAACACTTTGTTATGGTAATTGTGTTTTACTCAACTAGATAGTAAAATATTAAAGCATTAACCCTTTTTTTACTGTAGAAGCGTTGAATCTTTAAATTTATTATAGATGAAACTTTATATTGGTGGAACATTTTTACATGCACCCGGGTGCACTTAGCCTCTGTACACTCAGGTGCGCTTAACCTATTTTCTTTTGTTTTTTTGAAAAAAAATTTAGCAAAAAGCCACTACTTTTAAAAATTCCAAAAAAAATATCTATACATCTCCAAAAATGATAAAACTTGATATACATATTAAATACACTTAGATTAACAGTTGTATAAAAAATATTAAAAAATAGGTATTTACACCCAGGTGCATTAAATCAAAACTCTATATTAGTAAAGAAAATTTTAAGACTATCACACTTTGACCCACTTTTTCAACCCGATCCGTTGACCTGATACCGACCTAAAGTTTATTCCGAGACTTATTAAAAAAATATAAGGATCGAACCAACCTTGTCCCAACCTAATATAAAAAATAAGATCATACAAGAATTTTTAAAATAGAGTTAGGATTAGGCACACCCAAAGTCTCCCCAAGCCGCTCTGATTTTTCACCCCTAGGTATATCCACACACACCCTTAGTAAAAAAAATCATACCTTTATCTCTGGTTTGTCATTATCATCAGCTTCTTGCTCTGCCTGATCAGGAGTCTCAGTATTCTCCTCGGCAACAGGATTTTCATCAGTTTTCCCTGCAGCTACTTCCTCAACAGCAGCAGCTGCAACAGCGGTTGCTTCATTCTGATCCTCAGTTTCTTTTGCAGGAGTTTCACTCTGATTTGGCTGTTCTTCTTTCTCCTGCAGTAAATAATTCTGCAAGTGGAAGCACTTCAAATTAACAGCATCCACATTTCCCTAGGAAAAACAGTCTCAATTTCATATGCATGAAACTACAAGGAACAACATGGTCCAGACTCTGGGTTGTCTCCCCGGGTACCAAAAAGAAACTGAAGGTGCACATTCAAAGAAAAATACCAAAAAGAAACTGAAGGTGCACATTCCATGAAACACTTCTCTTTTTTTCTTCTTTCTTTCTTTCTTTCTTTTTTCTTTTTTTGGCAATGACGTGTTTTGCTGTATCACAGGTACAACGAAATAAGAATATTTCCTGCTCACAGAATGTGCATAGAACTCCTGGAATACATTTCATGACTATAACTGAGCCATGCTGCTGTAAATAGTGCCTTTGAAGTCATATAAACCATGAAACCCTTAAAGAAGAGCAGCGGGCAAGTGAAATGAGATGTCATTCAAATGCAACACAAACCAGTGCTTTAACTGAGAAAACAAAGCCTAGTGGCTAATAAACACAAAATTTTATTCCCACGGACGCAGTCAAAATAGAAGGAAACTAGGCTCATGATTATACAGTAAAAGCTGGGAAATAGAATATTGCCATCACACTTCGTAATTCGGCTTTATTTTTTTAATCAAGGGAGGGGGATCTGGGTCCTCAAGCGAGAAGTAAAAACTACAGATTTTCAAGGAAATGTTCCCTATTTTTGTGTCGGAAATAAAATTTTCGTCTCAAATGTCCAGGATACAAACTTACATCTCTCTGTATTTCCGTCAATTTTGCTGCTCAATATGCGGCAGACTGAGGAAATGCATCCCTTACAATCTCATATCCCACCCACAAATCCCGCATAAACAAATTAGATGCAGACATTCCAAAGTCCCTCCTTGAATGGAATGAAACTATCACTGGAGCTTCCTAATCTAAGAACCCATTGACAAAAATCAATAAGCCCCGTGAGAAAACCAAATAATCTAATCGATCGAATAGAGATTGAGGAAAATAACGCTACAGCAGAAGATCCGCATTTATCCTCAGGCAAATCTCAAGCATTCACAGATCCAGCCGCCCGTACGAATTAGTGAAAAAGGCGTATTCTTCCTTAATTCACCAGAATGAGTCCAATGAAAAATTCTAGTGATTCTAAAAAAAATGGACACATAAATAATGCTTTGATCAGAGAGAAAAAGTAATCGGATATGAAGCAGAAAAGAGAAATGCATTTTACAGCTGGCTGCGAGGACAGACAGACGCGCACGCGCGCACACAGAGATTACCTCAGCTAGGGATGGGGTTTTCTCCGGCTGAGCTTCCGCCATGGAAGAGCTGCTGTGGGACAGTGGGGGGCGAGATTGCCGCAAGTGCTGGGGCAGAGAGAAGCTGCGTTTTGGATGGTCAGACTCAGACCCTAGAAGTCTCCCCCCCCCCCCCCCCCCGAAATGATGCTCGCACACACCCAACTGAGCGCCACGTGCCGACGCCGCCTTCCAGCATTGTGTAGGCCAACTGTGCCTGTTGACAAATCAAAAGATCGAACTCGAGTCATAATCGTATTCGAGCGACTTGATCAGCTTCGCTGCACATCCACGCCTTTCATTGATTTTTCTGTTTTTAACGTGCCACCCGCAGTCGATCACCCGGCAACTGGAAGATGGCGACTATCGGCAAGGCCAAACGAGACAATGAGGGTAGATGGCAACTCTAGGGCAGGAGCAAACAAGTCATATGAAAATACGAGATGACAAGGGTACAGTAACTTACTAAAAGTGCAAAAAGTATATGAGGATTGTGAAAATTATATTTGAAGAGGAACAAATATGTTGTTCTCAAAATAAAGAAGTTTTTTTCGAAATTGAACGTTCCAGAGTTTTTCTCAAATATCTCCGTCATGTTTGACGTTATCCCAAATATATCCATAATATTTTCAAAAAATGTATATTTATTACATTTGCATTTAATCAACAAAATACACATTAATGAGTTAACATTGTTAGTTCGTAAGTGAAATTATTAATATGACTTTTAAATTTACGGGATGATTGAAAAATTAAATATTAGAATCCACTAATGCTTCATTACACGAGCTCCAAATTTATATAGCCTTACTTTTATTTTATTTTTATTTTATTTCATCTTTTATTATTTTACAACTAGGGTATTTTGTGCATTTATAAAAATTTAGCTAATAATTTTTGACCGAATGACATTTTTAAAGCTAAACACAAATATAGTGGATGTGTTTGAAATTTTGAAAATATTATAAATATATTTGAATTATGAATAAACCAATATTGTCGGAACCAAACCAGTTAATGAAACAGTTAAGGGTTAAGTTATGATTCAACCAGTTAAACCGTTTGTGAAAAAATAGATTGAGCTTGTATACTAACATTTTATATAACTTTCTCAACAAAAAAAAAACATTTTATATAAAATATTTAATGGATTCTCAAATTAAAATATACAATTTAAAATGTTAAAAATAATATAAATTAGAATCATAATAAACATTTTTGTAATTAGAACTTTTTATTTTTATTTTTTATAACTCATATAAAGACAAAAGCCATCAAATATTGGGGTTTTAAATTAACATAAAACAACAATATCACCCGGTACAATGTGCATAACTTACAAGATTCATACCATTGATTAGCACATATTAGAAGATTTACATCATCAAATCAAAATCTGCCCAAATCGACCCCACCAACATGTTTACAACATCCCAAAACATAGGAATCTATACATTGAATACAAAATTGTAACCTCGAGATCACTAGATTTAAGTTGCTGGGTCGCAAAAATTGAGTACATCGCTGATGTACCATACTTGCAATTTTTCTTCTTTCTTAGAGACGAGTCATCCAAATACCCTCGCATTTGCATGAACCGATTTGGTAACCGTCATTGCTACCTTACGACATTACCACCAACAATCAATTCACGTTGTTATCTTGACTAGGCATCTATGGAACTAGCAACTATCAATCCGTCATTGTCTTCATTTTTCAACTCCAGTGAATGTTAATGAGAAAAAACTGCTGATGTTGTTATCCTTTTTTCACCTAATAGATAACTAGTTTGATCAATCGATTTAAAAAACAGTTAGATAAATGGTCAAACTAGTTCTCACGGTAAGGCTGGATTGAAACTAAGGTAAATCAGACTAGGCTAGTGAGTGGTTATTGATTAAACTAATCGAATTTGCTGATCCAATCCAATTTCAACATAAACTTAAATGTCATGGGTATATTTGGAAAAAAACTCAAAATTCTATATGGATCTTTACCCCGTCTAAGATGTAAACAAACACAATTTGAATGATTGAAGGAGCTGGAATGAGATAGAGAAATAAGGTAATAATGTAATAATATATATTAAAAATAAGAATAATTATATTGAAAATATAAAATATTGTAATGAAAATTTAAAAACTTTGTCTCGTGAACAAAAAATTTCGTCCCGCGCAACTCCCGTGGAGGCCCCACATCCCCCGTAACAACCATGAACACCGCCTATATATCTACCTACCTCCTTCGGACTTAAAAAATTTGTACGTTCTCCACCATAAGGCTTGCTAGTTCAGATCCAGGGACATTTTAATTATTGTAGGTGTCGTCTGTTCCCTGTTTCTTGGTTCTGGACCTCGGGGCGTTTGATAATATTATTAATATATACACACACATTTGAAACGTTTTTCATCCATTTTGTGGTACTTTTCCATCATTTCTTCCTAAATTTTTATACAATTATTATTTTTATCTTCCTTATAACCATCATATATATATTTTAATTTTATCTTCTTTATTACTCATCGTTATTTTATTATATCACATAATTTCCTCCCATTTTCAATAACTTTTCCATAATTTGTCAATTAATGACGTATCCTTAGAATAAATCTATAAAATAAATAAAAATGATAATGCAGATGAATGATAACAAAGAAAAATAACAAATTAGAAATGGTATAATCTAAAATAATTTAAATGTGAAACCAATAAATGACAAAATTAGTAAATGCATAGGAAAACATCATTCCCACCTCTTCTTCACATGCATTTCAAAAAATAATTTAATGTCTTAATTGCTTAACTACTTTTTTATTTTTACCTTTATATTTTAATTAATTTTTTTTATCAAACCACATTAGTCTTGTATTTTTCAAAAAATATTTACATAAACAGCTGTAAAATAATGAAAGCAGCAAAAAATTTACTCTATTATCTAAAGGGAAAGCAGCGAAAGAATGAAAAAAATAAAAAGTTTGAATAAAAGTAATCAATAAGGTATGAAAGCATTGAAGATGATTGAAAATATAATTTATAATTGTAAAAAATGGTGCAATAAGATTTACATGGTTTACTCAAAAAAGCAATCTATGATGACGACTACAACGATTGAGTTCGTGGTTATCTAATTGGTGACAAATTGAGTTCGTGGTTATCTAATTGGTGACAAATCTTGAAGCCAGCCAGGCCCTTCAAAGTGTGGATTAAGTAGGACTGTAGGAGTGACCTTGGGCCATATCCTACAGAACGAATCAAGGCCAGTTCGTGGCTCACTACAATTTCATTACTGTACCTGAGTTTGCTACCTGTCTGAGCTTTTAGCGAGCTTAAATTAGGGGTTGGTTTTGCTCGGAGATAGGTGCTGGTCTAAAAAGCCTAGCCCAGCTCATGTATTTTTTTAAAAAATTTTCATGGGCACTTTTCATTCTTAGCAATTATACTATTTTCACATATTTCTATATAACTACCATCTTTTCAATTATTTCTATATAACTACCTATATAATTAACTTATCTGTTTTAACTTTATTCTCTTTATTTTCCATCATTAACCATATCATAACAGATCATTTTATCTCATTTCAAAAAAAATTTAATTTTTATTATTTTCCAAACACACCCTATTTAAATTAAATTAAAAAATTAGTTAAGTCATCAAGTGGTTCAAACCTTTATCCATAGATAATATTCAATGCTTCTAGATGTGAAACCGAATTATGACAGGCTTACGGAGTTGAGACAGGATCATCCGTACAATTTGAACACTTCATCCAAATGGTTTGATGACCCCATCAGTAAATTCAATTTTGGTGCGGGTCATAGGTAGGGGTGGAACTCAAATTCATCATAGGTAGGGGTGGAACTCAGATTCACGAAACTTGAGTTGACATCAATCATAATCTTAATTTTATTTGTAAAACATTAACTCTAATACTAATACTAACTCTATTTGTAAAACATAAAATCTAATCTTATTTTTCAAAATCGGATTTGAATTAAGTTTCCGGTTGAAATTTAAGTTGAAAGTTTTGTATTTTATTTAAGAGTGATAAGTTTAGAATTTCATATGAATATATAATAATAATAAATCATATAAGTAAATATAATAATGTATAATTCCCATCAAAAAACCATATATATATATATATTCAAACTATCTATTTTATAAAAAATATAACAACACGAAGAATATTTCTAAAAAAAATTTTAACATAAAAACATGATAAATGAAGAAAATTGGTGGATGTAAAAGTAAATAATAAAAATAAAAGATAAATATAAATGTCAATAATATACTTTATTTATAATATAATTATAATATGTCGAACATGTATTTAAATATAAATAATATAAAATATAAAGAAATATTGTTTAGATATTATATATATAATATATTTGATAACAAATATAAAATAGAAAATCGAGTTTGAATTCTTCAAATTCAGGTTTACTTGAGCCGTAATTTTATTATATTTACAAATCAGTTTGATCGAATTCGTCGGGCTTAAGTTATAAAACCCGGCCTCCAGTCGCGACTCATCAAATCTCCTTCATCTCTGTCATTTCTTCTTAACTGTTGTGCCAAATGACCTTTGATTCCGCCAGCAACTCATGTCAGTACCTTGGTAGTTCCACCCCCAGAATGGAAATGCACATAAACCGAAGTCCATATAGCTTGTTCATGTAAATATATATTTTTTATTGTACATGTAAATATTTTTTGGTACGCCATATTTGCTGTGGAAGACAACCCCGCCCCGGAGAAACGTGAAATGTTGCACTGTCGGCGACGTTGTAGCTGACACTCACGCTGTCAAAATGTTCCCGAAATGAGACAGGAATTTCAGCCGGCTTCGATAAATGATCATCGACTGGGCTGTGGTTCCCTTGTTGAATCGGTGCAAATGGGCCCCATTTTGGCATTTTTTTCAGAGATGCGTTTCTTATATTTTCTTTATTAATATTTATGAATAATGTCATTTAAAATTATATTTTAATAATAAATTGTGTCGCACGCAAGATAAGGATTTCGATGGATTTAAATTTTGCTCTAAAATTTTTTTTTTTTTGAGGTTCTCCTATATCTTAAAAATCAAATTAACAATTATTACTTAATAACTATGTAGATGAAATGAATTTTACAAAATGGTGCATTTGGACAGTGTTCAGCATGGGAGCTGATTTGTTCAACCAGGGAGTAGGCAGCGCTCCTTGCTCCCGGGTGCATATATTTATTTTTTTTATTTTTTTTGAAATTTTTTTATAGCATTATTAATGTAGGTGTATTTAAATTACCTAGAATGCTACTGATTTTTAAAAATCAAATATAAATATTTAAAAAATTCCAAAATGGTAAAAATTTATACACATGTTAAATACACATAAATTAATAGTTTTACAAAAAAAAATTTAAAAAAATAAAAAATAAGTATATGCACCCGGGAGCAGGGAGCGCTACTTGCTCCTGGGTGCAACAAATCATCTCCCGTTCAGCATCAGTCCGCTGCATGTCAGGGGCTTGAATGGATGGAGAAATAGGATCAGAATATAGCTATGTATATTGAAAATAAGAAAAAATTATATTAAAAATATAAAATATTGTATTGAAATTTGGAAAAGGTCGGAACCAATTCTAATTAAATCAACATTGCCCTTGGTAGGGTTGGTAAATTCACCAAAGCTATAAACGCAAAACGACAATGATAAACAAGAATCGAAAAAAGTTTAAATATTTGGAAATTAAGAAATTATTTATTAGAAGTTATCACGAAAGTAAGCTCATTTTTATATTCGTTACCCACTAGAGTCATGTATGAATTTTTTAATATTTATTTTTTAGTTATTTTTACATATTTTTATATAAACTACCATATTTTTCAATTATTTATCGATAATTACCCACACAAATAACCAATTCAAATTAAAATTTTTTACAAGAGATGACTACATTTATTGCAATTTGTTCCCATAGTTGACGATGACAGAGGCTTTACACTCCCCGTTTGGACTTTTGGACTCCATGCCGCGCGGTGGATGCTACGTATTCAATTGGGACTCATATGCTTTGGCTAGGGGTGCAACTTAGGTCGGGTAGGTACCTGGTATGGGTAGATTCTACCCTTACCCATTTTGTAAAAACATCTACTCTACCCTATTTTAGACCGGGTCGGTCCAGAACATACTCTACCTAATTTTCTCAAAGGCGGGGTCAATTCCGGTTCGGTTTCAAAATTGGTTCCTAGAAAACGATCTATTTGCAGCTTCAACCTGTGTAAAAAAAATTCAATTTATATATATTAAAACATGAATTTGTTAAAAAAGTGTAATGTGTACACAATGAAATCTGTTGAAGAAGAAACAAATAACATAAGAATTACTATCTCATCAGAATATACTACTTTCAGCAATCTTAAATATGTCCAATCCAATAAAAAAACTGTTTGAAAAATGGATACAATGCAAATATACAATAGATACAACTTAAGCACAATCCATTTGTGATCATACATCTGATGATTAAATTCAAAGTTCAAACATGAATAATATTAGAATTAGGTTAATAAATCAATCAAGTTATCAAGTTATGTAAAACTATGATATGGGATACAAGGTGGTCATTAGATATAAGAATAGGGGTGTGTTTGGCAATTTACAAAAATGTCAAGTTAAAACTTTTTAATATAAAACTTGTCACTTTCTACAAATATCATATTTTTTAATCATTTTTTCACATTTTCCTATACAACTACTCTACTTTTCAATCATTTCTACATAACTATTCACACAACTAACCTATCTATTTTAACTTTATCCTCTTTACTACTCATTATTACCCCTATCATATCACATCATTTGACAACTTTTACTCTCTAAAACTTTTCATCAAAAGTTTTATACATTACCAAATACACCCTAGAATTGAAACTAAGGCTTCAATCCAGGAATCATTTTCCAACTAAACAGAAGCAAGTGAAGCCCCCTTCAACAGATGATCAGTTGCCTGGCCACATTCAACTGTCACTCCTAGAAATGAGCCTAAGAGAGAATGCAGTGTCAAAGATACCTGATAGAAGTAAGAGGGATGAATGGAGTGATGGGGGTATTTTGAGCTTGTTAGAAGCATATCAATCAAAATGGTTGCTTAGAAACCGTGTCAATCCCAAAGGAAGTGATTGGCAGGATATTGCACATCAGGCCTCTAACCAGAGTGGCGAAAATAAAAATCCCAACCAATGCAAAAACAAGATTGAATCAATGAAGAAGCGATATAGAATGGAGCCGCTTCATTCTTCTTAGCAGTTCTACTCCCATATGGATAGTTTACTGAAATGGACTAGTAATTCTCAAGCTAAAGGTGATCCCATCATTTGCATGAATGGAGTTATAAAGTCAGACTCACAGGCTTTGCCAAAGGAAGAAATGAATAATTTAGGACATGTTTTAAGGCATGGGATTGATTCTGGGAAGGCTCAAGTTTTAATGATGCTGATGTTGATGCGGTTGGACCTTTGCAGGAAAGTAATGGAGATGATAGTTCTAACACATTGCTAGACAATAGAAAAGAGAGTACGGGCACTAGTAGCAACCTTAGTACTCCAAAGAGCAAGGGTCCTGATGTGAGTGATGAGCATATGGAGCAACTTTTCAAGCTTAAGAAGAGCTCAAGCAGTGATGTGGCAGAGAGCATTGAATTGCTGGCAGACTCAATTTTGAAGATTGAGCAGGCTAGAACGGAGATGTACAAGGAGATAGAGCGTATGAGAGTGGAGGCATAGATCAAACGGAGTGAGATGGAGCTTATTGCCGATGGGGAGGGAGAGAAAGAGAGAGATCACTGAGCCTTGTTGCTGTGGAGGGGAGCTGTGCCAGCGCCGCTGCCCGATCTTTTGCTGCCCGCTGCCACGATTTCTATCGGCACTGCTGCCACGATTTCTGCCACAGAGGAGAAAGGAATTGGGGTTTGTCGGTTCTTGCTGGAGTAGATTCGCCATAAGAAGAGAGATGTCTGTGTCGGAGAGGCGATCGATATTTGAGGCGCCCTGAATTCACAGAGTGCAGCAGTTTATGGCAGTCGTCAACGGAGAAGATGGGGCCGTGGAATTTGGGTTCTTTGGCCCTGAAATTGCAAAGATGTGGTGGTTGTGCTTGCTACAATTGAATCTTAGGGCTGGAGTACGCTGGTCGTGCCTCGTGGTTGGCTGGGGAAAGAATTATATTAAGTATTATAATATATATATATATATATATAAAATTCGGGTTGGTTTCGGGTACCCAGAACCGAAACCGACCATTACCCAAAATTGAACGGGTATTTCGCCCGAGGAACCAAACCGACCCTATTTAAGGTACCCAACGGGTCAACCCGCGGGTACTTGGACCAAGTTGCACCCCTAGCTTTGGCTCATTGTGGGCTGTTACATGGTTTGTAAGTCGGATTGATAATTCAACGCAGCTGAGAGGATTCATGTTGCTTGGTCTAAGCACACACATGTTTGGTAAGGAATAAATCAATTTAAAATTTTTTATTATTAGTAATTATCTTATTTTTAATTTTTTAAATTTTTTCTATATAACTATTCTATTTTAAAATTATTTCTAGACAATTACCTCTAATTGGGATTCAGACTCAGAAGCCGAGGCTAGAAGTGATCCAGGAAGAGGGGTTCCATGGGCAGAAGACACAAATATGTAAACTTCTAGAGTTCACTTATATATTTCAACTTTATCATATTTACTTCTCATTATTATCTCAATCATATTACATAATTTTTTCTAATTTCAAAAATATTTACATCAAAAAATTCTAGGCAAATTTCGTATATAACCAAATATTTTACTTATAATTCCACTTATACTTATAAATTTTTAAAATTTTCATATACACCCACGTATTTTGCCTAAAATTCAACTTATACTAACACCGCTAATGATCCGTTAAACAGGCCGTTAGTACCTTATAGAATAATGAAAATGCCCTAATTATGATTTTATTGCAAAAAATTATATTTAAATAAAATTTTAGAACTTTTACAATAATAAAATCAAATATCATTTAATATAATTTTTATTTTTGAGCAAGTCATCTCAAGTTATGTTAAGATTTGAGCATACTTGTCATTTTACAAGGCTCATGACGGCCAATTTAATAAATTTCTAACCACGTGGGTGTAAATAGATTTTAGGCAAAATATATGAGTATTTGTGAAAATTTTAAAAATTCATTGGTATAAGTGAAATTTTGGATAAAATGCATAGATATACATAAAATTTGCCCAAAATTTTAGTACTTCTCATATACACCTTTAGTGGTATGGCAACATTAATTGCATTCTGCCACTTCTGCCTTTTTCTAAGGGTGCATGCATCGAGCAATTTGTGAGATGAAGATGAGAGACAAAGGACTTGTGTGCTATTTTACCACTCTAAATTTTTTTTGTAAAAAATTAAAATTTGATTGTTACAAAAAAAGGTTCCCTATGGTTGGTGATAGATGTTATATGATATATGCTGAAAAGAAATTTTAAGTAAGAAAAATTTTCATAATTTGTGAAAGCATCATCATAAGTAAGAGATATGATCCAATTAGTCTGCTTCAAAAAATTTATCTCATTTTTTTCCTTTTTTCATAAGTGTTTTAATTTAGGTATATTTAATATATAAATTAAGTTTTAACATTTAAAAAAAATAAATATTTTTTTAGATTTTGGATTAGAGGACTATTTTAATAGTCGAAAATGGCCAGGAGGCTACCCATGTAGGTTCAAATTCCATAGGAAAAAAATGAAATGGAAGCTTGTCGTCTCTCATGAGGATAGGTAGGAGCTAGTTGTCTCCCTTAAAAGATAAATACGAACTAGTTGTTTCCATTAAAAATAAATGAGAACTTATTGTCTCTTCTAAGGAGAGATGAGCTAGTTGTTTCCCATTGAGAATAGATGATAACTTATCGTCTCTCCTTACGAGAGATGAGAGTTTGTTGTCTGTTGTATTAATGAATTTGATTATAATATTAGATATCATATTGTACAATTACTGATAAAAAAGAATTCACATGAGAAACAATAAGCGTCAACTTATACACATGGGAGACATGTTGAATGCTGGGTACTGACATACCGAACGCCCACAGAGTTGAACTCGCAACCAATCAACAATCAGCCAAACTAAATTACCACTGGGGGCAATTTCTGATGTCTTTGGATAGAAAGTAGTAAAAAATTTGTATCTTATGCAGAAGTTTTGGTTAACTTTTTTTCTTTTTTACCCATCAGTCACGCAGTTCCGCTAGGGATCCATGAAAAGGGTTATTCAGCATAAATGTGTTTATATTCTTGACGATTTACTCTTTCCACGTGCATGGTGGAAGACTGAAAGTTGTCACTGTCTCTGCCTATAGCCATCCCTCCCATTTCTCTTGTTTGGACAGCAGGAGGGTAAGTGTCCAGCTGCTCTTTAATAAAAGAAAATGCTGCCATTTTGGGGAGCAATTTTATTGTTCTGTCCTCGATTTTAATTGTAGCTCGTGGGAGCGTAAGACCTGTTTAGGGGCTTGTAAAACGAAAGCGAAGTCGCTATCCCAGCTGAAAGATGAAACCAGAACACCTTACTCTATTTTGACCCTTTTTTGTCACTTTGCTGTTGTTTGCTAGTTGCCTTGGAATCGATACCATACGTGGCCGACGTCGGGAAAAAAATGGGCCATTGTGTTGTAGGATAAGCTGTTGAAGATCCCATCAAAGCCATCCCCCTTCCGACATGGTCATGGAGAATTTAGATGGCTCGATCTTCGATGTTCGTATTGACTGTGACATACTGATATTAGGGGATTATTAAGCGATCCGAGTAGGAAGTTCTCAAATTGAAGGAGAAGTAATTAAGAGAGCAGTCCGGAGATGATTTCCTAATCACATTTATATATTCGCCATGTTATCTACGAAGTAAATAAGGTTAAGATAGAAAGAAATGATAATAAAATTGTATAATGCATGAGATGTATAATTCACATTCATTTTTGAATTTCAGAGAGATCGAATGCATCTCCAAGATCACCATTTTCGTACCCCTTTGCCAAATGGATTATTGTAGAGATGTCATTGTCCTTTCAGTTGTAGCTAAAGACCATCCAACTTGAAAACTGGCCACCTCTTGACTTCAATGATCCAGACAAAAGCAGCCATTTTTACGTGCACAGGTTGTTTCTTTCAACCTGGAAATCCCCAAAAATCCAAGAAAAAGACCTTTCGTGTCAGTTCACATGATTCCTCGGACAAAGGAGAAACAATTGGTTTTTATCATACCGTACGTGGATCGCACGGTAGAGGATAAGCAAACTCCTTATTATTATCCAAAATTTGCCGACCATATCATGCAAATAGCAACAATTTTAGATGCCAAAACCATGTGTTATTTAGCTGCAAAGATTCCTTATAAGAATGTAGAAGAACTGTAACACACATTTAGGATTCCACTGCATAATGTTTTCCGTTTTAGCCTATTAACTTAGTTACGTAGTTTTAAAACTCGTTATATTATGTTTGGGGAATGATCTTTTCAAACCGGCTTTACAGTGGCCTCCGTAAAGCCAGCTCAAAAACTTATTTTTTAAAAACTTTT
>JAXCLR010000050.1:76558906-76586217 GCA_035584095.1 Annona squamosa
CCCATGAAAAAAAATCCAAAAAAAGTTTTTAAAAAATAAGTTTTTGAGCTGGCTTTACGGAGGCCACTGTAAAGCCGATTTGAAAAGATCATTCCTCATTATGTTTAACCTAAGACGATACTGTTAAACACCGTGAACTCTCTCCTCTTTCCATATGAACTCGTTATGTTATATATTATCTGCTTTTCTATAGTTCTTGGGGTCGACCTAAGAATCCTTAATATTAAAAATATTTCACTTAATCTATTTTTTGATAAAAAAATCTAATTAATTTTTTGGTTACATATTATATATATTTAGTTTTATTAGATATGTTTTGGATACAATTATTTATCTAGCTATAAATAATTAGTTGCTTTGAGTAGCAACATTTGATTAAATATAGCCATTTTTGCATCGAGCTTTGTTTTTATAAAATTCTTTTTCATGTATTTTTTTTATTTTAATATCTTCATGCCTACTAAAAAATATACTCTATCTATTATATTTCGCATTATTAATATTATCATGAAAAATTTTCATTTATCTAGTATCCTTATGCGTGGCTCCATTTACAAATATGTAAAATCAACTTAATAAAATAATTTAATATTAAATATTAATTTTAAAGTTACATTTTTAACATTTAAACCATCTAAAATGTCATTACTATATAAATAAATAATTTTTTAAAATATTGTTACATTCCAATACATATATAAATAGATTTAAGCAGTTTCATAACTTAGATATGAATATATATATATAGCAAATGTGGCTTATTTATATATTTAATGTGGATGAAACTTGATCTTATAACTAATTAAATAATATTAAATATAATAAATGAAATGAATTTCCTATAAACTATGAAAATATTAAAAATAAAATAAATTACATAGAATCACTTCTATATAAGTTACATTGAAGCGACCCCATTTTACATCAAAAGCAACCAAAAGTATATTTAAAGTAGACATTAAAATATAATTGCAAATAGTAATAAGCTTTTAACTGCAATCAACATCTAAGATTTGACTGCATTTGGTCAAATGTAATTAAGTTAAACTTTTGGCGATAACTAGTTGAGAATATTTGTCATATTTTTACATGGTGTAAAGTTGCGTTTGGTAACACGAGGAAGAAGAAAAATGAGAAACTCATAAAATAAATATTTTTGAAAAGTTTAATGGTAATATAATATGATAAGAATAAAATGAAATAAATAAGATAATTGTATGAGAAATCATTAAAATATAGATATAAAATTGAAAAAATAATGTAATTATTAGTAAAAAATGTTAACTAAATCTTTAAAAAATGTGCACGAGGGAAATAGATGTGAAATCCCTTTCCACCAATGCTTGTTAACAATGTAAGGTAAAGTAGGCCTGAAAAGATTAGTATTTTTTTGATGGGGGAAAATAGTAGTATTTATGTCGGTTTCAGTGCTAAAGTGTCCTGAACATGAGAGGCTGTCACCATAGCATTAAACCAAGGCTTTAATACTATCAAATCCGAGTTTTTGTATAGCGTTGTTGTCCAAACCAAATCGTTAGTTTACCCATTTTATCCAATGCAGCTTGCACCGGTTCAAACCTAAACTATTTTGATTCATAACAGTAATATAAAATAATTATTATGTATTGGCTGTTGGAATTACTTAGGGTGTGCTTGGAAAATAGAAAAAATGGTAGACAAAATTTTGATACAAAAAAGAATTCTGAAATTGATAGGTTGTGATATTATATAACATGTGTAATAATTATAAGTAAAGGAAAATTTTTTAATTAATAGGATAATTATATAAAAATGTAAAAATAATAAAGAACTAAAATAATTGTTAAAATCGCGGAAAAAGTGTAAAATCTTTTTCAAGGGCTTCGCAAACGACCCCTTAACATCTTTGTTTTAATAAACTAAGTCAAATATTATAATGATGGGAGAGTACATGTATAAAGAGGTAGACTGTAAATGGCAGCAAGCAAACAATGTTTCGAAGACCGGACCAGGCTATGAATAGATTTCATGATTAGTTTTTAGCTTTTCAAGTTCAACTGGTGTAAATCAATAGTCCGTAGTTGAACCAGAAAAATAATTGAACCATGACATGACTGGCGACCTGTATGACTGCCCGATTCCGTCTTATTCTTAAATCATTAAGTAAAAGTACTGCATTTTTGTTGTTATTTTTTAACATTGTAACCGTGAAAACCTCCTCACAGTTGGACTAATCAATGGTTTAAACGTTCAACCATATGAAAACTGGGCCACATAATTTGCGGTTCACAGCCGGACATGTCCCACTGGCCTAGTCCATTTTCCAAAACCCTGGATATGAGAGTGTGACTGCATATCGAGTGTGGGATTCAGCCAGAGCGTTCATCTGGAGAGTGGAAGAACGGTTCAGCAGGAACAGCGGGCCTTGGAAATGAGAACAGGCTAGAGAGGGCCATTCCCCCAAGACATTAGTACTGTTGTTCTTAATGAAATGTTGGGGCAAAAATACAATAGTAGGCGATGCAATAAGTTTCTCCTCGTGCTCCTGCATTCCTAGCTGGTGGATGTACATCAGGTACCTATAGCCCGCTGAATAGCCATGAAAGCTGGTGGGTACGTAGATTTCATCTCACACTATTATAAATTATACCAAATGGGTAGATTTGGCGGGAGCGTTATATGGATGTATAAATAGATTGATTGAGAAATACACGTGAAATTAAATTCAGTTGTGATGGGAAATGGCCCCCCAGTAATCAGCGATTGTTGGATGCAGTACGGACGCTAGTTCATTAAGTAATTGCAACTGGAAAGTATTGATGACCTGCAGGCTTCTTCATGCGAACACAGAAAACCCCACGTTTTCTGCATGCGCGTGCGGAAGCTGAACCCCACATGGCCAAGTAATGGTTGGTTATTACATCGATCTATTATTATTATGCTATTCATCCCTAGCCGATCCCATCTTCCAATATATATCAGCCAGCTCTCCAGATATGGAGACAGCACAACTGTGTACGTGAAATCTGGCGTTTCGATTGGGTAGTCTAGAGGTCAGCTGAAATGTTTCCATAGAATCTCCAGCTCTAGATACTTGAAGCCCCGCAGCCAAAATTCTTCTTATAAATATCGAACTGCATCAAAACTCAAAATCTCGTCTCTCTCTCTCTCTCCGGGATGGCAATTACTCAGTACAAGAAAGGTCTGTGGACGGTAGAAGAAGATCGGATTCTAGCGGAATACATCAGCGTCCATGGAAAAGGTCGATGGAATCGCGTGGCCAAGATGACGGGTACTAAACTACTAATATCTTCTTACTCTTATATACTTGTTCGGCCACTATGGAAAGCGGGTATCTCTCCTCTATATAGTCTTTGTGTATACGGTGCAGGTTTGAAGAGGAGTGGGAAGAGCTGCAGACTGAGGTGGATGAATTACCTAAGTCCCAGCGTGAAGCATGGGAAATTCTCTGAGGAAGAAGAAGACCTAATCATACGTCTCCACAACCTACTAGGCAACAGGTCTCGCTCTCCAACCATTTTCCAGATTGAGGAATCCAATGCAAGTTTATCTTCACTTCGGCGCGTGCAAGATGAAATTTGCTCGTACACGCAGCCCCAAGAGCCAAGAACAATACTAGAGGAGCTAGGGGCAAATGGCAAATAGAGTTTTACAGTCGAGCCATTATTCCTCTTCTATATATATGTGCATGATGGGAGGGAATTGGGAAGGAATCCCACAAACTAAAGCTCTATAAATCCAGAATACTGGGAGGGAGCCTAGCTTGAATGCCCAGCTCCAGCCGAGCTTGTTAGCAGCAGCTGCCAAATGCCATTACCAGCTTCCTCCACCATCTATCTATATCTATATGTATCGATATATGTCATCATATACACCCGAACCTCATGTATTTTATATATTTTTCATCTTTATATAGGCTAATGTGTATTTAATTCATATAATAAGTTTTATGGATGTTTGGATTCGTATATACAATTTTTTTTATTTTCAAAACTAAAAATTTTACCATTTTTCATATGAGAGGAGAATGAGATGCGTGAAATTTTTTATAAAAAAAAAATTTGTAAAAAAGTACATGAGAAAGATACATGTGAGTTCACATAAAAATAAAAATATACATATAGAATATATGAAATTATCAACCCAAGTAGACATGATCATATTTGAGGGATGAATATGTAAAACCGGATGTAGAAGAGAAACCACACATGCATCCAAAAATATATTTATTTTCAATTTGTAAAATTTCTTTTTATCAAATTTTTATTCTATATATATTTAATTCATATGACAAGTTATAATATTTTGAAAATGTATATATATTTTAAAATTTTAAACATAATGATATTTAATAATTTAAAAATATATAAATACTCTTATATTCGAAATTCAAAGAAGGTATATATACACATCTCTAAAAAGATAAAAAATTGTAACATAGATTAAATATACTTAGAATAACAATTTAATGAAAAGAAAAACTTAAAAATTAAAAATTAAAAATGAATATATTTTGGGACTTATATGAGAACTTATCAAATGTATTCACTACAAAATGGGCTTTGTATGTATTAAAATATAATAATATATTATACAATTATTTATTTACGTAAAAATATTTGGACGGTTTAGATGTTGAAAATAAAACTTTAATACGATATTTATGTCAAACTATTTTATTATATTGATTTTATACATATTTAATTTAGATAAAAATTGATATGCTATTAAAGTAAATGATTTTAAATACCATAGGTGAAAGTAATATTAACTTTATGATAACATGAGGCCCAAATTGCATTATAGTCCGTCTGCACTTTATTATTATTTTTCTTTACTTATACTGCCTATCTATCAATCACATGATGAAAACAATTACGATGCAGGTGGTCTCTCATTGCAGGTCGGGTGCCAGGACGGACGGATAACCAAGTGAAGAACCATTGGAACATTCATTTAAGCAAGAGAGTTGGTGCAAACAAGGCCAAAGCCAAGATCACATCCTCACCAGCACACCCGATCGATCGCGACGACAACCGAGTTGGAAGAGGAGGAGGAGTCGGGAGTTATTCCACGATATCTGCCAAACCAGCAAGCAGCGGTAAGATTAAAAACGGTGGGCTCATCTCCGGGACTCCCGTGATAGACGGCCATCAAAGTCGCAGCATCGTGGGCTTTAGCGCTCCACATGAACCATCAACCAGCGGACAACGCGCGGTCAATTCATGTTGGTTTGCTGATGGTCATAACGAGCTTCTAATCAACTGGCAGACTGCACCAAGCTTGATGATGGATCTTTTAGATGGAGCACCTCTTTTCGTACCTTCGAATGAATTCTAACTGTTCGTTACTTCAAATTTTTATGGATTGTTTGCTGCTATTTATGTACGCAATAACCATTTCAGCTAGAGCTTGAGGAAGGATTTTATCGTCTCTTCTTTATTTCCATCTTGTACATAAAAACGTTTTGTGGTTTCTAAGCAGAATCTATAGCCACGCACATTTTGAGTCTATATCATCTCTCAATTTTCCAACTGAAAAATCTATTCCACGTTAGTGGTAGTTATTTCTTTTGTACTCTCCTTTTACAATATTTGCTATTTTTAAAATCATATCCATAAAACATATATTAATGCATCATGCCTTCGTTAGTCTCTCACCTCCCTAGTCTTTCTTGTCTTTATCAACTGCTTCTGGTAACCTTTGTTGGGGCAGATTTCATCCTGTGGCCAAGCATATACAAATTTTCTTATTATAGTTCCGTTTGGGTGACTTTGGCATTTGGCTTGATGGAATAGAGCTCTAGGAGAAAATGTATTTTATTGAAAGTTTTTAATGTTTTAAAATGATGTAGAAACCCTTCTGTATTCAAACAAATTTTCATCTAGCAGCGCCCAATTCACCACGACAAATGTTATTGAAGGCACTAGTTCTTTGACTGCGTGTAATATAAGTGGGGTTACATGTAAATGGCTATGGTTATAATTAATTATATATATAAACAATTGTTGTTAAGAGTGGTAGCTTTTGGTTAAATGCGGTAAAAAAATAAAATTTAATGGGGTGGAAGTCGACCCAGCCCAGCTTAATTCCCAACCCATTTTCACATAAACCCACATTACAAGAAAACTAACATTTTGTGACACACTTTTTGCAACACTTAACATTTTTATCCTACAAAAAACTCTACTCAGTGACATAAATAGTTATCATCACCAAACACTAGTTTTAGTGACAATAATGCAATAAACATCGCAAAACATAACTTTTTAAATTTGTCATTGGAAGTCATATTTTTAGTCTTTTAGCACAAATGTAAAAAAAAATATCATAAAAGTCTTTTCTGACAACTTGGTAACATCATAGTGTAAATTAATACATATGCTGACGAAAGTTTTACATGGCTAAAAGTTTATTTTCTTGTAGTGTGGAACCGACCGAACTCATTTGTTAGGCCGTTGTGGCCTAACTCAAACCAAGCTAACCATCCCAACTCAACCCGCTAACATAAGCAAAACTCGGGCGCAAACTTGTTCTGTTTTAAAACATTCCGAAAATTATTAGATTGGGCTACGTATCTACGTTATCTGGGATTCTGGGTAGTTTGCTTCCTCTCAAATTTGCACAATTAATGCAGGCTGATTCCTTACAGTTGCAAAACGAATATTAAACATATCAAAGGTGATATAAGACACTGACGCGCGAGAAGTATGAAAAAGAAATCGTGCAAATATAAATAATTTCAGTTGGCACGTGAGGACTAATACCTTACAATAATATTTTAAAATATTAAATATTTTTTATTTTTATTGTAAAATTAATCTTAAAATTTACAATTTTAAATTAGATTTTGTAGAGTAAAATATCTCCTTCTTATTATAAATTGTGCTGAATTTTGGTATCAATCATAATTTTATTCAATTTTTGAAATGAAGAATAGTAAAAGATTAAAAAAGAAAATTATCTCGCCAATTTGGTTTTACTTTTTCATACTTAAAATCATGTTATTTTTCATTCTTATTCATATTTGCCCAACCCTAGTTGTAATCGTAAGTTTAGAAAATGGGTCAATTTTAGGAGTTGGGTCATTATTGGTATTGCTACAACTAACCAATTTGCATTCTTAGATAAAAGGACAGGTTCTCAAATCTAAAGTTAGAAAATGACCAAACAAAACGTAATATAAAATTTCAGTTAAATAAAAGTAGAAAAGTAAATATAAAATCTAATTGTCCAACCTTCAATATTATTAATACAAAAAAATTCTAGAAATATTTTAAAGATTTTATTGGACATATAATTATGTAGAAAAGACAATTATGTTGCAATTTTGTTAAAAATTTAAGTAATAGGATTTAAATAAAATAAGCAATAAAAAACTTAAATAAAATAATATTAGTTTAAAATAAAAATAAATATAAAATAAAAAAGAAATAAATTGATTCTAATAATGATTAAAATATAAATAATAAAAATAAATTTATTCTAAAGTATGTAAAGGAAAAGTAATTTATGAATAAGTAAAAACTAGTAACCATTAAAAAATATAAGTAATAAACGATAACAATAAACATACGAGGGAATAGATTTATATAAAATTTAGAAAATAATTTTTTTTTAAAAAGAAAAAACCCAGATAATAGCATGATTGATGACAAAATTTTTATGAATATTAGGAAGCATACAGATATTATACTAATTTATCAATAAAATAAATAAAAATAAAGTACTAATATAAATGCAATAGAAGAGAAGAATAAAAGCTAGCTTCATGGTTGGCTTAAGTGTTGCAAGAATTGGACTGAACCGGCTGGTCGGACTGATCAAACTAGGAACTAGCTAGGGGGACATTTGGGAAGGTAAAAGTTATGAAAAATGTGGTATTTGGTGGGAGTAGAGAATAGAATATTTTGAAAATTGTATGATTAATATGAGATGATAAAGGTAAAGTTGGAATAAATAGGTTTATTTGAAAGCAGTTGACAGGGAAAATGATTAGAATATGAGGATAAACGTGAAAAATTATGATAATTGGTTGATTAATAAGGTGTCTTGAAATCTATGCCCCAGCCATTTTCCTTTCACGTTTTCCACTCTCAATTCCCAAACGTCCCCTAGGTTCCAGTTCTATTAAAGACGATTCGTTTTGAATGCTTTGAACTATTGAACCGGAGATCGAACCAGAATTCACGATCAAATTGCTTTCGACCGGTTCAACAGAGCGAGCCATAAAAACAAGCCTCACGAGTTAAGGCCAAAAGGGAGGGATTTTTTTTTCTCCCCCAAAATTCATTCTCACTCATTGAGCACTGGTTCCCTCTTCAGATTTTCGGATGCCGACAAAGATATCCTCCAAGCACTAGCAACATCCTACCAATCGCCCATAGCGGAACATCCCGGCGAGTCACTTTTCTTATCCTGCCTCCAATTTTTTATGCACCTCCATTTTTTTAGTCGTTGGCCATGTCTTTCTTCACAGCCTCTGACGTCGGCGAGCTCATCTTAGCAGCGGCGCCAAGACAACAGTAGCACATAGTAGCTGGTAACATCCCTTGCAGCACTCTAGCAGTTCCCAGCAACAATTCAAATTCGTCCACTTCCTGTCATCTTCTTCCATTTGCCATCTTTTAAAAAATATTTCATCATAGTTTGCCTGCCCTTTAAGGTCTTGAATCCGACCACCAGTAATAGCGTGAAAATGAAATAGAAATGCAACTATGAGTGGATAATTTTCATTTCGTAGTTAGATAGCATGTGCGAGTGCAGTGATTATGGAATTTGTGATGGGAGACTTGTTCGCGTGGTTTTCTAGTGCCTGGGGTCGAGTGGGTGAGATCTTGACGGTTAGATGCGACTGTTTTGTAGTAACCTTGAGGATGACCTCTTCTACGAAAGCGAGGTCGCTGACTGAACCTATGAAATGTGACGGAGAGTGGGGAGCAACTGACACTGTGTTTGCATATAAAATTCAATTAAAATGCATGATCCTAATTCCTAGCCCATCCAGTGGAAATAGCAGATGCCTGTATAGGCCATTTGTGGGAATCCCACATATGACACCATTTTCAGAGCAACACTTTTCATTTTCTTTCCCATGAACAAAGCTCTAAGAATATCAGGCATAGAAAACCTCAAAGTTGTGTGTTTGGGATATCGAAATGCCCATGTTTCAATTCTATGCATTATCTCAATTATAAAGACTTAGAAAATTCTTATTTCTTGGACTATAAATTGTCTCTATAGGCTGGCAAATGAAATATCAAAAAAATCGCATACAAAATGGATAATTTAGATTTCAAAAAAATCATCTTGTGAAGCTAAACTGCCACTAGATGAATAGTGTCATTTAAAAGAAATAGTGGTGCAATTGTGCAATTAACAATCTATAAAAGATTGCTTGTAGACTTCTAAAATTTTATGTTTGATGCAAATGATATATTTTACACTTTTAAAATTTTATATTTGATAAGAGTGATGTGTTTGAAGACTTTTAAATTTTCATTTTTGTAGAGCATTGAGTTGTTCTTAATTTTTATATTATTATAAATTAATTAATTCTTCAATCCTTCAGCAATTATTAATATATTTTATTTCTTATTTTGTTAGATATGTTTATAAGTGTAATTCATAAAGGCACTCTTTATTGAAATAAATAAATAAAATAAAATAAAGACACTAAGATAAATAGGAAGAATTAAAGAGTCAAGTGTCAACATTCAAGGCTTATTATACATTTCAAGTCACATAAAATATTTAAATTTTTCTAATACTCACACTTAAAGATTTTTGAAAATTTTCTCTTAATTTTTTCTACTTATTTTTTTGTGATGCATAAAATTCAACCTGTAGATTTAAGATTTATAAATAAATAATTTTGCCAATATATAATTAATTAAAAATAATTTACATTTTATGACATCATAATTATGTCATGCTTATGTCATTAGTTCAAACCAATTTGAACTAAATCAGTTTCTTTTTCGGTTCAGTTCTGATAACATTAGTTGGCTTGCAGGCAATGGTGTCATTCCAAATCAACTTAAAAAATATCGAACCAACCCAACCCAACCTTAACTTCAAAATAGGTTGAATCCAATTCGGTTTCTAAGCCCATCTTCCCATCCGACCTAACCCAACAGGTATGAAATGGGTTTGGTTATGGTTTCCAGGATGAATCCAATTCACTCATAAACCTAAATAAATGTAGTGGTTTTATGTACTGTAAATAATAAAGAAATAACTTACGTTTGGTATCGGGCCAAATTTATCTACTTTTTTTTATTTTTTGATAAGTATTCATGCACTATCTCAACTGTCATTATAATTAAGTCTTAAGATACTTTTCTAATATGTTAAAAATTATCTACTTTTTCCTGCCACATTTAATTTTTCCAACTAATGAATGCTCCCTCGAACTAAGAAGACTTTAACGCTGCTACTTTCATATAAACACGGTTGTTGCTGAGGTTCGATCCCAAGATCACCAAGTCTTGTATAGCATCCGTGTCACCAGAGGGACATTTGGAAATGGGGTATGAGAAATGTGGGTGCACAGATTTCAGGGTACTTCATTAATCATCTAATTATTATATTTTCTACTTTTACCCCTATATTCCAATAATTTTCCCTATCAATTACCTTCCAACATACCTGTTTATTCTAATTTTATCCATATTATTTTATATCAATTATACAAATTTCAAAATATTTCATTTTCTACTTTCGCATAATACAATATTTTTATGCAACTTTCACTTTTCCAAACGTACTAATACCTGTTTATTTTATTGTGTTTGGTAATGAATAAAATTTTTAATGAAAAATTTTAGAGAGTAAAAATTGTCAAATGTTGTGATATGATCGGGGTAATGATGAGTAGTAAAGAGGATAAAGTTGAAATAGATAAGTTAGTTGTGTAGATAATTGTGTATAAATAATTGAAAAGTAAAGTAGTTGTATAGAAAAATGTGAAAAATAATTAAAAAATATAATAGTTGTGGAGAGTGAAAAGTTTTAAATTGAAAAATTTTAACTTAAAATTTTTTTTCAATTGTCAAACACACCTTTAGAATTGATGTAGTCAAAACAGTAATCATCCATGTTATAACGACATGGCCAAATGTACTAACAGTAGTCACATTGCTTTCTTCAATAGGACCATCATCTCTCCATGACATAATACATGTTGAGTTCATCATTACTAATCAGTGGTCAAAATAACATAAGGTTCTAGGGGGACGTTTGGTAATAGTCAAGTGTGGGAACCATGAGAAACTCATGGGATTTGGTTTTTCAAGACTAATCATTGCTCCATCAATCATACTATTTTTTCCACTTTTATCTTTATATTCAATTATTTTTCCTATCAACTACAAACGACAAACATATTTATTCCAACTATACCCATATTATTTTCTATTAATCACACATTTATCAAAATATTCATTTTTCTATTTCCCATCATTTCCCACCATCTCATAGGTTTACACATTACCACACATCCCCTAGTTTCAGGCAGCCATTGCATGCACGCATTTTAAGGTTTGCATACAGAATTGTAGCACCCTTTGTGTACGGTTTATGTCCGTCCCATTTGTAATACCACCCGTAGAATATATTAACGGAGGATATTTAATATGCGTGTCAAATTTTTAAACCGAATTTGTATTATTATTTTTAATACAACTTTTAAATTTTCAAGACATCTTTTTTAATTTCCAATACAGTTTTATTCATTTTTAATATAACTTTGCTAATTCTCAATGCACGTCATGGCTTCTCATCCTACATGCAAATATGATTTAAAAATCTTACATAGTTTGGAACACCCTTTAAACTCCAATCCTAATACAAACTTCTTTATTTTCAATATTCAAATAGTTAATAAAGATTCATTTTATTTATCGTGTTTAGAATCACTTATAATATTATGAAAACTCTTTATTTTTCTAATGTCGTTATATACGGGCCTCCTCTATAAATATATAAAATCAATGTAATAAAATAATTTAATACTAAATATCAATTTTTAAGTAATATTTTCAACATCTAAACCATATAAAATATCATTATTTTATAAATAAACAATTATGAAATATTACTGCATTTAAATATGTACATGAATGAATCTAAGTATCTTCTTAATTTACACAAGAAGTTAAATATTTTTAAGCAAATATGGCCTGTAAACAAATTTAACACTTTTCATATGTAAACAAATGATATTAAATACAACGAATGAATTCAATTTTCATCAAATATCAAAATTTTAAAATTTAAAGGGATTATGGCTCATTTGTTAATCCCTAGGAAACATCCATCCAAAGTGGGGACATATAAGCAAGCCCATTCATTTTCTTTTTTGTTGTGCTTAAAATTATTTTTTAATCATCATTTGATTTTATATACAAAGGGTATGTTTGGCAAGCATAAAACTTTTTCAACTAGAACTTTTCAATAAAAACTTTTCACTCTCAATAACTACCATATTTTTAATTATTTATTCATATTTTCATATACAATTACTCTACTTTTTAATTATTTCTATACAGATATCTATATAACCAGTTTATCTATTTAATTTTATTCTCTTTACTTCTTATTGTCACCTCTATCATATTACATTATTTTCTTCTGATTTAAAAATTTATACGCAAAAAATTATTGATCAAAATTTTTTTTACTTTCCAAACATACCTAAAGTATTAAGATGAGAAACATATAATTACCAGGATAAGTATGCTTGTTATCTCTCCCTACTTATCATAGGTGAATAACCTAATAGAAAAGGCCATCCATTTTTCTTGATTACCATTTATTTTAACTTGCTATTTACCTTTCTCTAAATACTAAAAGGACCAAAAAAAACTTTATAATTTTTTAAGCCATTGGTTAGCAATGCTTGAAAGTGAGATGCATGCTCATTTATCCATTTCTTCTCATATGTATTTTGGTTATCTTGGGAGTATGAGAATGGACACATGGATTGTAGAATGTAGGATGTAGGGATACATATAATAATACATATGGGATAAAGTGAAAATAAAATAAAAAATGGTGTAGTTGAAAAAAATTTGAAAAAATGATTAAAATATAAGAACAAAAATGAACAAAAATAGGATAATTAAGTTATTAATAGTGACTTTTGCATTCTCCATTCTCCATTCACATTTTCACATTACCAAACACTCAAGGGTCCATTTGTTTGGAGACAAATCAGAAGGGGAATGACATTCAGTATTACTTACCTAACAATCCTATTTTTTTAAAAAATTTTGACTGTTATATCTTGATCATTTTCTCATATGTATAACTATTTTTACTTTATTATACTCATTCCATTCCCCATCTCCTGTGGATAAACGAGTGTGTACTACTCCTTTACTCTCAATTCCATTTTGACGGACATTTTTTGTTTCTTTAATTGCTTAATTAAATAATCTTCATACCGTTTTGAAATCGTTAACTACACTTGCATTGAAAAGCATATTTCATTATGATATTTTTATCCAATTTGACAGTTGAAAATTGAATTTATATTTTTAAATAAATTTTTTATAACTTGCGTTGTGAGGACAGTGTGTCATTTGAAAATTTTATGCAAAAGACTTATTGTAGTTTTTGTATAACTAACCAACCCTGTAAGTTTGAAAATGTAGTTTTTGTATAACTAACCAATCCTGTAAGTTTGAAAACTAGTAGATTGGGTCTTCAGGTTTAAAGCTTTGAACCATAGTAAAATTAACCTCTAAGTTTGACCACTTTTAATGCGGTTTTTCCTAATTATGTATCTTGCATTTGAGCATAAAGCCCGTTAGCTTATGACGTTTAAGAACCAGCTCAAGACGTTCACCTCTCTTTCGTTCTCTTTTACAATATTATCTTCATCTGTCAACATACATCGACATCGGTATCACTTTGTTTAGCTAAAATTGTAGAAATTGCATATATGGAGAGTGGCTTTCTTGGACAAGTCTCCAAAATGACTTAAAATTTTGAGTCTTAGTAAAATAAATAATATTAAATATAACAAATAAATCAGCTATATAAACTTACAGGGTATCTAAAGAAGCATTTTCACGGCAAGAATAAAACTTTTCTCTGTGAAGCCTCTCCCCCACTAGAATAAAACCTCCTGACCCCTGTCATCACCTCAAGAAGCATTTTCACGGCAAGAATAAAACTTTTCTCTGTGAAAACTCTCCCCCACTAGAATACAACCTGCTGACCCCTGTCATCACCACTGTATGAAACTGAGTTCCACTGAAGACGTAGAATCTAGCAGCAACAAGCAAAGTTAAAGGAATTGAGACTCACGCAACCACGGCTTTGAAAAGCAGAAAAATCCAGTTTTCCTTCAAACAGTACGCACTGCGTATCGACAAAACCAGTTTGCATTGCATATTAGAAAAACCACTAAAGTAGTCACTCTTACAGGCCAGCTGAACTAATGAACAAACGACGACGATAAACGACGGATGTTTTTGACTTTTCATCAGTATGTTTGCAGATGGGCGTGTTTGTCAACATATAAAAGTATAAAAAAGAAAATCTCATTTTTTTCCTTACATCTTTTGATATAATTTTATATATCAATTGTCTAATTATTCTACTTTTTAAAATTTAACCATGCACTGTTTTGCTTATAAATTTTTTTTTACCATTCCTACTTTTACTTTTACATTTTTTCAAACGGATTCTAAATAAGCTAACGTCACCGACACACAGAAAAGATAAATCTGAAAACGTTGTAACTAAATAGTTGGTTGGAAAGGGGATGAAATGAGTATAGAATGAAATTTTACGTTTCTAAAATTTTTTTTATTCTCAATATGTGACAACTTAAATTTTACAATTTTTAATACTACTTTTTTTAGTCAAGCTGTGTTTCGTAAATTGATAAAATTTTTATATGAAAAATTTTTGGTGTAAAAGTTTTCTAAATAAGAAAATAATATAATATGATAAGTGTAATAATAAGGAATAAAAAAAAATAAAATTAAAATAGATAAGTTAATTATATGGATAGTTGTGTAAAATTAATTGGAAAGTCAAATAATTTATATAAGAAAATGTAAATAAATAATTTAAAAAATATGACAGTTATAGAAAATGAAAATTTTTATCTTAAAATAAAAACACACCTTCAACAAAGTAATTTTCCATATCCATTACACCTTAAATAAAACTGTTGATGAAAAATTAGTGTTGTAAAAAATTTTAAAATTCAAGAAAATAACGTTATATAATAGGATGGTCTCAAAAAATGTGATATGATAGAAAATAGTAAAGAGTAAAAAGAATACAATTAAAATAAATAAATTAGATGTATGAGTAGTTGTGTAAAAAATTATTGAAAAGTATGATAGTTGCATAAGAAGTAGTGAAGAAATAATTATAAAATACAATAGTTATAGAGAGTGAAAAATTTTAGAGTGTATTTAGCAATATGTAAAAAAATGTTAAGTTAAAATTTTTTTACTTTTCAAAATTATCTTATTTTTAAATTATTTCTTTATATCTTCCTATATAACTATTTTACTTTTTAATCATTTCTACACGACTATATATACAACTACTTATCTATTTTAACTTTATTTTTTACTCCTAATCATTATTCCTATTATATTATATCATTTTCTTTTAATTAAAAAAATTTTATAGTAAAACTTTCATTCAAAAGCTCTATAGCTTCTTAAACACATTTTTAGTTTAAAAAGTTTTATATGTTAACAAAAACTCTCCTAATCTTTTCATCCTATCCCTATTCTATTCTAACCTACTAAACTAGCAATCCCGAATATATGTTCATTACAAGTCTTATTGAAGTCAATATCTTTTGGCCATTCATGGATTGATCCACCATGTGGAGAACCTACAATTTGAGTATGAAGGTGCAATCCACATGCAACCTAATTATAGTGCATTTTTCAACAAAAGATATAGTTCATTCCATTGCAAAATATGCCCTATACTCATTAGAATGCTATAATATTTTATATAATCATTTTTCTATATAAAAATCATAATTTAAATGGTTTAGACGCTCAAACTACAACTTCACAATTGATATTTATATCGAATTACTTTATTACTTTTATTTTGTTCTATTTTAAGATGGGAATATATGCGTGTTTGATTTGGATAAAAATTAGCGTAATTTTAGAGTAAATAATTTTAAATACAATAAGTGAGGTAAATGCCAATTTTATGATTAAATAGACCCCATTTGTAGAAGAATGCACCTACATCAGAGTGTAGTCCGAATGTACATTAGTATTTTTCAACATCTAAACTATCTAAAATATGATTTTTTATATAGATAAATTATTATATAATGTATTAGTATATTTTAATACACGTGAGGTCCATATTACAATGGATTATATAGTAATTATGGTGCAATCCATTTACACATAAATTGTTATTTTATATTTATATATACACAATCTATTTGAAAATGAGCTCCACGTGTATCAGAATGAAAAAAAAATCATGTTTGAGATATTTAGATATTGAAAATATAATTTCAAAATTAACATTTATATTAAACTATTTTATTACATTGCTTTTATATCATTTTAAGATAGTTCTATAAACACATTTGATTTAAATGAAAATTAATTATACTACTAAAATAAGTAATTTTAAATAAAATGATCAAGCGAAATTGATGTTACTTTTATAATCAAGTGGCCCCATTTATAATCAAGTGGCCCCATTTACACCAGTCTGCACCCTAACTATGTTTTAGACCGAATGATCTTAGTATATATGTATATATATACGTGCCAAATGAAGCAAAAAGAAAAAGTGACAACACATCCTGACCTCGGGCAACAATATTTTCCACTTCATTTGGCCTTCCAGATGGACAACTAGCTGTGCTCCCAGCAAATTCAGTATCTTTTGATATCAAAATTTTCTGCACTATGTAGAAGAAAGGTTCGCTCTTCGGGTACACGGGTTCCGAGAGTGCATGTTGAAGTTGGCCTCAACACTTCATTGGCTATGAAAATAAGGCCAATCACTGGAAAGGAGGATGAGGAAACAGAGGAATAATGGGAAATTCAAAAATATAGGATTTCATCTGCAAAGATATCAAACTCGGACGATATAGTAGTCTAGCTATTGTTCAAACTTAAGGGCGAATCCGCTGTCTCCCATACTCAGAGGCCGGACCTCTCCAAGAAAATGGAACAGCTTCGACAGATGGGTCTAAATGACGAGGACTTCACGGTCCTCACCTGAGGTGAAATGCATTCAAAATCTTAGACGTTGCCGTAGAAAATCTTTGAGTGGTTGATAGTTTTTGCGATTGTGAAAAACTGGGTGGATGTTCAAGAAGACTGAAAACGAAGGAATCGAAGGAGGCTAAAAGAGAGGATGGAACTGGGGAACAGATCGATCAGCGGCCAAGCCAATTGGTTTTATCTTCCTATAATTTGCTCAGCAGAGATGATCTAAGGCAAATCAAGTGGATCCTAGTAATTCACTTTCTCATGATCTTGCTCTTGATGCATGCGCTTGTGAGTCAGATATGTCAGCTTGGAGTTCGACATGATCTTCCTTCTTTTCTTTTATTGCAAAAAGAACATCACCCAAACAGGATAAATTGCTAGCCCGCAGATGGCCGAATTGTTCAACAGCAAAAGTACCAATCTCAACACAGTTAATTAGTAGATCTGGAGTCTCTTTTTTGGCGGTCAGCGGTTCGACTGCTCTTTAAGACCTGAGAAAGAGTGAGAAATTGATGGCTCATGATTCTTCGCCGATCGATGAAAACGTTCATTGTCAAACACAATCAAAGGATCCCCCCGCTGATCTGCCGATGAAGTCAACTGTCTACCAATTTTAGGAATCTCTCCGCCACATCCGCCGGCGGCGGCGGAAGGTATTTTCAAGAAAGAACACCCGAAAATAATAATAATAATAAGTGGATAATTGGAAAAAAAGAAACCAACCTCATGATGATATACAACAAAAAGTGAATAATTTACAAGGAGAAACCAACCTCATCTACAGGTATGCAACATTGATTGAAACAGTGGAACAGATCAACGCATCACCGGAGAAAGCGAAGGAGAAATCTAAGGGGGCAAAAAAAAAAAAAAAAAAGAAAAGAAAAGAAAAAGAAAAATCCATAACTCTTGATTCTACGCCGTCCCGGGCTGGGGCAGGCGCGGAGGATGGGATGTGAAGGGCAGACTCCGTAGAATAAGAAAGCGCATCCGCCTGGGAAACGGCGCCTCGTGAAACAGCTGCTCCAGCACCCTCGCCAACAGCACCGTGTATTCCTCTAAAAGCTCCGCCACGATCGCCACCAAAATCATTTTCCCGATTCTTCTATCTCCTCTGTGTGTCTCTGTCTTTCTCTCTTCCTCTCCCCCCACCGAATATATTATATCATTATATATAATACGCAGCTCCGGAAATAGAGAGCCGGTGGCACTAGATGAGAACAAACAGCCTCAACCGGCGATCCCTTTAAAACTAGATATTTGTATTAAAAATTCCGTGGGGCGAGACCGCGACTTAGAGCGGCAGGGTTCCAGTGTGCTCCGCCGGATTACACGTGTGCCAATCTTATAGTGACACGTGTCTCTGGATTGTCTCCTGCCAAAAGCGACGCCAAGAGCGTCTGGTAAGCTGGGGCGCCTTCCAGTCCTTATCCGGATTGCTTTTGTAGCCTTTGTGGCAGATGCAAATATATATAAACTCTGGTTAGTTTGCCACCGTCTTACTTTACGTTCCGCCCCGATCGAGCCTCTCGTTTTGAATTTTGAAATATCCATGGCCTCGCCTTATCCTTTCTCCAAAGGCGTCCCGATCTTTGGCATGTCGATATTTTCTGGATTCGCTGGAAACGCTGTGCTTTTGACTCGCACAAAAATCTATTGTAAGTTGTTAAGAAACAGATTCTATCACCGGCTGGGTAATCATTGTATAAATCAAATACCTTTTCTCTTCTTTTCAACATTTCTATGTTCATCATGTGTTAAGACACGGTAAGTAGCCGCTCATTTCTTAACTGATTTTGTTTTTATTTCTTTCGTGGGCTGCCAAGAGTGGTGGGACAATCTCCTTCGTATTATTTTGAAAAAATTTTATACAAATAATTTTTTGACAATAAATTACTTAGACTCTCTTATCCTATCCTCCCCTCTAAGTGCAGAGGAGAGAGGACAGGGTGCATCCTTTTCATCGAAAAAAAAAAGTTTATAAGAAACAGTGTTTCATTGGTGGCGGGTTATTTAATTAGAAAACACACACGCACGTACGCACGCACGCACGCACGAATCATACGGAGAGCAAATGTCCACACAAGGCTCGAACATCTAATGCGCTGCAAACTCTCTCTAAAATGAATAATTCGGAAAAAAAAGGTTAACGTCCCATCATCTACATGCACCACAAACTTCAGATTTCTTTTGACAGCAGGCGGGTTGTCTAGCATGTTATAATTGTAAAATGATGACAGATCATTTCGGCTGAGCACTCCGTTCGCATGAATCCACGTGTTTCTTGATATTTCTATATTTTATGCTTAATCACGCAACTTGCTTGCTTAATTATGCAGCAGTTGATTTTCATTCCTTATTCTTTTCTCTTTTTTTTTTCATCTAAATTTTTAGTGGGTTGCGGCAAAAGGACTGGCATCATTTACAAAAAGTGTTCATTGCTTAGATGCCCTTAAGCAGCTGATGTGATTGTGTGTAGAGTAACCTAAGGGGGAAGTTCAGAATTCATGCTCTGCCTTTGAAATACATATCCTTAAATACTTAATTATTTGAAGTGGGTTACACAATAAAAAATTACAAAAAAAAAAAGCTTGGTGGCCCCCGATGATCATAGAAATTATTTTAAAATTTTCATAATTATTTTTTTACAGATGTATAGGTTTAATCTAAATCTTGTCCATATGAAAGTTAATATTTTTTGAATTTTTAAATATTTTTATTTTTGAAAATCAACAAAATAAGCACATATAGTTAATAAGGAATAAGACCTAAGTGAGGCATCTATTAAAAAAAATTAAAATTGCTGTATAAGAAATGGACCACAGAATAACAAAAATTAGTAGCAATTTTCTTCAAATGCTTGGAGATGCTTGATGTAACTAAGTCTCTTATGCTATAGACATCGGGGCATTAATTGTCACTATTTTCTTAACTTATAAGATGGTAGGAAAATCGTTCTTCCATGGATATTCAATAATTAAATGTTAAATGTAAAGCCTTCCCATTAAATACTTACACAATGACAAACGATTTATCGGATTAGAGAAGGCAAATTGATTACTTGAAGGAATGAGATATTAATCCTTTCTATTCTAAAACTATTTTTTTCTCGATAAAACACAAACTCTAAAATAATAAAATAATCTAAACTGATATCTAAATGTTGAGTAGGCAGTAACATGCCTCAAGTACATCTATTTTGGTAGCCAACTTGTTCAACTCTAAGAATAATTTTTCAAGTGATAGTTATAAAAAGTTAAAAATTTAAAATTGAAATATTTTTTGTGTAAATAAATACTCCTTAAAATTTTTTTCTATCTATAATTACCCTATTTCAATTAATATTTCACTTTTTTCTACATGACTATAATAATTTTTTATTATTTCAACACAACTATCCATATATCTAACCTATCTATTTTAATTTTATTCTATTTACTCCTCATCATTACCCATATTATATTATATAATTTTTTTCTAATTCAAAAACTTTTACATAAAAATTTTATTATTTCTCAAACACACCATCAATAAAATTTTTAATTTTTAATATAATTTTTTCTTTTTCATTTAAATTTTCTTATTCTTAGTAATACGCACGATTATATTTTCATATAATATGTATGGTACTTTGGCTTGGTGCTCGGAGTTCCTTATGCAACATAGGAGTGTTGCTATGCTTTGTCAATCGGGTATTTTGGACAGAGGTTTGGAGGCCCGCTGGTCGAAACCGCTGATGGATTTTTTTAAGATAAATGTTGACGCTCGCTCTCATGGGGATAGAAGTATCTTTGCTTGTGTTGCGATTTTGAGGAACTCGCAAGGCGCATTTGTGGCGGCAAAAGGCTGAAAATGGAAGGGCGGAGCGGATTCGTTATTTATGGAGGCAACGGCTTTTTTGCTAGGTTTGAGGTGGGCTTCTCAAATTAATGCAACATGTGCTCAAATGGAAACTGACTCCTTCATCCTGTGTAACTATCTGTCGAATAACGACCTCATTTCCTTCCCTGCGGGTTTGGTTATTGCTGAAATTAGGGCTATCATCACTGCAATTGACTCTTTCTCGGTTCATCATGTCCTTCGGTAAGGAAATGCTGTTGCTCATTTCTTAGCCGAAGTTGTTTTAGTTTCTCATGGGAATTACCAGTGTTGGTAGGGCGATCCCCCCCAAGCTATACGTGAAAAAATTTATAAAGACAATTTTTTGGCTATAAATAGATTGGATTACTCTAACTCTAATCCCCATAATCCTGTAAGGGAATAGGGTTAGAGTGATTCTTTTTCCATCAAAAAAAAAAAAAAACTTGACGGGCATTGACTCATTCATTAATTTGACTTCTGACTTCTGATCGGTTTCCAGTGCCATCCCTATTTTGTTAATCTCTAGAAATTTGCGTGCACCCTCCAGTGCACTGTGTCAACATCCTTTAATGAAACGAGACCGTTATTTCATGCGCTCGGGTGCACTTAGGCATGGTGCACTCAGTGCAAATACCCATTATTTTTATTTTTTTGAAAAATTTTTAGAAAATTTTTTACACAACCATTAATATAAGTGTATTTAAACATGTGTATCAATTTTTTTTATCATTTTTATAATTTTAAATTACTAAAAATGCTACTTATTTTGAAAATTTCGAAAAAAATCTTCAAAAATAGTAAAAATCGATACACATATTAAATATATTTTGATTAATAGTTATTTTTTAAAAATTTAAAAATAAAAAATGGATTAAATGCACCCACATGCTCCGAGCCCAAGTACACTTGAGTGTATTTAGGCTTAACCGAATGAAATACGCAAGCATGAATATGTAAATGTGGGAAGAAAACAGCCTATTTAATAGTTTATTTTAGATTTTTTTACTATTTTTAATTGATAATTGGGAACTTATTGTCTCTCAATTGAGCTTAATTGTAAATGAAGTGAGGTGTAATATTATACAACCTATTAAAAATAATTAAAATGCTTTTGTGTTTAAAAATTGAAATAAATTTATGTACAAAATAATAGAACTTTAAAAATATTTTTGACCTGTCGGTCTAAAATGATCAGACGCGGGTGATCTTTAACATCCGTCCTTGTATTTCTGTTCGATTCTTATTAGAAAATGGAAATAATTTTGTTTCTGATCAGCATGCTCTAAGGGCAATGCACGACTCTAAGTCAGTTAAAATTAATATGAATAAAAAAAATACTCCTAGTACTTATAATCTAAAATGATAAATAATAAAAATTGTACGATCATAAAAGTTAAAAAAAGAGAGTTAAAATTAGTAAAGCAAAAGAAGTCATGAATAAATTAGGCAGCCAAAACATCCTTATCTACATTTGTGCTTGGTAATAGAATAAAGAGGCGAAATTTCTTTCGTTCCTCTTTTCATCTCCTCTAATTAATGAAGAGCATAATACCATATTTGTGATGGAATTTATGGAAACAGGTTTGCAGGTAGACTGCTGTCTATCTGAATTGGAATTGTTGCTCAGCCTGTACAAACGAAAAAATTATAAATAAATAAAGAGCTATGGTTTGCAAGCAAGAAGTGTGCCGCTAGGAAATGTGCCGGGTGGCAATCACGACGCCTGCCAAAGGGGCTCTTTGGGTTCGAATAGGTGACTGTGTATTGGTAGCTTTGTCTTCCGTACTGTACTGATGGAGAGCAAGTCTCTGCTCTCTAATGAGCTTAGGTAAAACTTGTTGTTTTTAATAAGGATAGGTGAGGAGTTTGTAGTCTTCTATATGAATAATAGGCCTAATTATAATATAAAATATTATATTGTACAATGTCAACAGAAAAAAATTAAAAAGTGTAATAAAAACAATCTTATCATTTGATGTGTTGGTCACAGCTCTGCTATTTACATATTTATTTTTCCTCCCTACAAGAATCAAACACAATTCTTCAAGAGATTTTACGCCACATTATCGGCATATATCGTAGTCAGTTAAAATTAAACTGCATTCAGATAGTGTGTAATCAATCTCTCCCCCTATTTTGGTTAAAATTCCATATATTGTGTTGTACATGTCTAATGTTTCCTTGCAAAAGTTACCTATGGTCGTTGCCTCTCTGTCCTTAACGCCTCCTCTTCCCCAGGTTTCTGAATCCCATAATATGAAAATATACACGGTCATGATATCCATCCATGCTCAACAACAACGGCATGATTTTATCCATGGCCCAGGCCCACCATCCCTCTGAAATTTCAGGCCCTAGATGCAGCCAAACCTTCCCACAACAAGAAACCAAGACTGACTGAAGAAGACCTTGTATTACACATATGTGACTCAAAGGCTCAGCTATTTGTGGGTGCTCTTCTTCCTCAGCATGCCCCCAAATCTTCCAAGCAATGCTCTTTTCTTCTTCTGCTTTGCATCCAAGCTTCCGGACTCTGTTTCATCATATATACTTCCCTCGATGGGCTCTAAATCATAGAAATGAACCTCGTCGAGGATCACTGCGGATGCAGCTCTGCGGTGGGCCATGATGGGGGCAGGCCGATGATCATCATCATGCTCCGGTATTGTATCAAATATAGACCCTTTAGCGTCTGAATCATAATCGTCGTCTTTGGTTCTGTTTGAAGGTTTCGGGGTTTCAATTTCTGCAGGTGGAACAGTCCTTTTCAATGGCCCTGATAGGAACCTCCTACTCCTCCTGGCACGACGTTCGCTCATGGTGCTGGTTTTCTTCAAATGGTCGGACTCGCCGGAGGCTACGGTCTCGGGAGGCTGCTGACCCGGTGGGTCAGTGGCAATCTCAGTTTCTACCGTCAATGCCGTGGACGCCGCAGCTGCTGCCCCTGCTGCCGCCCCGGCCCCCACACCTACTTTGTTCTGGAGACATTCATTCTCAATTTTTACTCTCTCCATCATACTCCCCATCTGTGATAGATTGTCCTTGAGCTGCGAATTCTCAGTCGCAGCGAATTCCGCTGCTTCTTTTGCTACTGAGGCCTCATGCATTGCCTGTTTCAGCGCCTCCCGCAACCTGGTATTTTCTAGCCTCGCTGCCCTAGTGGTGTCCTCAGTTTCTCTCTTCGCTTGTTCCAAAAGACCTTTGTATTTCTCCTCTGTTCTCATCAACCTCAGCTTGTACCGTTCCACATCCATCCCTGCTTTCTCCACCGCCTCCTCAGCCGAACCGAGACTCTCCTTGGCCTGATTCGCCTCGGTCGTCACTTCTTTCAACGCCAGCGCCAAACCATCCATCGCCGTCTTGCTCTTCTCCTCGGCTTCCGTTGATAATCTCAGTTCGTTTCTTAGGAAATGCATCTCTTCGCTCAGACCACGGGCATTCAACTGCGCCTGCCTCTCCCTCTCTTCAGCTTGAGCCAGATTCCGTTTTGCTAATTGGAGCTCGGATTCGAACAACTCCACAGTCTCTCTCACCGAGTTCGTCTCAAGCTTCGCCAGCTCAAGAGACTTATCAGATGCACTTATAGCCCGATTCCTCTGATTGACGGACGCTTCCAAGCTTTTGATGCTGTCATGAAAAGAAGCAATCTCAAGCTTGGCTTCTTCCAGCGAGATTTTGGACTTCTCCAACTGTTTTGTCTGAGAAACGAGTGATTCGAAGGTTTTGGCTTCAGATTCTCTTGCTTCGGCCAATTCCTGTTCGAGTTTTGTTATTCTGATTGAGCTGACAGTCAAGGGATCGGGCGCATTAGGCTCGAGGAAGGGTTCGCCGTCGTTGGTTAGCTCCAATTTCAGTTTCTCTATGCACAATTCGCTTTCAAGAGAAGTGACCTCTGCCTTCAGCGCCCTTTCAAGATCAAGCAGAGGCGCCATGTCGTTGCCGAGGCTGGATTGAGAAGCCAGTCCGGAATTAGCCCGGCTTAAAGGCACCTTCACAGATTCCAGCCTCATCAACACCTCCTTCACTCTCTTGCTGTTGGCTTCCGCTACCGTCCTCGCCGCCTCCGCCTCCCGATGAGCGGTCTTTTTGTCTTTGAGAGCGCAGGACAGCTCTCGATTCAACCGATCCAGCTCTTGGGTTGCTGATGCAAGAGCCTGCGCATCGAGACTGCGCTCTGTCTGCATCGCCTCCAGCTCGAGTTGCCACGCCTGCTCTCTCTTTTGGGCCGATTCAACGCTAGCCTGCTCCAATTCTTTCACCCGGACCTTCTCCGCCTCCCACCCATCTTCCGCCTTCTTCTGAGCTGCCAGAGCCGTTCTGAATTTTGCATTCTCTTCATCTACTTGCTTTTTCGCCTCTTCCAGTTCCCAGAGAATCTTGGATTTCTCTTCGTCGCTCGCCGCCAACTGATCCTTCAGTTTCTTTATTTCTTCTTGAAGCTGCGCTAGTTGGTGTTGCATTTCCACTCCCCTGGCTTGCCGCCTCTATGTCAAAACGTTGAAAACCAACCATTTAGAATAATCCAATTCAGTCGATTGCAGATTTTAATCCACCAACGTTAAAATAATCATATGAATATATTACGAACGGCGATATAAATATATTACTGCTATATCCTTACTCATCAGATTTGTTTGAACTTATTTTCGTTAAGGGAATGTCCGTTCCTTTGTAGCCTAATGGGAGGAGTGGACGATTGGGGAATACCTCAATGATGGCGTTTATCTTTGCGGACGAGCTCCGGCCAAGATGCTTGGGTGTTGTGTCGGCATCCGCATCCGTAGTGATTATGCCATTGGATAGTTTAAGCGGTAGCTGCTTGTTGTTGTAAAAAGGAGGAGGAGTAGATGCCTTTTGTGCCATCTCAGAAGGCCCTACACTAAAGAAGCATTCGAACCCCCAAAAAGTAAAAAATCAAGGAAAACGATCAGAAACAGAATCCAATATCCAGGAATTTACAATGCTACTTGACTACTTATATATCTATGGATTATAGGATAACGCATCAAGGGGAAAAAAAAATTGGAAAAAGCAGGAACCCAATATGGAGAGGAAATCCAATTCATGTTACAGGATTACATGACTTATCAGAAAACAGAATAATCTTTTTTTTGAAAAAAAAAAAAACCAAAAAACGAGAGAGAGAGAGAGAGAGAGAGTGAGAGATAACAACAAAAAAATCTATAAAAACCAGATTCGATTGGCCTAATAACCAAACAGAAGCGAAAAACGAGTTCGTTACGTTGTACCATATATCATGATATACCTGTCTTACGCAACCGAATTCTTAATAAAATAAAAGAAAGGAAACGACTCAAGGGAAGAAGAACGGGAAAACCAAAATATAGAGGAAAAATCCAACTCGAAAAATGAAAACTTTGTCAGAGAGAAGATCAGAAAGGAGGGGAATTTAAGATACCGTGGTCCGTGAGGCTGCATGCTTTGAAGATTCCAGGCTGCTGGCGTTTGCCTGTTGATGGAATCTTCTGTGAGTTGTTTTGTCTGGTCTGCGAAACGCGTAGGGAGGGAGGGAGGGAGGGGAAGAAAGGGATACTGGATTGAGAGAAATGGAGGCTTTTCCGGACTTCTCCTGTGCCCAGACCTCACGACTGAGTCTAAAAATAGCAGCGGGTTATTTTTGAGAATTTATTTTCCTTGATGACAGAGAAAGGGCAAGAAAAGGGTTAAGAGAGGGATGACGGATGAGAAGCGATAGTCTCATAAATGCCTCCCAAAGCAACCGGATGTTCGTCAAATAAATAACATCTTATTCGCGTGATTACGTTACACTAGCCTTACGAGTTTTCGAGTCTTTCGACCCTTCCGAGGACGTAACGGATACCGGTCCAGCGCCCTCCCGCCGTCCACCCACCGGTTGTTAATTGGGACTATCAATGGACTAATGGTTCGGTGGTGCGAAGTAATACATCAAAATGCTACCCTTTTTTCTCTTGCTTGTCGTTTTATTAAAAACAAGATGGTAGTCAAGTTTTACTTTATTCCGGGCTGTTGGTGCTCGGGTGCCACGCCTGTGGGTGTGGGCTGTTGGTGCTCGCCAGACGTAATGTCGGCATGTGTCGGGTTCGTAATTGGGCTCGGAAGTTTTATCTTCCACTTATTATTTGGGAGATCTTTACACTTAAAAGCTTATAATCTCCCTCTTAACGAGAATAAGAATTGTCGTAGAACTTAATTATAAAAAAATATGTT
>JAXCLR010000050.1:76586317-76611092 GCA_035584095.1 Annona squamosa
AAATCAAAAATAAGTTTTTAGGAACGAAAGATTTCATTTTATTTACTTTTCATTCGAGCCCCTTATTGTTTTTATAAGTATCATTACTTTTATTATTTTAGAAATTTGTATGAACAAAAGCTTAACTAGCATTGATTATATGTGTAATTTATTAGCCCGATTTCTTACCCGAACCGAACCGATTTGATGTGGGTTTAAGTAGGGTTGAAAGTAGAGTTGGGTTGAAATTTTACAATATGAGTTAAGATTACATTTGTCCAAACCCGAGTCAACCCAACCCAATTTACACCCCTGCTCGCCCGCTCGACTCTTTTCGAGTACTGGACACCACGATCGAGATTCTGCACTTGCATTGCAAGCATCCAATGCATCCAAAGCATGCGGGCCGCAAGGCTTCCGATGTTTCCTCAAACACAACCGTCGGATTAGCGTCACTGGCAAGTTTGCCCGATACAATACAAGCTTAGGCCTTATTCCGCTCGGTAATTAGCCTTTATCGATTTCATGCCTTTATCAAATTCTCATGCCTGGAAATTCGGTGAAAATGCCATCATTGTCCGCACTTGCTTTCCCGAGGCCGCGTTTTCGGGCATCATTCAGCCCGCACGCTGATGTATGTAGAATAATCTTTTTCCTAAGATCTACCAATATGAGTATTGGTGTGCGCGCACGAAGTGACTTATTTAACATTATTTGACTCTGTAAAAAATGTTCGCAATGCCGACTAGCAGTCAGCTTTATTATTTTACTTATTGATACTTTACTTCTGCCGGTAATGGAAATGAAAATCAAGTACCAAGCATTTATTATTATTATTTTTTTTTGATGGAGAAGTACCTTGCTTTGTTCGTGCAAATTCCACAAACACAAGGAACGATACCTTTCCATCATGAGATTCTTGCGCCACAAAGTCTCATGCTTCAATGATGAAGCGTGTTAATATAAGCTAGGTAAAGGGTCCAAATCGCAATCCTATATATGACGCTTAAAAAGAACAGAACAGAACAGAATGCCATCAGATACAGGGCTGGCCATGGAATCCTCAGCGGTCCATCCAAATGGTGCAACGGAGGCTTTTTACCTGGATGAGTAGGTCGAAAGCTTTGTTTATGTCCTTGGAGTCCACCTCGTGCGTTATCAAATCATCCCATTGGAGCTCCTCCAAGTACCCGAAATACGTACAAAATATTCAAAGAAACAAAAGTGCTGGTTTTAGGAGATGAGAGAGTCAATGAAAGATACCTTGTCCATGTACCGTTTCACAAGGAGTGGCAGATCAGACTTGGGTTTGATACCACCTAGCAACGTACCAATTACGCTTCTACCCATTATCAAATCGCTAGAGCTGAAGCTTACGGGCGAGCCGTGCATTTCCGCACCTAAGATTATGGTTTTACCCCAACCCTGTCAGGCCATAGAAACAAATTAAGAAATTACTAATCACTGGAACTATTATAGTATTATTTCAACGGTCCAACTGCAGTCTGCATGCATCGGCATTCTAGCCATAAACCCTGGGCATATTTGGTAAGGTGAGAATAAAAATTGGGAAGGAAGAAGCCAAAAAGTCAACATATTAATTACCATTCTATTTTTTCTTACCAAGGGAGTGCAACGCGGTTAGTACCAGACATGGAAATATTCTTCCATGGTTTGGAAACTTGATTTGTAAGTAAGACTTCAAACGAACAATAAAAAATTATTTTTTACTTCAATATTTTAATTAGTTTATTATATTTTTCTTATATATATTCTGTTTATTTTACTCTTTTTTGGCTTTTTCTCATTCTTACTCCTTCACATTCTCACGTTACCAAATAGACCCATCAATGTCATTGCCAGCAAGCAAATGGATGATCGGGATTTGAGACAGATGTGAATCCGACTGCTAAATTTTGAAAGCATCCTCCAAGTGCGCATTTGGTGACCTGGACCTTGTTCGTCCGGTTTCTGACCCAAGAAAGTCTCACTTGCGGATCGATCATTTCTAGGCTGTGGTGGGCCTTGAATGTGGAGAAACGAAACCAACCGTTCGGCTTCTGTCAAATGCATCAGCCATTAACGACGCCAACCCGACTCACTCAAAAGAGTAATCGGCGCCTCCTCCAGTCGTTTCTTTAATCAACTAATATGTCAAAACGATAACAAATGTTTTTGAAGAAACAAAGTTCGCTGCTAATGAATCATTCATAACTAGTAATATTTCTTTTTTTTGTCAAAATGGTGGAAGTGATTACCTCGCTGATACGTTTTCAGTTACAGTCTTTCTGATTAACGAAATGGGTCATTCCAAATTTCTTTCTTGCATGAACAAAGGTAAATCGTCCTTAATATTCACGATTGAAACGAAGTATGGCTCTGGGAATTTTGTCTGGAATGTAGGACGTCTAACTAGGTTGACACAGCCCTCAGAAATTAAGCAACGAATCACTGAAAAGCGACCACTGACTAGTGATAAACACACCGATGGACGACAAATTAAGATGGGTGACCTACCAAGCACAAATTTCTCTGGATTTAACTCCACACAGATGATTATTGAAGCTCCACAGAATCTTGCTCCCTCTGCAACCTGCAGTTTTAAATACATCGATTTGATTGTTTTTTAATCTTTAAGCTGCCAGATGGATTAAAATATAGAAGTTTGCGACTTTACTACTCCAAACCAACTAATTATTCATAGCTAATATTTAATTGTAATTAAAAATATCTAATACAATTAATGCAATTAAATACACATTGTATGTAACCAAAAATTAATAATATGAAGTAAAATCTACAACAAATTGTCAATGATCGAACAGAATTAAGGAAATTAATCTAGCAATATAATTGAAGCAGTCGTCGAATATTTGATTTACCTAAAAATTTAAAAATTATTGAGTAGCGAGTAACTTAAAAATAAAATTTTAAATATTAAACATTTAAAGTTATAATGTGTGGAGCCCAACGCCGCAGTGCAGTCGATGCTCACGTTTAGCAGTATGCCAGGATGTCCTGGTTTCGATCCGGGTTGGGAGCATGGTCTCCCATTTTCAGGGACATTGCACTCCGCCGTTTAGTTTACATTTGTGGAAAACATTGAGAAAAATACAAATCAGATGAAAGAGTTGTAATATATGAGACATAAAAAAAAAGTTATAATGTGTGGTGTGATTAGATTTTCAATCCTCACAAAAATGTGGAGTGGGTCCATAAAACACTATTACATCGGAGCAAAACAATTTGATAATTACTAATTGTTGGCTTTGGGCTAAACAGTGTGGAATAAAATCACCCTTCTGTGACCTTTTCAAAAAACACAAACTTAAAATTATTATAGCTCAAGCCACTGGGGGTTCCACCCTAGTCGGAACATCCTCGTTAGATATATGAGAGGATAAGTGTTCAATTCTTGGTGAATGCGTTCAAGTATTTATTTATCGATAGTATGTCCGAGTTTAATTTAGGTGGGATTTGAACTCCATATAGATTGATGAGAGTTTGTTTCCATTAATATGAGTTTGAATGTAATATCATATGCGAAATTGTGTAATACCAAAAAACAACAAAAAATTACATAACTCAAAGTACTAGTATAAATGTATAGAATAGTATAAGCCGAAAGTTCAAAGTTTAAATATTAAGTGGAGATGGTAGTTGTGTTACCTCACCCCTTAAAGTATACCCTTATCAAGTGCTTGGTTCTTTAAAATATAATCGTGAATTAGCAACATGTATAAAAATATGCAGAACTAACATAATGGAATGGTTTAATGTTAAATATTAATTTTAAAATTGTATTTTCAACATTTAAGTCATTTAAAATATTATTACTATATAGATAAATAATTTTATAAAATATTATTATATTTTAATGTATATGTCAATGAATCTAAACATTTTATAATTTATGTATGAATATATATTTTTTAAGCAAATGTAAATCATGCACATTTTTTATTTAGATAAAACTTGATTTCTTAATTAAACAAATGATAATAAATATGAGTGTGTTTGGCGACAATAAAAAAAATTTTCTATTTAAAAGTTTCTCTTCACTTCTATTTTGTCTTCAAATTATTTTATGCAATTATCTTATTTATCTTAATTTTATTCTTTTTATTTTCATAAATATCCTGTTATATTATATTATTTTCTCTCGTTTTCAAAAGCTTTTCGACCAAAATTTTTTTCAGCAAATTTCCCTCACTTCCCAAGCAGACGGTGAAGTGAATTTCTCTTCAATCGAGGTGTATAAATTCGATGCGGTTACATGAAGTTGCTTACAGAGAGATGGCTCCAGGGGACAGTCCGTACCGTTTTAATCAGCATTATCCTGCTGTAGGACGCTTTACAGTTCACAGGCACTCACCGCTAATCCGACGGCGCCGAGGCCAAAAATGGCGACGCTTGATCCCTCCTCTACTCTAGCTGCTTTCCACGCTGCCCCAATCCCTGCAGTGCAACCGAGCTCTTCGATTTCATAAACTCAGCAATTAAACGAGTCCAATATTCCATTTGTTGACAGTTGGACGGATGGCCAAGATGGAAAGTAAGTGTTGCATTACCGGTGGATGCAGCACAGCTGAGGAGGCCCGCTTTCTGCGGTGGGATTCCGGAGTCGATTTTCACTACGTTGACAAAGTCGGTCACGGTGTACTCGATGGAGGTGGAGACGCCGACGAAGTTGTGCACGACCTCACCTTCAGCATCAGAGAACCTGCTGGTTCCATCTCGCATCCCGGGCTGCTCCGAAATTGGGTATTTGGAACACAGATTGCTCTTGGTAGACTTGCAATCCGCACAGTCCACGCATTCTGCGATGCATACAGGAATCTCCAGGTCCCCGTACTTCAAGGCTTCAACATTCTCCCCCACGCTCTCCACCGTCCTGTCTCGCTCAAAGCCACTCAACATCAGTTCGTGGACCGCACATCACAAAGGCGAGGAAGTAAGGACGATCCATGAATTCCAAGTTCAGAGTCTTACCCTTCATGGCCAAAAATCCGCGGGAAAATGCCACGTTTTCCCTGAAATTGAATTTCTAGAACAATCATTTTTTAGCAACAACGAAGAAAAAGTTACAGAGGTCCAGGAACCTTGAAGTGGGATTCGGAGTTAGGCATTTTACTTTCGTTTGCCAGTAAGTTACATCACTGTGGCAGAGAGAAGTGCAAATGACTTTGATCCTAACTTCCGAATCTTTTGGCGGAGCTACCTCAATCTCCTCTATTTGTTACGGTTCTCCAGCATACCTAGCAACTGCCCCTGTATTTGTTGGACTCCCACGATAATTGCAAGTGAAAGAACAAAGGAGCAATTGTTGAAGGGACAGACGTGAATGATTTACCTTTGCATCGTATGGGTTTTCGAGCATATGGGCTTTTCTCCATTCCGACTGGCTTGGAAACTAGAGTTCTGAGCGCCTGCACACGGGAGCAGGCAACGTGCCCATACTCTTATTTTTTTAATTTTTTTGGAATTTTTTTTCTAAAATGGTTAATATAGGTGTATTTAATATGTGTATAAATTTTTATCATTTTTGGAGATTTTTAGATATTTATTTTTTATTTTTGAAAATCAGTGGTGTTTTACGTCATTTTAAATTACTAAAATTACTAAAATGACACTTATTTTAAAAAATCAAAAATAAATATTTAAAAATTTTTAAAAATAATAAAAATTTATACGTATGTTAAATACACTTGAGCTAACAAATTTATGAAAAAATTAAAATAAAATAAAATAAAATAAGGATGGTGCAGGCGATCGGAACCTGGAATGTCAGGCAAATCTCCTTGGATCTATATGCTACCTCCTGACCTCCACTGATGCGCGTCATGAGTCATGAGTCGTCTGTCAGGACTTAATGATTGCTCTCTTACGCCAAAAACGTGCTCACTTCCAATATACGTTGTTGAAAATGCACAAATAAGCGTTATCGAGTAATTTGATAAAAATGGAATTTACCAAAACAAATGTGCGATAGCAATTGGTCACCGCAGGCGTCATAAAGCTGGGCAGGCGGTGGTGGGTGTGCGGTGTGATTTTCTGTTCGGTTGTTGTAGGTTGTATTTTCTTTAATTTTTGGTGGAGCTGTATTTTTGGATTTCTTGGAAGGAACTATGTATCTTCAGATTTGTAAAAATATCTCAGAACTCCAGTGTAATATGCGTTGAGATGAATATAAAATGTACCAATCAAAAAAAAAAAATCAAATGTGCGAAAGAGAAAGTATAGGTTATGATGGATAATTAAAACTTTTAATGGTTTAAAATATTTTAGAGCCTTCATTACTCATGTCAGATTATATATACGATCTAACTGGATTGGTTGCATTTCTGCAATGTAAAGAATGTTAAATTTTTAAATTTTAATGGATGATTTGTAGCATAACCACCTAATTTGAATTTAAATGTAAATATATCCATATCATCATCATCGTATCATAAGTCATTTTCCACCTAGGTGGGGTCGGCTACATGAATTCTGTTGCTCCATTCTTGGCGATTTAAAACTAAATTTTCTATAATTTATGATATTTTTAAATTTTATTTGATTCTTTCATCCATAATTTTTTGGATTTTATTTTCATTTTTCTACCATTTTCTACTTTGATAGACTCTGTTATTCTAACCAATGCTACTTCAAGCCTCCGTTTTATACGATAAAACCATCTTAATTTATTTTCTTTCATTTTATCACAAAGTGGCCTCATTTTTAAGTTTTCTTGAATTATTTCATTCCTAATTTTATCTTTTCTTGTTTTATCACTCATCCACCTTAACATTTACATTTCTGCTACACTTATTTTTTATATATGTTATTCTTTAACTGCCAAATTAACATTCTCATTCTCATTTCCACTACGCTCATTTTTAAATATATCCATATAACTTTTAAAATTGCAAATAACACTTACGTAATTTTACCATAATTGCAAATATACATACGTCGTCATGGAGCCGTTACTAGACTGTTATAAAGTGGGTATGTTTGTAATTTTAAAAATTAAGTAGGTATATTTAGTTTTTGCAAACACATCCACATAGTTTGCATATATTTGAAATATACCCGCGCCACAATGATGTAATAACATAACCATAATGACATTATAACGAGGTGACTATATCTTCAAGTATGGTCAAACTAGATGGGGTCAAACTAGATGAGATTTTTGTGATTTTTAAAACTATGCAGGTATATTTGCAATTATAATCAAACTAAGTGAGTATATTTGCAAATTATCTAAATTTAATTCCACAAAAACAGGTGATTTAATCATTTTCACCGTAAATTGTCATTTTTTAAAGTTTAATTATTTTTCCGTGTGCACTTTAACTCTTATTTCTCTGATAAAGACAATAACAGCACACGGGCGGACCCCATTTTCATCCCGTAGGCCTGAATTATCCTGTCTAGGTGCACTGTCTTTGCCATGCGCGGCGCTGCCATAGTCCTGCTGTGACTATTTCCTTATTATTTTTCCTCTCTGTTTAACGGTTGCGTGCGCTGTGTCTACTCATCAAAGCAATCAGAGTCAAGCCCAAGTAGAAGTATAGATTAATTGATAGACTGTTTATAATATTACTTATAAAATTTTTATATTAGTAAACAGGGAGGCTGATTTGTTTCCCTCACGTATTGGATGAAAGTAAGATAAAATTATCGTTCACTTATTTCCTTAATTTCTAATGCCACTTATTTTTCCCGTTTCTACAGGTAACGTGTTTTTTTTTTTTTTTTTTTTTTTTTCAAATTTATCCCACGTATCCATCCAAGCGGCGAACAGTTTGAATATCACTTGTGGTCAATCCTTACTGACATATGTCAGTTGATTGGAAGAGTGAAATGAGAGGCAGACTTCCCGCACCACAAATCCTTACTAACATATGTAAGTTGATTGGAACAGTTGGGTGTGTTTGTTATTAAAGAAAAGTTTTAGGGTTAAAACTTTTCAATATAAAACTTTTCACTTTCTACAACTATCTTATTTTTTCATCATTTTTTCACATTTTTCTATACAACTACTATACTTTTTAATCATTTCCACACAACAACCAATACAACTAATTTATATGTTTCAACTTTATCCTATTTATTCTTTATCATTACCTCTATCATATCACATCATTTGACAACTTTTACTCTTTACAACTTTTCATCAAAAGTTTTACTCTTCTCAATCAAAAAAAAAAAAAAAAAAAATTCAACGTGATGAATCTCCGTAACTACGGTCGCATTTGCGAATGTGAATTGCAAGGGGTGTTTGGCAACAACGAAAACTTTTCACCTGAAATTTTTCAATCTAAAACTTTTCACTCTCTACAACTCTTTTATTTTTTTTAATTATTTTTTACATATTCATATACAAACCATCCTACTTTTCAATCATTTCTACACAATTATCTATACAACTAACTTATCTATTTTAACTTTATCCTCTTTACTCATCATCATTACCTCTATCATATCATATTATTTAACAACTTTTATTCTTCAAAACGTTTCACCAAAAGTTTTATCCATTCCTATACACACCCTTAGTAACGGCGGCATCGAAGCACTACTTATGGGTTGTTCTACCCACTGTAGGGCCATGTTTACACACACACTCTTTTGATTGTAGAGGTATTTTATGTAGATTTTCCTGGTGTAAGAGTGTTGTAAAAAAAACTTTCTCCACGGTTATGAATGTGCTTCATTGTAATATGAGTTATTATGATATATAAATACTAATTAAAAAATTTTAAAGTTATCATGATGTATAAATACCATTTAAAAATTTTTGAGATGAAATATTTTGAAAATTATGTAAACGACGAATAATGATAAAGATAAAATTGAAATAAATATGATAATTATGAGAAAAATTATTAGGATAAAAGGATAAATTTGAAAAAAAATAAAGTTATTGGATAGTTGAATCATTTATGAAATAACGTGTATGAGAGAAAAATCATGAAAAATTATGAAAATTGATTATCGAGTGTCCCCCAAGTATCCAACTAGCCAACACATGAATAGTCATGCTAATGCAAGCAACCTCAGCTTACCGCAAGTCGCAATGTTTCTTTTGCTTATTGAAAATCATATGCATCAAAAAGAAGCAAGGAGCGGCTATGGTGGAAGGGCTGTCATAAAATAACGGGTTGTGATTTTTTGCACTTGTATGTACTTAATTTCGATGCAGCCTACGTGCAAGCACTCATTTTTTTTATTTTTTTGAATTTTTTGCACAACTATTGATCTGAATATATTTAATATATATATATCAATTTTACCATTTTTGAATTTTTAAAAATTAATGGCATTGTCATAATTAAACAAATTTATTGTGTTGGATATTATACCATTTTAAGATGAAGCTCATACATACATTTGATTTGGATAAAAATTGATATGTTATTAAAGTAAATAATTTTAAATACAATTGATGAGGTAGACGTTAATTTTATGGTCGAGCCCCATTTGGCATCCAAATACACTTGGACATTATCCTACACACACACGAAGGTATTGACGATTGCTCCTTAAGAATAATACCGATTGACAGACTTAATAGGAATAACGTGGGATAGAATTTATATATAGAACAGAAGGTAAACTGTATGTCGTGTATAACGTATAGTATTTTAACAACTGTAATTCGATATTTACTTGGCTGGTTAATTATTTCAACAATTGGAGGAACATCTTCATCAAAATTCAAAAAAATATATTCTATAAAAAGCATATAACTATCTTGTTCATGATCCCAAAATCAATTCAACAATGTTTGAGAATCTTATTTGTATATAATGTACAAACGCCAACCTTGTGAGTATATCTGGCGGGGTGATGAGATGAAAGGGCAGACTCAACGCCGATCCATCCAAATGATGCAACGAAGGCTCTTTCCTTGAATCAGTAAGTCAAAAGATTCATTTATATCCTTGAACTCCACCTCGTGAGTTATGAACTCATCCAAATTAAGCTCCTGAAAGTGGCCACCACCAAAGCATTAAGGAGTTAGGTAAGTAAAATGATCTTCGCAAACCGGTCGGAAATCCGGCCAGTCCAGACACCTATTTTTTTGTTTTTTTTTAAAAAATTTTTTTATAAACATGTTAATCTAGTAATGTTTAATCTATAAACTAAATTTTACTATTTTTAAAAATATGTATATATTTATTTTTTATTTTTAAATACAGGGGTATCTAAATCATGTTAACCTAATTCAAAATAACTTAGATACTCCTACATTTAAAAATTAAAAATAAATATATACACATCTTCAAAAATAGTAAAATTTGATTATAGATTAAATATAACTAGATTAACATGTTTATAAAAAAAATTTAAAAAATAGATGTTTGGACCGGTTCCAAACAATTTGAGAAAATCATAACTCATTAGGTAAAAGAAATAAAAATAAAATTGTTGCCTAATCTAACAGTTTTCAATTATATAAATTAAAGACAGGCTTATTATGTGCATATAATTTAAGTGAGCTGGTTTCTATGAAATTCTTATTTTAGATAAAGAGATGATTATTTGCGACCGGGCTAAGTCCGGCCTTACTGCGATCGGGCGCTGTACGCTGTTGGATTGAGCGAGAGAATTTGAGCTGTGTGATAGAAATATTTTCATCTCGCCCTGAACTTGGATTGCAATTTACGGGAAAAATCAAAACCCCTCCTCCCACCCATTCCGCCCCATCCTCCTCCACGCCCGAGCATATCTTGCCCGGCGATCTCTCTTGCAGTCTTCCATTTCGCCCAGATCCCAGTCCCGATCTCTTTCACGGCACCCCAACGAACGACGTTGCCACCATCGTTTGCGACGACGGTTTCCTCTCCCATCTCTTGTTGCTGTCGCATCCCTCTGACCCTTTCTCCAGCAGGTTGTGAGTCCTGTGACAAGCTTATGAAATTTTCAGGGGCTTTGCAATATGCCTGGACAAAAAGTTTGATACCAACACCTGAGCCAACTCATGCTATCGCAACTGGACTGCCATGGTATGCACCCGGGTGCATTGCCATCAGGGAAGCGCTTCATTGCAAAGAGACTGGAGAATCCAAAGTGATTCTCATGGCCATGAGTGGGCATGGCCATTTTGATCTCCCTGCTTATGGGAAGTACCTTCAAGGACAGATGGTCGACTTGTCATATTCGGTTGATAAGGTCCAAGAAAATTTGTCTACCGTTGATAGGGTTAAATAAGGGATGGCTAGGATGAATCGTGTGTGTGGGGTGCTCGCATGTGTGACTACAATTGCTAGGGAGGTGGGCCTGGGCCTGTAGTATAAATAGCCCAGAAAGGAGAGCAAAGGGGGGTGATTGGATTGTTGTTAGTTTGTGCCTTAGGGCTTAGGATACTTTAGGATCATTCTTGTTCTGGTTAACAGCCATTGTAATTGGATCTTGAAGATGTATTCTTCATCATCATCAGTGAAATTCATGGATTCCACGTTCGGATCGCAACAAAGGCTTAGTCTAGTTTAGGATCGATCTTGTTCTGGCTAACAACCATTGTAATTGGATCTTGAAGATGCATTCTTCATTATCATCAATGAAATTGATGGATTCCAAGTTCAGATTGCAACAAAGGCTTCGGATAGTTTAGGATCGTTCTTGTTCTGGCTATCAGCCATTGTAAGTGGATCTTGAAGATGTGTTCTTCATCAGCATCAATGAAATTCATGGATTCCACTTTCAGATCGCTACAAGCATCCCGCCAATCCCCATTACATATTAATGTAGCCATGTAGCATTAGCACCTCCAAACTTGCAACATATCTCTGCCATAGATGGAAATATGATTGTTCTCTTCAAACAGGCGACAAGTTGGCATGTATTGCGGTAGGGATTTTGGAACTCAGCCATAGATCACTGGTGTGTTGTGGCTCGCAACTCAACTCCTTCGTGAAGGAGTTAATGGCAGTCGATCCATTCAATATAGTTTGAGAGGAGAGCTTAGTGAAGAGTTTAATGAGGTAGAGCCAAACGGATTTGACAAGGGGGAGATGGGAGAGATGGGAGAGATGGGAGAGAGTGAGGATCACCTGTATTGCCATAAATCAAGCTAAACAAATTCACCTGTTTCAGAATCAATGGAGCCAATTGGTGAGATGGATGAGAGAGCAAGAGAGGAGAAATCGCAGAAGAACAAGAGAGGAATCTCGCACGAAGAGAGAAGAAAGGGAAGAGAAGCGTGTCCCGTCACTAAAAGGGATGGTCGCCGCACTAGGGTTTCCACCCCGAGCAGACGTATAATCTCTGTCGTGTGAGAGAGATTTGAAGGGAGATATCCATTGCACAGTTCAAAATTCTCTCACCTGATTCAATGGCGTGCGGCGCCGGGACGCAATAAGGACGGACTTAGCCCAGTCGCAAATAATCATCTCCTTTTTACATAATTCATTCATTTTTAATATTTTAATAGTTAATAGAAAATTCATTTTATCTATATATTTAGTATCATTTATATTATTACGAAAATTTTTTCATTTATTTAATATCGTTATATATAAACTAAATTTATAAATATGTAAAATCAACGTAATAAAATAATTTAATACCAAAAATAATTTTTAAGTAATATTTTCAATATCTAAACTATCTAAGATATTATTACTATATGGATAAATAAATGACTATATAAATATTATAATACATATGTAAATATATGTAAATATTTTGCACAATTTACACATGAATATATTTATTTTTGAGCAAATATGACACATGCACATTTGATTTGGATGAAATTCGGTTTCCTAACTAAACAAATGATATTAAATATAATAAATAGATTAGACTTTACACCAATCCAACCATCTTAAAAATGAAATGAGTTATATAAAATTATTTTCATATAATTCGATTACATAGAAACATATCTCTAATTTAAGTGCTAACCTTTAACTATCTAGCAAAGGAGAGACCAAGTGGAGTGGTGGCAATTGCGCCCATGATGGTTGCCTTTGATCATAGGTTAGGTTTGTATCATAAGGCTGCGTTTTTTGTTAGGATCTAATTGGATAAAGGCATAATAGCTTTTCTTTAAATCTTTGGTTGTAGTTTTGATAATTTCTTTTTGATCTTTTATTAAAAAGTCGATACTATGGACTAAAACACATATTACACGATTATAGCAAATATTATTCATTAAAAACCGTTTTACACCCTTTTATAAACCATTTTTCTAAAAAGCTTCTATCTAAGATTCTAAATGGACTCTTATGAGTACACACATTTTCAAACATGTTTAGAGGAAAATCAATTTCTAAGGGGGGATCCTCTTGGTCTTTACAAACCACGATATTTTTACAAATCAAAACCTCTAACAGGTTTACTAATATTTATTTAATTAAGATATTAAAAATTACGAAAATTAATGATGGGATATCTAGGTGGGCCCTAATAGATATATATTTATAAGATTACCCTAAAATTCATTATGGTTCACTTCTTTATCATTATGGTAATTTTGACATCTTGTGGGAATTAATGTTAATAAATATAATACGTGGTTTAATAAATATAATGGGCGATTTGAATTTCAAGAAAATATTATAACTTGCAAAAACAGAGGTTCCCCACTTGAACCGCTAAAAACACTGCGGATGCTAGGATTAAATTGGGGTTTCATTGCCCGGACTTTCTGCCTAGTCTACATCCCCGTCCAGACTCCGAGGGCGTCTTTTCCTATGTAAGAATTTCCAAGAAAGCTGGTGGATAACTAATGGCTCTCACTTCATTTCTTGCCTAAAATTCCTAAGAAAGCTGGTGGATAACGAATGGATCTAATAATTTGTTGTATAAGATTTTCCTAGAAAGCAGGTGGATAAAAAATGAGCCTGAATCATTTATCTCTGTAACATTTTCTACGAAAGTTTGGACAACTAATGGTCCCTGCACAGAGTCAAAATGGATGGAATGAAAACTATTTGAGAACTGATTTAATGTACCGGGTGTAAAATTCTATTTTTTTAATATTTTTTTCCAAGATTGTTAACTTACGTGTATTTAACTTATGTATTAAATTTTACAATTTTTAGAGATATATAAATATATTTTTTTGATTTTTTAAAAATAGAGGTATTTTAGTTACTTAAAAATGGCTAAAGTGTCTTTTTTTTTTAAGAAAATCAAAAAATATATACATACATATCGAAAAAAGATAAACTTTGGCTTATAGACTAAATACAAATATATTAAGAATTTTATAAAAATTTCAAAAATATATATAAATGGGATTTTGCACCCGGGTGCATTTCTCAAACTTAATTACCTTGTCCATATATCGTTTGACGAGCACTGGAATGTCGGACTTGGCTTGGATGCCTCCAAATAAGGAACCAGTTATGCTTCTTCCCAAAAGGATATCAGCCGATTTGAAGCTAGCGGGCTTGCCATGCATTTCCACACCTAGTATAATGGTTTTACCCCATCCCTGCCACATGAAAGAGTTCACAAGTCTTATTACGTTAGTTATTTCAACAGCCCAGCTGCAGCCTCTGCAATACTTTCAAACACTCGGCGTGATTGACGGCATGTGTACACACCCGTCAAATGAAGCAACAAACTTATGATTCAAAAGCAATAATATTGCAGAAATATGAAAATAGCATGTCATCACTGCTAGAATGAAAATCGATTAAGTGGCATCTCGCAGAGACGCATTGGTTGTGATCATAAAGAGGTTCGACGGTCCAGACATTATCATCGTATGGGGAGATAAAATCACACCAAAAATCGGAAAAGTAAATCGATGGAAGAATGAAGAAAAATTTCTCATTGAGTGCTGATGGTTATGCTCAATCTCTTATTGCCAACAATTGGTGATCAAAAACAAATAATTTCCCAATAAACAAAATGGTTTGAAAGTTGAAACAGAGGTATGTGCAGTCCCTGTGAAATGGGCAATGAACAGGAATGGCATGCGTGCTTTAGAGAAGACGTTCACAGACAAGGGAATACACATTGCTGCCAGTGTGATGAACTCAAGCTTTGGAAATATTTTTTTCTACAAAACAGGGCCCATGAGCCACCCAAATCAACGGTTTGAATCATTCAAATACCCAAAAAGGATGAGTAACAAGCCTGCCTCACCAAAAATCAACAAAATTAGACAAATCGAGCAACATAGAAGATCAGGTTGGACGGACAGATACGAGATAAAGAACAAGCACACCAAAATGGTGAGCCAAAAGACCCTCTTGAGCTTCTATATATAAAAAAAAATCTACTTATTTTTAGGGCTTATTAATCCAAAGATTAAAAATCATACATATTTTTTTTCTTTCAGTATAATTGTCCACCTGAGATTTCTATGATTAATGCTTGAATGATTTAGCCACCAACTTTGTTCACATTTTTTGTTCTGTGATAATAAAATTTCTTTTGGGCATTTTTATAGCTTTAATACAGTGAGTTCAAGTTAACCGAGAGTCGCTCGGTTGGTCACGTCACTGGTATAAGCGTCGTGGTCAAGGTTTGAATTTCGTATTTAGAATTTTGTCCCTATATGAGAGCAGTTGGTCTTGAGCTCTGGTCTCCAATGGTAAGGAGTCTTTAGTCTCCTCCTTTGTGATAAGATGTTTGAAAGGTTGATTTGTAAAATGAAATGAGATAAAATGATGCAAAAATTCTTCAACTTAATTGTAATACAAGATGAGATTAGATGTAATATATAGAAACAATAAAAAATATTATTTGTTCGATGATTAGGACATTTTATTTTTGTTTACTATTGTTAGGATAGAAATCAACTTCTTCATCTTTTGCAAAGACTACTTCCTTACATTTGACAATTGATATGTCATAATTCATGAAATCACAATGCACCTCACTAACTTCAACACTGTTTTTATATATTTAACATTACTACATATTCTCATTATCTACAAATGGCATTTTATTTTGATCATTTCATTTTGGCCCCTCTATTGCCACTGACATTGAATAAGAATATGGATTATCCAAACCGATGACATTACTTCTTTTGTAATTTTGGAAATATAAATGAGGTGCAAAAATCAGACCCATTCGTGGTCATGATTTAAAATATATAATGCTTGTCATTAAAAAATATACAAATAGTTCATGCCCATTTTAAGCATTTCATCTATAAATTTCTATGTTGGTCTTTTATGTAAACATGTGCACAATGATACTTAGGTCTATTTGTTGGACATCTGAGCTCGATTAAATACGTTCTGCACAGTTTGGATCTATAAGTGACGAAAAGAGTGTGAGGTCAGGCCGATTTTAAATAAGATTGGACCGTCTCGATGAATCTGTCACTGCGAATTGTGCTTGTGGGGAGATCATAAATTTATAAGCATGCCTTGACTTCACTGAGGCAATTCCTATAGCCAGATTAAGATTTAAGATGAATAATGCAAGTTGTGGTCTAGACTGTATAAGAGAAATTGTAACCAACCGGTCGGGAGCTGTCGAATGCATCTGCCATCAACCCTGCTAATCCCACGCACTCGAAACAGTAGTCGGCACCTCCGCCGGTCATTTCTTTAATCACCTAAAATGCGAAAACGGCACAGGGATGAGGGTCGTTCTGGGCATTAGATACTCGACTGCGAATGGAGATTTTGTTTTCATGACAAATTTGGAATATAGAATACCTCACTGATAGGTCTACCATGCGAGTCTTCTGGATTAACGAAATGGGTAAGCCCCAGCTTCTTTCCTGTGTCAACAACGTAACCAGACATTACTGTTCATGACCGAGAATTAGCCATGATAAACGGCACCGCATTGTCTACCGGTCATTTTTCCAAAAAAAAAAAAAGAAAGAAAGAAAGAAAAGACAAAGCGCATCTAATATTCTATCATGCCCTGATATACAGTATACTGGGCATTTTTGTCTGGATCCTGGTAACAGTCAGAAAACAAAAGCAAAAAGCCATGATGACGGGCATCCAATGTCTAGATAAGACGGATTACTTACCAATTTCCCATTTTTCTGGGTTTAAATCCACACCGATAATTTTTGAAGCTCCCCGCAGTCTCGCTCCCTCCACAACCTGCCACCCGAGAATACTATAGCCAGATCACACGAGGCCTACACAACACAAGCCGTGACCAAAGAGGGCCAAAAAAACAGACCAATCTTTTGTAGTGATTCATCAATTGTTTCATCGCCTAATGCGCGGCCCAGCCGGGTCCATAAATACCATAATCCGTACTCAGGACTCAGGACTCAGGACTCAGGGCAGAAGACAAGTGGACAATTAATGAAGTAACACTGAGCATGGGTCAGCCCAGCACTCACCGCTAGACCGATGGCGCCGAGCCCGAATACAGCTACGGTGGACCCTTCTTCCACCCCAGCCACTTTCCAAGCTGCCCCAACCCCTGCAATGCATTTCAACCGTCCCTCGATGAATGGTTTCCCTAATTCAACAACCACACGAGTTTGGAGTTTGGAATTTTACCAGTGGAGACTCCACAGCTGAAGAGGCACGCCTTCTCCGGTGGAATTCTGGAGTCTATCTTCACCACGTTGACGACATCAACCACCGTAAACTCGACGAAACTAGAGACGTTGAGGAAGTTGTGCAGAGTTTTTCCTCTGGCGTCCGTGAATCTGCTGGAACCGTCTCGCATTCCCGGCATGACGGTGAACGGGTGGTCGGAACAGATATTGCTCTTGGTCGACTTGCAGTCGATGCACTCCTGGCAGTTGGACAGGAACACAGGAATCACCATGTCCCCATACTTGAAGCCTTCCACATGCTCTCCCACGCTCTCCACACTCCTGTAAATGCAACGGCAAGCCAACGTCAACCAAGTAACGAGGCATCAGAGAAAATTCAGTGTCCCAGCAATTACCCAACTGCCTCGTGCCCCAAAATCCTGGGGAAAATTCCTGGTGCCCCCTGAAAATAAATTTGGAGTAAGAATGAGTTAGGTGCCTGAAAATGGATGAAGCAGAGGAAAGAATCTGAGTTTGATGGGTCATTTACTTTCATTTTCCAGAAAGTCACATCGCTGTGGCAGAGAGAAGTGCAAATGATTTTGATCCGGACTTCGAAGGCTTTGGGGGGAGCTACTTGAACTTCTTCTATTTGCAAGGGCCCTCCTGGAATCCTAGCGACCGCGCCTGTGATTGAAATTGATTTCAAACAGAAGAAGAAGAGCAAACGAGTTGGACAGAGAAATTAAGTAATTGGTTTACCTTTGCATCGGATAGGTTCTCCTTCGTATGGGCTTCTCTCCATTTTCTTCTCCCTCTGTTGTCAAACTCTCCTGTTCCAGATGCCGCCGGCCAGAAAGACTCGCGCCCCCTCCTCACTGGTGAATGGGGATAGATACAAAGAGGACCATCACGTTCACAGCCAATAGAAAATCTCAAATTTCAAGACGCTACGCTATTGACCATTTTTCGTAATATTCCATGCATGGCAAGACTTTGCCCCTCTTCCTTCTAAGAAATAATGCATGTAAAAGTTAAATGAAAAAAAAGTGATGATTGGGTGCGGCCAACAGCAGTTTTTCGTTAGTTTCAAAGATAATTTTTCTTATATTCATAACAATTGTACATAATTCTTAATATACCCACAATATTTTATAAATTTCTCATATACTTATAACATTTCACCCTAAATTTCTCTCATACCCATGCCGTTAAAACTACAGTTATCTATCCTATTGACAAGACGATTTTGTCATTTTAAAATTTTTTCTAATTAAAATAAATTATCCTTAATATGACTTTAAAGTTATTTAATATTTTGTATTAATGATTTACTGTCATCAATTGAATTATATTAAGGTTAAATTATCTCAATTAAAAAAATTTCAATAAGCAAAATTATCTTTTCAGTGGAATAAATAACATTGGTTTTAACGGCGTGGGTATAAGAGGAATTTAGCGTGAAATGTTATGGGTATAAAAAGAATTTAGGAAACGTTATGAGTATATTAAGAATTATGTACAATTGTTACGGGTATAAGAGTAATTATCCCTTCTTTTTAAAATTTTTTACTATACATTTACAAGCATTATTTTAATCGGCTTATAAAAATTATTTTTAAAATGGTGATTCAATGCACTCAAGTGCATTAAAACCTAAGTGCACTTGGTGAAAAACTCATTTTTAAAATTTTAAAATTTTTATATAAAATTGTTAACCTCAACTTATTTAACATTTTATCAATTTTTAAATGTTTATATATTTTCTTTGATTTTTAAAAATAAGAAGATTTTTGTCATTAAATTAAAAGACAATATATGCATATATTAAAAAAGGAGAACTTAATACATGTGTTGAATATGCTTAGATTAATAATTTTATAAAAAAATTTAATCATTGCACTAAAACATACTTTAAGTTTAAATGAATTCCGGTGCATTAAATCACTATCCATTGAAGTGGAACTGGCATGTATATAAAAGAAAATTTTAATTTTAATAGGAGAGATGATGGAATGGCACCCATATGGTTACGCGTTGCAGTTGACCATACCAATCATTTTTTGTATTGGTATATTTTATATCATATCTTAACATATTTTTTTATAATTAAGTTCTACGACAATTCTTATTCTCGTTAAGAGGGAGATTATAAGCTTTTAAGTGTAACGATCTCCCAAATAATTAACTGGAAGATAAAACTTCCGAGCCCAATTACGAACCCGACACATGCTGACATTACGTGTGGCGAGCACCAACAGCCCACAGGCGTGGGACCCGAGCACCAACAGCCCGGAATAAAGTAAAACTTGAGTACCATCTTGTTTTGTTTTTTTGTTTTTTTTTTTTTGTTTTTTTTTTTTTTAGAAGTACCATCTTGTTTTTAATAAAACGACAAGCAAGAGAAAAAAGGGTAACATTTTGATGTATTACTTCGCACCACCGAACCATTAGTCCATTAATAGTCCCAATTAACAACCGGTGGGTGGACGTTAGCGCCGCACAAGAATAATAAATTGAAAATAAATCTAGCTACGTGCAACACACTATTAAGTATTAAAATAGAGACATTTTTTATTGATATTTATACAATGTAACAACTAGGAATACAATAAAGCACTCGGAGAAAATTGTGTAAATACCCTCACCCGAGGATCTTTAAAACTCCTACAATGAGAGAAATGCTATAAACCTGCACTTAGCAGGATTAGAACTCGGGTAGACAGATTGTGCGCCCTTGTCCCATACCAAAAGTAGAGATTTGGTTTATGTTGCTCCATAGGATGAAATGGATTAAAGTCAATGAAGAGTAATAATAAAGGGAAGTGATCCAATGCTCCTTAAGAAAAAAAATAATAATAATTCAATGTACTTAAGCTCATTGAATCTAGAATTGTGATACTCTGCACTTAGGTATAAAAATTTATTTTAAATTTTTTTTACACAATTATTAATATGAGCATATTTAACATATGTATCTAGTTTTACCGTTTTTGAAGATTCGTATTTTTTAAAAATTTTTGAAAATCAAGGTATTTTAGTCATCTAAAATGACTAAATAATTAAAATACTCCTATTTTTTAAAAAATTCAAATAAAATATTTATAAATCATGATAAACTTGTTTGTATCTTAAATATAGATAGATTAATAGTTTTATAAATAAATTTTCAAAAAAGTAAAAAAATTAATTAAATATACTACACCAAAGCTAAGCGTACCTGAGTGCATTCAATCATCTTCCTTGAAACTTTAACACGTCCAAGTGTAAAACCTATTTCTCTTAAATTTTTTTGAAAATTTTTATAAAATCTAAGTGTATAAATTTACCAATAAAAAAGTGGATAAATTTAAATTAATGTAGATAAATTTATGATGCTAAAATTTGCTTTGATTGTAAACATCTCTATTATAAATATAAGCCCTAATATGGTTAACAAGGCAAATAAGAACTTCTTTTAACTTGAGCTACTTTACAGTTTTTTAAATTTCAATTTTTCATGAAAGTATTTTATCCCATTAAAATTTGCATACCAACTTTTATATTTTTTAGATATGCATATATTTTTTAATTTCAAAAATAATAGTTTTCTAAGGTATTTAAGTTATTTTCACACTCAAAATCTATTGATTTTTCAATTTCAAATGTATGTGCATCTATCCTAAAATTACAAATTTTGGTATATGAATTAAATATACTCAGCTACCATTTTCACAAAAATATAAAATACGCATATTATGAGCTTAACTAACAAAATAGGAACCCTATAAATATCTAACATCATTTGAGGGTTAACATAAAATTGCTGAATTTGAAATTGAATGTATAACATATAAATAACTTTAAAATATTTAATTTTTGGTATCATAACCAAGGATTTCGATTTAGTAGAATGGACTTCATGAATTGAAATTCATGGAACATTTTCATTTGGATGTATCTTGATAATAAATAAAAATTTAGTTTATCATAATATCTAATATCATTTATTTGATGAATAATTTTAAATACAACCACAAGTTTTATCCATATATTCAAATATGACTTTAAATTAGCAAATACAATAGCATATTTTTATCATATTTACAACATAATAATGAATCCATGAGTTTTTTTTAATCAAAATACCTTGACTAAACCTAAATCTATCCTCTTTTTCACATAAAGGATCATTTTTGGCCAATACCACCAACTCATGTACTCGTGACTATTTTCTTCATTGCCAAAATTAAAATAAATTATCAAACTAATTTTGAAAATGTATCGAATTTTAAAGGAAGAAAAAAGATATGTGAGATGTATATATTTATAAAAAAAATAATGTTGTCAAAACCAAACCGGTAAATAAATAGGTCTAATTCGAACCAGTTTGACCAGTTAAGTAAATTGGTTTGAATGGATGACGTCAACTTAATAGATTTATGATATCATAAATGTTTAATTATTTTTAATTAATTATATATTCATAACTCCTAAATTTATATATTAAACTCTAATTTTTACAACAAAGCATGTAGAAAAAATAATAGAAATTAGAAAATGTTCAAAAATTCATTAATTACCTATAATGATATAATATACAAATTTATCATAAAATAAACAATAGAGGTAGTGGACTAGTTTGTAGATAGATTTGATGTTGAGTTATCCAAGAACTGCCTACAATAACATAATGTACATATCTATCAAGCAATCAGTAATAAACTAATTTGTAGATAGGTTTGATATTGACATGGTTTTATAAAAATTTCCTACAATAATACAATACACATATTTATCATGCAATTAACAACAACAATTACTACATAATTAAATTAATTGCAATGCAATATAATCAATTAGTCAATCAACAATTTAGTTGCATATATATATATATAGTTTGCAACGATGCTTGGTATTTTTTAGCTACACACAGAGCAAAGAATCGAAAGATTCCACAGAGCACCTGCTACTTGTGTGTTGTGATTTTTAAGAAAACTGTTGTTGTCAGGATGATCAGTACACACTATTGACAGGAAATCAGAAGTGAGAAAACAAGAGGCTAAAATGGGGAAGCACTGAGCAAGGAGATCTATGATTGGTGAGCATTTAGTAGGGAGATGGGGCTGAAACTTGAAAGAGGGAGCTAATGACTGTTGATAACTGTCAGAGAGATATTATGGGTGCAACTCGAGCCGGGTGACTCATCGAACCCGATTTTTTAACATTGTTATAATTCGCTTTTCTACGACCTGATTCGAAAAATCCCGAACCCGGTAAACTCGATTTGTAAATGTGATAAGGTTAGGGTTTGAGTGAACCCGAGCCTGATTTCTATTTTATATGTATTATAAAATATTATTTATATATAATATCTAAAGAATATTTCTTTATATTTTTTTTATTTTATTTTATTTATATTTATAAATACCCGTTTGACGTATTGTAATTATATTATAAATAAAGTATATTATTTTCATTTATATCTATCTTTTATTTCTATAATCTTCTTCATGTATTTTATTTTTTATATTAAATTTTTCTAAAAATATTCTTTATAGATGAATGGTTTTATTAGTCGGGGCTAAGCAAAGGTCCCACTTAGCCTACTTCAAAAAACTCATGTACAATAACTTTTTTATTTTTTTCTTCCTACACTTGTTTATCTAAGTGTATTTAACATATAAAACAAGTTTTACAATTTTTGAATATGTGTATATATTTTTTTAGATTTTTAAAGATAATGGTATAATTGTATTTTAAATACAATACACATATACAAAAATGGTAAAACTTAGTTTATATGTTAAATATACTTAGATAAACAAGTGTATGAAGAGAAGCAAAAAATTTATTGTAAATGAGTTTTTTGAAATGGGCTAAGTGGGACATTTGCTTAACTCAGGCTAACAAGATTACTCTTCTTCTTTATATTGCTATATTTTTTAAAAATATGTGGTTTGACTGTATATATTATGTTTACTTACATAATTTATTATTATTGCACATTCGTATAAGATTTTAAATCATCACTCTTAAATAAAATATAAATTTATCAACCTAAATTCCAACCCAAACCCGATTTTCAAAAATAAGGTTAGGGTTTTAGTTTTACACATAAGGTTAAGCTTAGGCTTAGGGTTGAGATAAACTCGAGTTTCACCCAAGTTGCACCCCTATAGAGATTGCTTATAGCGGTCGGAATGATAGACAAAGAGGGAGGAGGGAGGCGAAAATGGCTACATACGTCGGGAGACAAAGCTAGAGTTGCTGATGATGATTGATGGTTCAATTACCAGTGTCGATGACAAAGACAAAAGCACAGGGAGGAGCAGGGAGGCTGAAATGGTTGTCTCCATTGAGGAAAAAAGAGGAACTAAGGTGGACTAGAGGAGAGAGGAGGAGGAAAAGGGGGCAATGGAGCACTAAGTTGTTGACAATGAACAGAGGGAGGTGGGTGTTATGAGCTGCAGAGTGATAAGTGATTTAAAGTGTGTTTGGTAATGAATAAAATTTTTAATGAAAAATTTTAGAAAATAAAAGTTGTCACGTGATGTGATATGATAGGAATAATGACGAATAGTAAACAAGATAAAGTTAAAATAGATAGGTTGATTATGTGGATAGTTTTCTGAAAATGATTGAAATAGAGAATAGTTATATAGAAAAATATGAAAAAATAATTAAAAAATATAATAGTTGTGAAGAGTAAAAAATTTTAAATTAAAAAGTTTTAACTTAGACATATTTTATTAATTGTCAAACACTCCCTCGGGGCTTTTGTAAAATGGGTTATGAGCGTGATGAAAGATGCGATTAGGGGATGGGTTCGGGTGGCAGCAGGCAATGGTTTTTTTAAATAATAATAATAATAATAATAATAAAATCATCGAACCGGTTGAATCCAGTCAGACCTCTATTTGTGGTTCAACTGCGGTTCATCACTTTTAAGTGGTTTAATGGAATTGAACTGGACTTGGGATTAGGTCCTGGTGGCCAGTCCGGTCCTGACAATATTGGTAAAAAGGAAATTACGGTTGCATAGCGATCGAATTAGGGGTGGGAATCGGGGCGGGTCGGGACGGGTCAAGGTTTGCCCAACCCTGACCCTACTTTTTAAAAATCTTGTTTGACCCTTATTTTTATACCGGGTCGGGACAAGGCCGGTTTGACCCTTATTTTTTTCTACTAGGTCCAGGGACAAAATTCGGATCGGAATCGGACCGGTTCGGGATAGCGGGTCGAGTCAAAAATACGGGTCAAAAAAGATAATTTTCAAAATTTATATGTCTATCAAACATAAGTACACGTATATACTAAATTTAAACATTATATGTTTCAATATTTTACTAATTATTAAAAAACACATAATTAAGAAAACAAAATATT
>JAXCLR010000050.1:76625551-76638817 GCA_035584095.1 Annona squamosa
CCTTCTGCCTCTGAGTGTCTTTTCGGCCAGAGGTTGGTGGGATAGGTGTCTATCTTTTAATCAAAAAAAAAAAAAAAAAACCTCCAATAAAATAAAAGTAACATGGCCGGCGTATGAATTTCCATCACCAGGCGTATGATACCTTTTTTTATTACAGAATTTCCGCAAGTTGTTATAAACTGGACAGGCAAACCGAAGCAGCCCGGAACTTTTTCTATTACATCCAAATCATTTATTATATTTTCGTGTTGACTCATTTTTATGTTCCAAAAAATTGCCGTAATGGAAACGTTGGCAGGTCCTACTTATAAATATGAAGATAATCTATGGTCACAATTGGTAATAACCCTTTAGTAAACGTGCAAAAGGTTCACAGTCTTTAGTACTGACAAATGATTTATCCAAAGTTAAGCTTAGTGACATATAACAAATTTTTTTAAAAAAAAAAAACTTTCTCACTGCTTGTTGTACACTTTTGATACGGTCGGATATGTATCTTAACTGTTTATGTATTTACATTTTTCTATCTTAAGTTTATGATATTTAAAGTTTTTACACCTTCTGATACATGTCAATGATTAATTAATCAGACCCTTTTTTTTCACTTTTGCATTAGACGAATGATTGAAATGAATAATTGAAAGTATCAACATGTTGCATCTGTTTGCTCTTTGACGGATGTATGAACCGATGGTACTCAACCGACAGGTTGATTGGACAAGAAGGGTTGTTAGCTTGTTATCTAATGCATTTAGATACGCCGAAACTTAATGTAGTTACGTGCAAAAAAAATATTTTTTAATTTTTTAAAATTTTTTATAAATATTTAATATACATAATAATTTTACTAATATTCGGTGAACTTAAACACTAAGCTTATCAGGTTTAGATAAACCCAAATTCCAACCTTAATATTAGAATTCAGGTTCGGGTAATTAAAGTATATATATTAAATACACTTAAATAAATGATTTTATAACAAAAATTTAAAGGAATTTTTACACCTAAATGTACTGAAGCGTAGTACATTCAGTACATTTAGGTGCATTAAATCAAATAAGCCGAAACGAGATTTTAGTTCTTACCAAAAAGACTTTTTATTTTTATTTTATTTTTAATACATAATAATTTTATTTTTCCCATTTACAATATTACTTTTTTCAATTATAATAAAAAATTTATTTTCCAATCTATAACAATAACTATTCTTTTAATTTCAGGAGGGATAATTCCTCTTATACCCATAACAATTCCACATAATTCCTAATATACTCACAACATATCATTAATTCATTTTATACTCATAACATTTAACCATAAATTCTTCCCATACCCACATCGTTAAAACCACTATTATCTATTCTATTGAAAAGATGATTTTTTCCTTTTAAATTTTTTTCTAATTAAAATAAATTAACCTTAATATGACTTTCAAGTTATTTAATATCTTATATTAATAATTTACTACCATCAATTAAGTTATGTTAAGGTTAAACTATCTCAATTAAAAAATTTTAAATTGATGAAATCATCTTTTCAATGGGGTAGATAATTGTGGTTTTAATGGCGTGAGTATGAAAAGAATTTAGAATAAAATGTTATGAGTATAAAAGAAATTTACAAAATATTGTAAATATATCAAGAATTATGTGCAATTGCTCACGTTTCAACAAAGGTTCCCAAGGATGCCTAGGGTGCAATATTGTAGACACTCCTACCTGGGGACCAAATGAATATTGCATATAAAAATAAAGAAAATGTATATGTGGCCAAAATCCAAGTCCAGCAACCACAAGAGAAATCCACCTAAGACAATTGCCCATGGGCTCTTAACCATTAGCCCACATGGAACAAGACCAAATTGGCAAGGGAAACCAAGCCCACCAAACCACAGAAGAAAGGCTCCGTAGCAACAGCCCACTAATGGGCTTAACCAGTTCCAAGCCCACCAAACCACAGGAGCAAAGCTCCACAACAGCAGCCAACTAATGGACTTAACCAGTTTCAGCCCACAAAAACAAGGCTCTAAACCAGTAGCCCACCAGACTCCAGCAAGTCTAGTAGTAAGCCCACCAAAAATGGGCTCAACCAGTCCGCACGCCAACAACAACTCCTTTCTATAAATAGAGGAGGAAGTTCAACAACAAGACATAATGAGAGGAGGCAGCCAAGGAGAAGAGGAGAGAATGCAGCAACCTCTTTTGTGCTTCATCTTTTCTTCTTTTCCAGCTTGTTAAGCGCTCTCTCTCTCTCTCTCCCCTTTCAGATTTTTGTTTTTCATTTTCCTCTTTCCATGCCCATGTAACAGTTTTGGGTTGACAGACTTTTGCAATATCTATTTGATTTAAAGACCGGAATCCATGCTTTGTACGTTCAGTGTTTTTATTCAATGGAAAAAGGGGCCGATCTCCCTTTAAAAATCAACGGCGACTCAATTTAATTGTGCAAATCTCTTGGCCATTAAGGCTATTTATACATGATTTATTTGATCTAATACTAACACTTCTTATTGAGTTGAAACCGCAGCAAGCTCGGTTCTTGAAGTTCGGCCCCTCCAACAGTGTATGCGACCATTATGTTGCTGAATCCATGGGTAAAATGCTTGTGTTTCAGTATTATCTAGATATCGTTCTTGTTGACATGTTTATTTCACAAGAACGTAGGGATCCTAAGCACATGCTACTGCTCCAGAAGTTTGAAGATCCAATCCAAGACCAAGGTACATTCTATGCAAACATTCATTTTTTGGAATACACTAATAGTTTTTCCATTTAATGAGAAATACAAGTTCCAGGCCATTTGATTCAGTCCAGATTTCACAAGGCTAAAAAGACATCTTAGCCCATCGTAGCGCTCGTGAGAGGTGCTGTAAATATTCAACAAAGGTTCATTGTTCATGCCCAAGGGTTTAGGCGGAATCGAACTGGCTTTGTTGGCTGCAACCCATGTGTTCATATCATTGCCTACTTTGTATGTTGGACTAGCTTGGGTTGATGGAGTACAACCAACTATTAAACGCAAATTTCCAATCTTTTAGTACAAACTCTCAACTTTTGGCTATTCATTTTCTAACTCCACTTTACTGTTAAGGTTTAGCTCGTCTTTATATACTTTTTTTCCTTAATTGATTAGAATCAAATAATAATAATAATAATAATAACAAAGATTAAATTTAAATATAGCCATAATTTATATCCATATTTATATATGGTCACCATTTATAAAAATGATATAAATGATCTTATATTTTTATCCTTAACCAAATGTGACAATGGCGTTAAAACTAACATTTAAGTTATGTGAAGTTACAATAGTACCCCTATTAAAAGTAAAAGAAAGCAACTTTAATTAGATATTATTAAAAATTTAATCAAATGATCAAACAACTCAAGATAAAAACGAACTCAATCACTCGTGTGTTTACACTGTTCTTTTTAAAAGAAATGACAAAGGTAATTTTGTCGTTTTAAAAAATTTTACCACATTCTCTAACAAAACTTAATGGTATCATCATATTTGAAATTTAAGGTAAAATATTGGATCATTTATGTCATTTTCACAAATATGCGGTCATATTTGTAAATGTGAATATAAATTGTGATCATATTTACAATTAATCCTGCCAGTAAATAAAGGACTAAAGTGTTGAGTAAAAGGCTAAAAATTGCCTGTATAAATTTACAGTTCAAAATGAAACCTCTAGTCCAATTTAACCATCTTTCTTTCTGAATCAACTTGGGTAGAACGAAACGGAATGTTTTTACTTTTGAAGAAATATCACCCGAGTTAAATAAAAATCTGGTTGGATCAAACAATTTGGGTTGAATGCAATACAAGCTGGAAAGGAGCAGAAGTACAAGCCAAGCGTCATACAAATCTTCAATTTTCAGAAAATGGGCTAGATCCAGCACACGCCCGATTTTACTAGAAACAAAAGATAGAGAAATCAAAACAGGCTCGGCCCCAGTATTAATTTTCAGTGAAGTCGCATAAATACATAGAGAAACGGACAGCATAGTCCTAAAACTCAGAATCCACGAGATAAACTGGCAAAGCGACTCAGCCGTGGGGGCGCGAATGGAATGAATAAATGAATGCCACGAAATCTGTTGGATTAGAAGAAGATCCAGACAGCTGCTGTCGGATGTCTTTCCGGGCGTTTTGGCCGATGTGCAGAGGATCCTGCTCGAATAATCTTTGGCCTTTTGCCAGTTGAATTGGCTTTGATTGTATTTGTTGAACGCCCTTTTCAGCTGCCCCATTCTCTCCTCTTGTGGCAAACTTTGGCCACGGAGTGTCCGGTGCGGAGCCCATGTCGTTAATGGTCTTTTGACCACTCAAAAGAACATCCATGCCAAGTCCGCAAGTGGACTACCGAAACGTCGCTTACAAACCCATAAAAAATCAAAATTGTGAAAAATATTGCTTTGTTTAAATTCGGATCTCTCCTTTTGGTGTAGAAGTTTCGGATCTCTCCGTTTCGCTCCTGGTAAGAACTGTCGGAAGAGCGAGAATCTTGCTGGCAACTTCAATCTATCTCCCCAGCTCTAAGTTGCGACTGGTCCGTGGCTCTAGTGATCGGGAGCTGGACAACCGAATGACGGTAGCCGGGACTTGGGATCGACCATAAACAGGTCACGTAAGTTGCGAGAGTAAGGAGTCGCTCCTAATTCCTACGTCTTTAACCTACTGGTTTTTAAGGGTTACCTTGGAAGCCAAGGGAAACATCTAAATCCAAAAATTTTAAAAGTTTTCTACTATTAAATACTTATATTTATTAACTAATCTCGTTGTTAGTATTTGATTATCTTCCTCATCGGCAAGCCTTATCTTTTTCTCTTATTCTTCACGTTATGTCGTCTACATCGCGTCAAAAAAATTAGCGTGCATCGGTCTCCACGAAGTAGCAGTTCTCGTAAATTTTCTAAACGTCAACATAAAACAAAAATCTTCATCAACTCTTTTTTTCTTGTTTGGACCAAAAAATTTTGGTCAAGTTAAAAGCCCCATTTTCAGAAGAAACCGGAACGAAAAAGGAAAAGAAGTTCAGTCCTTAATCGCCTTTGATAATCAGGTTAGCATCCGTATGTTAAATAATAGCTCTTGATAACAAGTTTTCCCCGGCACGAGATTAATGATAAAGAGGCTTAAGATAGCCATTTTGATGTGATGAATGAGTGATTGTATCTATCTCCACGGCATGAATCGCGCAAGAAGAAACAACACCTGACATTTTGGTCCAATCGTACTTTCGTGACGTGTTTAGAACGCATCTTTCCTTGTAAGATAGAATCATGGATACAGTCCCGTCGATGATCCCTTTCCCCGTAACAAAAATATCGAACCTGAAACAAAAATCCAACCGTTCTTATAGTTTTACCTGTAACAGATAAATTTCAATAAATTCGGTCCCTCTTGATATCTATTATACTTCGTCAACCAAAAAAAGAAAATAAAATAGTCGGTTAATCCCCAATTAGAGTCTAATTTTGGAAGGTGGTCCTGTTTCAACCATCCGCTCTTGGTGTTTCCAGGCTAACGTTGAAAATAACCCAATAATACTGATTTTCCTTCATATGTTATCGTTTGTTAATTATTTGGATCGCTGATATCTTCTTCTTACCCGACTCGCCGTAGCGATAGAGTACCATTTCCGCCGCACCGGTGCCTTTTTTCCCGGGGTTTGTCCACGCCCTTCATAGTCTCGTGGAATAAAAAAAACACCTGCCCAGTGATGGACTTGGCAGACCCAAGTTTAATCCAGACCATCCAATAAACAAGCGTCAAAGTTCTTCAAATATAACGGCTTGGATTGACATGGAGGCATGCGAGACCGGTGCCGTGACAACTGCTCCGAGTTCTATGCATGGTGTAGACATCTGACCGTCCGTCTACAGCCGAGTACACTCAACGGCCGGCACCACTTAGCAAGGAAGGTCTAAAAAGATATATTTTAAGGGTGTTTTCTTGGAGTGCGATCGTATGCACCCGAGTACACCTAATTTTTAAAATTCTTTTTAGGTGTACTTAACATATGTATTAATTTTTATTATTTTTGGATACTTTTAGATTTTTTTTAGATTTTTAAAATCAGTGGCATTTTTAGTAATTTAAAATTGCTAAAATGTCATTAATTTTTAAAAATCTAAAAATCTCTAAAATTAGTAAAAATTGATATATATGTTAAATACACTTATAATTTTAAAAAAAAAATTGAAAAAAAATAAAATAGTTGCATGCACCCAGGTGCATTGAGGCATTGCAGCCCGTTTTCTTTGGAATGCAGTTGTACACAGCCTTAATGTACCTAGCTGAATAGGCTTATTTTTAAAAAAAAAAAGAAATTATACATTTGTTTATACAAGCGTAGTTAACACGTATATTAATTTTTACCATTTTTGTAAATTTTTAGATTTTTTTCGAATTTTTAAAATCAGTAGCATTTTTAGTAAAAAGGTAAAAATTAATACACATGTTAAATGCACTTATATTAACAATTTCAAGTGAAATACACTCGGGTGCATTAAACTAGGTTCCGTTTTCTTTTACATCAATAAATTTTTTATTTTTCATAAGTATTCTACTTTTCAATCATTTTATCATATATTTACTTTTCAATAATTTCTTTATAATTTTCATGTAATTATCCTTTTTTCAATAATCAATCTTATCATCTTATATTATTTTCTTTCATCTTAAAAGCTTCTATGCTAATGGTGTATTTGAAAAATAAAAAAAAATTTGGATGAAAAATGTTTTAGATAAAAAATTTTGAAATTGAAGAAAATAATGTGATATAATAAAAATAATAATAAGGTGTAAATAAAATAAAGTTAAAGCAAATAATTTAATTATAGGAGTAATCATGTACAAATTGTCGAAAAGTAAAGTAATTTTATAAAAGATATGAAAAAATAATTTAAAAATAAAATAGTCGTGAAAAGTAAAAAACTATAATTGAAAATTTTATATCTAAACAAACACACGCTAATAAGTATGTATTTAAGAAGTAATAAAAATTTTGGGTAAAAAATTTCTACCATAAAAGCTTTTGAATATGAGAAATTGATATAATATGATAATGATAACAATGATGAGTAAAGAAAATAAAATTAAAATAAATATAGATGGACATTTTTGTGGATGCTAATGACCTCTTTAATGAATCCTGAACAACGTGGGTATAATTGAAAATTTAGGCAAAATAGATAAGTATGAGTAGAATTTTTCAAAATTCATAGTACAAGTGAAATTAGAGATAAAATTTGTAAGTATAAGTAAAATTTATCATAAATAAAAATATAATAGTTGTGGAAAAAAAAAATTATCAAACAAACCCACCCTAAAAATTTCTCTAAGGAATCCTAATCATGGAATCAATAAGCCACCAAGATACCGTCGACGAGTTTTTCGCCAAAAAATAATAATAATTTAAAAGGAAACGGTAGAAATGGGTACGGTGCCTTCACACCTGAGAAAATGCGCTTGCCATTGTATTCGTCGAGCAGTGAAATGGCACGAGTATATCCGCTACTTCTGTTCCAGCTGTGCATTTCCCATACGAGAAATTTCTAGATAGACGCTCAGGTAATCAGGCTATCTTTAAGATGAATTTAATCTATCGTACATTTGTACAAACGCAAACCATTATTCCCTGCATCAAACTCGACATCTGATTGAATTGCAATATACGCATGGATGACAACACATAGAAATATTAGTAGATTACTGAATCATACACTGGACGGATGAGATTACGGATTGTCCAGTTCGGGTCCACATGTTTGGCACATGTGGAGTCGACTGATAGAAAATAGTTCATCCCGTAAAACCGCCGGTCCACACCAGAGCACCAAACAGACTCATCTCCTAGATCTTGTATCTCATAAATCTTAATACACCGAACGACCGATGCAATATCCCACCAATAGCCGGCCTCGAATCTCCTCCTGCCACTGAAGTTCGCTTCTCTCTCGCATTTCGGGAAAAAGGAAAGAAAGTGAGAAAACGAACAGCACGAAAGCCACAGACGGAGAGCGCCTACAGTAATGGAGAACAGCTGTCCTCCCGCTGCCTCAGCTGCCTCTGAGTCCGCCACAACCACCACCACCACCAGCAGCCACAATAGTAACAACGCTACTGTCAGGCAGCCGCCAGATCATGTCCTCAAACAACTCAATAAGAACTCCCTCAAGATCTCCAAGCAGCCCCACCACCAGCATCTCGCCCCCCATCCAAAACACCCATCTCAGCCCTCCATCCACCCGATCAATCCTCTACAGCAGCAGCAGGCACCGGAACAGGCACAAGCACCGCCGCCGCCTCAGCAGCAGCCTCCCGTCTACAATATAAACAAGAACGATTTCCGAGACGTCGTCCAGAAGCTCACTGGCTCGCCTGCGCACGAACGGTTCTCCACACCGCCTCCTATCCATCCTCCCAAACCTCCCAGCTCACGCCTCCAGCGCATCCGTCCTCCGCCCCTAGCGCACGTTAGCAACAGACCCGCTCCGTCCGCCCAACTCCCTCTGTTTAACCCCGACGCCAGCCTCAACGCCAACGTCACGCGTAGTAGTACCGCCATTTACGAAAGCAGTGTCGGCGGCGCGGCCGGGATTTTCAACGGGCGCCCGAGATCGCCTTTCTCCCCACTCCCGCCTTTCCCCACTGTCAGCACTGCTGCCGAATCTCCAATCTCCGCATACATGAGATACTTGCAGAGCTCAATCTCCTCCATCGATCCCGGCCGGGGACCGGGCCTCTCGCCTCGCTGGAGCCCCAATCTCCCTCTCCCCTTCCACCAGGGACTGATGCCTTCCCCGCCCGGAAATCTCGCCCCGCCACTGCCGCTTCCGTCGCAGCAGTTCATGCGACCGCCTTCGCCGATGCCGTTTGGACAGCTCCCGCTCTCGCCGCGATCGCCGTATCCCTTGCTGTCTCCAGGCTTGCTGTTTTCACCGTCGGCGCAGCTGGGGTTTCCGCCGCTGTCGCCGAGGTTGCCGATCACAAGTCCAAAGTGGAGAGGAGACATGTGAGAGACGGTGATTTTCCGGGGAAAAAAGGTAATGGCCAATATCACTTTTCTTTTTTTGTTGTTTTTTTTCCCCTTCTTTTTCTGTTTTTTGAAATGTGCTTGTAAATGTATAAACATGCTCCGCTGTAAATGTCTGTCTTGAGTCATAAAATCCCAGATTTCTTCTTTTATGGTAAAGTTGTTGTTGTTGGATTTTTTTCCCTTTTCGTCTGTTTTTTTATTTTGCTTGACATAATGGATACAGGATATATAAATGTAACTGGCGTTTTTTTGCCTTTTTGGTACTCATTGGATTCATGCCTTCGTATATTTGTTCTTATTCAGAATTTCATATCAAATATTGTGGAAAAATTAGTGACTTGGGATTCTTGGACGGTCCATAGGTCTTCTGTATGCGAGTGATATAATTGGCTTTTTGATTACTGGATTGTTGTTTGCTCAAATTTAGTCACGGTATGATAGATATATCATCCATTGTGACATTCAATAATTGGTAAAGCATCACCTTCATCTTCGACCAATCAACCAACTCACAGATATTAGGTTTGCTGCCCTTTTCACTGAATTGTTTAGGGTCTATGGAATATTATTAACTTGCACATTTCGTTGAAAATTGTTTTCCTTGTTGTTGATAATTCACCGGAGTTGATCTGAGTTTGGAAGACATTAGAGACCTCGAACGCCAATCAGTGATTGAACATTCCCCAGCAGTTGTTGTTCTTGTTGTTATTATCAACTTATATTGTGGCATAATTGTTACAGACATCCAAATAATTTTCCCAGATTCATGCCTGCACTATCATACGATAAAAAAATGCTTGGAAAATCTCTGTCTTAGCAATTCATGGCCTGTTTTATTTGGTTTGCGGCTCGGCTGCTTTATAGGATTAGGGTTAGAGTTAAAGTTGAAGTAAGCCCGAGTTTCATGAGCCCGAGTTGCACCCCCTTGCCTTAAGCACCTCTCAATGTGCTTTTTTTTTCTCCTAAAAGTTTATAAACCTAAATCATGTCTATGATTAGTTGGTCATTTTTAAAACATTTCTAAAAGTTTATTAACCTAAATTCTGTCTATGATTAGTTGGTCATTTTTAAAACATTCTCCTCTTTCTGAAAACTGTTAGTAAATTTATAATTTAACTATGTTGATCTTTTTATATTTATCTATTAAATTTATTTATTTCAATTTATTCAAATATTTCAACTTAATTATCATGAGCCTCACTCCTATCATGGGATAGCTTAGCGGTTCATTTGTTATTCCGGATACTTGAATGATATCTGTATCCTCGTTTCTAAGATAGTTTTTTCAATTTTTAGTACAATTTTTTCATTTCCAATATTACTTTTCTTATTCAAAACACACGTATCATTACATTCTTATCCCAGTTCCCCATCCTATTCATGCTTATTAAACCCTTCTGGACAGGGTTGGCTTTATTTGGTTGGCAGTACCCTCACCACTCCACCTAGTTGAGTTGTGTTGTGGGAGGAAAGCAGTTTCAATTTGCTTTCTTAATGATACTTCACATGCTATTTTGCACATATGATTCTATGCCACAAATACTTGTACTGCCAAACAGAATTTTTAAAATAACAATCGAATGAAGGTAAATACTTCACATATCTAGTTATTAAATCATAAAAAATATTTAGAGAGCTTCAAATGCAACTAAAGAGACATACAATTGTTATATAATTAAAAACAACAGTGATGAAAAATTCTAAATTACTAAGATAACAATGCTATTATTTGAAATTACTAAATGCTAACCTTGAATATCTGAAAATCAAAACCTTAGACACCAACACATGGACTTATTTGGGTCGGTGCTAGAGCTTGTGGTATGGAACATGCACTACCCTATTTGAAGGGATAGTATTTTTTCAGAAAATCCTACCTTAAATTATGGATTTTTTCTATCATACTCTATTCAAATTAGGGTCAGTTTGGTGGATACTCATAACTAAACCTACCTAAGTTATACCCCTTCGGTTGAATTGGGCTTTTACATTTGTACTTTGCTGTCAACTGAAGCCTGAAAGTTGTTTACTTCTAACATCGGAATACTATAAAAGTGGCAACAGCCACTTGTCATCCTTTTTCTTTCTTAAGTGGAATAAAGTGCACTTTTTTCACCCATCAATTAAGAGGATTCAAATTTTATTCCCTTACTCTTGACAGACGGAGACGTGTTTGTTGTTCACATTCACCCATTTAAACCCTGCTTCTGTTCCTCAATAATGTACCGGCTGAATTGTACTAGAAATTTCAACCAAGTGCAAAAGGCAAATTTAGTGATCCTGGAAAGTTGTAATTCTAAAGCAAGGAAGTGAATTAATCCGCCTGCCAAATTCTGATTCTAGAACAATACAGTTTACTTCTGGTCATTAAATGCGACAACAAAAGCATGTACATTGCTGAATTTTGCTGTTCAAGTTAACATTACAGGACTATGATTGAACGCTGGCATAACCCGAATGGCTTCTATCTTTTTTTAATTGTCCGCCAAAAATGAGTCTGTACTGCAACGGTGATCTGATAAATTCACTATGGGAGTTGTTACCAAAACTCCGATGATTTGGCGGTGGGATAAATTATTTAGTGGATCCGATTGCCAGAAACTCCATTTTAGTGCCTGAGAAACTAATCTGTAAGGTTGTGATTGCTGTTAGTTTTCAATGAGACGCAGTTGTCAACAGTTTTAGAACTTTCACTAATTTCGAATCCCCTCGTGGAAAACAAATTCATAGCAAAAGGGGGCATCCTGCACGTGAGACTTCTGCATATTGTTGGCCCTTCATTTTTCTCCGAGCTCGGGATCTTCAGAGAGTTGGATAACTAAACCATCCTATAAAAACGATTGAATTCAATCCTTTCTCATAGATAAATATTAAGGATTCTTTGGTGGCTAATCATGGACTCGTGATTAACTTGGAAGCTGTAAAACTGGCGATGTTATATTTATGTTTCATCTATATTCATTGAAATTTCATGACCGAAACTAGTTTGGCCGATTTTTATTTTTTTATTTTTGTAATCTTTACAGCAGGTTTTTTTTTTATTTTAAATACAAATGTGTTTGAGGAAACGAAGATGTCATTGTTCCTTTGAAAATTGGGAACTCTGTTTGTGTGCATTCGTCAATCATAGTTGTGTCTTTTGCTCGTTGAGTGGAAAGGAATAGAATATGGTACAGCATTGCAGCGTGTCATGTCAAGAACTGACCAACTGATGTCCTTGACTTTGAAGATGCCGGAATGATTTTTTTTTGGCCCCATCTCCCTGAACGCATCATTATATCTGCCCTGCAGTGTTTTTAAATTCGTCTTGACTTCTGGTTTACAGGTTCATATGCTGGTGACAAATAACGTGTTGAACGTTCAAACTTCTAAAACAATCCAAATTTAAATACAAACACCAGTACGTCTGGTTCCTATCCGTTTTATTAAATATCTTCCCATCCATCACGTGCGCAAGCATTGCAACTGCGAATTAGTTCTCGCGAAGGTCGATACTATGAGAAAAATATCTTAGAATAAAATTTTAGTCAGAACGTTCTATTGGAATCAAGAGAATGTTACTTTATAATCAAAAGCAACATATTTTGATCTAGACTGTCAATGCAGGCTGTTAAGTAAGTGTCTGCAAGTGGGCAGGATTGCTAGGCCTTTGCAATCCTCGTAAGATGGCATCCGATCGAAAGCGTAGCTGTTGCTCTTAAGAATAAACTGAAGCCTCGATTCCTGTAAATCAGTTCATCTGCCTGCCTCTTTGTCGTAACCGTGCATCTCGTGGGATCCCAGATTCCGAGACTAGTTTGACTGGAGGTCTCGGCGGGCATGCCATATTGCCATCGCTCACACCGGTGGCGTCCATGTATTCACCATTTCAACAACCTTTCTCACTTTTGTCTCTCTTTCTCTCTCTCAGGACTTGGCCAAACGTTCTTCTTAACGTCCCTAATCTTTCATTTTTGCCTCCGTAAAAGGAACTTCGATGAAATAGTTCGATTGGATTTAGATTATTCATCAATCGGGGCCCAATGGAACCGGATCCCCTGAACTGAAACTTCTTTGGGAATTTGGATGACTTCACGAGCCTTGAGAAGGCATCTTTTGGTTTCTCACGTTTATAAGAGGATACTTGCTTGGGATCCAATCGTGTGCACCCGGGTGCGTGCAGCCTCAACGCACCCGGGTGTACTACACCTTTTTTTTTTTTTTTTTTGAAA
>JAXCLR010000050.1:76644797-76657320 GCA_035584095.1 Annona squamosa
AAGAGACTTTGCGGGGACTAAACGCGGTGACAAATGCACGGCACGAGTAGTCGGCACTGGGCGGTACAGCGCAAGAGCTGGCATGCACGAGCGGCAGCTGTCATTGTCTCTCGGCTTTTTGGAACCGTTCGTTCTTTTTTTGGGGAAGCGATCCTCGTCGCGCAGGGATTTTGATTTTTGAATCCCTACTTCGGCCCGCTCGCGCTCGCCTCGCTGCATCGGACATAATCTGGTCCCAACGCGGTGATGGCAGGAAAATTAAGGCTCGTTCGTGTCATACGATATTTTTTGAATGGAATTTGCATTGAAATGGACATATAATGATTGTATTATGAATAAAAAATTATATAAAAAATTTACAGAATATTTTAAAGAACATAATACAAATATAATCCAAGAATCTTACCTTTGCCGCACGATCGTTTCGCATGCTCGAGTTTTATATACAACATGGACCGTGGATTGGCTGTTGACGCACGTGTCAGATTCAAAGCTAGAAAATAAAAATTGACGGCCCACCAACAGCTGCGTCAAAGATTTCCGGAGTACAAATTGCTCGTCTTCTTTATCGGTGGGGAAGCTTTGTCTGGCTAGTGCGGGAGGAGCCTTTAAACGGGCGGTGCCTATTTCAGTTTGCTTAGACTTCAGACCATCCAATCGGATGATGAAATGTACGGATGAAAAAATGTGTCCCGCCATCTTAAACTTATTCAAGGTTCAACCTGACTCTAGCACTATTTCGAAAATCTTTTTGTCTAACCCTGCAATATCCGGTCAGTACAAGGTTCACACAACCCTAAAACTCATATATATTTTTTAAAGTCGGCCTCGAGTTAATAACCTTGATTAAAGATTCAGATCAATTTTAAAATTTTTAGTATTTTAAATACTTATTTAGTCTAAAATCTTATCAAATTTACACGCTAATTATGAAAGCGTATAATTTTAAAATTAAATTAGAATATAATTGACTATAAGTAATGTAAAGTTTTAAAGTAAAATGAGAATATGATAAAAATATTTTTATAATTTTAATAAATAAATATATTCTAGCGATCGGGGAATGGTCAATCCGTCTCAATTCTATTTTTGAATTCATGCCAAATTTTACAACTCAATTTTATCCTAAATTATGAAAATATTGATTTAATTTGATAAAAAAAATGGATTGAATTAATGGTGGGTCATTAATCAATCCAATCCAATTCATGTGCCTAATAGAATGAGATAAGAATAAGAAGGGGCTTTCATTTTCAATAAAAATTTTCATATTTTCAATATAAATTCTAAATATTCTTATTGTGTTTAATTCGTATTTCAAATATACACATCATGTTTCAAACACACTAATAATACTCATTAATAATTTATTAAATTTCATTTGTTCCCATGCTCATTGCTTTAGACTTCTCAACTAGTTCTTGTTTAATATTTCTAAAATTTTAAAATGCTCTTACGTATTTCTGAGAGCAAGAAAATAATTAGAATTTATAACTTCACTCCTACAATAAGCAAATTTCAACTATCTTCTAAGGAATCTATACAAGCATGAAAGCGGCTCCTTAATAAAAAAATTTTATAGATTCTAGGCTCAGATCCAAAAAAATTGTCGAAAAAATGTAAAACTTACAATGTTATGATCAAACTATCCAAGCAGGGAAATGATTCGATCAATCACAGTTCTACAATGAAAAGATGCAGTCTGATTGCAATTGACAAATGGATCTCTATCTGTCTAAACAAGAAAAGGAAAAACGTGGAAAAGGAATACAAATCAAGCACCACTTTCTCCTTCCCGTCACTCTCTATTTATATTAATGACTACTAACTATTGGATCCACAAACAGGCCAGGCCCACCTACCCTCCAAGACCCTATCATATAATTCAATTGAAAATGAATTATAATGAATTGTTGAAATCCTAATCTCAAATAAAAGAAAATGTCCTCTCCTAACCTAAGCTATTTTAAAACTACTTGCTAGACACGAAACATAGTATTAAAATCAATTCCTTCTACCATCTCACAATAGCTTATTTATGGCATAATTTAACCCCACTGATCTCCCATTTTATACATGAACATTTTCCTTACACACTATACCTATTAAAACTAGGGTAAATTTCATATATGCGTATGAATTTTATCTTTAAGTTTACTTATAATCATGAACTTTCAAATAATTCAAATATACTCATGTAAGTTGCCCAAATGCTATTCATACCAATAGTCTTTCATGAAATAACAAATATGCTTAAACTTCAATTATAATTCAAAACTAAAAAATCACATTTCGATGTATTTTTAGTATTATATATATAAAATCATACTTCTATTACTATAGAATCATTTGTTGTTTAAATATAAATTTTTATTTATAAATTCATGATTAAGTTTTGAGCATATTTATCATTTCAGAAAGAGCATGAGTATAATAAAATTTTTGGCAAAATATATTCGTGTAATTCAAAATTTTAAAAGTTCATGATTACAAGCAAAACTAAAGATAAAATTCTTGAATATATGCATAATTCATTCTTAAAATTATAAATAAACCAATTGTGGTTCCATTACTGCATCATATCGATAATTATCTTATTTTTAACAAAAAAATTTCATTCAAAACTTTTTTCTCTACTTCTATCATATCTTTAATCATTTTTATATTTTATATAACATTATATTTTTTAATTATTTCTTCGCATCTTTTCATACAATTCTGTATCTTTTTCTTTTCTTTTCTCCCCATAATTGCGTTTATCATATCACATTCAAAATTTTCATTCTCGAATGCTTTTTGTCACAATTTTTTAACATGTTTTCTTATTTTCCAAACACATTTCAAATTTGTAATTCCAATTAACTCCTTTGGCAAAAATCATCACAACTCCTACTACTTGGGAAAAACTCATCTTCCCTTAATTGAAAAAAATCAAAAAGTAATTATGTCACTACTACCACTAATGTAAAGATCCATTGTCTTCTTTAACATAAATAGACCATCATTGCCTTGAGATTTATTTGTCATTGTTTACGAGGTTTACACATGCTTAGAGAAAATTGACCAATATGGTTACCCCCTTTAGCACAGAAACAGCTTATTATCGATGAAATTCATCTAAAAACTAGTTATTTCCATGATAGTAAGATCCCCTTCTTCATGTGCAAAATTTGAGCATGTCATGCATCTCAACCAACTACGGTGACCATCCAATATGCAATGACAATCTCGTGCATGATGTTGCTGACCAAAGATATAAAAAGTTATCATCCAATGAGAGTGAATGTGTTGATTAAAGCTAACAAAAAGTTGTCATTTGATGATAGTGCTTCCCCCTCAACTCGACCATTGAGAGCATGACCTTCCACATGACGAAACTAAGGTATACACAAGTTAGGCAGAGAATAAAGACCATAGCGCGTAAGAGATATTCTCCTCGACAATCTTTGCAATTTCCGGGTATTTGTAAATTGTGAATCAAACCTACTCTCCAATGAAATTAAGAAGGTCAAAGATGATAATTAGAGATTGTCAAATGTAAATTTTTTGTCAGCAACGAGGGATATGTACAGTGTAATGTTAATGGAATTGGACAATGATGAAGAAGACAGTAGATTTACAAACCTCCATATCATGACCATCAACCCGTGGTTAGAATAATATCGCTATTTAGATGGTCAACTTAGTGACAAAGCCATGACCTTAGGGAGGATGGACGAAGAGGGGGCATAATATTATTTGATGGGTATAACATATAAAAATAAATTACACTTTTAAAACATTTTTAAAAAATTTATGATTTTGTTTTTAATTATAAAAAAATCAAGGCCCCTACTCCACAAGGCTCTGCCTATGTGGTCTAGGTAGATCTACTATTGAATGGCTTACAAGTGGGCAATTGAATGGCTTACAAGTGGCCATCAGCTAACAGCAACGAGGAAGATGAAACATTTGATATGGTGCTTTGGAGGTGCATTGCAATTTGTGCACACACTGTCATTAACTGCATAAGTGTTTTTCGGACATTTTGTATAATGATAAATAATCTTTTGTTGGTTCCAATTGTAATATTATAAATGTAATTTTCTCAATACTTAATGGATATATTTGGTATCTTGAAACTTAAAAGTATATTTGAAATACATATTAAGCACAATGGAAATATCTAAAACAAAGTTTTATTTTTTAAGGATAATAACTTCGACTTTCTCCTTCATAATTATAATTTTTAGTTTCTATATGTTTTTTCATTTCTTGCAACCTAAGTCCTTCCTCACCCAAACCCCATTTGTACTACCCAAAATTACTATTCATTGACACACATGTTGTTTGGATCAAAGAAATGTAGACGATTTATTGAAGAAACATATGGTCATGACTTTTTTTGACTTTTATATTGATGACCTCCTCTCCTTTACAATAAGCTTGAAAAAATCAAATATTCAAAGAAGGCATCTTTTGCATGGATGTTGAACATGGAACACCAAGCCCAAACACATAGCACCTTGATTTATTTATTAGAGCATATACACCCAAACTCTGTATTTATCACAGTCAAAAAGACTAAAGTGGGTAAATGGATAAAGTGCTACTTAACCTCTTCTATTCTATATCTTTAATATAAAACTCATTTTTTTCAAATACCTTGAAAATGTGTATATTCTTACATGTGGTTCGTTTATGTTTTAGTTGACGGTTTAGGCACTTTTGATGGATGTATTGCACACATAGAAAAACAAATACGAGACTAAGGTTGCAACTTGTACAGGTTGTACCAAATTCTAGTGAACCTAAATTCTATATACAATTGGGTTCACATTTTTTTAGTTTGATTTTAGTTTAAATTTTGAATTTGTAGTTTGTTAATTTTGAATAGTGTATTATTTTATTTCAAAATATACCTATTTCACATGTTTACCACATTATCCAAAATAATCAATTAAAATAGTATATATTTAAAGTATATTATAATTTCGATTTATAAATAATGTAATAATCATTTTATGCTAAATTTTAATACAATTAAAGAAAATATTTAATTTACAAGTCTTGTCGAAGTGAATGAATTAGCATAAGCTACTACTTCCGAAAATATAAAAATATCTTATAGTTAGAAATTCACCTTGAATGGATATTATTTAAAACAACGAACAACAAGAGAAAACTTTTGTATTTGTTACTGAAAATTATTAAAAATAGATATCTTTAAATCAATAATTTCAATATTCAATGTACCTATCAATGAATATATATACAAAGAATAGATATTAAACACATAAGAGTGCATATATGTGACTGTATGAGATTAGTATCGAATTTAAGTTACCAATCAAGTTTACATGAAGGTTAGGTTGAAATCAAGCTTTATGGGTTGGGCCACTCCTCAACTAAAACCATTATTGACAACACCCAATGTAGAACTTTATCGTTAGAAAGCGCGGGCCACTAGAGGGGATGTGATTAAATGGGGATGATAATGATAGATAAATAGAATAATGAGAAAATAAATTTGTTTTAAATATAAACATAATTAAATGAGAAGTTTTATTGTTAATATACTAGATAATCTCTTGACAAATAAAATACAACTTGAATAAGGAAAAAGAATGATTGATAACCGATCGATGTCTAAATGGGTAGTATGTGGTATAGATTTTACAAATCATAATATGATCTCATCTTAGTGAAACAAACTATTATTATTATTAATTAAAACAAACCATGAACATATTTCAAAAATATTTTCAACATCGATTCTGAAGACAAGGGACTTGTAAGCCAATGAGCCATCCTTTTCCGAATGTTCAGTTTACGAGTTATGGGTGAGACACCGAATTATGTGGGAAACTCACATGTCTATTTAGGTCTCTTTCACCACCATTAAAAAAATTAAATAAGCTTGATTTACAAATTACAACTAATACTTACGAGTCTTGACTCTGTAATAAGAGTGCTACTACATTTGGATTGATTTAGTAATCTACTTGCAAAACCTATTTAAGTAATGTGTTATAGTTTCTACCTAAATGATGTTCAACTTCTTAGTCTATCCTACTTGTTTGCTTAAATAAACTGCTCATAGGTTGCCCATTTTCAGCTTGATTAGTGACTTGTTTAACTTGCCAATCTGTCCAAGTCAACAATGACTCACCAATGCAATATCAAACAAAAAAAACCTAGCCTTAACTCTATTTTCATTCCCTTATTCTCAATCGCCCTCAATAACCCCTTCATTACACCATGATTGCTAATTGCTGCACCCTTTTATCCCAATTTGTCTAACTTTTTTGAGCAATTATCGTTGTTGATTTTCACTCCCGCTACTATATCTCTTATTTACTTACCATGAGAATAGCCCGAGCCTTTGGATGGGCTCCACTTTGATGATTTTGTGAATGAATTTAGCCTAAAAAATAATAAGAGAACAATTTAATGGATAAGCCACACTCTATGGCAAAATTAAAACATGATCTTTCACGTTATTAAAAAAATTATTAATTATAGTAGTACAAATTATTTCAATCCAACTATTGAGTAGGCCCTACTTACTTAAATATATATATACTTATGTATAAATTATAAAGTCACTGCATCTATTCATGAATGTATTGAAATATTATAATAACATATAGAATTATTTATCCATAAATGAAACATATTTTAGATGTTAAATAATATCCATGAAATTGATATATAAATTAAATAATTTTATTTTGCTGATATTATATATTTATTGAATAAGATTTTTGCACAACTTTGATTTAGGTAAAATTCAATTTTCTAATTAAATAAAATATTTCAAGGCCTGCTTGGTTAATTATAAAAGTAAAAAAAAATCATCTACTCACGCATGTTTTTTAACATTTTAAGTACCTAACTTATTATTATTATATGTACATTTCAATTATTGTTGACATCTCTTGACACGACCATCTTGTCTATTTTAACTTTAGTTATTTTATTAAAATATTAATCCATTTAAGAATTCAAAAAATATATCTTCTTTACCAAAAATAACAAAGCTTTGTTTATAAATTTAACACAATCAAATTACAAAAGTATAAAAATTAAAAGAACAACTTAAAAGTGGGATTATAGCATGGGTTAACAACTGATCCTATTCACAGCTCTTACTCGCCGGGTATATTTGAGATATAGTAAAACTTTTTAACCAAAAATTTTAAGTGAAAAATTTTAAATTAGTATAAAATGATTTTATATAATAGGAATAATAATAAAAAAAATTAAAATAGATAGATTGGTTATACTGATAATTGAGCATAAATAATTTATAGATAAAGTAGTTGTATAAAAAAATTAAAATATAAGATAATTATGGAAAGTAAAAAAGTTTTAATTTAAAAAGTGCTTACTATATTAAATAAGCACATAATCATTAACTATGTTATATTATATTGTTTTCTTATTTTGAAAATTTTTTGTCTTACCCTGCTAGAGTTAATTTCACACGCTAAACAGGCGTGTCATGCTTTAATTCGTTAACAAAGTTTTTGAAAAAAAAGTTACGTGAAGTGGGTCCTTATTTATTATTACATTTTTATTTTTTAAATTTATACCACGTCCACGTATACAGTTCTCGCATGTGTTCCAGGTTGCAGAATTTCGGATTTTTTTTTATATTAGGCACGTGATTAGTACTCGCTGGCGTGGCCTTATCAGCCAAATATATTAATGCACTGTAAGCCCTTGCGGTTCACGGAGGAGGAGGAGAAGAGCGAACGATTCGGTCTTGACATGGTGACATGGTTTACGGAGATGATGTCCGAGGAAGCTCGGGAGGACGAGACACAACAGCCCGATTTGCTCCACATGGCCGATCCTCAGATCACGTGGCCTCTCCAGAAGGAGACGTTTCTCCGCGCAGCCGTCTCCCTTAAAAACCAGGTGATGAACTTCCCCTTTCCTCTTTCTTCTGTCCTTACTCCATATTCCGACAATGCTCACCACCAATGCAGTGCTTTGGGCACTCCGGCAAGGGACTATGCCGGATACGCCGTTCCTTTTTAGATGCTAATACGGAATAGGTGAATTAAGGAATCTTCTTCCGATCAGATTGTTCGTTGGTGCCACGCGATTCTGGCTTCATGTCGGTCAGTTTTTTATGCCAAACCTACCCAGTTTTGTCCTACGGAATGCGAACGTGCCAGCCAGAAGGATGGGGAGAAACCTTTTCATCTACCAGTCCACTGCTGCAAGTCACATGTCTAACCGAAATTGGGGATCGGTGTGGGGATCGTTGTAGGTCATACCCAGTTTGGCCCGATTATCTTCTAAAATTGGGCTGCTTATAGTCGGTTGTGGTGGTGACGGGCCTGAAGAACACTTGAATTGGGTGGCTGGATTTGTCATTGGTGGGCTGAATATCGGTTGGTCGATTAGACAACTGAATCTCGTGGTGATGCGGTCCGGACTTCGGACATGGCAGGTGGTGGAAGCGACGTGGAAAGAAGGCAGCAGGCAGAGCCGGAGCGTCGTCGACCCCACCGTCTACACTGGCTTGCTGGGGACGGCTTTCACGTGCTTGAGAGCGTACGAGGCGACGGGTAATCAGCAGGACTTGCTACTCTGCGCCGAGATCGTCGACGCGTGTGTGAATGTTGCGCGTCCCTTGCAAAGGTAACACATGCCGTAGCGATCTTTTATGCAGCCGCTTGCCTCATATCTGCGGTTCCGCAGCTCTGCGTCCTGTTCAGGGGCATATGATTTGATGAGAAGGATGCGAGTCCGATTAAATCTTTTATTCTACAGGTTTGCATTACACGTTTATAGTTTTTAAAATCATAAATAAATGTAATATATAATTTAAATTAATGTAAAATTCTAATTTAAAAAAACAAAGGTAAGTATGCTTAGACAAAGTATTGAATAATTATCGAACAACTTTACTTCTCACATATTCAATACAATTTTCTTGTTACCAACATAATTTTTCATCTTTCAGTATAGAGTGACCTTTCCTTCAATTTCCTTATCCCATCTCAACCAACAATTAGTTGAGGCTGTAATGCTTATCATCCCAAATCGGGAATCGTTTAGGATGATTTTGTTTTTATATTAACTTGAGGCTAACATGAACGTGAATTATGTTTTTGTTAGTAAATAGCAAATTATACTTTTTTTATGTAAAGGTGCCTCGTAGTGTTTCCCACCTTGCAGTGTCCGATTGATTGAAATTGTGGGACTGAGATATGGTAAAGAATAAGGGTAATGACTAATCAACGGTTATTGCAAGCATGGAAGCTTTATGCTTACTTTAAAATATATATATATATATATATATATATATCTGTTTTTTAAATGTAAATCATTTATCGCTTTTAAAAACTTATATCTTTTCAAAGTAGCATTTTTGAAAGTAAATATCTAACCATTAATGTAAACACATATTATCATACTACTAAAAATAACGTTTATTTAAAAACTTATATCTTCTAAAAGTAGCGCTTTTTGAGAGTGACTATATAATAATTATAGATACTGATGGAAAATAATTATAAATATTGATGGAAAAGCATGATAAATAATTTAGATTCTTTAGAAATACATTTTGAATTTAAAAACTAATAGTAAGCATTGAAGATCAATGCTTACTATAACTATTGAATCATCACGTAAGATTTAAAACCGTCTTCTATTTTTAACCGGTCATCCTTCTATAAAATCTCTTTTCTATATAATGTTTTTAATTTTTAAAATTTTGATATTAATGAAAAATTCACTTCATCTATTATATTTAGCATTATTTATATTCATAAAAACTCTTTCATTTGTTTTGTACCACTGTATAAGGGATTCATCTGTAAATTTATAAAATTAATGTAATAAAATAGTTTAATACTAAGATACAATTTTAAAATAGTATTTCAACATCTAAATCGTATAAAATATAATTTTTATGTGCATAAATGATTTTATAAAGTATTATTATATTTTAATACATGTGTAATGAATATATATTTTTAAGCAAATGTAGCCTATACATATACTTAATTTGAATGAAACTTTGTCTTTGAACTAAATAAATGATATTAAATATAATGAATGGATTGGATTTTCTATCAATGATTAAAATTCTAAATTTTGAATAAATTACATGGCCACGCTTTTGTGTAACCCACTATCTTTTGATTTTTTGTTAATATAAAGACTGAAAAAATTTAAATTTATTTAAACGAATTGGGCTTCTATGACATGTTTGGAGCATGATTTCTACCAAACTTTACTTTTTTAAAATCCATTAATTTTTTCTCACCTTAACAATTGATAAAAAATCTCTTTCATCAATTAAATTTAGTATAATGTGTATTTTTGATAAAACAATACATGGTTAAATAACATACTAATGGAAAACTCCTTATAATAACTTTAATAGTGATATTTTACTATAACATGATTTTATTTTATGGTCGCGGGAAGCGTTGAATATAGTAATTTTTTGTCTCTATGGAACTTTTGAATATAGCAATTTTTCACTTATTCCACATCAAAAAATTTATTTATAACATTTTTTGCTTTTTTCATCATACACTTGCTTATCTTTAACATATAAATCAAAATTTACAGTTTTAGATATATATATTTTAAAAATTTCAGAAAAATATATACGCATATCAAAAACTGATAAAATTTGATTTATATGTTAAAGACACCTAGATAAGCATGTGTAAGATGAAAAAACAAAAAAAATTATAAATAATTTTTTCGAGATAAACTAAGCAAAACATTTACTTATTCTGGACTAATAACATCATTGCTCATTTAAAATTATATAAATATATCATAATTTTTAGAAATTCAAAGGTTATTGAAAAATGATCCGAGGGTTGCGTTAAGCACGGCTAAGTTGCAACTAAATGTTGAAATTTTTTTGTGAGCCTGAGCAAAATACTTTCACAAATTAAAATTTATATTTTATATAAATATAGACTTTTGAAATTTTTTATACATTATGATTTTTGAAAATAAAAAAGAGGGGCGTATGAAAATTCTCCCATTGTTTGATTTTGAAAAAAAATTGAAAAATCTTAAATTAAAAATGTAGAATTGAGTTCATAAAAAAATGTAAAACCGAGTATATGAACTAATCTTTTTTTTTTTGAAAGAGAAAAGAATACATGGACTTATCTTGCTTAGGCTCACATGGTGAAAAAAATTGGGTGATTTTTATATATACTCACATAGTTTAATACTAATTGCAGATATACTTACATAATTTTACGAAATGCACATTACCCCCGCATAGTTTTACTGAAGTTGCGTATTACCCCCGTATCGTTATCTGCTATTAATATATGCTGTTATATTTTTAAAAATGATAAAAATGCCCTCATCCATAGTTTTACGAATTGCATATCACCTCACATAGTTTCATGAATTGCATATCACCTCATATAATTTCACTAAAATTGCATATTATCTCTATAAAGATGAAAATATTTTTGTTATTTTTGAAAATATAACGGCAGATATTAACGACGATTAACGGCGTGGGATAATACGCAATTTTAATTAGGGGTAATATGCATTTCGTGAAACTTTGTATGTATATCTGCAATGTCGGTGAAATTATGTGGGTATATATGCAAATTATTCAAAAAAATTTAAAAAGTTCAGCGGTCAGCATGAACATAGTTGGTAATCAACAAGACCTTGGATCAAAACTCTTTATATATCTCCGAAACTTTTACATATCACTCGAATAATTAAACAACGAATTGCGTGTGGGTTGACAACGTTGGCCCAACGCAAATTGCAAAATTCTCAATTATCAATGGATTATTATTGTCACAACTGCCGTTGTGGGTGTTATTAAAGTCTTATTCAGCTCTAATGCGGACCTAAAGAAAATTTGGCTTGAGATCAGGTTGAATTTTGGTAATGTCAGATGGAATATCAAATCATCAATGTTCAATTATGGTAAATTAAAATATCTATCTTTTTAGTTATAATGTACTTCACTTTTTGTTTGAAAAATTTTGCCATTAATACCCGGTTGTATAAAATAACCTCCGGTGATAAAGCAATTTCAAAGCAGATGTTTTTAAGGCATTTTTACAGCACGTAGCCCGCTTGAATTCTTGATTTGGATTATTTTCAGTACCAAAAATAGCTATATTGATATTTTTAAAATGTTTTTTACGAACCGACCAGATAATCTCCTGTTTTTGAATCATACAATGAAATTGTATTTGGATCAGGAAGGGTTACTGTGTTGGGAAATATTAGATTATATTAGGAATGAGAAAAATAATATGAAAAATTGAAAAATAAAATTGTTATGTATTAAAAAATAAATTCAATGTGGATGATCCTAAAATAGGCTCTTAACTTTGTCTTTTTTTTTTCTCATAAAAAAAAAACTTTTTCTTTTTTCCTTGTGTCACCCCTGACATGGTAAAGTCGGAGCACAATTCTGTGCACCTGGGTGCATTCAGCCTCAACGCACCCGGGTGCACTGCACCTATTTTTTTTATTTTTTTTTAAAATTTTTTGTATACAATGG
>JAXCLR010000050.1:76657420-76674676 GCA_035584095.1 Annona squamosa
AAAATAAAAAAAATAGGTGCAGTGCACCCGGGTGCGTTGAGGCTGAGTGCACCCGGGTGCACTGAATTGCACTCCGGTAAAGTCGTTTGACGTTTACTTGATACATGGACCTGTGTTAGGATGGGCTGTGCATCGGTCCACGTAGCCCATCTATAAAGACGCAAGCGCCATCTCCCGATAAATGCCCAGTGAGGACCCCACAACATTGAATCGAATTCTTGCGAGTAACGAAGTGTATCCTCTGTCTATAAGGGCGGCAAATGAAAAGATTCGTCTGTTCTTGGCAATAGGCATTTTCAGTAACGTCTTTTTAGAGATTTCAACCAGCCAACTGTGGTGGCTTTTTTTTTCCCCCTCCCTTCCCCATGAACTGACCGATTGATGGTTCGAATTGTTTGATACACAGCACTGTCACTGAGCCAACTTGATCTTGATGATTTGGCAGACATGTCACCTTCTTGTGTGGAAGGGGGGGCGTCTACGCTCTTGGTGCTGTGGTAGCTCACTATAAAGGAGACCTTCAACGGCGTCGATTATTCTTAGATCTCTTTACCGAGGTATCTCGGCCGACATTTCCCAGCTTTTTTATTATTAATTTCTTTTGCTAAAAAAAATGAAATTTGGACGCAGCAGCCTGCTTTAAAATTCACTTTCTTTCCTTTTCATTTCAACCTTTCAATTGAATAAGCGGACACGGCTGGCCTGAAAAAGACAGGTTATATACATCGTTTTAAAAACCGAACCATAATTTGAACCGTTTTAGTGTCTGGTTCGGGTTCAACCGTTGATTTAAACCGTTAATATTAATATAATATAATAATTTTCTTAATCATCATTATTTTATTACAACTCAACTATCCCGTCTAAGTCGCCCATTTTAAAAATTTTTTTAACTTAAAATATATTAGTTGTATTGATGCATGCAGCTGTATGCTTATATCTAAGGCTAACTTGCGGACTTTCTGCCATGGCTTAAATAGTTGTTGCCAAATCAGCTTACTAATATAATGTTACTAGCAAGTGTAATCATTGCAGCATGTGAGGGAAATTTTCATCGATATCCAATGCAGTTTTTTTTTTCCTCAGAAGTGGGCCATGGTTTCCGGTTCATGCGGTCCTATTGTCCGGTTTTTATACGTTTTCAAGAATCGTGCCTAAACCGGACCGTTAATTGATCTGTTCAACCGGGGCCCAAACATACATTAAGTTGGTCAAAATTAAACGGTGGAGAGGTTGATGAAAAGAGAGAATGTGTCGTGGGGCCACCGGACAGGGTATGCCACGGATTGTTTTCACGAAGTATAAAAAAACCAATCAGTCAAATATTTATTAAGCTATAATGTGACCATGATTACAAACGGAGTTCTTCAAATATAAAATCATTTTAAAATTCGCTACCAAGGGGTGGTGGCGCAGTTGGCTAGCGCGTAGGTCTCATAGCAAATGATTGAGTAATCCTGAGGTCGAGAGTTCGAGCCTCTCTCACCCCATAATATTTTTCATTGGAAAACAATTTTCGAGTGATCCTGAGTCCGACAGTTGCCCCTATCACCCCATAAATTTTCTAAAGGGAAAAGAAAGAAAAATATTAGGGGGTTATATGGTTGTAACACATGCTCATATAGTTATTAATCTTAAATAAAATCCAGAGTTAATGTAGTTCTAAGTTCTAACACATGCTTATATAGTTAGTAATCTTAAATAACATTCAGAGCTAATGTAGTTCTAACACGTGCTTACATGGTTATGATTTTTAAACGATACTCAGCCTCTAAAATATGAGCCATTTTATGCTTTGCATGCGCTAAGTTATTTTTGAGTTTGATGATTCAGATGTCACAAGAGAAAGCTCTCCCCGCTGGCCCTAATGAGGGTGGGTTTGGCATGTCCTATGACCTCCTCCATGGGCGCACTGGATTTTTATGGGCGGCTCTCTTCATAAACAAGCACCTGGGGCCCAACTCACTTCCTCTAGGACTTCTCATGCCGGTCGTGGAAGCTGTTTTGGCTGGTGGCCGAGTGGGGGCGTCAGACAATGAAAACTGCCCGCTAATGTATAGGTGGCACGGTACTAGATATTTGGGTGCAGCTCATGGTCTATCTGGGATTTTAAACGTACTCATCCACTTCTCTCTATCAAGAGGAGACTTGGAGGATGTGAAGGGGACTCTGATATACATGATTAGCAATCGGTTTTCCAATAGCGGCAACTACCCCTCGAGTGAAGGAAATCCTAGGGATAAACTGGTGCAATGGTCACATGGTGCTGCTGGTGTAGGCATGACTCTATGCAAGGCAGCTCAGGTCAGTCTTGTACTGAATTATTGTTTGTCATTGTACTTGCCCCACTTCCCTAAAACTCCTGGATTTACACACTCAGTATTTTGTGACACTAGCGGTTGATTTGCAGGTGTTTGCCACCAATAGGGAGTTCCGAGATGCTGCCATTGAAGCAGGGGAAGTTGTATGGAGGCGAGGACTAGTGGGGAAGGTGTGTCTCACCGATGGGATTAGCGGGAATGCCTACACTTTTCTTTCGCTCTACCGTCTTACTGGTGACAAATTGTATGAGGAAAGGGCAGCGACGTTTGCTAGCTCTCTGTACCATAATGTTAGAAATCTGGTGTCATCTAGCCACATGGGTGGAGATGACAATGACTTCACTCTCTTCCAGGGACTGGCAGGAGCTTCCTGCCTCTGGTTTGATCTGCTCGTGCCAGGAAGCTCTAGATTTCCTGGATTTGAGCTTTAGGGTCCTTCATATAAGGGAGTAAAACTGTGAAGGGCTTTGTAGCTTGTTTATGAAACAACTTATCCTCTTTCAGTGTCCAAGTCCTTCCATCGTCTGTTCTAATTAGCCTGTCAATTCTAATTAGTTTGAGGAATTGCTGTAACTTTTTTTAGTTGAACCAAAAACGGATAAAATAAAAAAAAAGCGAAGGACGAGAGAGTAAAGTAGGAAACATCAAGAAAGCCGTAACTATTGAAATTAAGTAAATAAATATTTCGGCCCAGCAGTATTTTAGATGGGTAATCACATTAATCGCATTTTGACAGTTGGAATTTGATTCACTAACAGGAGTTTATATGGTATTAAAATTTTTGCGCTATATATAGTTTTGTGTCCTGAATTTTCTTCAGGAGGAGAACTTTTGGATGAGGAGGTCAAATGAGGCTTTTCGAATGAAATATTCTAGCTAGGGGTCATGAAATTTAGGTCCACTTCAATCCTATTCTTAATTTTATTTATAAAATTTTAATTATAATTCTATTTGTAAAATTTAAATCCTATTTTATTTTTGAAAATTGGACTTGAATTGAGATTCAAGTTAAAATTTATGATAATGAATTTATATTTTATTTAAGAGTGATCGGTTTAGAATTTCATATAAGTATATAACAATAACAAATCATATAAATAAACATAATAATGTATAGTTAAATAATTTTTTTTAAATAGCAATATAAAGAAGATTTGTAGAAAAATTTAACATAAAAAAAGATAAAGGAAGAAAATTTATTGATATAAAAGTAAATGATACAAATAAAAGATAAATATAAATATAAATATAAATAATATTCTTTATTTGTAATATAATTATAATATGCCAAATATATATTCAGATATAAATATAAATAACATAAATATAAAAAATATTGTTTAAATATTATGTATGTAATATATTTTATAATATTCCTAAAAACATTTTATAATAAATATAAAATGAAAATCGAGTTAGAATTCTTTAGGTTTAGGTTTACTTAAACCATAACTCTACTATATTTATAAATTGAATCGCTCATATTCGGAGTGTGAAAAGTAGACTTTAACATGTTGAAAACCAAGTTCGTTGGGTTAGGTTTGGACCCAAGTTGCACCCCTTAATTCTAACAGGTAAATATGTGGATTAAGCTGAGTAAGGTACTTAACTCGTGCCTAACGAATATGGGATTAGGCTATAGTGGTTCAACTCTAAAGTCTAACCTTATATTTTAAAAATTAAGTTGACAATTTGAGTTGAAAATTCAGGTTAATTTTGAAAATTTGTATTTTCGATACTTATTTAGTCTAAAATTTCATCCACGTTGAGCTCACATGGTAATTATCATGATATATGATTGAAAATAAATTACAATATAATTATAAATAATGTAACTAATTTAAGAAAATGAAAATACAAAAAATGAATTTATAGTAATAAAGCAATATATGCATGTTGGGTTGGGACATTTTTGTATTATCTTAATTTTAGTTTTTGATATTATATGTATTGTGATATCTGATATTACAAATTAAGCCCATTCACAACCCTTGTCATGGAGGAATATCTTGTAAAATACTCTCATACTCAGTAGGATCAATTATAAATACTCGTGTTGCTAGGGAACACAAAGAAAAAATTATAAAAATTTCATGCCAATCATTGACTTGTGAGTTTTGAACTCACCTCAGGCGACTACCAATTGGCTTAGCCCTATTTGGCATCTTAATCCTATTTTTGCATTTGGATCACATCATTCAACTTAATTTCGTATCGTATGGTGAAGATACTTCTCCGACCTAGTCCAAAATTTCTAGAAGTTAAGGATAGGTCACAGATAGACCAGACCCAATTTATATCCCTAGCTCATGTTGCTTTTCCGTGTGTAAAGATGCAAGTTGTCTACTCGTCGTTATCAAAACGGATTGATGAGAAAGCTGAGGCATATAAACTGCTTAGCTGAGGCCCCGATCCCACTGAGAAGAGGTTTGCATGTGCTTATTAATCCATTCAGCCGTGTACAGTGTTTTAATTTTAATTTAACTTAAAATTCTCATTCAAGAAGGCGATGGCAAACATAAAGAGGAGTATGCTCTATACAAATAATTGTTTTTTAAACTTCTCATGTGATTTGTTAATACCCAAACCATCCATATATTCACACCAATATGGCTAATTATAATGTCAAAAAAATGAAAAAAATGAAAACCTTCACGTGCTTTATATTTATTTTTAAATTTTAATAGTTTGATATTTATCTTCAAATGATACTAAATATTTAAAAATAGTGACTTTTGGCAAATAAATTTGGGCCCTGTTCATATGCACATAGTGCACTTAGCTTTAGTGCATATGACTGTAAAAATTTATTTTTAATTTATTTTTAGAATTTTTTATACAATTATTAATCTAAATGTATTTAACAAGTGTATCAAGTTTTATAATTTTTTTGGATATTTGCAAATATTTTTTGAAAATTTTAAAATTAGTGGCATTTTAGATATTTTAAATTATAAAAAATGCTACTGATTTAAAAAATGCAAAAAAATATCGAATTTTTAAAAATAGTAAAACTTAATACACATGCCGAATATACTTAGGTTAATAATTGTATAATTTTTTTTTAAATAATAAAAATAGGTGAATTATACTCAGTGCACCCATCTTAAGTGCACCCGAGTGTATTCAATTACACCTCTACAAATTTGGGTGAAATTTATTTATTTATGCATTTTAACCATAGTTGTTTGGCCATGGTGCCTATGTCGTGGTGGTCAGCGTTAACCCCTCAATTCGAGAGGTTGCTAGTTCGAATTCCCTACATTTGATTGTGCGTTGTTATTTGTGTCCAGAAGCGCGAAGGTATTTTGTAAATGTCCTTTTAGAGTATAGAGGTATTTGTATAAAATTTTCAATGGAGTGAGGGTTATGAAAGCGGTTGAACATAAAATTAAGTTGTCATGGTGTATAAATATGCCAAACAAAAAACCATAGTTATTTGTATGCTTGTTCTGCGGAAATATTTGGTTTCTTATTGCAAAAATAAAATAATATTTAGGAAATTGTTAATTGCTATCAAACTTGAACCCGAGTAGCCGGTACCAACCGAGAATCAATGCGTTGGTTTTAAAAATTTTAATACGTAATCAAATAAAAGCATGAATTAATCAATTGGCTATTAAACTGTAATCTCACGGCAGAGTGCTCCCGAAGCGAGATACATCTCACAAATGGCAAATTGCACGTCGATCCGTCAACGTACATCCATACCTTTTTCAGCCTGTTTTGTTCTGTTAGAAAAATACATGCGCATTAAAAATCCACTAAGTTACCTCCAACACAGGGCAATATTTCCGGAAGAAAAAACAAATTGAATTAAAATTTTCTTTGTTTCTGTTCGCTCGAAACCAAAAACGAGCAACGGTTGACCATATTCCCTCCTTCTCAAGTAGGGTCAACCTCCTCTCTCCCGTCCTTTTCTTTGACTAGATGTGCCGTGAAAGGTACAGCACAACTCAAGTTTCACGGCAAACACCCACGCGCACACAGAACTCAAGTGGGTTCGATTGATTGCTTGCGGTTCAGCTCTTCACGCAAAGTGGTCCATCTATAGCAAGTCGGAATCCATGATACAGCAACGCGTAATTGTTGGGCGAAAGGACAGAGACGCGCCACTTCCAGTCCCATTTTTGGCTCACTCCCAAGAGAGGCAAATGTCCTCATCAATGTGGCTGTTACCGAGTAAACCCAATGGCCATTGGTACCAAATATTAAAGCCTTTCCCTCTTCTCCCCGTAACCATCTTTTCCCCCGCTCTTCGCTCTTTCAACGGAGGGCCGATCTTGCACGGCCACATTCATGGAGTCTCCGATGGGTTCAGCTCAATAGTTTATTATTATTATTATTATTTTTAAATTTTTAGTAAAATTATTATTCTAAATATATTTAATTTAGGTACAAAATTTTATCATTTTCGAAGATGTGCTTTTATTTTCAAACACAGAGCATTTAATTATTTCTAATAGTTGAAAATGACTAAAATATTCGTATATTTAAAATTAAAAACATGCCATGATAAAAACTTACATACAGGTCAAACATACCTTCTAATCAAAAGTTAAATACACTAAAGAAAACCATTGCACAAATTTTTTTTTTTAAATTTCATGCCGGACGCGTGGGAAATTTCACAAATCAGTATTCCTTTCAAAGCGCGGCTCTTTTCATCCATATACGTGGTCCTACTTCGCGAACCGAACGATAGGAATGCAAGCAGTCGATTCCAGACGAGGCCCAAGAAGGCGATCGGTTCGACAGCTTGGCCGTCCCCATCATCGTTCACCTCGCTTGCCTTTCGCCAGTTGTCTGCGTGGGACCCACCAGCGAAGCATTTCCAGCCCGTCTCGGGTTCCTCCGCCGCTTTTTTTTTTTTCGGGGCCGGAATACAGAAAATTTATTTTGGCGGTATTCCCCTGTTGCCTTCATAACAGTCCATTTCCGCCGCGTGGCTTCATCTAGGCCTCAGTTCTCTTGGACTATCTTGCCTTGCTTTCATCTCCGTCGCAGCAAGCAATCATCTGGGGATCTATGTCCAGAGGCCTTGAAAATGATCGTGTCTGGTGGACTCTTGTTTCTCTCGTCCAACTGTTTGCACTGGACTGGGCCTGTCAGCTGGAAAACCCGGATGCCGCTGCGATGCTGACATGTAGATGACGTCATCGGGCAATTTCGGCTTCGCCTTTGATCCTCTGTTTTCTATACCCGCATAAACCAGGGAGCTTGCTTCGGAACGCGTCCTCTCTTCTTTCGTTTTGGAAGAGAAAAAACAGATACTTCCAGCGACGGGCGCGACCGCGGCTGCGGAAATCCAACAAGCAAGAGATGGAGCGATACGAGTATGTGAAAGATATCGGGTCGGGGAATTTCGGCGTTGCTAAGCTGGTAAGAGATAGGTGGACGAAGGAGCTCTTTGCTGTGAAGTACATAGAGAGGGGTCAAAAGGTCAGAAGAACATCTTCTTTGGCTTTTCCCATCTTGGTTTCGTTTTTACTGGTTAATCTCCGTTGTTGGGAGATTTGGTTTCCGTGTGTTTGATTGTGTCGGCCACAGATTGACGAGCATGTGCAGAGGGAGATTATGAACCACAGATCGTTGAAGCATCCCAATATAATTAGATTCAAAGAGGTATTAATTTTTTCCACAGACGAGACGTTCAGTTGCTCATTTGTCTTCATACGTGCATTTTTTTTTTTTTTTTGGCTGGAATAGTGCTTCTGGTAATCTTTCTGATGAAAATGGTGTCGCAGTATCTGCTTCTTTTCTTGTCAACAAACTCCAGAAAGATTTTCCGGTGTGGGGTTATCTGCCATGAGTGCTCAAACATAAGTTCGTTGCACGATCAAACGCATTCGCCCAGTCTGTCATCCTAGCAGAAATAGCCTCCAGTGACCGACTAAGCTCAGGAACATTAATGGGGTGAGAATATAAATTTTCGATTGTCTCTGTATTCAGAATCATCAGCTTATTTTGAAGGGACATAGTAGAGAATAAAAGTGGATATGAATGGTGACCGGTGCAAGTCGGGCCGGCAACCGCATAGCAGACGTGTACATAAGTAAAGAAGGCAGATATTTTTCACGTGTTAGAGGAAGACTTAGTTGTTCCAAGAGATTTTTTACGTGGAAAAGGAAAACTCGGTCATAAACCTTTTCAAAAAACTACAGAGAACGCGAAAATGACTGAGACCGTTATAATTAGAGCAAAGAAAGAGTTGGGGTTGTGTTTGGTGGGGGGTGTTGGCAAAACTTTCTCCTTTTTCTTTGAGTTCCCTTTATATTGGCCTTTTTCGTGAGGTTGGGTGCAATCTTTGGACAAGAGGCTTAAGAGAGATCATATTATGAAATCAGTAGAAATGATTAGGTCAAGGCGGTTTTGTTATTGTCAGTAATCTTTTATCAATGATAGTGTTAGAGAGGCAGCAAGGCATGGAGACTCGGATGGTGCTAGGGCTTTGAGAGTAACTCATGTGGTTTTATACGTGGATTGATGCTTGTCCTACATGCCTTGGATCGATTCTGGCAATAACTCCATGTGTCAGGGGCCTTGGCTCTGTGACAAGGCCAAGGTTAGTCGTGACTGCCAGTCAAGGTAGAGGCATTGGGTCGATGCTTAGGCCTTTGTATTAACGGTCTTGGCAAATTGAAATTGTTCTGCTGGACTTTATGTGGTTGGTGGCAAGAGAAGACGGGCCTCTAGATGAATAAAAAATGACAAGGTGGACCGGAAGAAACTCCTGTACTCCAGTATTTTATTGCATTTCTCATGTAAATTGTGATGTTCCTATCTTCTTATTTCCTTTGGAGTCTTTTTATCTTATGTCGTCTTTTGTTTATGGGTTTGAAATGTTGAATAGACTTAAAAGTTTGCTCGGTTTTTGTGCTTCTTTAAACATTACTGGAGATATCTTTCAGAGGTAATTATATAGTACTGTAATGTCCACGTGCCTTTTCTCTGTCCTGCTGAATCTATATTTTGATTAGTGGATCTTGAATGGGATAAGAAGATAATGAATCTGTAGTCAGTTCTTGTAAATGGGAAAAATTAAATTACACTTGGCTGCATTTGGATCAAAGTGTTCGAGTGACCAATTGATTTTGGTTGATTTGCAGTAGTGTTCTTACACTACTGTGGTTCTGATTTGTGTACAGAGCAGAGGTTTGTGTACATGATGGCCTTTTGATCTGCTGCTTCATACCCATAAATAGGTAACAATGGTAATAAAAATCCAGTCTTTCTATCCTTGCTCACAATTTTGTGATCTTGGCAGCTTCACTTAGTTAATAGGCGAATTTATGTGTGATATCTACTCATATGTGGTGAATATCACTACTAAACATTGAGAATTTTATTCACGCAGCCATCCCAACGTTGCTTTGATGTTGGGTTGTTGCTATGAAAATTCTGTTTTATTTGTGAGCATCTTCAACAGGCAAAGAGATAGGGGCAGTTGGGCTTCATGGATTAGTTGTCCATAGTAATTAGTAGACTGGATATCATTCAGGAGCATATTGAATGTCCTTGAGTTGTTAAGTATCGGGTGTTCTGATGCTGTCTCCTCCAACTTTTCATTTCCTGGTGAAAGTATATCTTTTCATGGAGACTTGTTTCTCATTGGACTGATATGTGGTAAGATGGTCCTTGCTAGGTTTTCTGATGCTCTTGTCGAGAATTTAAAGTCAACTTCAGTCTCTTCTGCAGGTTTCCTTGGAATTCTTTGAGACGAGAATGAGAAAGCTGATATGTTTGGACATAATTATATAGTTGAGGAACATTGTGTTGAGTCTCGAAAATCATAATCCCACAAAAAGAAGGTTCTCTTTCATCTTTGGTTTCTTCATTCAGGAGCCTGGTTCTGCCAACTGAATAGAATTGGTTTTGCATTTTATGCAACTTTTACATGCTTCTGTATTTTTAGGATGATTTCTGTTCATTGCTGATGACTGCTATCAGCATAGTTTGCTTGAGCAATGTCTGGTTGATCTTTCCTAGCCATGAAGTATAACCAAATTCAGAACAAAATCTTTTGATTTTTCATGGTCATTTTGACAGTGTAATGACCTATATAGAGTAGATCCCTGGGTATATATTTTTAGTGATCTTTTGACACCATTTGCCTGCTAGGCAAGTGAATGATAGATTCCATTGTTATCAATCATTCCACAGTTGGAGAGGATAAGAGAACCTTTCCTCTGTAGTTGCTAACATTTCTGGCATGTTGGCGTTTCATATATGTTCATTGGTTAACCTTCACGCTTTTCTATGCTAGGTGGTCTTCTGACTCTCTCCTGGGCCTACCAATTTTGCTTATTTCTTTATCTGGTATTCTGGTTACAGCTTCTGAGCAAAACCCAATGTTTAGTGCACTAATACTAGCTGTAGACCCAGGTGTATTTACTGTGCTTGGTTGGTATAAAACCCAGGTGCATTTATTGTGCTTGGTTGGTATACTTCTTGGGTGTGGTTTTGAGGAATCTGAAGACAAAATGTTCTTCTTTGGTTAAATAACATACTATCATATGACATCTTTGTTCTTGTGGCTGTTACTGTTGGTCACTAGAAAACTAATGGCAACTGGCATGCATCATGTGGGATGATGATGATGATGATGATATTATATATATTTTAATCTGAGGTAGAAAGCCACTAGGATGTTGCCATTTGGCAGGCAGATAAAAAATTTTCAGAGTACTCTACGTGGCGCTGGTTTGTTAGAAGGCATCCTATATTGCATTCTTCCAGTAATTTCCTGTTAGGAAAGGGAACGATTGGGATTGTCTGAGTTAAGATTGCATGTTTGGGATTGTCCTGGTTAGAATTGTAAGAGACAAGTGGGTGTTAGTGTTGTTACAGCTTCTTTGCCTATAACAGGGGAAGAGGAGTCTGTGTAGAGGGGTCTTGTGTCTTGTAATTCCAGATAGCAACTGTAAATGCTGCGGAGATGTTCCCTCCTACCCAGAGGAACCTGGCTGAGTTGGCGAGAATGAATTCAGATTACGTGAGCCTGCAGCTAGGTACACATCATCTCCTTACACATCTGGTGACACTGCATGTTCTTACACAAGCAGATCATAAACTGGATTTAGCTGGGCTTTTCATAAAGCATCTGTACTCTTGTTAGTTGCACGGATTTTAAAGATACTTGATTTTGTAAAAACTAAGTGGATTGCTTTTCATTGACATGTTTGTGATAACATTTTAAAGTACAATATTTGTTTATTAAACTAGTGGGGAAGCATGCCTAGGAAAAACAATATCCAGTGTTATAATAAGGCTAAAAGCGATAGAAGAGGCTTAGGCTCTTTCTTGAATGACACATATCCGGTGCTTATGAACTCTCAATGCTAAGGCCATTTTCCTTGCATTTCCACTAAAAAAAGTTCTTTTCTTCCCATCACCACTAAAATAAGTAGCACAAAGGTTGCAGTTTGGCAGGTTGTCAAGTTGTCTTATGTAATATTTTCTTGCATCATACACGCTTGCAAATGATTGTATCATGCATTAAAAATTGTTTTAGTGCTGAAGTGATGCTATTCTGTCACTATGATATTCTCAATAAAAATGTGAAGAAAAACCTGATTCTGACAGTAGCATGGATATGCTTGTTTCATATTAATGGAAATTTTTGGAAACCATTGTTTTTCTGATCCGCTCAATTGTGTCATTCAAATTTAAAAGGATGTCGCAATGCAGGTTGTGCTGACTCCCACACACCTAGCCATAGTTATGGAATATGCAGCTGGTGGTGAGCTCTTTGAGAGGATATGCAATGCTGGAAGATTCAGCGAGGATGAGGTAAAATTCATAATGTTATGATTCAAACTACCCTTTCTTCTATTGCTGTGGTTTATTTATTATCTTTGAGTGGTTCTGTTTTACCTTTATAATGTTCATTTGGTGTTCTTGACATGTTGAACAGGCTAGGTATTTTTTCCAACAACTGATATCAGGTGTCAGTTATTGCCACTCCATGGTATTGTCTCTGCCTATGTTTTGAAAATGCCTATGATCTTTTTTTCTTGGCTGTCGAAAGGCCCTCTTACAAAGGGCTTTCCTCAATATTCCATCAAATGTCACTAAAATGGAGCATTATTCAATGCACCCTAGTGCACCTTGGGGCAAATACTTATTTTTAAAATTTTTTAAAATTCTTTTACACAATTGTTAATCTAATTTTTATCATTTTTGGATTTTTTAGATATTTTTTGATTTTTAAAAAGCATCAGCATTTTAGTTTACTAAAATGCCTCTGCTTTACACAACCGTTAATTTAAGTGTATTTAAAACATGTATCAATTTTCATCATTTTTGGATTTTTTAGATATTTTTTTTATTTTTAAAAAGCAGCGGAATTTTTTAGTTTACTAAAATGCCGCTGCTTTTTTTTTTTAAAAAAAAAAAATCTAAAAAATTTACAAATGATAAAAATTGATACACGTTGAATATACTCAAATTAACAGTTGGGTAAAAATTTTTTAAAAAATTAAAAAAATGAGTGTTTGCACTCGGGTTTATCGAAGCTAAGTGCACCCAGGTGCATTGGATAATGTTCCCACTAAAATTTGCGAAGATCATTGTTGAATGAATGCCCAAAGTTAAGCACTACTTATGCAAAAACCTAGTAGGATTAAGGATGCATCTGCCCTATTTTATTGATTTGAACTATTTATAGACTTGAATCATTTTCAATTTCATTGACATCTATATACAAAACAAGGCATTTTGGTTTAGTCCCTCATGGTGGTAAATTTTGATGTAGCAAATCTGCCATCGGGATCTTAAGCTGGAAAACACACTCTTGGATGGAAGTACAGCACCACGTCTAAAAATATGTGATTTTGGCTATTCTAAGGTAATTAGCATGCCTTAACAGTGGTAGTTTTGCCCAAGAGTGTGGCAGATGCTAAATCTCGTGTCTTAATGTGCAGTCAGCTGTATTGCATTCGCAACCAAAGTCTACTGTTGGAACACCAGCTTACATTGCTCCAGAGGTCTTATCGAGAAAGGAATATGATGGCAAGGTATCAGGAAACTGCCTTTCTTTTTCTGATTTGCTGTTATATATTCCTTCCATCACTTAAGCCCATCAATCTGTCATTCCCAAAATTGTAGATTGCAGATGTCTGGTCTTGTGGGGTTACTCTGTATGTTATGTTGGTTGGGGCCTATCCTTTTGAAGATCCAGATGACCCAAGGAACTTCAGAAAGACACTTGGGGTGAGTAGTTGCACTGAACAGTGAGGGTACAGTTGGCATACTCTCTCTGATCGTTTAATCATGTGGATTTTCATTTTTCACAGCGGATTCTGAATGTCCAGTATTCCATCCCAGACTATGTACGAGTTTCAATGGAGTGTAGGCATCTTTTGTCGAGGATATTTGTTGCTAATCCTGAAAAGGTGATCTTTTTAAGTTTTCTTGTGATGCCGATATGTCTGTACAATTGACTGTGCTTTCTTGATTTCTATTTGTTTCTGTCTGCAGAGAATAACCATTCGTGAAATCAAAACCCATCCATGGTTCTTGAGAAACCTGCCTATAGAACTGATGGAAGGAGAAGGGACAAATGTACAGAACACTGATGCAGACGTGCCATCCCAGAGCATGGAAGAGATAACGTACATAATACAGGAAGCCCGGAAGCCAGCAGAGGGGCCAAAAATTGGTGGGCATTTCATAGGCGGAAGCGCAGACCTGGATGATGTGGATGCTGATACGGACCTGGATGACATTGAAACAAGCGGGGATTTTGTATGTGCTGTGTGAGCTCAGCGTGGTACCAACTGCTTGGGGAAAACATCGCCACCCCGACGGGGTTGCCGAATGCTGACACAGAGAGGATGCCAAGTGTGCATTTTGGGTTTTTGTTGTGTACGATGAGACTACCGGTGGTTGAAATGGGCTGTGTTTGTGCATTACAGCAAATGTCTCTCATATCGAATGCAGAATCCGCGATTGTGTAATATATTTCCGTTCTCAATAGTAGACACCCTCCAGTGCCTGATGGATGTCGTTGGGTGTATTGTTTTTAGTGAATGTATATGATGAATCATAGTTGGCTTGAAGTATACTAGACTCGGGAAAAAAATCATTTCACTGTTCTGTTTCAGTGGGGAAGTACTATCCGACTTGTGTCGACGTTGAGAGCCATTTATAGGAGATAATGTTGGCAGGAGCGAATATGATATTTGAAAGGTTACCAGAATAGACATAGGAAAGCTTTTTATTAGGCTATGCTTCGGTTTACAACCACAGCATTTTCTAGACGTTGAAACTGCGGAAACTCTATTTACTTTATTATTATTATTTTTGATGGGTACTCTATTTCTTTACCTATTTGTCCTTTCTTTCTGAACGCTCTAACAAGTGAGTACGTTCCAAACATGTAGCGGGAGAGATGAATGAAAAAGTCTAATTCGAAGAAGTCTAGAATACGACGATTGAGGCGATGAAGGAAAATAAAATAAATAGAGAGAACATAGAATTTAAGATGGTAGGATGATATCCGGACATGAATGTCTCAATAATTCAAACAAAGTTGGTCAGGCCTTGAATACTCAGCCCACCTGAAATTGGGCTGGGTTGTTCTTTTGTATTTGCAACATGTCGGGCTTACGGAAATGATCCAATAGAGGGGTAGTGGCCAGTGGGGCCACATCAGATCCCCATTTTTAAGCGACGCGGCAGAGGAGACGGAAAGAAAAACCCTAGGGACGCAGCGGGAGTTTCTGCTCTCTTCGCTCTCTTACACCTTCCTGCTTAACAGCGCGGGAAGAAGTGAACTCCATCGAAGAGGATGAAGGTATTGTTGGGGATGTCATAGTTGCAATGGAATCATAAATGTGTAATGATTACTGTCTTCTTAACGTGGTTGGTCTGATTGCAGTTCAACATTGCAAATCCCACTACAGGATGCCAGAAGAAGCTCGAAATCGATGACGACCAGAAACTGTTAGTATCTCATATCTTATTCTTCGGTTTACGATTAGCTGCGTGATTCATGGTTTTTGATTCTTCTGTATTCAAGGATTTAGTAGTCGTACATTTTGAACCCTAGAAAAATATCGATTCTCTCTCTCTCAATGTTCTCAACTCATTCATTTCCCACATCCTCTGGGCTTGATCCAGTCCAATCCCTTCCTTGGATATGGGACCATACGATAGAGAGTTATTTAACAAGGAACTCGTTCCTCAGATTTAAATGTACGCAGAGAATTGCATCCGTTCGTCCGTTCATCCGAAGGATTTCCTTTACTTCAGCGGATTGTATGTTTCCACTTGAAGCTAGGGTTATAATTTGTTTCGGTTCAATAGATTGGAGTCGATACGCTTCGGGGTAGTGATGTATCTTAGAATCATAGGTGCTAGCCTTAGCGACTTTTGTCAAGCGATATTTGGGGCGTCGCTAAATGTAGTGGAGCATTGGAGTCCCACTACGCCACAAACACCCGGTACAAGGGATTTTGCAAACAGGGGCAAGGTTGTAACTTCACATTTGTGCATGCTTGCCACCCGGATTTTGCATCAAAAATCTTTTGACCACCACAGATGTTGACACATGTCGGCAACTGTTATGAATTTGGTTGGGCTTGACTGGATCTGATGAAACTTCTTTATGTTTAGTGAATTTGAAATTCATTTGAAAGTCACTGATGGAGGTAATGAGCATTGTTTCTGTCAGCTGGGCATCTTGGCAGAGTTTATTCATATAGAAACATTGGTGGTTCTTAATGGGACTTGATAGGGTTATTAAATGTAGGCCTATAGGCTTGATCAGACTTTCACACGGTTATTGAGTTTGGTTGATCGGCTTAATCAGACTTGAAGAATTATTAACTTTTGGTTATATGGACTTGATCACGTTTTAATGGTTTGATATTTTTGACTGGGCTTGATTAATAGGTTCGATGAGGCTTGACAGATTTGATTAGGTTTGACTAGAGTTGATGGCAATTTCATGGTATGACATTGAAAGACGATTTTACTCAGGCATTTCAACCATAGATCTCATCCTGTGGTACAATGGGATCGATGATGGTTTGCATGTAGCAAGAAGAGGCTTTTTATTCAAATAGTCAATGGGTCTGTTTCAATGCTCTTCTAGATAGTGTCCAAACACAAGCTTGAGGTTTATGTTATTAGAAGGATAAAGGCTGAACTATGTGTTTCATTTTTCTGGTTTAATAGAAACGGTTGAGTAGCTTGCTTTGCTTTTAAAATGTGAACCCTAACCATTTGGGCCAAGGTTGGATCAAAATGCCATGTCAAAGTTGCTTTGTTTGCATATACTCATGTGTGATCCGCAAAATTAAAAAAGAAGAAGTTTATTCTCACAAATTGTTTCTGCTTATGAGCCATCTAAATCTTAACCTAAAACTTTAGTTTGATTTCTTGTGGGGCTGGTTAAATTTAGGGGATTTCTATGGTTGGCCATAAACCTCGGCTCCCAAATCCAATTTCTTTATTTTTAGACCTTAGTGCATCAGGCATGGAAATGGGATTGCATCAATACTTTAGTGCAACTAACTTTTTTTAAGCTAAAACAGCAATTATTCTTGGAATTGGTGGCTGCACAGTACACGAAATGTAGGATATCATACTCACAACAGGTTGTTTTAGACATCTTGGTGTATAATGCAGTGGATTAGAGGGTGCTGTTTTAGTCCAAACGTTGATAAACATGCTTGGATTTGCACGATTGCAAGGGGCTATGTTTAGCTTTCTCGGTGACTGGAGGAGAATTTGCTTAGCCAATAACCAAATGGCGAAAACAACAATGCAAACAATGCCCAGGCTCTTATGGTGTTCTGAATGCTTTGTAGATCAATCTGATCTATTCATTCTTTAAGGTTGAAAAAGACATTCATCATCATCATCATCATCATCATAAGCCATTTCCCACCTATGTGGGGTCGGCTGCATGGATTCTGTTACGCCA
>JAXCLR010000050.1:76680652-76697323 GCA_035584095.1 Annona squamosa
CTTTATTCCTCATCATTACTCCTATTATATCACATCATTTTCTATTAATTTGACAACTTCTACTCCAAAAACTTTTCCTCAAAAGTTTTACCTCCAACCAAACACACCCTGAGCCTGCAGGCACAGCGGGCTGGCGATGCTGACCCAGCCAACCCAGGGGCGACGTATCTCCCATCGTTTCTCGTCATCGCCGGCCCTCTCAACATCTTATCGCGGGCGGCTAACTTCTTTTTAGATGACCAAAAGTCTCACTGCCTGCCCATTACGATCCACTTGTTTCGCTGCCACATTAATTACGCTGAAATTTGTGAATCAGTTGCCCATTTCGATTCACTTGTTTCACTGCCACATTAATTACGCTGAAATTGTGATTAAGGGAATAATCCAGGAGTATTACATCGTGTGTGCGTGCATAGTATTCCCTGGCATCCCGTTTGGAACTCCGGATGAGAACGCTTGTAATGCCGTAATTTTTTATTTTTATTTTTTTTAAAATGCTGAAATCTTCATGTGGACCACTTCACCCAACATAGCACAGTAGACCCTGAAACCGCCCGCCGGCCCTTCTTACGTGCCACACCCACTTGTATAGAAACTAAACTAAGCAAATCATATTGAAAATATTTGCTGAAAAAATCAACACTAAGACTCTTCAACACCAGGCAGACTGAGCTAATAAAGCATGAAGAAATGGAGGCGTTCGCAACTTACAGGAGGGCCGGGAGATATCCACATGAAACAGAAAGCATAGGGCATTTTAATTCACACCATTCATGTACGTATTAGTACTCAACAACGGCACAGGCTGAGTAATGCATGCTTAAAGTGAGACCGCGTAGCGTGGTTTTATGTGGACCACAGAATTGTAGGGTCCCACCGCAGCTTGGACGGGAGGCTGGCAGTGGCGGTGGTGCCCACTAGTTTTGGATTGGGGGACCATGTCTCCCGATCATAGCCGAATATCGCGACAGGCAGTAGCGAAGTGATAGAAGACACAGCAGAGCAGAGAAGCACAGAGAGCGAGCGCATAAGAAGGCAGGACAGCAGGACGGAGGCAAATACCCTCCGCAGTCCGTCCGTCCGTCCATCCCCTTCAACCTCCCTTTCTCCGTAAACGCCCTCCTCCCGACCATAGCCGAATACCGCGACAGTCCCGGTCCCAGTTTCAAAAGACGCTCTCTTTGTGTCGATGCCCCATAGGTCATCTAGTCGCCTACTTCCACAAATATGGCGTTTGGTCCCTTTCCATTATTTCCAAAGGTGCAAGAAAAAAAAAATGTAATTAACGGTTGTGTCTTGATCCATCATAAAAGTATAAATAATGATATAAAAATAAATAGATAGGAAAAAATAGAGTCTTGGCATCCTAAATGACCAAATGGTCATACGACGTGCCATGTAACCGGCTCATCATGAAAAACAAAAAAATAGTGTTCGAATATATCTATAAACCAATCAGCGTTTATTAACATATATTTTATTTATAAAGAGAGAGAAATAGATAAAAGTCATGCGAATTATGATTTACCAATTTTTTTTCAAAGTCCTGAGACCACAAACTCTCAACATATTTATAATAGGGATTACAAAATATCCCACCTAAAATTTGGTTCAAAATCTCGAATAGGATTCGAACACCGCAAGATGTGCGGACGAAAAATCTATTTCTGCGCCCGTGGATGATTTATGAATGGTTAAAGGGGTATCACGTAAGCATAAAATGGGTTTCACCCCAAAGGCATGCAGTGGATATTGGATAGAAATTAAATAATCGGGGCCCAAAATGCACTTATGAGACCACTTTTAGTGGATGGACCCCGCAAAAATGTTTGATCGATATTCAGGGGAAAGCTAAATCCGAATATCTGTCATCCACTGCTTCTCCTCATGAAGGATTTTACAGCTTACTATTATTTATTAATCAGTTAGCCAGCATACATTTGGGTGCTGGAGGATCTGAAATCCTTGGAAGCCCGCCATTGTTTTTGTGATATAGAGGCAATTGCACAGTGGGGCTTAATCGACTATGCTTTTGTAATCCAGAATTTGAACATACATCTTCATTAATTAAAGAGATTTTTTTGGGAATGTGAGATAGGGTGGGAGAGAAAAAAATATATATTTTGAGAATTGTATGATTAATATAAAATAATAGAAGTGAAGTTAGAATAAATAAACTAGTTGGAAAAAATATTAAAATATGGAAATAAAGTTGAAAAAATAAGATTGTTTAATTGTAAAATTAATTATTGAAATATGTATTTACCATATCATAATATCCCACTCCACATTTGTTAATTCCCAAACATCACCTAAAGCTTAAAACTGTACAACTAAAAAAAAGTGCTTGAGACTGTATATTTTCGCACGAGAACTTTATTAATTTGTATTAGATTTGACTATATTTTTTGAGTTAAAACACTCCAAGAAAAAGTTAGCTAAGAAACTTTGTCGAGTAGAATATGAGTTGTCCAGAGCAGAAAAGAACTATTGAACTACAGTAAGAGCCATTATAAAACAGATACTTGTCGGTAAAGCGTAAAAATTATTTAAAGTAAGAGCTGTTAGAAAAGGATTAGTCACTGATCATCAATTGAGTAACAGAAACTTCGTAGAAGATAAGAGTATCATCATTATGGAAAGCTATTTTCTAGCTAATTAAGCTGGGCCAGTTGCCTTGGATTGGCACACTACAGAGAAAGCCATCTTAACTATTAGAAATGAATTACCCACTTCTTCATTTAAAATTTTGGAATGAAACTGGAGTCCTTAGTATGTTTTCTAAAACTTGGTTTGTTTCTTTTAAATTTCTAGTTAACATAAAACACTTTTCAACACACTCGATCATGAAATTATCCCACTATAAGAACTCTGCTCGCCAGCAACAAAAACTAGCAACGTAGGTGATTTTGTTGCTAATAACCCATGCGTAATGCCTGAATTTCATTACTAATCTCAATATTGTTTTAGCGTGTACAACATCAAAATTGGACGGAGGACTGGACAATACTACTTGTTCAACGTGGCTTGATATTTTAGTCCAATTTGATGTAAAAAGATTTTCAAACTAGTATAAAAAATTGTATAACTAGTTAAATGAAAAACGAATTATGTAGCTGAACCGAAGATGTACTTCTGTGTGTGTGTATATATATATATGTATGTTTGTATGTATGTATGCATATATTTGCATTTAGGATGAGACATCTAGTTTAAAATGTTGAAATGAAAAACATGAATTAATGGTGTAGGTTACTCATCTCTATGTGCATTTAGGATGAGGTGTAAAGTTTAAAATTTTTAATATACATTCACACTCACTAGATATATATATTAGGTAGAGGTGCAACTTGAGCTTATGAAACTAAGGTTCATCTCACTCCTAACACTAATTCTATTTATAAAACACTAATTCTAATTCTAACTTTATTTCTACAACGTAAATCCTAACAATATTTTTCAAAATTGATTTCGGAATGAGTTTTGGGTTAAAATTTATGTTGGCGAATTTATATTTTATTTAAAAATAATAAATTTAAAATTTAATGTAAATATATAATAATAACAAATCATGTAAGTAAACATAATAATATATGTTGAAACTATAGATTTTTTTAAAAAAATAGCAATATAAAGAATATTTATAGAAAAATTTAACATAAAAAATAAGATAAAGGAATAAAATCAATGGATGTAAAAGTAAATAATAGCAATAAAAGATAAATATAAATACAAATAATAGATTACATTCATAATATAATTACAATATGTCAAACATATATTCAAATATAAATATAAATAAAATAAATATCCAAAATACAAAGAAATATTGTTTAAATATTATGTATATAATATATTTTATGATAAATACAAAATGGAAAATCAAGCTTGGGCTTACTTAGACCCCAACCGTATCATATTTATAAATTGAGCTTTTCAGGTTCGAGGTGAACTTAGCCAAAGTTGCAACCTTAATATTAGGTGTGGTTGGATTGCACTATAATTATAATGTAATTCACGGCAAAATAGGCCCATGTGTATTTAATGAATTAATACTTTGTATATGCATTCATCCACATAACTCAGAAGTGTATTTTAGATGATTTAAAGGTTGAACATACAAATTTAAATTTATTATTTAAATTAGATTATTTTATTATATTTATTTTGTACCTTCGAAAATGAGGCTTGTGGGCTTTTATATTAAAAAACTCATTATCTTTTATCTCAAACCCTTTACATTCTCTCTTGGAAGGCTCCAATTATTACTCAGTTAGTCAAGAGAACATCCCCCAACCTCTCTTACTGAAATATTTTCTCCACTAATCTTTTAGGAGGTCTTGGACTGAAATTATGTTTATTCTCTTTTCTTATCTTAGCTATGACACCACAGCCTTTGTCTAGCTTCTTTATAGTAAAGAGAAGAATTGTTAACGTTTGCAGTATAAATTTATAATAAAATTGTTTGATTGGTACAATATTACATCCTATCATCTCACATTACAATTACGTTTAATAATTTACACAGGAAAGAACAATAAACTCTCATTGTCCACAAGAGAAACAAGAAGTTCCAAGCTATCCATTATCCATTTGGCAGGACCAAGCTCCCACCTGAGTGTCCGGCTCCCATGGAATGTCCATCATGTATTACTGACCATTTTGATAGTGTTTACGACCAATTAGGTGTCGCCTGGTTGGCTCGGTTTATAATAATTAAGACGACCACATTTTACATGATTTACCTGTTTAGCTAGAGGCTTGAAATATTAGTCCAATAGGTTGATAATACTGCCATACAAATCTATCTTTGACATATGGGCGACATTAAATGTTGTCGTTGTGCCAGTAAAATACCAAATATATAGCATATGCTGTTGCCACCTACAGCTATATTTACTGCCCACGAATAAAAATTCTGATTTATCAGCAGCATCAGTTTAATATTTACCATTTTTTTACACACCACATCCGCAAATCATAAATGCAATGGCTGTCTTATGCACGAAAACTTTCAGAAAAAAAAAAAAAAAAACAAAGAACAAAGAAGAAGTTATGTATGTGCAGCAATCCGACGGAGCACATCCGTTTCAGTTTCTTTGTGTGACAACTGATTGAAATCAGTAACCTGTTGCCACGGTTTGCATTCTTCGATCTTTCAAATCTCGAACGAGAAGCCGGGCGGACGACATGGGGTCGTTGACCACTCTACAATCCTTTCGAATTTCGCCAGGCCGGCCTGACTGCAAGTCCCCCATCTTCACCATACCTTCCACGAAGGCAGAGAAGAAGGCGCTCTGGCTCCGGCTGAAGCGTCGGACCACTTCTCTCGTTCGAGGGTCGCCCGAGAACAAGGTCTGGTCCGAGTTGAGGAAGCCCCTCAGACTCACCAAATCCTTGAAGTACTGATTGTCGAAGACGCGGGGCGTGGAATCGAGCCCGCCCGTGACGTTCCCATCTCCCCCTTGCGGGCAGAGCTGGTCGAGCTTCGCTCGGAATTCCGGGTCCATGTTGGGGTCAGGCTGGCCAGAGCCCGATTGGTTGTAGAGGCGGAAGACAATGGAGAAGCAGCGGCCGTCGCCAATGGAATGAGAGCCCGAGAGGGCGACTAGATCCGTGATGGAGAGGTCGAAACTGCTGAAGAGGTTGATGAGGGAGGTTGCATTTGCTCTGGGGCTCGGCATGATCTCGTTGGAGTCCTCTTGGCTTGCGGTTAGACTGTCTTTACGGCCTAATTTCACTTCCCAACTTGGTCCGCCGCTCTGAACAATCAAAACACCTATTTTCTGATTAGGCCAGTCAAACAGAAATTGCGTGCTCTGTAATTTCTTACGTTTTTCTTTTGGGTTTAGATGCTAGTCCAACAAATTATTTTTTTGAAATGGATATCACATCATTATTGTTTCAGTTACATATGTTCTCAGTTCAGTCTAGCAAAAAGTCGATCGGTACTGCTGGGTCTTACCAGTACAACTGCATCTCTAGCAGCCATGATTATGATATCGGCGCAAGAGACGACTCCTGGGCAGGCCAGTTCTAAGGCTTGCTTGACTTCATCGATCACTTCGTACGATCTAAGCGAGTTGATGTTGGACAGGGCTAACTTTTCGCCCAACATGTTCGGCGTGTCATCTAGCAATAAAGAGGCATCGCAGCCCTGAAACGAGAGACCGAACAATAACAAAATTTGAAGATTCGATAGATCCCAAAACAAAACCAAAAATCTAAACTATCTCGAATGATCATGATCAATCGCTGCAACTCACGTTGACAAAGCAATCGTGGAATTGAAGGCGCATGACGGACGCCCCGCTTCTGGAGTCTCGCTTCATAGCTCCTTGGATCACTTTCCTGACGATTGATTCGGCTTCTGGGCATGTTTGGGAGTAGTAACCGATCTGTAATTGAGTGGAATAAGCAGGTGTTAGGAGTGCGACGAGGAAAATGGCAAAGGAAAAGAAATTAGCCATGCGTGAGCGTGAGCGTGAGCCTCAAGGTTGGGCAAGAGAACGGGAGAATTCTATTCTTTTCTATTCTACTCTACTCTATTCTTCCTATTTCTACCGAGCAGTGAAAAAAAGCGGACGAGCGGCTGCTGCGCTCCTTTGCTGTCGTGGTTTGTGCTATATGTACGGGGCGAAGGGATGGCAGGCATGGGATGCATGCATGTATATGTGGCGCTGTGAGGATGGCTGCCTCTGCCTCTGCCTCTGCCTCTGCCTCTGCTCCTGGGATCGGATATGGACGGCATCGGATTCCTCCTCCGTGTATGTGGGCCACCGTTTTCTACAGTAATAATCTGTTGGAACGGCAGGCCAACTGAGGAGGTTTTTAATTGGGCTTCTAGTCCCAGAAATAGCAGATATTTCTAGTGGGGCTGTTGATTTGGTGAGCCCCACTTCCCAGAGACATTTGTGACCGTCCGTCGCTTCAGGCGACGCTCCCGAAGCCACCGTCCAACAGTTATTATAGGAATTAGGATCACTGCAACGTGGACTGGCTGCTCAAGAATTTTTTGGGCGGGTATCAATCCCATGGAATCCATTCCGTCAGTGTGATAGTTTAATAATTCATTAATTCCCGTTTAAATAGATTTCGGAATATTCTGTTGACAGAGCAAGCAATAAGCACACCCCTTCGCTGCTTAGACGACAGTACTTATTTTGCACAAAACATCATAATTAGAGATATCTTCTTCAAATTCTCTCGTCTATGCTCAATGATATAATTCAGAAATTCATTGAATTGTTATAGAATCAAAAAAATCCTGTAGTAAATTACTAATACAATCTGTCAAAAATATGCAGCCGAATCTCTTTTGAATTTCCGGATTTGCTTCCTAGCTGTGAACAGTTGTGAAATTAATAAGTAATATTTAAAAGATAAAATTGTGAAGAAAAATACTATTTGAAAGCCGTACTACCAATCAAAGATAAGAAAACTAAAAATTTCTTTCCTTCCGAGTATCAATTTTTTTTTTTTTTTGGTTTTGAATTATATATCATAAGTATCATATTCTTAATACGAAACATGCTGCATGCAGGAGGGGAGATGTCGTTCGAGTCAAATGTGCAATATTGAGCTCGCCCATGCCTGAGTGCCACCAAGCACGAAGCATGGAGTCGCGAGATGGAATGTCGATCAACCATTGAAGGATATTAATTTTTCAAAGAGGTCGTTCTCATGGGGCTCAAATCAGTGTAAGCAAAGGTGGTGGAATCCAGTTATTCCTGAAATCCTGTATGTTGCCATGAGAATGGGAATTTAAAGGATCTTTGAAAACGTGGACCCCACCTGATTCCATCAGCTGCAGAATAAGAGTCGCATACGATATACATCAGGGGTGGTTCACGCCCGTCACGGTTAGTTAATAATCAGACAAAAGATGACTCTAACCATGTTCCGGCATTCCGGTGGTGCTCGGGATTCCCTTAGGGATGGGAATCAAGGTAGGCTGTACAAGGTTTGCTCAGTATCGACTCTATTTTTTAAGAATTGAGTTTTATGCTCTTTTCATATCGGGTCAAGAAAAGATCGATTTAACCCTCATTTTTTCTTAATAGTTTTTAGGACAAACTTCGCATTTGTATTAGACCAATTTTGGGATAGTGGGTCGGGTCAAAAAAGATAATTTTAAAAATTTTTATACCTATCAAATATAAATACACATCTGTACTAAATTTAAATACTATATACTTCAATATTTTACTAATTATTAAAAATACATAATTAAAAAATAAAACATTTGAAAATATAGTATAAGTTTATCAAAATAGGTTAATATATAATTACACATAAGCGTTATTTATATACAAGTTTTTTTTTATTAATTCTTATATTATTTTTTGAATAAATTGATTCTTCTATTGTTGGTAGAGTTGAATATATAAAAGTAAAAATTTTGAAAAAAAATAATAACAATATTTAAACAGAAGTTTATAATTTTTAATAAATTAATATATGCATGGCAGGTCGGACTTTTCAAGTCAGGACATGGTCGACCCATCCCGACCTATTTTTAAATTCGAGTTAAAATTTTTAACTCATACTTATATCGGGTAAAAAATATATTAATTTGACATGATAAAAAACAGATAAGTCAGCGCGTGTGACACACCGCCCTATTACCACTCCTAGATTCCCCTCGGGGTTCATCATTATATTACAATTAGACGGTGCAGACATTCCCGATGCTTTCATTCCATTTTCTTCAGATGCTCTGTCGACATTTTAATTTTTTTTTTTTTTTTTTTGCTTTTTCCCGAGACATGCTACGTGTCTTTCCTCTGCCAACACCGAGGCGAAAAGAAGGGGGGCGAAATGCCCTTTTTTTTTAATTTTAAAAAAGAGAGTATAAATTGATGATAAAATTTTTTAAAAAGCGAGAGTTACGTGATGTTACAGAGATAATAATTAAAAAAATAGAAAAATAAGATAGTTAAATAGTTCATACGTTACAATTATATTTTTTTAAGGTGAGCCGGAAGGTTTTTCCTTTTCTAACTTTTTACCAATTGATAATAGAAAAGGCAAAAAACGAAATCCAAAGATATCATTTCACAATATAATGATGTCTATTTCATAGAAACTGATTTTATGCAATGAATGCACTTAGTTTCAGTGCACTTGAATGCATTTAACTAATTTTTTTATATTTATTTTTTAAAATTTTTAACAAGATTATTAATCTAAATGTATTTAACATATATATAAATCTGTACCATTTTTGAAGATTTTTATTTATTTATTTTTAATTTTTTAAATCAGTGAAATTACCGAAATACCGCTGAATTTAAAAATTTTAAAAATAAATACATAAAAATTTCAAAAAATAGTAAAAATTGATATACATGTTAAATATATTTAAATTAACAATCCTATAAAAAATTTTTCAAAAAAAGTATTAAGAAAATTAGTATTTTGAACCTGAGTATATGAAATCAACTTCCCTGTATGATAGGGGAAAAATAAAAAGAATTTGTAAGAAAACTTTGAAAAAAATAAAATAATATAATATGACTAGAATAATGATTAGAAATAAAAGATAATAAAATAAAATAAATAAGGAAATTGAATGGAAAAATGTGAAAAATATCGATATACAAAAATAATAATAAAAAGTAGGATGTTTAATTGATTAAGATGTCAAACTTTATTAAAAGATACTTAAAATAGAGTTGTAAATTACCTAAAACAAAAAGGTAATATTATGCTCGTAGGAAAAGCCAGTGCGGTAGGTCTTTGCCACGAGGTACCCTGACTGCTGCTCTACTTTTCGTTATGAATAACAAACAAGAAAAATTCGAGAAGCCCTTGGATTAATTTGGTAATCTTGATTCTCGATCACTCGTTCTTTTCTTTTGAAACTCCGCTTAGAATTTCGATGATCCAACTGAAGACTTAGTCGGTTGGAGCAGTCCGTAGTCGGTAATCCTACAGTGAGCGTATAGCAGCTCCCGCGGTTGATGATCCGCGTGAAACAAAAAGGCGGAAGGTGAAAGGATTGGGAGGGCAAGTGGGACGAAAGTGATGTCTGATTGTGACTGCACCGCTCATGGTCTCAACAAACTATTCTTCTCCCACGGCTTTCGCTGTATTTTTATTTATTTTTTGATCAGGGTCTTTCTCTGTATTAGTCTTACGAACTTTGGGTATTAATTCCACCTACCTCTCTCTCTCTCCCCACCCCAAAAAAAAAAAAAAGAGTCGTTACTGGAATCCTCTACCCTACTTAACATCATCTTCTAAGCAGGAATGGCCTGATGAAGGACCACGAACAAGGTTTGGAGTTCTATCCGTGTGTTTCTCGATCACTAGCGGAAGACCAAATCCCTACTTCTGCATGATCCATCTTACTTTGTGACCGTCTATTAACTTTACCCAGCATGATGCGACGGAAGAGGCCCACCGCATACTGTGGTGGGGGACTGACTCGGATATGGATTATGGTCACACATCATGGTCACCAGATAGATTTTGCACATTGTCAGAGCTTGGCTCGGCCCTCCCCACATGATGTAAAAGCTCTATACTTATCCGGTTGATGTGCATCCCATTTTAATTTTAAAATATTTCTTGCTTTTTGTCCCTGATGGGGGCCTTGGTTTAACCTTGAAGATGTCTGGAACATTCATATGAACTGGACGAAAATCTGATTGTTTAATCCACCCTCGAGGATCCAGTAATATAATATGATTATGTAGCATTGGTTCTACACATTTGAACGTAGTCTGGGCGATGCATAATGATACTAAACAACAATAGTAATTACATAAAGGGCAAATGTCACACATACTCATTAATTTTACCTCTAATTCCACTTATATTCACGAAGTTTCAAAAATTCATAATATATTAACATATTTTGCCTAAAATTTCACTTATACTCGTGATGTTAGAATCCATTAAAAGGGCCGTTAGCACCTCTGTAAAATGATAGATATGCCCAAGTTTTAATATAATTTGAGGTTAGTTTGCTCAAAACTAAAAATTTACATTTAAATAAAATAGAATTTCATAGTTGTCAAAATGCTAAAAATTCATTTGAATGTGAATTTTTGCTATGAAATTATAATTAGAGATGAACATTTTCATCATTTTACAGGGATAATAACGGCCTATTGAAGGGATTCCTAACAACATGTGTATAAGTAAAACTTTAGGTAAAATATATTAGTATCTTAGGAATTTTAGAAAATTCATGGAAATAAGTGGAATTAAGGGCAAAATTCATGGGTATATGTGAAATTTATCCTAATATAAATTATGTTAAATATAATAGATAGAATGAATTTCACATCAATTATAAAGATAGAGAAAAGGATAGGGTTAATATAGCAGTACTGTTTCATACAAATGGAACTCCTACATAATAACGAAAAACAATAAGAAAATAAAAAAAGCTAAAATTTGCAGCAAGGGGCAAGGATTGTGATTAAAAGAACAATGACCAAGGTAAATGTCAGGCAATTTGGTAGGCGAGACTTAACTAATGTCATAATAGAACTTGCTATTTTAGCAAAGAAGATGGAAATAATGATTCAATCCTTGGGCAAAGTAGTGACAGGAAAACTTACAACTCGTTTGATGATCAATGAGCTCAGTAACAATGTTTACCAGCACTCAACCGCTGCAGGGGGTTAGACTTCCTGAGGCAGCTTAAGGCTCGAAGCTGATGCTCTTTTACCGGTGATCCTGCCTTCAACGATCCCAAACATAAATGCAGAAAGAAACAAGGAGATTGGTCAGCGGTGGGAACATCAGGAAAGCATCATACTGAGATTCCTTTTGAGCAATGAATGCCTGCTGCTAAAGAAATATAAAAAGCAAACCAAGCAGTCAAGGCACCTTCCATTAAACGATCTGAGGGATTGTTACCCAGTTGTTTCAACGGGAGGGAATTATTTCCTGCAGAAACAGGAAAGCAGTTGATATTATAATAAAGAATACCAAGGAAAATTGGAAACTGGAGTTGGTGCTATCAAAATATCACAAGAAATTGGATGCATTCAGTTGTCTAAGAAATCTTATGTCCACTTGCCAGTGACAAATGAAAAAGAACTAGGAGCATTGAAAATTTCAATTTTTTGGAATTACCTGGATACTGATTCAGTCCAGTACTCAAGTTTGAATTCTTTGGCTGATCATATCAAAGCAGCAATTACCACGGCAGATGCACCCTACTCCAGGTTCTAGCTGCCACAAGTCCAGCAGCTAATGCAGCTCCAAACAATGCGTGCAAACGAACGCAATAATATTTGGCCATGAAGATCTTGGCCTTGTCCTGTAAGACACAAAATGTGAGAGAAGAAGGCAGCAATCAGCACAAGAAGAACGCTAATATGGCATGTGGATTTGATTGAATTCTACAAAATGGAAAAAGCAGACCACCCTACGTAGGGATTGTGGTCAGGCAACCACGAAGCCATCTAATTACTGTCAAAAAGGAAGATGAGGGGGAAGGAGGGCCATTCTGTCACAAATAATTTCTGGTTCATGCCTAATGGTTCATGCCTAATGGCCATTCTGTCAATTTCTATTGGATTTGTTAGAGCCATTCTGTCACAAATAATTTCTGGTTCATGCCTAATGGCCACAACTACTAAATGAAGTTGACACTTCATGTATGCCTAATTAGGAGCATCACGATAGCATTTTCCTATACAAAGCACATAAAATGCCATATAATATGGTGTCTAGATGTCTGGAGGTCCCAGTTAAACTTACTTTATGGTTATTTTTGACATAGTCAACAACCGCTTTTGCCACTGGCAGGGTCAATGCACAAAATAACTGCAGGATGAGAAAGGAAACACTTAGAACGAAAAAAATGGACTGTCATTCAAGCAGATTCTAGTACCTATTTGTAGAAACTCACAATGCATGTCATGGGAAGAGTTTTCATCATCCCAAAGACAACCAGAAGAAAATAGATTGTCAGTACTGCAACTTTGACAACATCTGAGCCAATGTTGGTGCCAAGTCTCACCTGTACTTTAAATTAACATTTCACAACAAACTAATCAACAACTATGATTTTATTTTGATTTTAAAAATCTGCACAAATAAGAGGTCAGATTTAAGATTGTTACCAGAGGAGAAATTTTTCCAACAGCTAGGTCATCTTCAATCTAAAACGTTTCCGATTAAACTATCAATGTCAATTTAAAAGTCAAGAAATGGATATGAACTAGCAAAATCATGGAAAGGATCATACCTGATGAAAATGACTACAGAAGAGAATAAGGGAGGTTGTCATGCCAACAAGGAGTGATGCAGAAAGAATGTTGCCAGTTAATGGAAGGAGTACCATTTTGCTGACAGATAAAGCACATTGATTCAGAAGGGCCTCATAATCAAAATACAGACTTTGTTGCAACATCAACACATCTGTTTATGGATGGTCATGGCATTTATAAAGATGATCTCCAACTTGAGTTGTCAGTGTGCAGGAATTAGCAAGCAACATGTACTAAGTATCCAGCAGGAAGGTATTCTGACATACCAACAACTTCTAGTGGGGGATAGTTTCAGCAGGATTACATGTGCGAACAAATGAACATGTAAACTTTACTCTTCATTTCAGTAACCCCAATAACCTTTTGCTGCTTTGTGAGAAGTAGAATGCTGTAGTAGAAAAAGGACCAAATGCTGCCAGGCACAAAGGTTCTCCGAGTCCACAATAACTTAGACGAAATGGTGGGCACTGCAAAAAAGTAGTTTTGTATAGAAATGAGCTCTTTTCTTTCACTAGCAATCTAAATGATATCTGAAAATGTAATCTTCCAATGTGCCGGATCCCAAACAGACAGCTGCTATGCTTACTTGGGGACACTAAGACAGTAATATTTAATTGCTAAGCTTGAGAGTCACCATGCAGGTCTTTTCTGCCTGTAAATATACAGGATGATAACACAGGGAAAATTCAATCTTGGAATACAACAGCTAAACAATCCCAACCAGCAATCTGATGTTTGTTAAAAACAATTTCTGATGTTGCAGGGAATGGTTGGAGATTTCTTGCATTGGGAGATCCCATCAGATAATTAGCGCATATCACTTTGAATGTTTCTAGTCACTGCACTTCTTTTTTTTAAAAAAAAAATTGTTTTTTTTTTTTTTAACTTATCATTAGCCCATCAAGGGCATGGATAATAATGGTTCACATCAAATGTAGCCTTCATAAGTTTGGAATATCAGGTCCATCTTTCAAGTTGTTTCATTTCCATACCATGATATCAAATAGATGAAGTTATTTGCCAAGAATATGAATATTTGTAAATACACAATAGCATTTCTGAACAAAAGGAACATACCTGATAAACATAACCACATAGAATAGCACCAGTCAACAAAGATATGGACCTGATATCTCCAGCCTCAAGAGATGCCCATGCAAGTCCAATGAAGCCAAGGGCAAGTGATACATTTGCAGCAAAAAGCGTCGCTGTGCGGCTTTACAAAAGCACAAGAATCCATCAATATTTAGCAGTGCTCATCTAATCCCCAACACACATTTGTGAAACTCAAAGAGAAAATATACCTTCCCAGTATATTTACAACTGATTCTTTCTTGTTCTTGTCAGCACCTGTGTCAAAATCATAAACATCGTTGCTGACACAAACCACAAACATTTTTACTGGAATCAGCATCAGTTCGATTTAGTTGTTAGGCAGCAGATAATCAAGGCAAACGCAATGGTTCTGACCTCAAATTGAGCCAAGAAATGACAAGAACCGATGACAACAAGAGCACGAAATAGCGGCCAGTGTAAAAGACGCCAGTCTGCAAATAAGCTGCAGCCGTTCCTACCTACCATGAAATCATATCTTCAAGTGGGGCATGCGCATGAATATCAAGTAGAAAAGAATCACAGTACCACTCCCAAATTATATCACTCAGGGATGGGGGAAGGAGGACATAGGGTCCACGACTCCACATACTGCAAATTGAAATCTTTTGATTGTTACACAAGGTGCCATTGCGTCGATTGCCAGAAAAATTCATTTGCTTGTGTTTCTGTCGGTAGGTTGTAAACCGTGGGAGTGGAATTTCAAGGAATTCTCAAGTGGGAGCAGAGAAACACTAAGAGCTCACCGAGAGAGGCGCCAGAGCAACAGAGTAGATGGGAAGTTTGACAGCTCTCCATATCAGTGTTGACCGGGAAATCTCTGTTTCTCCTTCCACTCTTTTCAAATTCTCTTTTTCTGCCTCTACTAATACAGTTTCTTCTCTTTTGCAACTTGCTCTGTCGATATCCTCTGCTGCCATTGCTGCTCCTGCGGGCCCTGTGGAGGCTGCTATGGGCAGTGGGAGGAGAGAATTCTGGTGTAGGTTTGTGGAGAAAACGGGGATCCTGTGGTGGTGGGAAAATGCGGACGAAGCTGATGATGATGGACTGCGTATGAGACGGATGGATGGAGTGGAAAGAAGCAACGCAGAAGCCATCTCTCTCCAACCTCTCCCCACTCTCTGCTCGGCTCTCAGGTGAGGTTTTTGTGGCCGAGGATGCGCTGCCAAGTGCCGACTGACGCTCTTATTACAACCGGGCCGGAGTGCAAACCCGTTTAGCTTCCGGTTCACGATTCACCTATATAGTTCAGCAGAATTAACAGATTTAGGCGTGTTTGTCAAAGACAAATTCTGCAAAAAAAAATTTCACTTTCTATAGTTATTTTATTTTTTAATTATTTTTATGCGGCTATTCTATTTTTTAATCATTTGTTCATATATCTATATAATTTTTTTTTGATAAAAAATATACTTATATGATTAAATTTTCTATTTTAATTTTATTTTCTTTACTCATTATCATCCATATCATATCACGTCATTTTTTTTTTTCGTTTTGAAAACTCCTTTATCAAGAAATTTTATCGCTTCCCAGATAATTTCAACTTGAATCTTGTATCTCAATCTAAATTAAACAGACCCTTCGTTAAAAAATACGTTACAAATATGTATTTTTGCTTGTATTGATTTATTAAAAGACAAGAAATGTTAGATTATATTAGAACCGATATTCCCATCATAGATTCAGGCTTCAAATCGTTCTGCCCACTTTACATAACATGGTTTGCATCTGCAACTTCAAAAGCATTTCCATCAGATTCAAATGGATCAAAGCTCGCCAAATTATTTGAAGACATTTTTCTAAAGATTAGAGCTGACCCGATGCTTACCCTTAGTTTTATATTTTAAAATATAGTTCTCAAATCTTAAATCATCTATCATGTTTAACTCATTTGTATTATTATATTAACAAAAAAAAATTCTATTGAAAATTTGTATCTTGTAAAAAAAATAACATCTTTTGAAATTAAACGTATAATTACAATTTAAAATTTCAAAAATATATGTTATATATATAATAAAATATTGAAATACACGAATTTTTTGGAATTGTATATAAATGCACATGGATAAACAGAAATAGATAGTTAAGCATTTAAAAAATATATTTAACTTTTTTTTTAAAAAAAAAAACTAAAACTAAATGAAAGCATGGAGGGTTCAATGCTCACATTAGTAGTGAATCATGGGACCCAATTATGTACACCTGGGTGCATTCAGACTCGATGCACCCAGGTGTATTACACCTATTTTTTTTATTTTTTTTTGAAAATTTTTTTACACAATGGTTAATCTAGGTTTATTTAACATATGTATCA
>JAXCLR010000050.1:76751031-76764100 GCA_035584095.1 Annona squamosa
GGACTTTTGCAGCGGCAAAATGTGCGGCGGTGAATGTTGCTTCGAATTCATTCGATTGCGATGGAAGCATATGCTATGGGAGAGGGGATCGAGTGGGCAATCCATGATCTGGGATCCTCAACTTAAAAGGATTCGTTTTTGCGAGCCACTTTCCTGTGCTTATCTAAACTTACTGACAACAGATGATCTCATTAGATCAGCCAAGGATAATCAGAGAAATCATATCCCTTACCAAGGCGAGAGGAGAGAGAACTTTCCTTTATGTTATGCGTGGAGGACACAATTGTGTTTGGTGGCAAAACCTACCTGATTGGATTAGAAGCGTGCTATGTGATGACTCTATGATCTCGATGAAACAAGTTTAAATGTCCCGCTCTTCATGCCCAGTGTCCTATATCGGGACATTGCGTATGATGGGAGTGAGGGGTTCAAGAGTCTTAACATCCAAAGCAAAACAAAACAAAAGAAAGCCACCACCAGTTAGTTGCCCTGATGGTAATGCGTGTGGGCATGGATGCCTCATTTCGTGCATTTAAATCGTTGCTGATTTGGCATACAGTGAGGGTATTTTTGCACGTTCACGTTTATTTTACTTTTTTTTTTTTTTTCTTTACTTCTCGTTAATGTCTCTACCATGTTACATTACTTCTATCATTAAAAAAAAATTCATTCGAAAAATCTAAAAAAAATTATCAAATATCAAACGCACCATTAATGAATTTTTTCGGTGGAAAATTTTCTAAGGTACTAAATTCTTGATTTCGATATAATGCAATCGAAAAGAAAATAAATGTGACTAATAAAATTTTTAGGTGGAAAATTTGTGTACTAAATTCTTCATTTCAATGCAATCGTTGACTTTAAGCATTCGATTACTATGATTTCATCGATTAAAATTTACAATGATATAAAGCGCTTACTTTACAGCTTAGATTGAGTTTCAAATTGTTTCACTTTATTGAAATTAACCAGATCTTTTTTTATTCAGAAATTAACCACAATCTTATTATCAAATAAATGGCTGGCTATGATGAAATTATTTGATTTAACTAAATTGATAGCATACTTTTTACTAACAATGATGTTAGGTATAAATATTATTACAATCGATTGTAAATTTTTTCCACCAGCTCGAGCTGGTAAAAAAAATATGATAACACATGATTCAATGCTTACGGTAACAGCCGCTCCGTATCATTTCCTTTTTTTTTTATTTTAAAAAATAAACCGTTCATCATGGTCATCCACGCGCACTTACAATACATAGAAGTGATTTTATGAAATTCTCTTCATTTTTAAAATATTGATAATTAATGTAAAATCTAATATTTTTATTCTATTTAACATCATTTATTTAATTAGAAGTCCAAATTTCATCCAAATCCTATATATGGTCCTATTTGCTAAAAATATATATTCATGTGTAAATAAAAAAATACTTATATTTATTTATATATATATTAGAATGTAGTAATACTTTATAGAACTATTTATTCACATATCAATAATATTTCAAAAGGTTTAGATGTTAAAAAGACTACTTAAAAATTAATATTTAATATTAAATGATTTTATTACATTGATTTTATATATTTGCACATAAAACCATATACAGTAATATTAGACAAATGAAAGAATTTTCGTGAATTTACAAATGTAAAAGATAGAGTAAATTTTTCATCAACCATCTAGATGTTAAAAATAAAAAGGGTTATATCGAACAGGGGTTGCATTGAAGCTTTCCCATGTAAAAATTTCATGATTTTCAAACAATTATATATTACATATACTATATATTCTTAAAATTTTAATAATTATATATTTATTTTCAAAAGATAATATTTTTTTACAAGATATAAATTTCAAATGAAAATTATGATTGTTAGCATAATAAAATGAGATGCGTAAAACATTATAATAATTTAGATTTTCAAATTAAAAATTAAAAATAAGCTTTCAGTCTCCGTGCTTACCATAAATTTATTGAATTTTTAACCAAAAATTCAATTTCTTTTAATTGAATCAACTTAATTCATGGATTGAATTTTAGAATTCAACATTCAATCAAGCGGCTATATATAAAGCTTTAACGATCATCTAAGTTCTTTTTTTTAGTTATTTCCAAATATATCAACTATATTTGACCTTAATTATGGACTCCGCTGCTAACTGCTTTTTGTACGATTTTGCCAAAATCAATACGACAACTGGTGCAATAATTATTGACTCGTTTTTAAGGCATCGGTTCCGGCGTATACGCAGACTCGACGGCTTCGTCATGATGTTTACCGCACCAAGAAAGTTTTGTGGTGTGGTGTTTGATAAGAACATTGTGGATGATATCTCATTGTTAAGGAATTTCACTTGCATAAAAACAAGCAGAGATTCTTTTATTTTTAAAGAAAAGATTATAATATTTGTTAGTTTTTGAAATTATAATTACAAGTTGAAGGAAGAATTCAACAAAAAATTCCGAAGGTTTTATTTATATTTTAGGGGTGTTTGTTTATACTAAAAATATTTCAAATTAAAACTTTTCACTCTCCATTATTACCATATTTTTTAATTATTTTTCTACTTTTCTCCAGACAACTACCATATTTTTCATTTATACAACTATACATACATCTAACTTATTTATTTTAGTTTTATTCTTTTTATTACTCATCCTTATTCCTATTATGTCATATCCTTTTTTCTTATTTCAAAAATTTTTACACTAAAATTTTTTATCAAAAGTTTATTACTTCAGCAACACAACCAAGATGTGTTTTGAAGATGTGTTTTGAACGGTTGTACATATAATTTGTTCTTTGTTGTAAAATTGATTTGATCTTTTTTTAAAAAAGTACATGTGAGTACACCTACATGGAAAAAGTAATGGGCAAATTTATTGTATACTCACAAATTATACTCTTAATTACACTTATACTCATGAACTTTTAAAAATTCTAAATATACCTATATATTTTACTTAAAATTTGACTTATTTCCACATCGCCAAGAATCCATTAAATGAGTCGTTCGCCCCTCGTGAATTGATAAATATACCCAAGTCTTAAAATAATTTGAAGTTGACATATTCACATAATATATAATTTTATAGTTATAGAATTACTAAAATTTCATATTCTAAAAATTCATTAAAATATAAATTTTAACTATAAAATCATAATTAGAGATGATAGTACTCACTATTTCATGAAAGACTAATGGTCTCTTTCATGGTATAAATACAAGCGAAATTATAAGCAAAATATATAAATATATTTAAAATTTTTAAAAAAATTTTAATATAAAAACAATGAGAAGTGAAATTTATGAGTACACTTGAATTTACCCAAAAGTAATATAATAAAATTGGTTCATTAATCCGTTTAGTTTTCGAGCATAAATTCAACTACAATCGTTTACTGCTATCGATCACAATCAATGTAATCTTAAAGGGGTGTAGTTGTATGCACCTGGGTATATTAAGTCTCAATGTACCCAGGTACATACAACTATTTTTTAATTTTTTTGAAAATTTTTCTACACAACTATTAATATAAGTTTATTTAACATGTGTATTAATTTTTTCTATTTTAAAGATTTTTAGATATTTTTTTGGATTTTTAAAAATCATTAGATGCCACTGATTTTTTAAAATATAAAAACTTTCTAAATAAGTCTCCAAAAATAATAATAATAATAAATACATATGTTAAATATACTTAAATTAACAGCTTCATACAAAAAAAATTTCCAAAAAAATAGGTGTTGTACAGCGGATACATGAAGGTTCAATGGATACCATTGCACCCCAATCTTAAGTGCCTCCAGGCGGCTTCCTTTGTAGAAATTTTGAATGTGACAGTTTTAAATGCTTCTGAAGTATAGGGAGGACGAAATGCGGCTGAGCCGACGGTGGCCCATACCAATCAATGTTGTCGAGGAATTAAATGCATACGCTTTCTTCCAACTAACCATTTGTATTGACGATAAATCAGCTCAGTGGTTGTGAACAACCAACAATCCTCAAGGCACTGCCACTGACGCTTTGCCTGATTGGTACGACATTTTGCCCATTCAGCTTGCGAGGTCGGCTTGAGGCTCTACGGCAGCAAAAAGGTTAGGCGATGAATGCTGGTATCATTCTCTACCAGTTAATATATTAGAAAATTTTAGAATATTAGTAATATATTTATAAAATATTGTTTAGATATTGTGAAATTGTCTCAGGCTTTATCATAATATCAATTAAGATGCTGTAATACCAGTTAATATATTAGAAAATTTTAGAATATTGTTTAGATATTGTGAAAGTGTCTCTGGCTTTATTATAATAACAATTAAGACGCTATAATATATGAATACCCATAAAAATATCTGCATGGCACCCATTAATTTGAGAGATTGGACCACGAGATTGGACCACGTGTTGATCCGTATGCATGCATCTCTGAGTTGGTTCAGCTGGGTTTTTTTTTTTTTCCATATATGCCCATGCCACACTGTAGAAGTCCGGAGGCATCCTGTACGTTAGTCCATATCCTAATCAATGTCGTGTCGGTTTGGTTTGGATCTGTAATCAGCTCCTTCAATTCAAGACTTTTCTTTTATGAACATTTTTAATTATACTTTGGTGCACTTAGCCTTGATGCATCTAGGTATATTTAATCTTCTTTATTTTTTTTAAAATTTAGAATTATTAATGTAAGTGTATTTAACAAGTGTATCAAGCTTTACCGTTTTTAGAGATTTGTAAATATATTTTTAGATTTTTTAAATTCATTGGTATTTTTGTAATTCACGAAATAAAAAAATAAATTTTTGCACTCTAGTGCACCAAACTTAAGTGCACCCAAGCGCACTAGATCATTACTCTTTCTTTTATGTGTATGTATTTTATAATCATATTACTTTATATTACAACTAGACCTTAAGACATTCTTATAATTTTCCATACAATATTCTATTAAATATCTAATAATACTCCAATTTTTTCCTATAAATCCTATCAATGGACACTTCTATCAATAATCAGGCAAATAATGTAACCACCACATTTTGAACTTTCATCAGCCCATTGTGAGGCAAGGCAAAGTACCACCATGCTCAAGGCATTGTTGCTCAATACAAGACCCTTAACCTTGAAATAATCAAGTTATTTACTATGTAGAAAGACAATTAGAGGTTGAGAAGATAACATGAAAAAATAAAAACAAATGACCTTCGGATAGGAGAAAAAAGTTTAATAAATTAAGCATTTCTTTTATCAGGGCTGCTTCTATAAAACTCATCTTTTATGTGACTCCTATTTTTAATTTCTTGATTTTTTATGAAGATTCGCTTCATCTATTATATTTAGTATCATTACTATTATTATAAAAATTTCTTTATTTATTTAATATCACTATATATGGGTCTTATACATAAATGTAGAAAATTAACATAATAAAATAATTTAATACTAAATATCAATTTTTAATTAGTCCTCAACATCCAAATCGTCGAAATTGTTATCACTAAAAGGATAAATAATTCTATAAAGTATTATTATATTTTAATATATGTGAAAATTGATCTAATATTTTTCTTAATTTATACATAAATATTCTTATTTTTTTAGTAAACATGGCGTATACATAATTGTATTTAAACAAAATTTGATCTCATAACTAAATAAATAACCTTAAATATAATTAATGAATTGAATTTTATATCAATCATCAAGACTTACAAAATAGAGGCAATTACATAAAATCACTTCTATGTAACTTTTTTTTATAGCTTGGAGACAACGCTCCACTACGATGGAACATGCTGACATGGTGATGGAGCATTTGAACCTCGGTTGCAAGCATACAATCCATAATATGATACCACTACAACAGCAAAATCACAACACACGATATTCTTTAGTAAAAGGTGAAAGAATAGTTTGCATTGTGGTAGTAATCACTTCCATATAACTCAATTATATAAAAGTGTGCCCCTTTTTATAGTTATTACAATGGAGACCATGTATGCTTATGACAGTAATTGAAATTAGGATCAATATTCACGCACTCTGCATATCATATCATTGGGTTATCCCTAGTTGATAATAAGTTTAAATAATTGATATAGAGGTATTGCTTATGATGATGATGATGATATAAAGGTATGGTCTAAATAGATAATAAAATGTGGAAAATATATACTCCTATAACATAAGTAGCAGCACTCACTCTATGAAACATACCATCCCCTAATTGTAGATATAAATAATTGGGAATGCTTCTAGGAAACGAGTTTCATAGAAGTAATTTCATGGAACTCTTTTATTTTTGAGATGTTCATAATTTGTGCAAACTTCAATTCATTCATTGTATTTAATATCATTTATGTAATTATGATACTAAGTTTCATCCAAATCCATATGTACAGATGACACATTTACTCAAAAATAAGTACATTTATATATAAATTAGAAAAATGCTTAGATCATTCACATATGTATTAGAATATTGCAATACTTTATAAAATCATTTATCCACTAATAGTGATATTTTATACGGTTAAAATGTTAAAAATACTACTTAATATTGATACTTAGCATTAAATCATTTTATTATATTGATTTTATATATTTATAAATGAAGCCCATAACACTAATACTTGACAAATGAAAAGATTTCTATAATAATATAAATGATTTTATATATATAAATGAAGAGGATTTTCCATCAACCGTCTAACTATTAAAAATGAAGAGCCTTCCATAGAAAAATCTCCAATAAATATTTTTTTATAAAATCATATTTTATTTAATGAGTATCTTTTTCAAATCTACCATACTAAAAGTAAAACAGGCAAATACCACAAGTATACTAACCAAATTACACCTCTATTTGCCAAGATAGACAATATCACAAAGGTTTTCCATGAGTTTGGTTGAAAATACTAGTGCAATTAATTGGGTTATAGTTGTTTTTTTTTTTATCAAAGTTTCATCTTTATTGACAAGATTTAGGGCATGGCTTGGACTATATGTGAAATTATGTATATCCCAGATACAAGAGGATTTGCATACCCATATTGTTAGAATACATGATTTTAATAATGATAAGGATTGTGCTGATCTTGATTTGAATTGATCTTATCTTAATTGGAAAGATCTAAGAGTAGATAAGGGAATATCCTATGGTTGATCATGTTTTGGTGTTTGAGTATGACTATGCTTGGTTGTACTCTTGATAAAAGAAAGTTTGTTTGGGAAACCTTGTGTCTGTGATGGTTTGGGATATTCGGTTCCAATTTAACTCGTGATGGAATGTAACTGTGTTGACAAATTTTAAAATTTTTAGAGAAAAACTCATTTTTGTGAAACAAGAAAAACATTATATGGTTTGGAATAAAAAGGTCAACTAACATTTAAGCTACACTCTTTGTATCTAAATCAGTCAATTGTTTCAAACCGAAACATCAGATATTTTCAAAAAGTCAAAGGTTTTCTAGATAAAAGGTTTTTGTATCCAAATTAGTGACTATTTTAGATCAAAATGTTAAATATTTTATAAATGTCATATGTTTTCCAGTCAAAAAATCGATTGATTTTTGCCAACCAACAAAATGGATAAGAAAACATGGATGAACTGTCATGGTTGTCTCTTCCCACTGTCAAGCTACGTTTTCAATGATGGATTCATGTCTATAAAAGGGAGTTCAAGACCAAGGCAAAAACATACTTTTAGAAAGCAAGTTACAAAGAAAGCTTAGAAATCAAGATAGAAAGAATTGCTACTAAAGACTTTGGTGCTTTTTCTTGAAGATTTTGTGTAAATCATGCTACTCATGCAAGGGTGCTGAAGTAGTTTATCTTGTTTTCTTGAGTTTCTATTCTATATTATCTTGGTATTGATAATTATCAAACCAAGAAGAAGTAAATCAAGGGTGTCGATTCCTTTACTAACCACATGGAGCTAAGTATGAAATCTAGAAGAATGTTGCTTAAATTGTACCATTGTAACTTATGTAATTTAAGTTGATTAGTAGAATTCAAACCTTATAGGGGGTAGAGTAGGTCAAGAGGACTAAACCACTATAATTACATTGTCTTTGTAATTTAGATCTATATATAATAGTGCTTGTGATTGATTCGCAATTCTATTGTAAGTTCTTTTTATAAATCATTACATGGGACCAACACATATGATTTACACCTAACTTAGCATGAGTTTTCTAATCTTATAGATTTGATTAATGTAAACTTAGACATCTTCTACATTACAATAGAGTATTTGCTTTAGAATTTGGTGAAAACGTATTTTTTAGACTTTTTTCTATTCTTATATCTGAAATTTAATTTTAAGGAAAGCTTGCTATTTGAGTACATTAAGTTTCAGATTTTTCAGAGTTCTTTATCTCTTGTAACCTCTTTATTTTAGTGAATTTTCTCATCTTTCATATGTGTTTTTCACATTGAAATGATTTTTCACATAAATGTATTTCTACTTTATTTCTCTTTATCTTGTTTTAAAATTATTTTATTGTTATGTGGATTATTCCTAACAAACTGGTATAAAACTATAATTTTTTCTTGGACATCAAGATAGAGAGAAAAATCAACTTTAGTTTATGGCAAATCAAGATCGCATCGTTGGTGGATACAGACTAGCTCTATTCTTCAGAATCAGCTTTTTTTATGGAGGCATTAGGCAGATAATAAAGGAGGGTACAGACTAGCGCTATTCGTCCTCCTCCGTTGGAGAATGTGGTATCTGAGAAACTAGATAAGGGAAAGACGTGATTCACCTGAATTTGTGAGGGTGTTAGAGTGCTGCAGATTGTATGAGGATTGCTATGATGAGGCACAACTTCTGGGGGGAGAAATGAGTTCAATATAATTTTGAAGCCGATATGGACTGGCATGGGATTGGAAGCTATCCTAAGGGACTCAAGGGGACACTTCGTGGCTGCCCGTTGTTGGAAAAGGAATGGAGTTCTGGATACCATCACGATGGAAGCTTTGGCCATTAGTTTTAGAATAGAATGGGGAAGGGATATGCAGATAGAAAATTTGGAGATAGAGAATGATTCACTGCCTCTAATTCAGTTTCTAAACGATGATCGTATTGTACTATCTACAGCTGGGCTTATCGTCCAAGAGATAAAGGAGAAGGCGGAATTCTTTCAAAATCTCTCATTCAGTCATGTTCTCAGAACAAGAAATGATGCAGCACATTGTCTAGCTACGATGGCAGCATACAGTAAAGACGATTGTAAAACTTGGTGTGGAAATCCACCGAGCTGTCTTTTAAATGCTTTCGTAATTGAATTTCATCTTAATCAGTGGCCTTGTAAACATTAAAAAAATTTAGAAAAAAAAAGATCGCATAGTTTTTACTCAAAACAGGTTGTAGAAAAAGTCATTTTGACAAAAGATAAGATGTCTAAGTATTTTGACATGTGACTAGAAGGATGAGATGAGTATTAAAGTTCTATAAATAATTTATTTAAGATTTTTAAATGAGTTTTATACGCTTATTATTTAAGTCTCTTTTGGTTTCGCTATATTATGTTAATTTAATTGAAATGTTTGAATTTTGAGCAATAGTTCGTGAAGAGAGTGAAGGGTTTGTGTCTTTGAGGTTTATAATTTTCCTTGATTTGTGGAATTGAGACTTAATTTACGTGTAAAATAATGCACATCTTAGTTAAGAAGTTTTGCACACCCCATATGATCCATACTCGGTCTAATGCGGTTTAAGTTTTCTAAACCTATACGATTTGGTCAATATAAACTCAGACCAATTTTTATCGAGAGTTTGTTCTACGATTTATTAAGTGATTAATTTTTTGTGCTTTCTTCTATTTTTGTGTAAGATTTATTTTTCAGTGAAAGCTTATTATTCGGGTATATTGGGTATCAATTTTTTTAGACTCTTCATTTCTTGTAGCCTTCTTATTATAATGGATCTTTTTCCTACTTTATTGATTTTTTTCGTTTTTAAAATTTGTATATCTATGTTTATTTCATTTCTCTCTTGTTGAAAATAATTGAATAATTATTTTCTAGAATTATTCCTTGCATAAAAAGCAATGCAAATGTTTTTTATGAATTAGGTTGAAAATATATGGCAACTGGTAGTGTTACACATTCATGTAAGTATTCAGAACTGCAGGCGTTGTCCATTTTGCTCCAAAATAGAAATAATGGGTTGATGATACGAAATCCGATTCATTCACATTGCTTCAATAATGTTTTAAATAATAAGAAATTTTCAAAAAACCAATATTCATGCATCAATATATATCAATAGTGTTTAATCGGAACTTAATAAAGTGGATCGATTTGCAGCAAATGTCGACCCAGCCGTTTGCAAAAATTTCGCGTCAACTGTCCTCATTCCGATTTCCAGAGGGAGACTACGTACTACAGAACTACTGTTCGGCTGTTGCAAACTTGCAATATAATCTGTGCTCAACCGGAGTTAAATTAATGAAAATATAAAAAGGAAGATTGTCGGCTCGCCCATCAATAATACCATCGTGGTTGTGTTCAATCAAACCTCAGATTGAGTTCAGTGGTCCCAATGTCGATCAACTCGACCATTTGTGGTTGAAAAATTGCTTTCGAAAGTTCATGATACTTGGAAAAGCATACATTTAATGCAAACACTGATATTAATCATAAGTACTTTTCTTTTACAAATATACTCCGTGAAGATATTAGATTAATAAATTCATTTCACTTCAATTGTCCATATACCCACTTGACGTTAAAACCTTTTACATCATGGTCTCGAGCACTCCACCTTCCGCGACTTAGAGTCTCATGCCCCCTAGAGACCAATATTTTTTTTATGAGTATGTATTTTACAATGATTTCAATTTGTATTACAATTAACCTTTAAGACATTTTTACAACTTTTGATATATAGTGTATTTGTGAAGTGATAAAATTTTTGGATTTGTGTAAAAGTTTTTAAATTAGAAAATAATAGAGGTAATAATGAGGATTAAAGAAAATAAAATTGGAATAATTATATATGTATTTGTGTAGAAATGATTAAAAAATAATGTAGTTGTATGAAACGATATTAAAAAAAATTAAAAATAAAATAGTTGTAGAGGGTAAAAAGTTTTGGCTAAAAAGTTTTTTAATACAATTTGGTTGAAATTTTTTTATTATTACCAAAAAAGTGCATAATATTCTAACAAATTTCTACCAATATTTCCTTTTTTTTCCTAGGATATCTTGTCGGAGGACACTCCAGTAAATAATCACAAAGACATGCTGTCATCACATTTTAACCCTACGTAGGGGTGTTAATGATTATGATCAACCTGTCAACCTGCTCATCCAACCTGTTTATAAATGAGTTTGGGTTGAGATTTTTGAATAAATGAGTTATTATCTGTTAACTCATTTGACCATTTAATTAAATAAATTGATTAAGGTTAAGATTTCATAACTCTTTAACCCTCTTATTAACCCATTTAACCCAAAATAACTTGTTTAACTCGTTTAATTCGTTCAATCCATTTAACTCGCTTAATTCATTAAAGTTATATATATAAACCCCTTAATTATTTTTCCTCTCTAGTCTTCCTCAAGTAACCTAATTTTCATTTTTTCTCTGTTGCCCTAATTCCATTTTCTCGCTACTACCCTATTTTCATTTCCCCTGTGTCGAAAATACGCTCTCATCTCTCCTTACGAGATCATCATCTACTAGAGTTTAAGCTTTCAGGTTATTTGATATACAACCTATTAACAACTCGTCAATCCGTTTATTAAATGGGTTGTAAATGAGTTAGAGTTGAGGTTTTTTAAATGGATTAATAAACAGATTATGGTTTAGATATTTTAAATAAGTTAGGATTAGGATTAGGTTTCAACCCATCCAACTCGATCCGTTAACACCCCCTATATCAGTCTGGTGGAGGGCATACCAAGTACCACTTCGCCCGAGGCCAACTTAAATCCAAAGATAGGGGTATTTCCATGATAATAATAGAGCTTCACTTTTCATCAGAAGATAGGTTGGGTAATTTATGGGCGGCCGAAAGAATAGCAACCATTTTTTGTTTTTTATAAAAATGTAGGTTTTATCTAGATGTTGCCTCATGCAAACCATTTTTTATTTTTGACTCATGTAAACCATTTTTTATTGTCAAAAATCAACGGAATATGCATGGATACATGCGCTGCTGCATGATGCATGCGCATGCATCTATGCTTTTTTTTATATTTTGAATATCTTAAAGGAAAGTTAAATTATAAAATTTCACATAGGATGTGTTTTAGGTAAGACCTATATATCTATGGAATTACAGGTTGCCGTGCGGGATATGGACCATACATCGCCGATGTGTTGAGTATGTAGCAGAAATCTTAATAAAGTCCGAAAAAAAGGAAGATGCTTTGAAAGGGTTACAAGTTCCTCCGAAGATTTATCCATCCGGAGCTATTCGCTATATCTGTTACGCAGCTTCTACGTATGAGCCTTGAAGCAAGCACAACTGGGTAGCTTGATATTTCATTTCTTGCTAGCTGAATAAACCCCAACACAACCCAACCTCAAAAACCAAGATGACACGTACTTCAAGCGATCTGCAGTGTAGCTGCATGGTATCCATCCCCAGAGATGAAACAGAAATGACGCACACAAATTCCAGAAATGAAGATAGCATCCCGAGTTGGGTCGCCAATCAGGAGTCACCAGGTTGGCCGCTCCATGGGCTCACGAGGCAGAAAAATTCCAATACCCAGGAGCAACTGAGTGGTAATATTGCAGGAGGAGGTGGTAAAGGGGAGGCTGCAGGAAACGGTGGCCAAGAAGATGAGGTCGGTGTTTTTGTGACATGGGAGTATCTGTGGGTGACGGCATGGAACGGAAAAGCTGGCTGCAAAGCCATCCTTCGAGGCCTCACCGGCTGTGCTCAGCCTGGGGAAGTTGTGGCCATTATGGGTCCTTCCGGTTCCGGCAAATCTACGTTTCTGGACGCTTTGGCAGGTAATTGATTTTTGAGATTCTTGGTTTTAAAATCCTACCCATATCGATACAATATATTATATAGTCCAAGCTCTGAATTCAAC
>JAXCLR010000050.1:76773654-76799798 GCA_035584095.1 Annona squamosa
ATTTGTTTCAAAATTAAATTCTATCTTAACCACCCTATCTAGGAGAGTTCTTATCTCATCCTATCTTATCCTGTGGGACCCACATGTCTGGAGAGATAAAAGTGCAAAATTAATTATTTTTCAATATTTTACAATATTAATAAGCGAACCTATGCTGAAACTAAATAAATTATACTATTTCTTTTGAAATTTAGAAAAATTTTCAAAATACTATTTATTTTAATATAATTCCACAACCGCCCAACAATTAGTAATATAGTCTTTTAATATTAAATTGCACCCCACCTTTGCCCCTGAGTGTTTTTAACGACATAAGAAAACTTTCTTGGACTCACCTTTTTTTTTTATCCTATTTAGCATGTATAAGTATGCAATGGTTTAGAATATATAAATTATATTATTGATATTCCTTATGATCTAAAAATATGCAGACATCAAAAACAAAAATATGTGTGTGTATATATATGCACGTGCACCATTAAAATTATTCTATTCTAATTTATTAATTAACATTATTTAATTTGTATAATTTTAATCGTGAATGGTCGAAATTATATATTTATAATATAATATTCGGTAAAAAAATTTAGAATTGAGAAATCCTTTCGTTGTTTTTTTTTTATGGGATTTCCTTGGGTTAGTTACAACGTACGGTCGTGAGAACTTTTACCACGATCGTGAGAACTTTTACGAAGTCATTTCCTCATGATACTGTTATGATGAAATACAATTTTGCATACATGAATGGCTTATTCAGGAGCTCAACAACGTTCCCGTTAAGCTTTAACCTGGACGTCAAACCTGGTAAAACCGATTTATAAATAAAACCGAAGCTAACTCGATTTCGATTACCTTCTCCTCGGTGGAAAGGAATTTTGCAAAAATAATCCTCTTTAAATAGAGGTTTTACAATTTCCTCCTTGAAAAATGGAGGATTTTGCATATTTTTCCATTAGATGGGAGTGTTTATAAGAAACTTTTCTCTAGTGTGGAATGGTTGTAAATGTGGATCATTGTAATATAAAGTTGTCATATTATATACATGTAAATAAAAAATGTTAAAGCAAATGTGAACTAAAGAATCTGATTTATAACTAAGATTAAATTTAGGATTAATGCAAATAATTGCCTATTTTCTTATTTATGTGTTTTCTATGTATGTCTTTTATTATTGTTTATACTTATGTTTGTGCAAATGTTTATCTAGTTTAAATTATACAATAACTAAATTTTGTTATTTTCTTTTTTTGATGACAAATTTTCAAAGAAGATACATTGCTCTCATCTATTTTTATGGAGATACCCTGCACTGCTCTATATTATTTTTTAGGAGACACCTTACTCTCAAATTGCTGGCATTCAAACTCACTCGTGCCCATGTGGGGAGCAATGTTATTAAAACCGGACCGGTCCGACCGGAAACCGGTCGCAAGTCCGGTTCGATTCACTACGATTCGGTTCAATAGCCAAAAACCACCCGAACCGGTAAACCGACGGTCGAACCAGTTCAATCGGGTTCGACCGGTCGGATAATAAACTAATAATAAATATATATATTTAAAAAAATGAACGGAAGGATCGATCGAGCAGCCGACGCCCGACGCCCTCTTTCTTCCCCCTGCTTGGAAACCCTAGCCGCTGCGGCGTTGCCTCGCCCGTGTGCCTGCCGGCTGTTCTCGTTGCCGTCCGTGTCCGCAGCATCATCTTCCTCGCCGGGCGCCTCACGTGCTGCCATCCGCCGCCTCATCAGCCATCGTCTTCCTCGCTGGGGCTGCACGCGCTGCCACCCGCATGCCATCCCCATCTTCGTCGACTCGTCAGCCATTGTCCACCCTCTTCGTCGACTCGTCAGGCACGCACTACAGCCCGCACGCCGCACGCGCCCTCCCCATCGTCTTCCTCGCCGAGCAGTCCGCCGCATGCGTCTCTGCCTCTGGTCGCCTCTCTGGTCGCTCCGGTCGCCGTCTCTCTGGTCAGTAGCGAAATTGCAAAACAGCATATTCAAATTTCAATGCTTTAATGTTTAATCTTGATTTAACAAATTTTAAAATGTTTAGTATTCTGTATTCTTAGTTTTAAAAAATTAAAAGACAAAAAATCAAAATAAAAATATAAAATACCAAATATATTTTAAAAATTACCAGATTTCACAATCCATGATGTTTTAGACATTGCAAATATAACTTATAAATATATACACATATTAAATAATTTTATTAAATTAATTTTACACTTTGTTATTCTTTGTATTTACATTTTAACCTAACTATATATTGCAATCCTAGCTCAAGGTGTAAATTTAATAATATTGCTAACAAATTAACAAATTAACTATAGTTAATAAAATATTATAATTAATTAAATGATATCGCATCTTGCGTGAATAACTAAATATTTCAGACAAGAATGTGTGTTTACATGTTTGCAGACTTTTAAAATTTTATATTTTGTGGGAATGATGTGTTGTTAGACTTTTAAAATGTTATATTTGGTTGAAATGAAGTATTTATATACTTTTAAAATCTATGTTTGATGAGAATGATGCATTTAATAGTTTATAAACTTCTAAATTTTTATTTTTTGCTAAATATAAGAGATATTCTTAATTTTCATATTATTATAGGTTATTTAATTATTCAAAATTTCAACACTTACTGATTTATTTTATTTCTTATTTTTTCAAGTATGTTTATAGCAATTCATCAAGGTACCGAGATAAAGAGGAAGAATTCAAGAACCAACAACTAAGCAACAACGATCATAGCTTATTATAAGTTTAAGTCTTTCAGGTCAGTTAATGTAGTTAATTTTTTAAAACTTGCTATTAATTTTTTTCATGCATGTTTTGTTCTTATATTGTGGTCCTTAAAATCCAACATATATATTTAGGATTTATAAAAATATAAGTTTATCAATATATTTATTTAAATTTTAAAAAAAATTAATATTTATGATGTCATAAATATGTTATACTGACGTCACTGGTTCGAACCAAACCAGTTCCTTTACCGGTTCGGTTCTGACAACATTGGTGGGGAGTTGAACAGGGAGTGAACAAAGGACATGGGGGTAGTTGCGCTCCCACCTTCGCCACTGAGATGGCTCCCTGTTGGTTTAAATTCTATCATTTTAATTTATGTTTGTATAATATACTTTTATATTTGTTCGTTTTCTTCCTTTGTCATTTTTTAAAAAGATAAAATTTTTAAATATATATTATATTATTATATTTTTAATTTCAATTAACCTAGGTATTATTATTATTATTATTATTTAATTAAGTTATTAATTTTTATTCATATAAAAGTTTGAACTTGTCACACTTAACTTATATGAAAATTTATGAATTCAAATTTTATAGTGAATTTTAGGAATATTCATAACATTTTTTCTTAATTTTTAATATACTTACAACATTTCAAAAATTCATCTTATACTCACAATATTTTATTTTAAATTCCTGTTATACTCATGCAATCAAAACAACCATTAACCATCCTATTAAAACAACGATTTTAACTCTTCAAATCTTTCCTAGTTGAAATGATTTAGCTTAATATGATATTTGAATCACTTGATGTGATAAACTAATAGTTTACCCATATTAATTGAATCATATTAGGGTTGATTCATTTCAATTAAGAAATTATCAAAAGATGAAATCATCTTTTCGCTTGGTTAGTTAATAGTTGGTTTGACTAAATGAGTATGATTGGAATTTAAGATAAAATATTATGAGTATAAAAGAAATTTTTAAGATATTTTAGATATAATAAGAATTATAAGCAAATGTTGTGGTATAGGAGAAATTGTTTCTAAATTTCAACCTAAACTTGATTTGCAAATATACCAATGTAGTTTAACTATAATTGCAAATATACTTATATAGTTTTAGAATTCGTAAATAATTCCATATAGTTTGATCATAATTATAAATATACTTACATTGTTATGATGTCATTAATGCACCATGATAGCATAGCATATTTGTAAAGATATTTAAACGATGATGATACGTTTACAAATTACTCTTAAGTTTATCTTATTTATATAAAGCGAAATCATCTTTTCAAACCGGTCAAAAAATATATATATTTTTAAAATTTTTTATAGATATGTTAATCTAGTTACATTTAATCTATAGATCAAATTTTAGCATTTTCGGATATATATTTATTTTGAAATTTTAAATACAGGAAATTTAAATCATTTTAGTACTTAAAATGACTTAAAATATAACGAGATTAATTTGTTTATAAAAAATAAAAAAATAAAAAATATGTTTAGATTTCATAAAAGGGTTAGTGTTGGGTTAGAATTGATTTCAAAACTTTTAGAATTCGTAAATTGTTAAAATTGAGGCATAACAAGCTTTATTAACGGACTAATAACCGGATGCTTAATCCTTCTCCCTTTCCATCAACTTTTAGTTTTGAATAGCTAGGACAATGTGGAGACTGTCCTATGGGAACGATAGACTCTCCTTTTAATGACACATGGGTGTGATGGGCTAATTGAAGGAAAAATAATGGTATAAGGAGGGGTAGGTCGAGGTGGCACAGGGTGGGCTCACGCACTCGTCTAATCCTCATAGGATTTCTCAGCCTACACTCATAATTAGCCGTGTGATTGGGTTGCAGGAAACATAGTCTTAATTTATGTTGTAAAATCTCAATTCAATTATAATTTTCACATTAATTCAACTCTATTTTAATTTTATAAAAATCAATTTGATTCAAGTTAGAAATCGAGGTAATAAACATATGATATTTCAATATATTTGTTATGAAAAATAAAAATTAATCTTTTTATAGGAATTTTTTAATTTATGACTAGTAAATAAAATAATTGCTAAATAATCTCATTTTAATGCAATAATGTCTACTTAATTCTTATATATTATGTGATAATATATAATTATTTTTTAAAAATATATTATATTTTACACTAATATATGAAATCGGGCCTAGTCGGGTTGAAAAACATTTCACCCAAACCAACCCACTTTTAAAATCAGGTCAGTTCAATTTGGATTATACAACTTATTTTTTTTGAAATGCTTAACCCAATCATATTATAAATCGGTTTAGATTAACCGGGTTCAAGTTCAGACAAATCCTATTTACACCCCTACTCATAATGGAGGCTGATCCTATGCTCTCGAAAGCATTGAGCCTTAATGCTCCCGGGTGCATATACCTATTTTTTTATTTTTTTATGAACTCGTTAACCTGAGTGTATTTAACATATGTATCAATTTTTACCATTTTTGGCAATTTTTAGATATTTATTTCGGATTTTTAAAAATCAATAGCATTTTAGTAATTTAAAATTACCTAAAATGCTACTGATTTTCAAAAATCAAAAAGAAATATCTAAAATACTCCAAAAATAGTAAAAATTTATATTTATATATATATATATTAAATACACATAAATTAACACTATTGTAAAAAAAATTTTAAAAAAAAATTTAAAAATAAGTATATATGCCCGGGAGCATGCACTGCCTAGGAGCATACGATCGAGGTGCACTCGTAATTTGGAAAACATTCCCGTATACAGTAGATGTGGGATAACCTAACATTTCCTCATCCTCCTGCCGACCCAAATGATCCAAAATTTCCAGGCTGTTGGCTTTCAAACCCCAAGCAGTGAATATTTGCGCAAATTTAGGTACGATTCCAACTTACAGGCAATTGAGAATTTGAGATCCATTTCTGCTAGTTACCAGGACATTCCTATGCCACGTGCTGTCAATTGAACGCGACTTCTACCAAACCCGAGGACAGCACCGGGCCTAGATCATCACTGTATTGTGTCGCTTGCACTGCCAGATTACGGAAAGTTTTGCAAAACAAACCTTTTATCTTTAGAACAAAACTTTATGTAACGAAGCCCTAAAAGATTAGCAATTAATCATGTTTAAAGTGCATAGATAAGGCAAATACTTCAATACAACCGGCACTATTGAAGTAACTCAAATGTCATTGCGCTATTTTGACCCATTTCGGTGATCAACTCAAATTCGGTCGTTTGTTTAAATCATGATATTAAAAATTATTTCCTTCAAAGTTTTCGGTAAGTCTCACTTGCTTAAATATTTATAAGTATACATAAAATACGAAAATCATTTTATTTTCATTTACGTATTTATGAGAATGTTTTAATAATTTATTTATTTATTTATTTATATAAGTAGAATGTTTTATATGGTATAAATGTTGAATTAGCAGTCTTGAAATAAACATATAATTCAAATAATGTTATTACATTTATTTTACACTTTTGTCAATTTTATCACATGAGGCGCACATAAATATTTGACATGGATGCAACTTTTTGTCCTAGATTACCGTGGCTCGGTTTCTTCTGCACCAAGTTCATGTAGTCTTGCGCAACGCATGCTTATATTGATGTGCTTTATTTAGGTTAGCTATGAACGCAACCTATATGCACACATTTCCTCTTAATAATATGGGTTTGTATCTGCATTCATATACATTTAGTTGTATGTATTGAATTTTTTGGGGAGATCTGTAAAATAGAGAACGTCGTCTAGAGTTTAAGGTAAGAGTTGGTTTTAGAGAGTTTCTTGTTAGATATATTAGATTTTAAGGCTTTTATTTTTAGAATTATCCATCTTATAACTGTTACACATAGTGGACTTTGTTCTCTGTTCATAATTTTTTGTTTCACATTGAAGGGATTTATTATTTCTATTTCTTGTTTTTCGAATTACTTAACAATTGTATAGGATTATTTCTAGTAATTTAAAACGCAATTGGCAGACTATATATCGATTTACCAGCTAGCGCAGTAGTCCTGAAATGAGATAGTAACGATATTCAATGTTGCCAGCACCATAGACGTACTTGCCTTTATGTAATACTTAAAGAGGGCCTCATGCAGTTAAATTCTAAACGCTAAACTTGTATAATTACAAATAAAGACGTGTCAGTCTTACGGTTGTTGTTGAAATTACTCTTCAAACATCAATCTCAGTTAGTTTATTAATTTTTTTATTGTTGATTTGATAAATATTTCTAATTTATAAATATTTATTTGGCAAAGGACTGGTTCCTGTCCAATGCGTCCAATTCCAATCGCCTAGTTGTGCCACCAAACATGGTTAAATTTCATGAGAAATGAAGCGAACGAAATACTCTAGAGAAAATTGACGGTTGTCATATGAAAAAGCTTTTTCTATAAAAAAAAATTCTAATATACATATATATATATATATCTTGTCCAATATTATGTCAATTAGAAGAAAAAAAATTATCCAGGAGGTAGCATAATGCTGACGAATCTCAACGTCTTGGTTTGTTATTTCATGGGATGCGTTTGGGCAAATAGATAGCCAAAGCGGTGCTGACGAATCTCATCGTCTTTGTTTGTTATTCTTCAGGACGCTTTTGGAGAAATGAAAGTTGGTTGGAGACTTGGAGGCTGACCTTTGATTAGCTGCATGTGGCAAAAGCTTTTCTTCCGTATTCAAAGCTTTGACCGGTGGATCCTTGGAGGATTGCAACTAATGGATGGCTTGAAGCCGCAAGTGCATGTAGTTTTCCATGCTTGATTAGCGCACTAGATATCCAAATTCGGAGTTCTTGAGTCAGAACATTATCCATTCACTTTACATAATCGGCAAGTTGCGTGGTGAACAATCTCAACTTCACCAGTACTTCATACCACTGTGCCTGGCCTGATTTGCGCGCTAACCCCATCCCATGCATCATCAACTAATTTATAAACGCAAGTCAACAGCTGCCTACCCGCCCCTAAAAAAAACTTGCTGCAAATTGTAGTTGCATGCAAAGGACGGAATCCTAGTGGAAATGTGGGGCGTATTTTATGTAATTCAAAAAAACATATACCAGTTGTTTTTTTTCCTGATGTTCACTGAATTGGACGGTTCAGATTTTTCACATGCGCTTCATCTTTAAGGTGCATAATTCAGTACTAACCATCATTATGTGAAATCAAAACAGATGGCTACTGACCCATCAACACATGTACTTATCTAGCATGCTAAGTGAGAAGCAAAAAAGGTTCGTTAGTTTCTGTCTGGTCCAAATTTGCAAGAGAGACAATGTAACTTCACACGTGGAACTCGATGCACTTTTTCCCACATATTTTATTTGTTATTGGAAACACGTTGATTAATTAGGCGGCAAAATCTCGGGAACTACGTGTCTTTAGATGCCCCTAATTAGGTGGCAGTTCTCGCACAATAGGGCTCTGGTTTAGTCCATAAATATATAGGATATGCTCTCTTCGATTTTGATATATCTCTCCCGACCCTGGCAATGCCACCCATTTCAAGCAACCAGCATCGCTGCATCGTGTCCATACCAAAAGATGTAACAGAAATATTGCATAGTTCCAAGACAGATCCAGATAGCATGGCTACCACCATTGATTCTAGCACCGCAACAGGTTGGCCACTCAATGGGTTCATGAGAGAGAAGGGGAGAGATGATCACGGACAGCCGGATGATGCGAATACCCAAGATGAGATGGCTGGTAATTGTGCAGATGACTGCTTCCATGCAAGTGCGCGTGAAGCAACTGCGGTCGAAGTAGATATGGAAATGCAGGACAACGACAGAATGGCAATGAGGACTCAGGTGGGATTGAGGGAAGAAGAGGGTGGTGTTTTTGTGACATGGGAGGATCTGTGGGTGACAGCATGGAATGGGAAAGCTGGATCCAAAGCCATACTTCAAGGCCTCACAGGCTACGCTCAGCCAGGCCAAGTTTTAGCCATCATGGGTCCTTCTGGTTGCGGCAAATCTACGCTTCTTGATGCACTCGCAGGTAATTAATTAATTAGAATTTAATTTTTTTTTAGACTTTTGATTTTGTGTGTGCATATATATACAAAGTACTGTTAGCCTATGCTAAATAAATGTGTATGCATATATATACAAAGTACTATTAGTCTGTGCTAAATAAATGTCCTATACAAAGTACTGTTAGTCTTTGCTAAATAAATGTCCTGCTTAGCTTACCTTAAAAAATTTATTTACAATATTTTTTAATTTTTTCTTTCTACATTTTTTATCTATGTGTATTAAATATCTAAACTAAATTTTACAATTTTTAGATATATTTATATTTTTTTTGAGATTTTTAAGCATTTATATGTATATATGTATTTAAAATATCTTTATCTTTAAAAATCTAAAAAATATATATACACTTATCCAAAAATTGTAAAATTTAGTTTATATGTTAAATAATTTAGAAAAATAAGTGTATAAAAACTTTTTCAAAATGATTGTAAATGAGTTTTTTAAAATGGACTAAGTGGATATTTGTTTAGCCCAAACTAATAAAATCATTCCTCATATATAAATCATAACGGCCCCAAGATAAATCACTTATAAGAAAATTTACATGAAAATATACAATATCAATTTTTTTTTTCAAAATTGAATTCAACTGTAACAACGGCTTAATCATTTGCGCTCGATCGCGAATAGGCCGAAAATACATTTTTTATTTTTTGATTTTGTATAAAACTATCCATCTAAGTACATTTAATCAATAAATTAAATTTTATCATTTTTAAAGATGTATATGTATTTTGACAGTGACTAAATACTTCTGCGTTTAAGAATTAAAAAATATATTTTTTTCAAAAACGAGAAAATTTTATTTGTAAATTGAGCACACATTGACGAACGATTTTACTTTTTAAAAAATAGGATTTTAGATCGGTCTAAAATGGCTAACATTTCATTTCAGACTCATCCAAAATTATGAGTTGGCTTATAAGAGTTCTCGTATGCAACTAAGTTTTTCCAGTCAATTTCGAATTTGGTAGTATAATATATTAAATACGATTAGATTCAATATCGCTTGCAACAGATCATTATTATCAGCTGCCAAAATATAAGATTTGTTGTATTAAGCACTACATGTGCCTAAATTTTGACTACCAGGTTTTCTTTCTTTATTTTTATGGAACTACAAGTTGTGCCATATGCAAGGAAATTTTTTATAAAATGGCTATCTTTTGCTAAATGCCGCCTAACACCGCTCTTAAGAAGTCAAGTAAGAAATTGCTGCGTGATTTATGGCTATATTTAAGAACATTTGTTACAGGTCCCCAAACATTTTTCGCTAATGACATGTTTAACTTTTTCGGATAAACGAATAGTACAATTAATTGGATTCTTCTGGCAATTTGAATTCGCGTTTCAAATATTCATCTAGATTTCTCTTGTTTTTTCTGTTAATCAGTTTCCGTTATTTTTTACAGAACTGCGCCATTTTGTACTTAGTAAATATAATTGGATAAAATCCAATCAAACCGTTATTTTAGTATTATCTGTTTAGCTAAAATCTTTGAACTCACATGTTAATTAGAGCTGAATTATTCAAAAAGGTACAATGTTTTATATAAGTTAAATACAAAGAAAATTTAAAATTGAACAATACACGTATCAAAATAATTACGCATGCATTTAAGAAGAAAACTTATTTAAGGGTAAGGGTGTTTAGTTGTAAATTCATGGGTAACGCAAATGAGAGTGCAATTTTTTTTTCTTTTTTTTTTTTTTTGATGAAAAAAACGAGAGTTCAATTAAAACACTAATCATTGTTGAAATTTCAGGGAGACTAGGCTCTAAAACCAGACAATCAGGGGAGATACTAATCAATGGCCGAAAGCAGGCGCTGGCCTACGGGACCTCAGTAAGAAAACCGTTTCAGATCATCTCTCTTTAGAAATCAATAGTAAATTAGTAATACATAAAAAGACAGGTCCTAACTAGCTGTTTTGGTTCACGAATAACGACGTATTTTCTAATACAGGCATACGTAACTCAAGACGATGCTCTTATGACAACGTTAACTGTTCGAGAAGCGGTGTACTACTCAGCTCAACTTCAGCTTCCCAACTCGATGCCTAAATCAGAAAAGAAAGAGAGGGCGGAGACGACAATAAGGGAAATGGGGTTGCAGGATGCGATGCACACGAGGATTGGAGGGTGCGCGAGCAAAGGCCTCAGCGGGGGAGAGAAGAGAAGGGTTAGCATTTGCATAGAGATCTTAACACGCCCCAAGCTTCTCTTCCTAGATGAGCCAACAAGCGGTCTGGATAGCGCAGCATCATACCATGTCATGAACAGGATCGTGGGCCTTGCGAAACAGGGGAGACGGACCATTATCGCATCCATCCATCAACCTAGCGGTGATGTGTTCGACCTCTTTGACACCTTAGGACTACTCTCTTCTGGCAGAACCATTTATTTTGGCCCTGCAGCATCAGCTATCGAGGTGGTTACTGAGTTAGAAATTAAAATATTTCAATTAACATTTGATGGGCTTTCACTAAGGATTCCATTTTAAGAAATGGCTCTAATTGAAGTACTTGATTGCTGGACTTGCATGCAGTTTTTCACATTGAATGGATTCCCTTGCCCGTCACTGAGGAACCCCTCTGATCACTTCCTAAGAACAATCAACAAGGATTTTGATCAGGTAGGAGCAAAACTCTGTTTCTCCCTCGGAATAATGCATGGAGATGTTCAAATAAAAACTTGTTTTGGTGAATTAGGACATCGAACAAGGTTCCGGGGCAAAGCCAACTCCCGAAGTCATCGAAGCTCTTGTCAGTTCATATCACTCATCTATTACTTGCCAACAAGTATCCATGCGGATAGCTCACATATGTAAAATGGTACATGTTAATCAGCCTCAACGCATGTTGGATTATTGTGGTAAACACCGTTAGTTCTATTAGATTAACAGCCATTGTTTTGCAGAAATTAGGAGAATTGGAAAAGGGAAGTCAGGCAAATTTCCTGACACAGTCTATTGTACTCACCAGAAGGTCCTTTGTGAACAAGAATAGGGATTTGGGATACTATTGGCTACGTCTTGTGGTTTTCATCGCCGTGTGTCTCTGCATTGGCAACGTTTACAACAACATTGGCAATTCTTTCAGGTCTATTCAGGTGAAATACCGAGCATGGGTCTCTTTTCTTTTGTTTTTATCTTGTATAATACTGCTTTTGAGCCAAGCAATCTCATCTGCTTTCGAACTTTTCAGGCAAGAGGTTTAATGCTCGCATTCGTAGCTGCATTCCTGACTTTCATGACCATTGGTGGATTCCCTTCTTTTGTAGAGGAAATGAAGGTTGGCAGACGTTTTAAACTTTAATTACCGCTGCTCTTTCTACATGACTTGCTACTAATAATAGCATCCATTTGAAGGTGTTTGGACGGGAGAGATTGAATGGCCACTACGGCGTGGGTGCGTTTGTAATCAGCAACACACTCTCTTCCATCCCTTACTTGGTTCTAGTTTCAGTCGTCCCTGGATCCATAGCTTACTTCCTAGTGGGACTACAAAGGGGGGCTACTCACTTCCCATACTTCTCTCTCGTGCTGTTCGTGTGTATGATGCTAGTTGAGAGCATGATGATGATCGTTGCAAGCTTCATCCCAGACTTCCTCATGGGAATAATGACAGGGGCAGGGATACAGGGATTGATGATCTTGAACGGCGGCTTCTTCCGGCTGCCGCACGATCTTCCTAAGCCCTTCTGGAAGTATCCCATGTACTATATAGCATTCCACAAGTACGCCATCCAAGGCTTCTACAAGAACGAGTTGATGGGGCTGACCTTCCCCAACGATCTAGCAGATGGGCCACCGACAATCACCGGAGAGCAAGTTTTGGAAAACATGTGGCAGGTTGAGATGGGGCACTCCAAGTGGGTTGATCTTGGTATCCTGGTTGGAATGGTAGTATTATATAGACTGATATTCTTGGGTATCTTGAAGGTGATTGAGAAGGGAAAGCCCATGATGAGAGCCATATTTACAGTCAGCCCCAAAAAAGCAATGCAGGTGATGGAGCAGCCCTCTACTTCTGAACATTGATTCGGTTCCTCTGCTCACATTGCCGTTCAAAAATTAAAGCCGCCGGCGGCGGCGGCGTCGGCGGTGGCGGTGGCTACTACGTATTTCTTAATTTCTTGGGGCAAAACGAAATGCGCCTGAAAAAATAAATAAATGGACGTTTGCCCTTACCCCTTGTTCCATTGGGATTGGTGATCACCGGTTCCACTCATATGCACGGCGTACACTGAGGCTTAATGCATCCGGATGCATGTACTCATTTTTTTTTATTTTTTTTATACAACTGTTAATTTCAGTATATTTAACACATATATTAATTTTTATAATTTTTGAACATTTTTAGATTTTCAAAAAATCCAAAAAAACTTTGAAAATATTTAAACTTGATAAAAATTAATACACATATTAAATATGCTTATATTAAAATTTTCATTAAAAATTTTAAAAATATGTAAAAAAGGGTGAAGTACACCCCAGTGCACAGGACTGGGATCCAGTGATCACGTAGTGTAAGTGTGTAACAGTGATGTGTAATTATGCTAATCTTGGTCGCAACTTAGTGTTTGTAAGCTCGCCCTCAATTTTAGATACTTTTGGATGAATTCTTGTTTGGACCAGAAGCAAGTCTTGGACCTGGGAAATGGGTCGGTCCGAGCTCGTCATGGGGTTTGATCATTGACATCCCGGCATCGAAACCGGCAAACAGCATTCGTCCGGCGGATGACCCAAGTCGGCGGGTAAGCTCTGTTTGCCCCCGTACCCATAGTAGAATTCGGGAGGCTTACAGCCTACAAGGGAACTAATTCGTGAGTTGAACAACACAAACAATATATATGTGGGTTGAAATTAATCAAAAAATAGCTTTTCGATTGCTATTAAAAGTCCTGCTGGATATTACATTTAAAATATGATTCGAATTTTTCTCGGGCTTCCCTTAAATATATCAACTATGTTTAATACTAATTCTAAATATACATACAACATTTTCAAAATCCCAAATACCTATTATATTTGCATTTAATCTCAAAATGACTCATTTAGTAAGTTAACGCTCTTAGTGGGTATGTAAAGTTACTAAAATATCGTTAAAATTTATAACAAAATTGAAAATTTTAAATATTATAATTCACCGATACCTAATTGCATTTGAATTTTAAATTTAAAAAGTCTTGATTTCAATTTCTTTCTATTTTATTTTATAATTTATTATTTTACAACGGGAGTATTTTGGATATTTGCAAAAATTTAATTAATAATTTTTTATGGAATAGGTATTTTTAGAATTTTGAAAATGTTTTTATTATATTCGAAATTTGAGTCAAACGTAATATATTTGGAAAGAACTCTTATTCATAATAAAAAAAAATTAATAATATTATTTTAAATAAAAGTAGTAAAATTATATATATTTAGCGTATAGAAAATGAAATACAATATTTTTAACAACATAGAAAAAAAAATTTAATTCGTCCAGCTAAAATGCATATATTTAACGTTTCAAATTATAAAAATTATGTTCACCGTTCCCGTCCAAGTCCCCTAATCCACCTCTACAAGGTACGCCGCTAGGCCAATCAAGCCGTGTCATGGGAGCCACCACCAACAGCAAATCAGCCGGGCATGCGAAACTGATTGACCGACTGAAAATTCTGTCCATTTGATGGAAGTGATCATCGTTTAAAATCATAACCCATTCGAACTCTTTTATGACGAACCTGCTGCTATATTTTAATCGCGCTGTAAATCGTCCTTTCGGTAAGGCCCGAGAACTTTCTGCACCCGTCTCTCCTAGTCCTAGTCGGTTCTCGATTGTCTTTCCCCAACTTGCCTCCTAGTCTAGCCTTCACGGCATAAACATAAGCCCATGTCCGCCCATCTCCCTCATCGTGAAAAAGGCAACACCAACACTTGTTCTTGGATTTCTTACTAAAAAGAAGCCTGATCCCAGATACCAGAAATGGCTGTCATGCTCGCCGCCAAAAGGGCAATTCCTTCCGCCCTCCTCTCCAAACTCGTATCGCCCGTCCGTTCCATCGGCGCCGTGCCCTCCTCCGCCCGTGCCTTCAACAGCAATGCTCTGACGCGGGAGCCAGACGACGTGCGCGACATAGTCATTGATCCCCGCTCCGATCGGTCAGCCCTGTCTCCTAGCCGCGACGATTTTCTCACAGGTACTGCATGCCACTGATTTATCACCTTCGCTTTTTGCAGTTAAGACTGGAAAACGTGGTTTGATAGTTGCTGCTTGTGGTTCCACCAGATGTGTTCCATCCGTTTTTCCCGCCCACGCACAGCCTGAGCCAAATGCTGAATCTGATGGATCAGATGATGGACAACACGTTCCCGGCGCTGACAAGAGGCACGGGAGTCGTTCCGGGGAGGCGATGGGATGCGAGGGAAGATGAGGAGCGTCTGCATATGAGGATCGACATGCCAGGCCTGGGGAAGGATGACGTGAAGGTCTCCGTGGAGCAGAATACTCTGGTAATCAAAGGAGAAGGGGAGAAGGAGAGCGAGGAAGAGGAGATCGGGAGGAGGTACAGCACCAGGATCGATCTGCCGCCGAACCGCTACAAGATAGACGGAATCAAGGCGGAAATGAAGAACGGGGTTTTAAGGATTGTAGTCCCGAAGATGAAGGAAGAAGAAAGGATGGACGTATGCTATGTGAAAGTCGAGTGAAATAGATAGAACAAGTGTTTGGCATCGCCAGTTATGCTTGTTCTGTCTTTTTGGAGAGAATGTATCGGTGTCTAATGCGTGAATGCACAAAAGGAGTAGTTGCTGTTGCTGATACAAGCGTTTCCTAATACAACCCTTTATTATAGGTATTTGGCTTGGTTTCATGTCTTGATGGTTCTCGTAATTCATTGAAAGCTTTCGTTGATGGTCATGTATGAGCAGCTTCCGCGTTGGGATGGGCGCGCTTCCTGGGATAGTCAAGAAACTCAATACCTGGAAACAGAGCCTGTGGTCGAAAGACTCGAAACAGGACAATTTGATCGGTCATGCTCATAGGTGGATGCTGGGTACGCAATGCACTTCTTTTGCATTGCAGGTGATAGTGGGCCGTCTGCTGCCCAGCCTCAAGTGGATGTCAAGGGGTGCGTTATGTAGAACTCTTTTCCTGCAATTATTTTTATTTTTTTTACCATGATACTTTCTGATCATTTATCTCTTTTATACAACTATTTTATTTATTTTACTTTTATTTTTTTCCCACGTCATTATTCCTGTTATATTACATTATTTTTCTTATTTGAAAATTTTTTTCACCGAAAAAATTTCATCTGAAAGAACTTGTAAATACGAAGCACGCTAGTATAATTTTGAACAAGTAGATATAGTCACAGAGGTAGAAAATTAATTACCAACTTCTGTTGATCATCGTGCTAAAGGGCTTCAACTTTTGTGAAGTTCCGGGAGAGGTGCCCCCTCACGACATAGGTGTGAATGTGTGATACCGGTGGTGCATGTTCCGCACCCCACTTCACCCTCAAGGGGTTCACCGACCCTGCTGGGCTCGAATCCAAATAAGCCCACGGGCATTAAAGCGTAGATGAGTACTACACTACTGCGCTATAGCACTAGTTGAACTATCACTCCTCTGCAAAAATAAGTTTTAGCATTAGTTATGTTACTTGGTCCTCGTTTAGCTTGTTATGAATTTCCAGCTGGTTTTATGCAGTCCAAATGCCTACGCTGTGCACGTTGATAGTGCAGTGATATCGACTGGCTGTCCATTTTGTGGAAGAAGATGAAGCGCATGTTTGTTCTTTATACGGATTGAATAGGCATGAATATCTTTATCACAATTAGTTGGACCTGTTTGACTGTGAGAACCCTGAGAGGGAGGGAGGCAGAAGAAAATGGAGACACAAGCAAAAATATGGGACCATGCAAGCCAAAGAATGAATAAATAAATGGTGTGTCAGCAAAGAGAAAAATTTTGGGTGAAAAGTTTTTTATGTAAAAATTTTTTAAATAAAAAAATGATGTGATATGAATGAGTAAAGAGAATAAAAATAAAATAGATAGATCAAATATATGGATAATTATGTAAAAATAACATAAAACTAAGCTAAAGAAATAATTAAAAATAAGATAACTATAAATAATGAAAAATTTTAGATCGAAAAATTTTTAGATCAAAAACAAAGTTAAAATGGATAGATTTTTTTTTTTTTGGAATTCTTAGTTTGCTTTTTAGAATTTAGAAAATATCGGCCAATGACTTAGCGGTTTGGATCCAATCAAAATTTGAATTACTAAACTTTATCTGATTCAATCTTGACTTAACCTATTAAAATATGTCAACCCAAAGACCACAGTAGGGGCATTAATGAATTATGTCGGACTGGTTGGAGCTTAATACTAACCTATGTGAAATATTTTAATTTTAATTCATTTATTAACTCATTTTAAAAACTTCAATTCTATCTTTTTTACAATCCATATAAAAAACAGGTTAATAAATTGTTAACAAGTTATACAGCAAACAACTTTAAAGTCTAAACTCTGACAAACGATGATCTCGTATGGAGATGTGAGAATGTATTGGTAGTGCATGAGAAATTGAAATAGGATAATAAAGGAAAAATAAAATTAAAACAACAATGAAAAATAAAAATTAGATAACGATATGAAGACTTAGCAGAAAAAATAACTAAGGAGATATATTTATGTTTATAAGTTTAATGAGTTAAACGAGTTAAATAAGTTACTAAATGGGTTGACGAGTAATAAAATTTCTACAATAATTCATTTATTTAATTAAATGATTGAACAGGTTGGTAGATCATAACTAATTTATTTAAAAATCACAACGAGTTGAAAGAGTGGGTTGATCATAACATGGGTTGATCATAACCATTGATAGTCTTAAACCACACGCCACAAAAAGAGCTAGAACTGGCTGTGATAAGGGAAATTTTTAATATATATATATATAGTGTATAATTTATTTTTAATATCTAAACCATTAATTAAATTATAATTGAAATTTAACGCTACAATATAAATTTTGATTATTTATATGAGCTCCTAACAATTACATTTAGTAGAACAGTTTTAATTGATATTAATTTTTTGAGTATTATATGATTCTAATCTTTTTGCTATAAATTTTACTATTTTGAACACGATATATGAATTTAATCTGAACAATAAGCTATAGATGTAGTGTATATGCATTTAACCGTTTAAATTATTTTGATTATCTATATGAGCTCCTAACAATTAAATTTAGTAGAATAGTTTTAATTGATATTAATTTCTTGAGTGTTATCTAATTCTAACTTTTCTGCTGTAAATATATTTTATTATTTTGAACATAATATATGAATTTAATTTGAAAAATAAGGGACCCGATTCAGTGCTCCTAGGAGCGTGCAATGCTGCATGCTCCCGGGCGTATACATAAATTTTTTTTATTTTTTTTTGAAAATATTTTCATAAACATGTTAGCCCAAATATATTTAACATATATATCAATTTTTACCATTTTTACAGATTTTTAGATATTTATTTTTTATTTTTTATTTTTGAAAATCAGTGGCATTTTAGTAATTTTAAATTACATAAAATGCCACTGATTTTCAAAAATTAAAAATAAATACCTAAAATACTCTAAAAATGATAAAAATTTACACACAAATTAAATACACTTGGACTGAGATGTTTATGAAAATATTTTTTTAAAAAAGTAAAAATATATATATGTATGCACTCGGGAGCATGCAGCACTGCACGCTCCCGGGAGCACTGAATCGAGGTCCAAAAATAAGTTATAGATGTAGTAGTGTATATGCATTTAACCATTTAAATTATGTTGTTGAATACAATTGATTATACGCATATCTAATACATTTAATTTCATATCTGATATATTCAGTTTTACGTACAATAATGACGGTAATGCCGACGTGGTAAACTGAGCAACCACGTTTTGAAATGGCCTAAGTTTGGATCATGCCAGGGGTGGTTTTTCTGTTGCCCCAATTGGTGGGGGTTTGTACTATTTCTTTGAGTGTGTGAATTTCATATAGACTTTTCTTTATACAGAAGATCTATAGCAATTTCTCTTTCCATATTATAAGAATTATGAATGTTCTTAATTGCAATATTAGTTATCATGCTTTATAAATTTCAATTAAAAAAATTTACTATAAAAAATGAGTAATAAAATAAATTTAAGTCGAAAACGCCAATTTACTGTTAGAACAACGTTTTCCAACCAATCAATGGCACCTCACATACCTCGTCACCAACTTTTAGGTTTGGAGGAGTGGTAGCAATCTCCTTATTATCATGGAAGTGTTGACCATATGAAGAAATTAATAATATTATTAGATATATGTTAGAATATATATATATAATTAATAAAAATATTTTAACTTTAATATAGGTAAAGACCGTTATAGATAAAAAGAAATTTTTTTCCTTATTAAGGATGTGTTTGAAAATGAATAAAAATTTTAATAAAAAATTTCGAAAAGTAAAAATTATAAAATAATGTAATAGGGTATGAGTCATAATTAAGAGTAAAAAAAATTAAATTAAAATATATAATCTAGTTATGTGGATAATTATATAAAAATGATTTAAAATAATATAATTGTATAGTGAGATATAAAGAAATAATTAAAAATAATATAATTATAAAAAAATTTAAATTTTAAATTGAAAAGTTTAAAATATTTTTTTCACATTGCTCCGCCCATAATCCGCCTGCCACGTGTATTCCAGCTGTCGCAAGACCTTTTGCCCCGGTCTCGAAGCTTCTACAGCATTCTTCCGCAGTTCTTCGCTCTCTCGAGAGATCGAGCTTGGCCAGCAAGAAAATAAAAAATGTCTAGAAGCCTCCAACTCAACTATATAAAGCATGACGTATCCACTTGGCAGAGCAAGTCAATTGAAAAGCTTTCGAGAAATCTTCCAAAATCAAAAATTCGTGGCAGCTTGCAATGGCCGCGATGCTCGCAGCCAAACGAGTCCTTCCATCCGCTCTACTTCGCAATCTTATCTCGCCCGTGCGTTCGGTGGCTGGCGCTACCTCGTCCATGCGATCCTTCAATACCAATGCCCAGATGCGTGAGCCCGAGGAAGAACGCGGCATCGACATCGACCGACGTTCAGACCGGTTGCCGTATCGTCGCCGCGGCGATGTCTTCTCAGGTAACTAGCGGTGATCTCTTATCCTTTCAGTATTCGAAGGATGGGAAATCTAATTCATCAAGTTAACGCCTTAGTTGTTAGTCGGTTACTGATCGGATGATTTTTGGACGCAGATGTGATGGATCCGTTTGTTCCTTCCCGGAGCTTGAGCGACATGCTGAATATGATGGATAGCATGATGGATAATCCCTTCTCCGTGATGCTGCCGAGAGGGATGAGCGGGGGAGGAAGGCGCGGATGGGACGCGAGGGAAGACGAGGACGGACTGCATTTGAGGATCGACATGCCGGGGTTAGCGAAGGAAGACGTTAGGGTGTCCGCGGAGCAGAACATGCTGATAATCAAAGGAGAAGGACCAAAGGAGGGTGCTGAGATTGATGAGGGCGGAAGGAGGTACAGCAGCCGGATTGATCTGCCATCAGAACTCTACAACCTGGAAGGGATAAAGGCGCAGATGAAGAACGGAGTTCTGAGGATTTATGTGCCGAAGGTGAAAGAGGAAGAAAGGAAAGATGTTTTCCAGGTGAAAATCGATTGAGGATGATGTCTCATGAGTTGCTGTCGTAGCGCTAAATAATGCTTCTAGTCGAGTCATGGGATATTTGATAATAGAGTTTTAGAAAAGATCCTAGGTAAATTTTTGTAAGCTGCAGATTTGGTCTTTAGCATAAATGCCGAGGATAGCGTATGTTTCGTCCTCGTTATCTTCCCGGTCCAATCCAATGCAGGGCCACGATCAGGGCGCCTTAACTTCGCTGCAGGGTGGACAATTTTCGCATTGGTGTAATTGGTGGGTTCGTACAGGGAAGCACGAGACGCCAAAGTGAAAAGAGAATGCAGCTCTTGTGGCCAACTTCTTAATCTAACATAAAAGTCGCCAGCCTCGTAGTTTTTACCTTATTTCCGAGTTTGTGACTTTTCAGTAGTCAATCAAGCTGCTGAGTTAATGGAGATTGTTTTCATAATAAGAGATCGCGAAAGATCGAAGTAACTAAGTCAATCAAGCTGCTAAGCTAATGGAGTTCTACTACAAAAACGCATAATACGAAATCGGAGAAAACCTTATTTGGAAAGGGGAGAAAATCATTACTCTTGACCAATGCATCTTCCAGTCATAGGCGTAACTGAAAAAAAGAAGAAAGGGGTAGAACACCATGTCTCTTGACAATGCATCTTGCAGTCTTGGGCGTGACTGGAAAAAATAATAATGAAAGGGGCGGGGAAAATCATGTCTCTTGACAATGCATCTTCCAGTTTTGGGCGTCGAATAAATTCATCAGATAAGAAGACGGACCACCACGTATATGACATTATCGAATTTCTGAAGTAGAGCCTTGCTTTTATTTGTTCTCTCAACTCTCAGTAGTGTTTGTTCGAAGATTTTACATAAATTAGAAGAGCCAGCAAAGAAAATAAACATTCAAAGCGGAAGGTGGAAAAAAATTTTAAAAAAATGCAAGAACTGCCAAATGCCACATCATCACATCAACGTTATTACGCTACAGCCCCAATGAAGCCAGCGGTCCCAATGGAAGGCGAGGCTGCGGGGACCCAATTCTTCTCTTTCTCAGTCTCTCTGCAATGATGAAGGCCAGCTCAAGAGATTGAGACGCATTTAGCCTTGGATCGCAATGCGTATGGTACCGTGAGCTCAGGTCATCAAATGTCACAGTTCGCGACCCGCCGATGCATTCTGTCACGTTCTGGCCCGTCATCTCGAGATGGACGCCACCTGGATGGCTCCCTTCTTGTTCATGAACATCAAAGAACGCTCTGACCTCCGCCTATTGTTTGTGGAGGGAATTGTTAGATCCAACAGCGTACAAGGTAATGATTTTGAGCATACACAAAAGAGCACTGTCTGATAATTGAATATCACTAGGATGACTAAGAATGAGACGTTACCCTTTTATCTAGCTAACAACGAAAATTCTCGACTTACAAACAAATAAGACTATACACCAGACCACCACCCCAACGTTGGTTCTCCCTTTCTCACTCAGCTGCACATTCTTCAGTGTCATTGCGTGGGGAAGATTTTCATTAAGATTGGCACACAATGGCCGTTAATACTGGATGTGTGAGCGTTGGCTAATGCCTATAATTCAAGCGTCATGGACAAAACCACAAGTTAAAAAAATATTGTTTTCGTTGATTGTATGGCTTCTGTTATTTCTTTTAAAGACGTTCTTGTACACTTTCCATTTTGGATATCAATCCGTATGTTTGTGTAGGGGTTTGGCCGAGGGCATGTTCAACATGAAAACTAAACAGACAATTACAAATGATACCTGCTTAAATCAAACCACCACCAGTGATTTTCCATGATCCTTCATTCATGGATCATGATTCATGACACAGAGAGACACAAAACGCCCACCAATTAACGGATCATGATTCATAGGCACATGGAAACAGACACGTGCCAGCCATTATCAACCCATGATCCCTAACAAATTATAATGCAGGCATGGGTGGGCGTGTGACCTTACTGAGAATTGATATGTGAGCAGCAGTTTGAACTCCTAATAACATAAAATATCCTTATTGACTGAATAGACGATCTATAATCAATCAATTCTTGTTTGGCATAGCTTTTCCCCTGATGCAGCTTCCTAACTGCAGAAAACAGCCTGGCTTTCTCAAAAGCCAATACCCACTAGAAAATAACCTTACAAGAATATCATGACTGTGTGGGAAGCTACTCAAATTGCAACGCACACTTGCTATTTCCAATAAGAATTTGTATGAAAATGAAATTATAGTTACAAATGAATTAAATAACAATCCTTCACACCACTGTTAGTTTATTCATATCACCCTCAACTTTGCATTTGAAAAGTGGTAGTTCGATTTGAAAACTCTTCCAAAATGGTTCCTTCCTATGAAGCTCTTTTTATGAAGCTTAGCCAAAGGTGGGAATGGCATTCCAAAGAAGGGTTTAAGAACCTTCTTAAACCTTATAACCTGCTAGTCTTTAGGACACCGAATAACTGGTGGCCAGTGAAGAAAAAGGAAACAAGTTTAAGAAGCTGCTTCTCCCACCTAATAATCTCAATGATTGCAGACAGCCTACAATGTAAGCTTAGGGATATAATATCCATTCAGGGCCGTGCGAATTAAGGTGGAACTTATGCCTTATCATTATCTACGGTTGATGATCATTGACGCATAGATATACTAGCAACGGAAAATTAATACTAGACTACAAAAACAAATCTTTTGACAGTAAAAGACAGAGCAAAGAAATTGTACCCTGATTGAATCAAAAGGGCGAGTTTTGAGACCACAGGGAGCCTTGATGGTGTTTCCATGCATAGGGTCACTGACCCAAGTGACAATCTGTCCTGCACCGCGTACAGCTCTGATCAGATGGGGGAGCTTCACCCGCATGTTCTCAGCACCCATCCTTGTGATAATTGTTATTCTGCCCGGCTTGTTGTTTGGATTTAAGATCTCAATCAGCTTCACCAACTGACTTGGATCCATTTTGTCACTCACCTGCATTTGATGAATCCAAATCCAATCAATTGATGCAATTCAACCACAGAACAGAATTCAGAAATAAATACTTGAACATAACACACCTTGATACCAAGTGGATTTGCAACACCCCGAAGGAATTCAACATGTGCACCATCAAGTTGCCGAGTTCGCTCCCCAACCCACAGCATGTGAGCAGAGCAGTCATAGTAAAGGCCAGAGGTGGAGTCCTCCCTTGTAAGAGCCTGCTCATATGGCAAGAGCAAGCACTCATGGGAAGTCCAGAACTCTGTGGTGTTTGTAATCGGATGGTCTTCCGTAAGCCCAGCAGCAGCCATGAAACCCAACGCCTCGTCGACTCGGTGAGCTAGCTCCCTATATCTGTTATTGGCAACAAAACATAGCACTGGCTTAGATGCTGGTTTGCTTAGTACCAACCAGTGAGTCACAATATAATCGAATTCAACGCATTACCTGTCTCCCTGTTCGCTGTGCTCTGTGAAATCGAGATTCCACTGGGTGACCCTCTGCATGGAAGCGTAACCTCCCGTGGCGAAGGCCCTGAGCAGATTGAGAGTTGCTGAGGACTGGCAATAGGCACGGATCATCCGCTGCGGATCTGGAATCCTGGCCTTCTCCTCAAAAGCATCTCCATTGATGTTGTCCCCTCTGTAACTTGGCAGCTTCACCCCGTTCTTCTCCTCGAATGGGTCCGACCTTGGCTTAGCGAATTGCCCCGCCATTCGACCCACCTGAAAATTGCGAAGGCAAGGTTTTGTAATCGGAAACAACAGCAGCTAGGCTAAAACTCCAAAACCCAAGATCAAGACGGCAGTTTTGGTTACCTTGACGACGGGCATTTGTCCGCCGAACATGAGAACGACGCCCATCTGGAGCAGGATTCGGAAGGTGTCCCTGATGTTGTTGGCATTAAATTCCTTGAAGCTCTCAGCGCAATCCCCGCCCTGAAGGAGGAAAGCGTTCCCCATGGCGGCATCGGCGAGGCGATCCTCCAGATGGCGGGCCTCGCCTGCAAAGACGATTGGCGGGAAGGCCTCGAGCGTCTTGAGGACCGCGTCGAGCTCCTCCTTGTTGGGATATTCGGGGAGCTGCAGAGCCTTCTTGGATTTCCAGCTGTCCACCGCCCACTTTCCTAGATCAGGAGTTTTAGAGGAAGGTGAGGGCGAGGTCTTGGAGGGCTTGTCAGCGATGACAGGGTTCTTAGCTGGTTCAGCCGCGTGGATGGCGGAGATCGGTTTGGGGGGTTTGCAAGGGAGGAGAGGGATGGAACGTTGGTGGGCCTTGGAAGAAGGGGAGACGTAGAGCTCGGATTGGAGATGGGATTTGGAGGAGAGAGACGAGCTGTTGATGGAAAGAGCCATTCTCTCTTTTCCCTCTTCTGTCGCAGTTGTCCCCTACCGCGATGTGGAAACAGAAAGAGAGCGGAATCCAGAGAGAGTGCCCTGAGGAAAGAAGAGAGAAATGTGGGTGGTTCTTATAAAGGATTTCGAGGAAATGGGTTTGGTGAAGCCGGGGGGGTAGTTGGGACTGAAAGGTGGAAGAAGATTTCGTGCTCTTGGACGAATAATTTTTAAAAAATAATAAAAATAATAAAACTAATTTGAAACAGCTCACTGGGCCCAGATAAATTTACAGCGTGGAATGATTCTGTTATCATAGCTAAACAAAAGACTCACTTAAACTACTTTCAAAAATTTATTTAAAATACTATTTTTTTATTTTTTTCTTCGTATACTTATTTATTTAAGTATATTTAATATATAAACCTAGTTTTACGATATATGTATATATACTCATAAATGTTTTAAAATATCAAAAAATATATATGTATCCAAAAAATGTTAAAACTTGGTTTATATATTAAATACACTTAGATAGAGAAATATATAAATAAATAATTTTAAAAGGCATTTTATCTAATTTTTTAATGTAGGCTAAACCGAATCATTTACTTAGTTGAACTATGATGGCTTCTCAATTATAAAAAACTTGGAATTTTACAGGACTAGTACTTAGGGTGCGTTTAAAAAGTAATAACATTTCATCAAAAAAAAAGAAGTAATAACATTTTTTTATGATGTGTTTTTTGCGAAAAAAAATTTTGAAATATGAAAAAAATATATGATATAGTGGAGGTAATGATGAGGAGTAAATAAAATTAATTTAAAATAAATAGGTTAAATATATAAATAGTTGCATAGAAATTGAAAAATATGATAGTTTTATAGGACAAAATTAATGAAAAATTTTAGTTTGCAGAAATTTAGACATTATCAAACGTCGGCTTAATATATTTGGGATTGCTTGAGTGGTACCATTCATCTATGCAACTTCTTTCATTTTTTAATATATTAATATTTGATAAAAAAAATGTATTCAATTTATTGTATTTAACATCATTTCTATTATATTGTAAATCTTTTTATTGGCTTAATATCACTGTAGATAAGCCAAATATGCAAATGTATAAAATTAATGTAATAAAATAATTTAATATTAAATTTAAATTTAAAATTATATTTTTAATATTTAAACCATTTAAAATATCATTTATCTATAAATAAATTATTCTATAAAGTATC
>JAXCLR010000050.1:76809644-76824046 GCA_035584095.1 Annona squamosa
TTTTTGGAGTATTTTAGATATTTATTTTTTATTTTTGAAAATCAATAGCATTTTAGGTAATTTTAAATTACTAAAATGCCATTGATTTTCAAAAATTAAAAATAAATATTTTAAAATCTTAAAAAATAGTAAAAATTGATATATGAGTTAAATACACTTGAGCTAACAATTTTATAAAAAAATTTCAAAAAAATATGTATATACACCTGGGAGCATGCAGCACTGCCGAGAGCATAGGACTGAAGTCACTCTGCACGGGTGTCTTCTGTCTAGTGTCTAGTCTCTACCCATTGCCTGCTTTTGGGCCTATATGGCCCAGTGTGACGAATGCCTCATGGTTCCGTCCTTTTAGAAAAAAGTTTGGATTTAGAAATAAAAATAGACCTAAACTGGATAAGATTAATTACTTTCTAATTTCGGAAAACAGGGTCAAACAGATCCTTAATCATCTAGTATCCCCATTTAAACTGTGGGTGTAGGATGTAATTTTTACCTATTCTTTTATGTTTAAATTTTAAACTACGACTGTAGGTTATAATTTTTCATTAAAAATTTATTAGTCACAATATAATAACTTAATTTTTCCATTTATCGTGCTATTTTCTTATCCGTCGCATAATTTTTTTATACTTAATATACAATAATACTTTTTGGTATAATCTCCTCATCCCATCCCTTCGGTACACAATAATGCATAATTTTGGAATTTATTTGTAAGAATTGTTAGTTATTCGAGTTACGAATATCCAAACATGTTGGAGGGCTAGAATCTAATTCTAATTAATTTACAAAATTTTAGCCTAATTTGATTATTAATTCATTCTCCATTTTAATATATTTTATAAATGAGTTAGCAGATAGTTAATGGATTGTACATTTATTTATTAATTTTCATATTAACTTCCTCCATAAAAAATGTAAATTTAATTATACATGTGTAAAAATAATTTTGCTATAAAATAAAATAAATAAATCTCGGCAACAAAAGCATAATGCATGAATTATTAAAACTTTTATTGCAAACATTTACAAAGTAAATAATATGACAGTAACACATTTGCAAAGTAAATAAAAAACTTTTCAATATAAAATTTTATACTTTTCACAACTACTATATTTTTAATTATTTTTTTATAACTTTCTATATAATTACCATATTTTTTCAGTTATTTATGCATAGTGACCTATACATCTAATCAATTTATTTTAACATTATTATTTTTACACCTCATAATTACCCATGCTGTATTATATAATTTTCTTTCCTTTTAAAAATTTTTATATAAAATTTTTTCGTCATTTTCCAAATACACCTTTAATTTTTTAACCGAAGGTTTTGTAACTTATTGAAATAGAAGGTAACAAGAAAATGAAAGAAAGATTAAAAAAATGTTGATAAAAGTAGCTAAATAATATATGAAAATGTTAGAGATTTCATAATCCATACGGATGACCTCGCGCTGGTGAGAAACAGTTCTACTTATGCTCATCGCCATTGGTCATTATTGGTAGATTTTAAGACAAGTTGGGTCTGTGTTCATGGCTTGAACTTTTAGGGTGTGTTTGGCAATCCATAAAAAATGTCAACTTAAAACTTTTCAATCTAAAACTTTTCACTTTCCATTACTATCATATTTTTTAATCATTTTTTTACATTTTTTATACAACTACCCTACTTTTCAATCATTTCTACACAACTATCTACACAACTAACCTATCTATTTTAACTTTATCCTCTTTACTACTTATCATTACCTCTATCATATCACATTATTTGACAACTTTTACTTCTCAAAACTTTTCATCAAAAGTTTTATTCATTACCAAACACACCCTTAGTTGATTTAAAGAGGAGTAGGATGGCAATAACCAATTCATTCCAAGTCTCTTTGAGAGGTGACCTTGCGGGTGAAGAGTGGTGAAGAATTGAAGAATAGATTGTCCTCGCTAAGTGTCTGTGGTGGAGTGCAAAATAGAGATCAAGGTACGCATTTGAGTATGGGATTCCATTTTGTGTCTTGCAAGACTTCCATAGGAGGATAGAAGGCTTCCTATTTGGGGCATCTGTTCCTTCATAATGTCTTGCAGCGAAGAAGCTCCTTGGTAGAAGAGTCACAAATGCTAAAGATCTCCGAGAATATGGTTCAAACTCTAGATTCGGGGAACACTTATTTAGACATCTATCTAGTATTATCCAAAAAACCCTATAATAAGGAAATCTTCAAGGCTATGTTGAGAAGATTATGGAAATTACAGGAGAAAATCAATTCTTCAGAAGTGGAAGAGAATCTACACTTGCTCTTGTTTGAGAAGGAGGAGGATTTACAAAGGATATAAGAAGGATACACATGGCTTTTCAATCGACAGTTGGTGCTTATTGAGAAACTATCATTTCCGAAAAGCCCAAAAGAGGTAGAAATATACTCCAAACCAATGTGGCTACATGGTGGCGATATTTCGGTTATGTATGATAAGAAAGCTGTTGGAAAAATGGTGGCCAACACATTTGGCAAGTGCTATAACTTAAAATTGGAAGGTAATGGTGTGAAAATCCAAGTGGACCTGCACGTAAGGTAGCCACTTAGAAGAGAGGTTTTCATTCAATACTCCCAAATGAGGAAAAGGTGGTTAAAATTCCGACATGAGAGACTGCCTACATTTTGTTTTGCCTGCAGGAGAATGGAGCATGGATGGAATGAATGCCAATATGTTCAGCAGGAAGCAAGGGAGAAATAGGAATACGAGCTACCATACGGCAACTATTTGAGAGTTGGTGTAAAGAGTGAAGGCTTAAAGCAAGTAGGGGAGGGAGGAAACAAGGTAAATCCATGTGTTTATTTGGGACCAGCTAGGAGAAATGATGATCAAATTAATGAGGAAGTGAATTTTATTAATAGGATACAAATACAAAAGGATGTTAATGAAGAGGGTGGTAGGTTGGCATTGGTTAATGGAGGTATTCTTCCTAGTAGCATCAAGGGGATGCTCAATTACCTAAAAGAAAATCGACAAATTAATGAGGCACTTATGGAATGCTTTGGTTAAGGGAAAACAAGAAGCAAAGAAGAAATATTGGTATATGATTTTGTTCAAAACTTCGAGGGGGAAAGTGTGAATAATGATGACCAGGCAAAAATTCCTCCTCTTGCGAGTTCAGAGAACTTAAATGAACACCAACCCCCGTACTATGCAATACAATGGCAAACTGAACAACCCGTGATAATAACAAACCACCATCAATACAGGGTGATATAGGCTATAAACAAGAGATTGCTTTAAGGGGAAGATGAAAGAGGAAAGCAAGAAGTTTGGGAAACATGAGAAAGACAGAAATTAATTAGCATTTTGAAGGATAAGGTTTGTAAGAAAAGGGTCACGTCTATTGTTGTGTCTAAAATTGCAAATTTAATGTGATGTGTTAAGAGGAAGTTTTATAGCGATGATGGTTCTCAAATTGATAATACTGAAACGATGGTGGCTGAGGATGTGTCTCAGCCCCACCAAAGCTAAATGGCCATCCTATGTTGAAATTTTTGTGTGCTTGGGAACCCACATACAATTCATAATCTACTTGACATGGTCAAATCTAAAGCTCCCATTTTGCTCTTCATTTTAGAAACAAAGTGAAAATCAAAGAAGTTGCATTGGTTCGAAATAAGAGCAAATTTTGATTGCCTCTTTGCCGTCGACTGCTTTCTTAGAAGAGGTGGCCTTGCTCTTTTTTGGAAGAAGAACTGGCAAGTACCTATCATTACATACTCTACGAACCACATTGATGCTGAAATCTATGATGCTCAAAGGAAGTTGTGGAGGTTCGCTGGCTTTTATGGTAACCCTAAATGTCATCATAGATGGGAATCATGACATATCCTTTGCATTCTTAGTCGATCTAGCAATCTGCCATGGCTAATTTTAGGTGATTTTAGTGAGGCTCTTGGGGTGCCTGAATTTTTTAGTAAGAATTTGAGAGCCGATCATCAAGTGCTTCAATTTAGAGAGGTTGTGGACGACTATGGTCTAAAGGATTTGGGCTTTATTGGGTCTCAATTCACATGAACGAATAAAAGAAAGGGAGAGACAAGGGTGGAAGCTTGACTTGACAGATCTCTAGCTTCATCTGACTAGTTAGACTTGTTCCCACTTGTAAAAAATTTTCATCTAGTTGTTACATGTTTAGATCACTACCCAATCTATATTGATTTAAAAATTGTGCCAAAGTAGTGTAAGCTCCTAAGAATTTTCAGGTATGAGATGTTTTGGGAAAAGAATGAAAGAACTATTGATTTGATTAGAAATGTCTGTTGTGATAATAGGCTGACACAAAATGAATCTCTTGCATCTCTTCAGGTTGTAATTGATAAATGTGAAGTTGTTTTGAAAAATTGGTCCTATCTTCACAGAGGAAACATTGCAAATGAAATTAAAAAACAACAAGAAATCTTATGGCAACGCAAAGGCCTTCTCCCATTGGATAGAAGAGATTAGGAAATTAAGAAACAAGAAGCTAAAATTAATTGTTTGCTTGAAGACGAGGAACTAACGTGGCAGCAATGTTCAAGACTCAATTGGTTACGTTTTGGTGACCGAAACACAAAATATTTTCACAGAATTGCAACTGAAAGGCGAAGACGTAACCATATATCCTTCCTTATAGATGATGGTGGGCATCAAGTTATTGAATAGATAGGTATCGAAAATTTGGCTATTGCTTTTTCTCTAATATCTTCAAATCAGAGGGTGTTAAGGATGTGGACAGAATTATTTGATCTGATTCAACCAAGAATCAATGATGTTGAGAACTCATTGGTGGCTACCTCTTTATCTAAAGATGAATTCCTACAAGCCTTAAAATCTATGCATACAGGAAAATCTCCAGGCCTAGATGGTCTCCCTACAGGCTTTTATAAACAACATTGGGATGTTGTTGGGGATTGGATCTTCAATGTGTGTAAAAATTTCCTAGATCCAAAATCTCAAGTGGATCATAGAGCTATGATGAAGATGATTAATCATATGAATATTGTTTTCATTCCAAAGACTGAAGGGCCTACCTGTCTTTCTGATTTTTGGCCAATTAGCCTATGTAATGTAAGCTATAAACTTATTGTTAAAGTTCATTGCTAGTCACCAGAGTGCTTTTATTCGTGCCCGACTTATATTAGATAACATGCTAGTTGTGTACAAAGCCCTTCATCTTATGTGTATGAGGAGATCTGGAGCTAATAAGACTATGACTATTAAATCGGATATGCCCAAAGCATATGACATGGTTGAATGAGACTTCTTGTGTAGGTCATGAGAAAGCTGGGTTTTAATAAAACTTGGGTAAATTGGATTTATTACTGCATTTCTACTACTACATTTCATGTGATCATCAATGGTTTTAGATCAAAAACCTTTGAAGCTAGCAAAGGTTTATGACAAGGAGACCCCCTTTCTCCCTGTTTATTTCTCTTCTGCATTGAAGGTCTTTCTTCTCTTTTAAATGAATCCCATTCAATCGGAAAGCTCAGTGGATTAAGATTTGGTAGAAGAGGACCATACCTAACTCATTTGCTCTTTGTCGACGATGTTCTCATTTTTACAAAAGCTTCCTGAGATGGGGTTATTCATCTTTTATAGATACTGTGCATTTATGGGGAGTGTACTGGGTGGAAGATTAACATGAACAAAACATCATTATATTTCAGAAGAAACGTCAAAATAGAAGTTAGGAATGAAATGGAACAGTTGTTCTATAATTGAGGAAAGCAATTTGAGAAGTCTCTTGGCTTACTAGTTTGGATTGAAAAAGCAAAATCAAGTGCCTTTCAATACTCGAAGAAGAGAATTTGGAGAAAACAGCGGGGATGACAACCAAAATACCTTTTATATGGGGGTAAGGAGATTCTAATTAAAGTGGTGGTCCAGGCTATTCTTATTTATGCAATGCATATGTTTCATCTACTAAGAAAATTTTGTGAAGCTGTTAACTCAATGACTAATAGATTCTGGTGGGAGAAAAAAACGAGAATAGAAAAATTAGTTGGATTGCCCGGAGGAAAATGTGTATGTCTAAAGCTGGAGGTGGGATGGGTTTCAGGGAAATTTCAACTTTTAACCAGACCCTTCTTGCTAAGCAGGCTTGAAGAATTTTAACAAATCAAGATTCCTTGTGTTATTGGGTGTTGAAAGCAAAATATTTTTCCTAATGGCGATTTCTTGTCTCTAACCGCTTCTACTGCTGCCTCTTTCTCATGGAGATATATTCTATCAGCTAAGAAAATTTTAAAAAAATTTTGCTGCTAGATATTGGGAGATGGCAAGAAGATTTCATTGCTATCAAACAATTGAACTCTTGTACCCCGTCTAGCTGGCCCTCTTCCTCTCTCAATCTCAGATGACCCCAAAGTCTATTCATTTATTTATTGGAGCAAAGGTGTTGAAAAGAGGATCTCATCAAAGTGGTTGTGGAAGAAAGTGGATCGCAAATAATCAGATCAATTTGAATTCTAGAACATCAATTCGAAGATATAGTCTACTAGCCATATAAATCTGACAGTTATTATGAGGTGAAATCGGGCTACAGACAACTGCTTCAGTTGGCTTTGCTTGATAGAGAAAGGTCTCGTAATCTTGAAAATCTTGATATGGTACAAGCCATACGGAAGTTGAGACTTCCCGAAAAGATTAAAATATTCAATTGGAGGATTTTAATGGATACAATCGGAGGATTTTAATGGATACAATGCACACGAAATTAAACCTGCACTAAAGGGGTATTGCTATTTACCCATTATGCTGTTTTTGTAGGCTAGAGGCATAAAATGTGACTCATCTGTTTTGGAGCTACCACAACGTCCATTGTGCTTTTGATCCTACTATTAAAGCTACTCTTAATGAGCATGTATACGAAGACATTTGGTGGGTTCTGAGAAGATTAAGGATTTGTGGGGCAGAAAATCTAATCCCCAGATTAATTATTGCATATTGCTTCATATGGTATTGCAGAAATATCTACCAAGAAAGGGAGGACATCCGAACGTATAGGAAATTCTAGGAAAATGCATATCTTTTATATCAACTGCAGTATCAAAGCTTTGATTTGGATGGCAACAGCTAGAAGGCCGTGGTTCATGTTCGTTGGACTCCCCCTCCAAATGGTAAGGTGAAAATTGATATTGAAGCTGGCTGTAATAGAAATACGGGGACGTATAGGTGTTGGAGCAATTGTGCGGGATCATGAAAGATGTTTTTAAACGACTTCTTATTGGTCTTGGGAGGGCTTAGCGGATTCGCTTTGAATGGAGACCATGGGCTTCCTATTGGGTATCAAATGGCTTATGGACTTTGCTTATAGAAATGTTATTTTTGAGACAGACTCTCTTATTTTGTATCATTTTTTGACATCCCATTCTACTATTAGATCAAATATAAGTATTGTGATTGGAGATATCTTAAAATTTAGTAAGAATTTTGAAAATTGCTTATGTATCTAGGATAGAAAATACTGTAGCTCATTCTCTGGCGAATTTTGCTATCATGCGGGAGCTAACCTCTTGTGTTTGGTTAGATATGTCTTCTGCCCGTATAGCCAGCACCATGTATAATGGTTTTTATAACGCTTCTCCTATGTGGGTTTCTCTCCCAACCTCCTGAATTGCTGAACTGGTTAAGAACTCTCTCTTTATTATTATTAAAAAAAAAGAGAACGGTGAGTTTGCGCCCACTCCATTGACCCAGTTATCAGTTGGCGCTTGGCCCTTGAAATCTCGGCCTCCTCTCTACAGATAGCGCCCACGATGGTCAACGACCATTATAAGACTCCTGCGATTTCATAATTCACAATACTGGTGAGCCTTCATCTGGTTTATAATCGAAAGTGGGGGGAGACGTTTTTTGTTTTTATTTTGATTGGAAAGTGAGGGGGAAAGGGGGGTGGGGAGAGCGTATGTACTCGTTCATATGGACCTGGAGGTTATGGGAGGCAATCCACTCACGAGGGCGGCTGTTGCTCTGGCTGTCTTGCCTCTGTAGTGGCCACGACACACGATGTTGGTTCACCATCAATTTGCTGTCTTTCTAGCTTCAATTCCCCAAATCCCAACCAGCCAACCAACGGACCAGATCCACCCCTGCGATGGCAGAGCCAGAGCAGGAGCCGTTCTGGCGTGCCGCTGCCCAGTTGACACCTTACGCCCTCACGGCGCATCGTAGCCTATCACCCCACGTCACCCCCTCACCCCCCACGGTCAACCACTCCGGTAAAATCCCAGCCCTCCATCTCCACCACCTCGCGCCACCCACGCCACCTGATGGCACCATCTGCCGCTACCCCACCCCACCTCCAGCCAAAATCTCTCCGCCCACCTCCCCACGCCCAAATAACCCTAACCCTAGAAGAAAAACACCCATCTTCCCCACCCTAGCCTGCAACCAATCTCTCTCAGCTCGCTTTCCATGGCCACCGCCACTACAGCAGCAGTAGCTGCTCAAGCTGCAGCCGCCGCTGCTGCGGCCGCTGCTGCCTCGTCTCCTTCTTCTCTGCCCAAGAAGCTCCCCGCCCCTCCCTCCCTTCCCCCCTCCCCCTGGTCCCACCTCGAGACCACCAACCTCATCGACGCCTATCAGGCCAAATGGTACTTCCTCAACCGCGGTCACCTCAAGGCCAGCCAGTGGGAGGAGGTCGCCGCCTCCCTCGCCGCCCGCTGCGGCTTCAATCCCCCTTCCAAGACCGCCACCCAATGCCGCCACAAGATCGAGAAGCTCCGCAAACGCTATCGCTCCGAGAAACAGCAACACCGCCGATCCTCCTGGCCCTACTTCGACCGCATGGATCAGATGGAGCGCGGGCCCTCCCTTCTCCCTTCCAACCGCGATCCCAAGGGCTCCGACGATGACGACGACATCGACGCCAACGACGAGGACGACGGCGATGCCGCCCCAGAAGAGGAAGACGCGAACGATAATAGCAACACCAGGAGCATCAATCACATAATCCATGCGCAGCCAATCCAGGCACAGCCTATTCTTTCCTTCGTCGACAGGTCCTTCCCGCGCTTCTCTAGGAATCCTAGGTTTCGGAAGAGGAGTTCTTTTTCGTGTGCCGACGGGGAGGAGGAGGAGGAAGGGGCCGGGCCGTTGTCGGAGCTGGCGGCCGCAGTGAGGGCGTTCGGGGAAGGTTTTGTGAAGATGGAGAACATGAAGATGGAGGTTATGCGGGAGACGGAGAAGAACAGGATGGAGATGGAGAGGAAACGCACAGAGATGATTCTAGAGTCGCAGCGGCGGATTGCAGAATCTATTGCGGAGATATTTTCTGCTCAAAAGAAGGCGAAGAAGTCCTCAGATTCATGAAATTCAGGTTCTCCTCTGTGTTTTGTCAGTAGATATGGAATTAATCGATTGTTCCTGTGTTTATGTTTTTTTTCCCTGTGGCCATCAAGCTTTTTCGTCAGGTTCTACTTTCTGGCCGATGTATATTTAAATTGAAGATTTAAAAGCCAAAAGGTTCTTCTTTATGGCTTTGTAACACTGTAGACCTTTTTTGTAGAACGAAATAACATAGATTTTGCTTTCTCTTGGATTCAGATTATTATCCTGTTATTTTGGAAGTATTCTGTTCGCTTTTGGGAGTGTTCGATAGCAATTTACAATTTTCTGCTTCTGTTAACTGAAATTCAATCAGACAGGTCAGGTAGTTGCTTATTTGGTTTGATGTTGATGTCAGTTTGATGGTTCCCACGTTAGATTGTTCTTAATAGACCATGAGTTTTACCCCACTGTAGATGTGGAGAGCTTCAGTAATTGCCTTGTCATGCAAATGAATTGGGCTGGAGCAGCTGAAATATGAGAGCAATGAAATGCTAATTTGGTGTAGCTGCATTCACGCCCATGCTTTGTGTTATGCCGTATATGCAAGTTGGAATGCAACTGAAGTTCTTGTAAGCTGTACTGCTGAATGGAGTGTGTATATGATCCTGTTTGATAGTTTCATTTCATAAGGACCATATCTTCAGTTCCACCAATTTGTCTTACCAAATGCAGCCATGCCCTTTTAAGCTTCCCCACACTTTAGCAATTTAAAACAGGTTGCTATCTGTAGTGGCTTTTGCAACATAATTTGTGAAGTTAGAATATTTAAGAAATCCTTCTCTCGTCAAATTGAGTGGAAGTATCTACTCGTGGATGGCCTCAGATACATTCATCTATGACTTTATACTTTCTAGGATCCATTCATCTATGATTGTATACTTTCTAGTCTGGCCAATTTCCTCTACAACATCGTTGTATTGAGTATTGTAATAAAATGAACTTCGGTTCCTTCACTTTTAACATTCTTTTATGCATCTGTTGGCTGTTGTACTTTCCTTTTTTGTGGGTGTTTCATGCTGCGACCTATTGAAGCTCTATAGCTCATCTCGACTTCATCCAACAAATTCGGGTTTGTGAATCTTCGTCATGTCTTTACAATCTGTAATTATTGACACAAGATTTCAACAGCATTCCTTGTGGGTATTCAGGATCAGCAAGCTTAAATGATTCTCCATCTCCACTGACTTCTTGGTGCATTCATAAGGCTGCTGATTTTAATTGAATCCAATCATAAGGCATTGTTCTGTATTTCTGGCTTTTCTGTTTTTCATTTTTTCTCATGCTTGATATGCAAAATTTTTTCTGCATGTGGAACTTCTTTCTAAGTATGTTCTGAATTCTTCCATCTAGCGGGCATTGATTATCTAGCATTTCAATCTTGATGACAGATAAGTTACTATGGATGCTCAATGTGATAGTATCTTTTTGAAGTAGCAATTTAGCTTCCATGGACTATCATCTCTGGAGTACAGGTAGTTCCCCTCTGTTCAACACGGACAGAGCATGGAATAGAAAAGGGAGCTTCCCCGCAGAGTAGGATTTTAGTACTACCTTACCCCTACAACCTTCTTGTGATGCAGAATTTGGAACATGCATATTGTCAAGTTTTGAAGTGCCCTGTTCAAGGATTTGTGCTTGATGATGTGTGGGGAGTTGCAAAATTGGCAACCAGCCTGGCAAGACCCTTTTACCTTTCTCCTGCTTGATACCTCTTGTGGGGGCTAACTTCCATTGGTCATTGGATCAATAGTTCAAGCTAGGTGCAACAAGTGGAGATGTGCTTTTCAGGACCATCATGCTTTGAAGAGCTCTGCATATCTAAGGTTTACTAAATACTCTCCTCATATTGGCTTTTGCATATTGTTGTTGCTGCTAAGGAACAGTTGTTGCTCATTTAAGGATGTGGATACTATCTGGAAATTTATTTTTTTTTAACAAAATTCATGATCCTCACTGAAGGATTAAGGACCGAATGGGCCCTCAACTTGTAAGTTTCTGTACCATCTAATGCTGTATCAGATCCCTTCTCTTTCTTGGCGCTTTTGCATTGATTTAAAAGCAGATGAGATCTTATAATAAATCGTCATGCCATTTAAAACAGTCATTTGTATGCTAAAAGCAGAAAGATTGATCACTATGTTTTGGGAATTCTTGTTTGATTTATTTTTTTGATTAATCAAGTGGTTACGATCTGATTATAGTTTTTAAACACCGACTTTGGAATTAGATTTGTGCTTAAATGGACTTGAGTTGAGTGGTTTGTGTTTAAATGGACTTGAGTTGTAAAGTGCACTTAGTGTCAGCTCGCTTGCTATTGGTTCTTGGGATTAATAGATTCAACCAGCATTTGCATCTTTGGATCTTCTTTGTTGCACTGTGCAATGGTTATACTCTAATAAGGATTGTTCACTTGGGTTGGGATGATGCATGATGTTTTTAAGTTTCTCTTCAACGATCTTGTATGGTTACGATTTAAACAGCTATTGGGGTTGTATGGTTTGGATTCTAGATGATGCAGGATGCTTTTCAGTTTCTTTTCAACCATCTTTTTTGGTTGTGATTTAAACTGCTGTGGGAGTCCATGATGACAATAGAGGCGGAATAAAATACTAGAGATTTGGAAGGGATCTTAGGTGAGCTAGACACATCAGTTTGTTGCTTGTTTTCTGTAACGCAGGCAAAATGCCTCATGGGAATGGGGATAGTAGATGTGGTTATGATTGAGGGTTGCTCAAGATTTTCAATCGTTAGATATTTGGAGGTGGGGTTGGGGGGACTATTTCTGTCACTTTGTTGGTGAGAGGGTTGTTACTTTGCTGTCATGCCACATACCTAGAGCAACCCACCAATGTCTGGGTCTCTGTGTACTAAAAAGAAAGCTTCTCCCCGAACTACTGCTTAAATGTCACATTGATGACATTTCCAAGCTGATTATTTGTTTGCCAGGGATTCCATATATTACATTTCATCCATTTGAAGCTGGTATACAAATTCTTCAAAGTTGCAGACCCACTCGAAATATTTTGAGTTCAAATCACCAAAGTGTGTCAATTCAACTAGTCTTAAAGATCCATGTTCAATCCGGGCTGAATAGCACCCCAAATTTCAAAGGCTGTAAAACAATTTAGCACGAGTCCAGCTGTGTTGAATCCAACTGAAGTTGAACTCACCCAAACTGGTGCATTCAAGGTCGAGCAGTAACCTTTGATCTTGCCTATCGGCTACCGAAATCATGGCCTGCCTTTAGCTGGCAATGGGTACTACTACTAGGGTTTGATAGCCATCAAGGGATGGGATTATATATGCGGAATTAGGTCTACCAAAATAGAATTTCCAAGCAACAGCACAAATGAAGGTCCTAACAGGAAGTTAAAATAGTGTTATTCCACCAACGGGATGTTCGCAGCTCTGGGACTGGGACATTTCAGTGCCAGACTGCCAGATGTGGGGGAACCGGGATGTGCGTGCATGTGCATCCCTTCTCGTTCAGGTTGGGAATTAAGCGGATGACAGGCCCTGGTTCGGTGCTCTTAGCTGTGATGTGCTTCTTTTCACAGAACACAAAAATACAAGCGCGTTACCGGTGGCAGTTGACCGCTTTATCTGCTTTTTATTCCCTTAGTTGCGCCTTCCCCCGGCTCTTTTACTACCTCCACGCCCCAAGACGGGTATTTATATTTTATATATGCATATAGGTTGTGACTTAAATGCTTTGGCAAGCTGTAATCATTTGTCATTTAAATCTTTTACCGACACGTAAGCTCAAATAAGTTTTTTTTTTTTTGCTACCCAAATTTTATGCTTCGAATTTTTAAATATTTTTAGCATTTTAAGGATAAAAAGTAAATTTTGATTAAGAAAGGATCTTGGCCAACATATTTAGAAGAAATGAAAAACAAAAAGATAATATAACTTGCGCAAGCATTGAAACTAAAACGTTTTGAGTTGCAATCCAATCTATATAAATTGCGATTGTAAGTGAATGGCTATTTATTAAAATCATCTAAAACTTCTAATTGTTCATAATTATTCTATTTTTTAGACTTATTTATTCACATCTTTTTATACAATTATCATACATTTTAACAATTCTATATAATTTATACAACTAACTTATTTATTTTAAATTTGTCTTCTTTACTTTTCATAATTATATTTATCATCACATCATTTACTCTTATTTTAAAAACTTGATATTAGAAATTTCTTATCTAAAAGTTTTATTACTTCCTAAATACACTCTTAATATAGGTGTGAAAGAAGTGAGATAAAATCATGACCCAAAATTTATATTTTTTGAAAAAACATAAAACTGAATACCAATCGGATTCTACTTCAGCCCGCACTTTTATAAAAACATAAAAATCAAAATAAAACAATCCAGCGAATATGCACGACTTCTATATGCGCTATCGTAGTGTTGTGATCTTCTCATTGGTCCAAAAATATTTTTTATTTTTTTGAATTTTTTTAAAATATGTTAATTTAGTTATATTTAATTTATAAATCAAGTTTTACTATTTTTGGATATGCGTATATATTTTGAATTTTTAAATATAGGAGTATTTAAGTCATTAAAAATACAAAATAAATATATATACATATCCAAAAATAAGTATAATTAGATATTTAAAAATTTAAATAAATATATACACATATCCAAAAAGGTAAAACTTAGTTTATAGATTAAATATAACTAAATTAATATGTTCATAAAAAATTCAAATTTTTTTTTTAAAAAAATTGATCCGAAATGATCAGCCGGAGCTATCCAATGTTAAAATATAGATATATATTTCTCATATGAATATATGATCATTACCGCGTATATCTGTGCAATGACAGGGGTTGTGACTTGTGATCTTGTTACTTACTTAAGTGGAATTTCATTTATTTTATTATTCTTTGTCTTCATATAAGCGCACATTTGTATGTAGAAAATTAAATCATTTTTTAATAGTTTCTTTCTACATTTCAACGTTTAAAATAAAATTTTAATATTTTTGTTGCATATAGTTATATATATATATATATATTTATTTTCATCT
>JAXCLR010000050.1:76824146-76841667 GCA_035584095.1 Annona squamosa
ATATATATTTATAATCATCTCAATTTTTATTGGTGACATCTATTTTTTGTGAACATACACCGCACACCCATTTATTTTTTGTGGAGGCCCATTGCTCTATGTACTTCTGTGTTCATACTCATCCGGACATGGAGTCAAACAAGGACAGCGAGGAAGTTGCGCCCATGCCCTCGCCAACCGGGATGACATCCAGTTCTTTCTCGTCGCATATACTATGTAAATCATTTACACAAATCAATTTTTGAGAAAAATTCTTACCAATTGGAATTTTCGACTCAACCATTGAATCTGAATTCAACAAGAACTGATCCTTTTTCTTCTGATCAAAGAAAGGTTCGGTTACGGTTTGAAGGATAGGGGAAATAATGTACCGGGATAAAATGGATAAGTGGTAGTCAATAGTGAATTAGAATAAAAGATTGACGAGAGAACTTTTGTAGTAGTGGTGGTAAGTATATACATATGTGTGTGTGTGTGTGGGACTATGGTTGAATATCCTTTTAATTCGAAATCCTATCCTGTTCTGTGATCGAACTTAAATTTCAGAGTGACTAAAGGTTTTTATATATAGCTCCCTGAAATGAGTTGGTAATTAAGATTTTATTACCGATTAAGTAGGTCTGACAGATTATGTCAAGATTGTGCTGTTTCCTTCACTTCTTTAGACATACTTATAATCTATTTAAGATCGACAGGCTTCACAAAGAAAACATTGGAAGCTGGCATCAAGCACACAGGAATAAGAAAGTCCAAGACTGACGTTTTAAAATCAATAGAAAATACCAGCTTATGATTCTATCAATTATTTTTTAACCAGTTGGTCCAAATTGAGGGGGACAAGAGAAGCATAAAGATGAAAGAGCTAGGGGTATTGAGCTCCTCGAATTGTTGGCCTTTCCTCCCCGAGAGACGACAACCCATGTTCGGATGCTCTTAGCTGTTACGTTAATGTATATCTAGGGTGTGTTTAGTTGGGGTTAAAACTTTTGATGAAAAGTTTTTGAGGTAGAAATTGTCACATTGATAGAAAATGATATGATATAATAGGAGTAATGATGAGAAGTAAAGAGAATAAAGTTAAAATAGATAGGTTAGTTGTATGGATAGTTGTGTAGAAATGATTGAAAAATAAGATAGTTTGGATAGGAAAATGTGAAAAAATAATTAAAAAATAGAATAGTTATGGAGAGTGAAAAGTTTTAGATCGAAAAGTTTTGGTTGGCATGTTTATATCCCAACGAAACGCACCCCTAATCTAAACAAAACGCGTTTGCTTGTTTTAGCAGCTGACCCTTCCACCTTTTACTTGCTTCGTTGCTCCTTCCCTCACTCTCTTTTATTCCTAAAACCAAACAATTACAAATGAATCTATCTATAAATATACTTATCATCCTGCACCATCAGCATTCACCGAGCATCATCTTCTCCTGATACCCCCATTCGCTAGCTCCTACTCTTTTGGAATGGCAGCCACAGCATTCACACAAAAATCTCTTTCTTTGCATATCTCGCAGCTCTTCTTTCTTCTCTCTCTGTTGCATTTCCGCTCGTCTGCTGCTGCTGCTGCTGCAAGAAAGCTTGCAGCTTTAGTACAAGAGCAGCCTCTGCAGATGACATACCACCATGGCCCACTCCTTTCTGGCCGCATTTCCCTCAACCTCATCTGGTACGGCAACTTCAAGCCGTCCCAGCGGGCCATCCTTACCGATTTCCTCACCTCTCTTTCATCCTCCTCCTCCTCGACCGCCCAATACCAACCGTCCGTTGCCTCCTGGTGGAAGACCACCGAAGAATACTACGTCCACGCTAATGCGAAGATCCCATCTTTCCTCCTCGCCAACCAAATTCTGGACGAGACATACTCCCTCGGCAAATCCCTCAAATCCACCCACCTCCTACAGCTGGCATCCAATGACCCCCACCGCAACTCCATCAACATCGTCCTCACCGCGTCGGACGTCATGGTGGAGGGCTTCTGCTCGAGCAGGTGCGGGACTCACGCGTCTTCTCCCGGCCGAGCGCAGGTGAAGAAAAGCGGCGGCCGCTTCACCTACATCTGGGTGGGGAATTCGGAGACTCAGTGCCCAGGCCAATGTGCCTGGCCCTTCCACCAGCCCATCTACGGCCCGCAGGCTCCGCCGCTAGTGGCGCCCAACAACGACGTAGGGCTGGACGGCATGATCGTGAATCTTGCCAGCCTCTTGGCGGGAACGGCAACGAATCCGTTTGGAGACGGGTATTTCCAGGGCCCCAAAACTGCGCCTCTGGAGGCGGCATCGGCATGCCCAGGGATTTATGGGAAGGGCGCGTATCAGGGTTATGCAGGGGAGCTGCTGGTGGATTCCAGCACGGGCGCCAGCTACAATGCCCATGGAGTGAGTGGGAGGAAGTACCTTCTTCCTGCACTCTTCCAACTTTCCACCTCCGCCTGCTCCACTCTTGTGTAGAGAATAATTAGTGGCACTTAAACGCCGGATATGGCGAATGTAATTACATTCATTCGTTTGTTCGTTGATTCATTTATTAACTTTGTAGGTTAGCATGACGACTTTAAAAAATTCCATTCTTCCATGCTTATGCCTCATATGAAAATGAAATGGGTTTTTTTTCTTTGAATTTCTTTCGGTGCTCTGGCCACATCCAATGTTTCAGAAGAGGCTCAGCGTTGTCACATCTTTCTAATCTAATATGTCTAACAGCTTACAATATGTAATAAGTTAACATATATTTCTCTTCTAATTATTAGTAGACAAAACTCAAAGTTCTTATATAATTATTTCTATGCTCTTAGTGGATGACTACAAACCCATGCTCAGATTGCATGGTAAGCCGCTTTGGTATACTTCACTTATAGCATTCCCAGTAACACTATCTCGCTACAAATCCACCCCTCAGATTTTACCAAAAAATTGCTACTAATTTAAAATATATCCTTCGATATTTTAAAGTATTAGCAAATATATTTATAAATTTGTAAAAAAAAAAGACTATTGCACCTGTTCATTTTTTATAAAATTTATGCATACGTTTATTAATAATCCTCTGTATTTTCTACCTTTTATTTTCAATTTTTTATACCTATTCATTTCATATACCGACTCTTATTTAAGAAAATATTTTTTAAAAGGATCTATTAACAAACAATAATTGGGTCCCCATTGGAGCATTGGGTAGGGAAAGTTTCGACCAAAATCTTACCACTCATATTTAATTAGTTAACTTTGATCACTCATATTTAATTAGTCAACTTTGATTTAATTTTCTTTTTCATATAAATGCAATTAGGCCGATGAAATGAAGACCATTATATTGTCCCACTCTTAATCAAAAGTTGACAAAAGGTCGTGACTCAGATTATGAAATCAAGACCTTTAAAGTGTGCTTCTGGATATTTTTCAATAAGATCGGCGGTACTTTAGAGTCAATAATTAATCAGCATGGACCTGATAATGAGATTTTTTTTAGCAACTAAAGTACAACGAACAGTGACCACTATGAGAAAAGGTAGCACACGTGGCCAACTTTTTAGGTTAAAATTTTAATTTGACTACATTTGATCAAATATAGTGAAATAACATGTTAACTGCAGCCAAAAGTTTTATTCCTATTTATAATCAAATCTTAATGGCTGCTTTAACGTAATTTTGGTCGCATTTTGTACAAAAATTGTTATAATTAGCCAAGTGCTATTACTCAAAAAAATGAATAATTTGTGCCTAAATAACCGATTAAAGCCAAAATATATCTAATGCAACTAAATATATATTATATATAGTAACAAATTAGAAAACGACAATTGCACTCTAATAAAATTTCTTATTTAGGACAAAATTAAATTTAGCTACATTTCATACAAACGCATCTAATCTCTCTTTTATTTGCAGTCAAGTTTTGTTACCATCCGTATCTAGATTTAAAAATTATCATTAAATATTAAATTTAACCATATTTAATGAAAAATTTTTGGCTATGATGAAATGCTACCACTTAGAAGCAATCAAAATATTCACAGCCAAAAATCAGTTGTAGCTAAATCTATATACATAGCCAATGTTGCATACGTCAAAAAAATCAACTATTGATTTATTAGAGTGAACTCTTTATAAGAAAAAACAATACATACAACACCAAAATTTGTTGTATACACTAAAAAATTATTGCTTAGAATTGTAACTAACAAAAAAGTTGCCATCAATTAGCTACGGGTTTTTTGTTTTAATGCATTCGAGTGCAAAATTTATTTTTAAATTTTTTTATAAAACCATTAATCTCGGTGTACTTAGCTTATGCATTGAAATTTATCATTTTTAGAGTTATATATATAGCTTTTTGGATTTTTAAAAATTGGGATATTTTTTCTTTAAAAATGACAACACTGTACAATTTTTAAAATAAAATGAAACATATACACATCTTTAATAATGTTAAAATTTTGTCTATAAATTAAATACAATTAATTAATAATTTTATAAAAATTTTAAAAATAAAAGAATATGTTTTACACCCGGATGTACTAAGATTTAAATACACTCATATATATTGAAATATTTTTCATTAGCTACATATACATGTTATTATGTACGACAAATACTTATTTGTTATATATAAAATTATATGGAACTATTATTCATAAAGAAGTGATGCTGTTAGTTCGAGTTGAGCAAATGACTCACTTAACTCATATAAAAAAATTTATTTCAAATACCTTTTTGTTTTTTCTTAGTACACTTATTTATCTAAATACATTTAACATATCAACCAAATTTTATCATTTTTGAATACATGCATATATACATATATCCAAAAGTGACAGAACTTAGTTTATATATTAAATATACTTAGATAAACAAGTGTATAAAGAAAATACGAAAAGTGTTTTAAATGATTTTTTTAAGTGAGCTAATTGCTAAGCAAGTCTTTGCTTAGCCCAAACTAATAAGTTCATTCTTCTAATTTATGTAATAATATTATATACAACATTTTTTAATTTGCTGCAAAAAAATTATTTTGTTTTAACGACTTTCAAAAAATCATTGAACTAAATGTGCCTTTGGAAAATGATAAAATTTTTAGATGAAAGTTTTAATATAAATTTTTGGGATAGAAAAAAATAATGTAATATTACAAGCATAATGATAAGGAATAAAGAGAATATTAAATAAAAAAAAGAGTAAAAAGAATAAGTTTGAAATAAATAAGTTACTTGTATTAGTATTTGTATAAAAATAATTAAAAAATAGAACAATTGTATAAGAAAATATAAAAATATTAGAAAAATAAAATAATTATTAAGAATAAAAAGTTTTAGTTTGTGAAAATCAGCAGAGAAGCATGCCCTATCCATGCTGCATCCCTCACGCACATGTGAAGAAGTCAAGATTGGACCTTTAAAATACAAAAAGTACAATTACATTACTTGGAGGCTTGGAGCACAAAGTTCTGCTTGTGGCTGGCTGCGCAGTGCACCAACTGATCCGAAGACGAGGACAGGCGAATTAAGGTCAAAAGTGGGCTGATGAGCTGCTGCAAGCTGTTAACAATTCGTCGCTGAGCGTCGGCCCAGAATTAGCTGCTGTGCATGTCTCGCCAACCGTGATTTCTCTGGCAGTTGACCCAGACGGTCACGACTCACACCCACCCTTCTTAACCTTTTTCTTCCTTCCTTGCACCTTCCAAGCTCCGCGTTTCCCATCCAAATCAGGCAACTCATCAATCATCCCTGACATTATATATACACGCGCTCGTCACCACCCTTTCTCCATCATCCCTCACTACTCCGCATCACCCTCCTCCTCTCCTTCATTCGGCCTCATCCCGCACTCACTCATCTTCTTCTTTCTCCCCCAAATGGCGGCCACAGTTTTGGCACAACCACCTCTCCTTTTGCTTCTTTTGCAGCTTCTCTCCATCTTTTCTCTCTTTCATTCCTCTTCTGCTTCTGCCAGAAAGCTTGCAGCTTTGGTGGAAGAGCAACCTCTGCATATGCAATACCACCACGGCCCACTTCTCTCTGGCCCTATTTCCCTCAACCTCATCTGGTACGGCAGCTTCAAGCCGTCCCAGCGAGCCATTGTTACCGATTTCCTTGCCTCCCTTTCCTCCTCCTCGTCTGCCGCCCAATCCCAACCTTCCGTTGCCTCCTGGTGGAAGACCATCGAGAAGTACTACGCCCAATCTAACGCTAAGACCCCATCCTTCGTCCTGGGAAGTCAGATTCTGGACGAGAACTACTCCCTGGGCAAATCACTCAAGTCCAGCCACCTCGTGCGGCTGGCATGGAAAGGCCAGCACACGAACGCCGTCAACATCATTCTCACCGCGTCTGACGTCGCAGTGGAGGGCTTCTGCATAAGCAGGTGCGGGACCCACGGGTCCGCCCCCAGGGGTGCGCAGGCGAAGAAGAACGGCGGCCGGTTTGCTTACATCTGGGTGGGGAACTCAGAGACTCAGTGCCCAGGCCAATGCGCCTGGCCATTCCACCGGCCTGTCTACGGTTCTCAGTCTACTCCTCTCGTCGCTCCCAACAACGACGTGGGTCTGGATGGAATGGTGGTGAACCTGGCCAGCCTCTTGGCCGGAACTTCAACTAACCCCTTCGGAAATGGGTATTTGGAGGCGGCTTCTGCTTGCCCTGGGATATATGGTAAGGGTGCCTATCCAGGGTATGCAGGTGAGCTGCTGGTGGATTCTAGCACGGGCGCCAGCTACAATGCGTATGCGGTGAACGGGAGGAAGTACCTCCTTCCAGCTATCTTCGACCCTTCCACGTCCTCCTGTTCCACCCTGGTCTAAGGACTCTGATGACAGATTTGTAAAATGTAGTACGTTGATACAGTTGTTCGTTCATTCATTCATTATTTTTTTTCCATGACATTAAATAGACTCTAACATCCTGCTTATTTAATATGCTACAATTTTCGTCTTCCCTCCTTTGTTTTCCAATTGGGATTTCTTGCTAGCCTTGTGGTGGTGCAAAGGATTCTGACTTCAACGCAATTTCTTGCCTTCTCCAAAATGAGGCCTTGGGCCAAGACCTGAATCCGAGTCCAATGGTCTTGGACTTGTGAGCCGAAAAAGATCAGAATCCTTATCCAATGAAGCTGGGCTTGAACGCTAATGCAAAAACTAGCTCAGGAGTTAGGACGAACCTAAAGTATAGAACCATATACTTCCCGGTTGTGTTCGCACAATGAAAAAGAGGGGAAAATAATTAGTTCAGAAATGCTTCCAATGAAATAGATGAAAGTCTATATTTTAGCATGAAATTAAGCATCAGTTTTTAAAGAAATGATACAAAATAAATATCATGGGAGTCTATATTTTCACACGAAATTAAGACAGATTATAAAGAAATGCTAGGAATCCGCATTTGGTTGAATTCCCGGTTCGACGAGTTCTCGTATCCGGTCAACCAGTAACCGGTATGGGAGTATGAGAATAAGCTGTTGGTGCAATAGAAGCTCTAGACGCTCTTGGTCTCCTCAACGCATCCGCTGCTGTTAAGAGTGACATTCTCCGGTGCTCTGTTTGCAATTGAATGCGCTGTGAAATAATCTTCCTCTATCAATTTGGACAGATGATTTGATATGAATTTCAAACTCATGCCACTAATGACCCCGGAAGAACTGAACGGAAAGCAGGGGAAGGCGACGGAAGTGGCATCAAAACGAATGGATGAAAGTGTATGTTTTCACATGAAATTAAGCTACAGTTTTTAGATAGTTATCAAAATTTCCTTTTATAACATTTTTTTATAATAATCAAATACTTTTAAAATATGGTTACATATTTCATTTCGTATAGCGCATATTAGTTATATATGATTATATTTCTCATTGGCACTGTTTCGTATTTTGACAAACGATTAGACACTGCCAGTACCTATTTTTTAAGTTTCTAATAATGTTTTTTTGGATAAACAATTTCTAATAATGTTAAATTGGCATCGTCAAGATAGGAGCTATGTTAGATTTGACATATGAATATCGAGAAACTCGATAATGGCAGTTCGAACGCAGCTCCACCGTTTTTCTTTTTTCTGTTTTTTTTTTTTTTTCAAATAAATGAAATGAGCTGTTGGTTCTGTCAATTGTTCGGTTTTTTCCTGGCAGCAATGGGCGATTTTCCAGCACGAGAGTTTGGCTGCCAATCCTTGACGATTTCTCGATTCTCCGCTTCTCCCTCTCTTCCTCTCTTCTCAAACAAAGCACGCTAGCATAAATACCACCATCGTCTCTGCCTCCTACACCAAATTACCATCCTCTATTCCTCGTCCACTCCCCTACAAGATGGCACGTTCTACTGCCACCCTTTTATCCCTTACATTTCTTCTCTTGCGGCTTCTATCTCTAGTCTCTCTCTGTCATTCCTCCTCTGCTGAAGCGCAGCCAGGGCAAAATCCAGCTTCAGGTCAAGCGCAGGCTCCCCAAACGCCAGAGCAGAATGCGGCTCCAGGTGGGGCGCAGGCTCCTCAAACGCCAGGGCAGAATGCGGCTCCAGGTGGGGCGCAGGCTTCTCAAACGCCAGTGCAGAATGCGGCTTCAGGTCAAGCGCGGGCTCCCCAAATGCCGGGGCAGGCGCCTTCAGCTCAAGCAGAGGGACAAACTGACGCTGCTTCAGGTCAAGGGCAGACTCTCCCGATGCTATATCACCATGGCCAACTTCTCTCTGGTTCTGTTTCCCTCTCTCCCATCTGGTACGGCAACTTCACCCCCACCCAGCGAGCCATTCTTACAGACTTCCTCACCTCCGTCACCCCTGACTCCGCAAAATCCCAATCCGAACCCTCTGTTGCTTCCTGGTGGAAGACTACCCAAAAATACTACGCTCAATCACAGATCACGGCCCCATTTTTCTTACTGGAGAAGGACATCGTGGACGAGAATTATTCCCTCGGCAAATCTCTCAAATCTATCAACCTCGTGCAGCTGGCATGGAAAGGCAAAACCAGCAACGCCATCAACATCGTGCTGACGTCCTCGGACGTGACGGTGGAGGGCTTCTGCTCGAGCAGATGCGGGACTCACGGGTCTGCCCCCAGGGGAGCCAAGCTGAAGAACGACGGTATTCACTTCGCCTACATCTGGGTGGGGAATTCAGAGAGCCAGTGCGCAGGGATGTGTGCATGGCCATTCGCCAAGCCCCTCCAAGGCCCTCCCACTCCGCCTCTCATGTCCCCCAGCAGCGACGTCGGCGTCGACGGCATGATCATCAATCTTGCCTCGCTCCTGGCTGGAACGGCAACCAATCCCTACGGGAATGGCTTCTACGAGGGCCCGAAAGAAGCGCCGTTGGAGGCAGCTTCGGCCTGCCCTGGCGTTTTCGGGAAGGGCGCTTACCCGGGCTATGCTGGGGAGGTGGTGATGGACAACAGCACTGGTGCTAGCTACAACGCCAACGGTGCCAATGGAAGGAAATTCCTTCTTCCTGCTTTGTTCGACCTTTCGACGTCTACATGTTTGACCCAGCCGTAGGAGTCGGATATAAAACAACGTATCATATCTTTCCCTTTCTGAATTTATTTCTTGCGTATTTAGGATTAGAGGATGGGACCTAGCTGATGGTGGCCCCTGGCTTTGTCCATTACAAAGTACAGTTACTTCCCACTCAGACCATCCTACATTGAAAAATGAATTTCATGTTGTCGCGTTGCCAGATTGAGGCAGCGAATGGGTAACATGATAATCCATCTTGCCCATTTGGTCACTGGCCCAGAGGTTTTCGTCTCTGCAATCAACCCGTGATGCTATCTTGGGCTTTGTATGTAATTTCCAATCAATTTTGGGTCCTTTTGACTTGAAGCTTCCATCATATATCCGTTTTATTGTTTCTAGGACTGGACTTTCTATAAAGAGGGAGCAATTTGAAACCCATTGGGTTTCTCTTTTATTTATTTATTTTTTTTAAAAAAAAAATCAAGCCAAACATTATATCTAGAGGAATGATGTAATTTGTTCCAGCTAAGCAAATATCTCGTTTAGCCACATAAAAAAAAAACCTATTTACAACATTTATTTTTTACTTTATTTTTCATAAACTTATTTATCCAAATATATTTAACATATTTATTTTGGGATATGTGTATATATATTTTTTTAGATTTTAAAACATCTATGTGCATATATGTATTCAAAATACTCATATATTTAAAAATCTAAAAATATATATATACATTTATCTAAAAATGGAAAAACTTAATTTATATGTTAAATACACTTAGATAAATAAGTATATAAAGAAAAAATAAAATATCGTACATGAGTTTTTTAAGATGAGTTAAGCATGACATTTGCTTAGCTCGGTCTAACATAATCATTCATCTTATATTTAAATGTAGACACTCTTCCCTTAAGCCCAAATAAATAAAAATAAAATGAAACATGTGTGCGGGCTAAAATCCAAGCCCAACAACAAAACAATTGATAATGGGCCTCAAAACCACAGCCCATTCAGAACGAGCCCAAAACAAAGATGACCAAGTTCGGCCCACAAGAGTAAAAGCTCCACTAAGCTACCAGAACGGGCTTTACAACAGCAGCCCACCAGACATAGAACGGGCTTTACAATAGTAGCCCACCAAATTCAACTTATCAGACACGACAACTAAGCTCTACAATAGCAGCCCACCAGATTCAGCCTCGGCCCACAAAAGCAGACTCTTCTACAGCAATCCATCAGGCCTCAACAATGGCCCACTTGGAGCAATGGGCTGTAACCATATCTAGGTCCAACCACAACGGGCACCCAGTCAGGGCCCATGGCCCAAAGGCCCACTCCACCTCTATAAAAGGGGAGCCAAATTGTCACTTCCCACACATAAAGAGAGACATCCCAAAGGAGGAGGACGGGAGTCTACAGCAAAATCTCTGACGCCTGGCTTCTCCTCTCCTCTCTAGCCCTCTCCCCTCCTCTCTCTCTCCCTCTTCTTCAAATTTTTATTTATATTTATATTTTTCCTTTTTCATGCCCATGTAAACGGTTTCAGGTTGACAGATTTTGCCATATCTGTTTTAATCTGAAAGTCGGGATCCTAGATCTATAAGACTGGTGTCTTTATTCATTAAAAACATGGACTGATCACCTTTTTAAGATCAGTGGTGAATCTATTTTCTTTGTTTTGCGTTAATACTAATGCGCTTGTTTGAATCGGTGCTTCGGCAAGGTGGGCGCGCACGAATCCGCAGATTCCAGCATAATACATCGTTATACTACCTAATCCGTAGCTCAATCTATGTATAAATAGGCCCCGTCTTAGCCGATATGCTATCAAATCCACGGGAGGACACTCACATGTCAACGCTATCCAACGATAGTTCATACTAACCCCTTCTATTCTATGAGAAATACAAGTTCCGGCCCTTTCTATCCGGCTCAGATTTCACAAGAAACGAGAAAGGTGTCTGAATCCATCATAGCGTTTGCAGCGGATGTTACATTAAAATTATTTATTTAGTGTAAATATAAAAATCAATTTGATTGAAATTTTTTATAATTTGTAATGTTGGACAATATAATTATAAAGAACTTCTTGCATTTGCAATTGCTTAAGATTATATACGAAGTTAATTAAAATAAATTTTCGTATTATATAAATATCTTTGGGGGAGAAAACCGAAAGATGCCTTAGATTAAAAAAATTTTTAAATAAAAAAAATTCAAGAGGTTGCAGATTGCACTCGATTTCAACGGAGAAAAGCCCTACAGTATATTTGAGGCACTTTGAACATAGGAACGTTGGTTTAATAATTTCGCAATAGATCATGAAGTGCGCACAAGAACTTCGTGATGCATAACATTACCGTAACGAAAGAGCTCTTATTGATATTTCCCGCGCCACAAAGCAAAAGAAATTTTCAGATCCTCCAGTCAGCAGAACTTTAGAAATTAATAAGATGTAATATCATTTACAAGAGCTGTTGAAAGAAACGAAATCAGTTGCCAAAGTAGATCGAAATACACGTGGCTATACAATCTACACAGACATGCAAATATTTCTAACAACTGTAAAATCAATGAGCATATAAAAGATTCAAAAATTTAATTGAATGGTCGTATATAGCATTAGATAACTTTTTAGCACATATAAAGTGAAACTCCTTAATTTGGATGTAAGGGGACATTCTGAAAAAAAGATAACCCAATTTATCAGATTCAATATTATTTTTCCTCTAAATTCAAAAAACATCTTAGTTGAAACTAGATTAAAACATGAAATTTACGTTATTTAATGAATATGTATTTATTCAAGAATCTAAGTTATTGTAAAAAAAGAAGAAGAAGAAAAAGTATTCTTATGGTACTAAAATACCAATCAAGTCTTCCGTGATGCTGCCGTATTTTTGCCTACTTTATTGATTAAATCGAAAATTCGTTGGTTTATATTATTGAAAATAATTTATTTTATTAACATATCAAAATCATTTTGTTCAAAGTATTAGATACGTCGTACTTGATTAAAGTTATTCATAATTACAAGCGAAATGTAAAAAGATAATGATTTAATACAACCGAATTGCCTAAAAGTATCCATTCAACTGCCCCTTTTTAATACTTATTTTTTTCAAATTTAAACTAAAATAAATTATTTTCTTATAACATCGAAAATTATTTTATTCAAAGAATTAGATACGTCATACTTGCTTAAAGTTATTCATACTTATATGCAAATATATAAAAAATAACGATTTAATAATTAATACAACCGAGTTGCTTAAAAGTATTTGCGCACCTGCTTGTTTTTCTTTTTACAATCATCTCAATTAATTTATAACCAAATCCTAAGACATTCTTACAATTTTTTAACAATAATCTTATAAATATCTTACCGATAATCCTAATGTTTCTAATATTTTGTCTAATTGATAGACGTTGGTAGAAATAAAGCAACTACAAAAGCATCACCACCACACATAAAGCACTTGCTATTATGGTGTTGGTGGATGTCGAACTGAGGACGCCCATCCACCGGGGCCGTCTTCCTACTAATGAGGCTGTTGGTCACCCGCTTGTTTTTAATATAACTTATTTTTTCAAATTTAAACAATTTGCTTTATTTCAAACTATTTGTTTTGGAAGATCATTAAGAATTACTTTTATTGAAAACTTATATTTTAAAAAAATTAGCATCTTTTTGGAGTAAATTTATAAATTTGAATTGTAAATAAATTTAAATAAATAATATGATAAATAGTATATATTTTAGAAATGGATTGCATTGAATCATTACCCAATATAACAATCACTTAAATCCACTAACAAATTTATTAGGATATTATAATAATTTATAAACTCATTTATTTATAAAGAAAAATGTTTTAAGTGGTGTAGATGTTCAAATAATAACTTTGTAAAAATTATATAAATCCAAAACTTTTATTATTTGATTTTGCACTTTGATCAAAACTGGCCTACCTGAATATTTAATTTATATGGAATTTATTTTTTTAATTAAACGAACAATTTTAAATACAATGGATGAATTGGACGAGGAAAATAAAATCGATAGAGTATTTGTACCAAAAATAAGAAAAAAGATCAAAATATAAAGAAAATAATTCAAACGATAGTATCAAAATATAAAAACAACAATAAAAAAAAAGATAGTAACGTTAGATAATATAATAAATCATAAGTAGGAAAGGCTGAAATTTCTTTTTCTGATAATCATCAAGTTGGCCTAAATGGGATAGCAACCCAAAAGTTTAGGGGTATTAACATCATAAAAGTATTTTTTTCAATGAATAATATTATGCATTATAATTATAAAATGTGTCCTCTAGAGCTATTAATAATGTACTTTGACGGAGAAAAATTCGTTTAAAATTTTAAAAGGTTTGCGGTCTTATATTGTCTAATTACGATCAAAGGGAACATACATTTTTTATTTTTCAAAATTTATATATATAAGCTCATCTAGATCTTTAGATCTGCAAAATTTGGTAATTTATTTTGATTTCAAATAATCAAAAAATAAGAAATGAATTCAAAAATGGTCAAATTTAATAGGATGGAAGGATGCGCGTAGGGCCATCACACGAATACATTTCTCTTCTAAATATATATGAAAAAAATGAAAGTATGTATTTTCGCAGGGCATTTTAGAAGTGGACGTGTACTATTTTACAGAAAATAAAAGAAGAGGTCGGTTGTATGGATGGTTGCGTGTCATCCGCCGGTCTGCCACAGCATCAGAGTAACAGTGCCGAGGATGATAGTGTGACGCAAGGAAGGAGGTAGCTGAAGCAACTAAACGGATTTCAATTGTCCCAGAGAAATCTAACGGGGCGAGCAAAAGCATGGAATTAATTGCTGCCAGAGGCTACGTCGTCCACCCACGTCCAGCACTGAATCTGCACACTGACGCAGGGGTTGACGTGCGCTCTTCCCTCGCCTTAGCTTCTTCCACCCTCCAGAGATGCTTTGAAAGAGAGGGAGGAGGACTATGCCTGCTGCACGGAAAGGCTGTGCACGCCCTCGCCATCAGACTTCTGCCTTGTCAATATCACCGCCCCCTCATTTACTCCAACCTCCTCCATTTCTACTGTAAAGCTGGAAGGCCCTTGCACGCCCACCTACTGTTCAACGAAATGCCTGTAAAAGATTTGATGGCATGGACGGTGTTGATCGGCGCTTTTGCACGCTGTGGCCTATTCTCCGAGGCCCTTGACTTGTTTGGGGAAATGTTTGCTGATCATAAGCCCAACAGCTTCTCTGTCAGTGTTGTGTTGGGTTGCTGTGCTGCTTTGGGAGCTGTTAGGGAAGGAAGACAGATACATGGGTATATGATTAAGAATATGGAGGCAAAGGACACCTTCTCTGAAAGTTCTCTTGTCGATTTGTATGCCAAGTTAGGACTTTTGAGCGAAGCGAGAGCAGTGTTTGATGGCATGACTGAGAGAGATGTGATTTCGTGGAGCATCATGATCAGGGCGTATGCTAACGCACTTGGCTGCGAAAATGAAGTCTTGGGTCTATTCGGGCGTATGCGAAGCAGCGGAATCGAACCTACTCGACATACAGTGTCTGCAATATTGGGATGCGCTTCTCCTGATATAGGGAAACAGCTCCATGCGTTCGTTTTGAAAAGGAACTGGGGTTCGGATGCCTTCTTAAGCAGCGCGTTAATTGACTTGTATGCCAAAAGAGGCGACTTCCATTGGGCCCATGTAGTTTTCGATAGGATTCTAAAGAAGGATGAAGCCTGTTTCAACAGCTTGTTATCAGCCCATGCGCGATTTGGTAATGGACAACATGCCATTTTCTTGTTTAAAGAGATGGCCCTGGCTGGATTTGCTGCCAACCAGAGCACTTACGTTGGAATGCTTTGTGGATGTGCAGAAATGGGGTCAATGTCCCTTGCCGAGCAACTTCACGCCCATTTGATAACAAGAGGATTCCTTCAGGACGAAGTCATTCGAGGGGCTATTGTAGACACGTACGCAAAATGTGGGAGTCTGGAGGCTGCTCAGTCCAGCTTCGACGAAATGAACGGAACAAAGAACGTAGCTGCATGGAATTCAATGATTGGTGGGTATGGAAAGCACGGCCAAGGGATGGAAGCACTTCGGCTTTTCGACTTCATGCAGAGGGCATCAGTGATGCCTGATTACATTACCTTCACGTGTCTTCTATCAGCTTGCAGCCATTCCGGTTTGGTGGATGAGGGTAGGAGGTTGTTTAATCTAATGGGCGATAGCTATAAGATAGAGGCCCTTAATGAGCACTACTGCTGCATGGTGGATATCTTGGGCCGCGCTGGGATGATTCAGGAAGCATACGAATTGATACGTGGGATGCCATTTGAGGCTGGGCCTTCGATTTGGACAGCTCTCTTGGGTGCTTGTAAGGAATGGCGTAATGCTGACGTAGGAGAGATTGCAGCAAGACGGTTGTTTGAGCTGGAGCCTGGTTCATCTGCGACCTACGTGGCATTAGCCAACATATACGCTGCGTCTGGTCGATGGCAGGACGTGAGTAGGATAAGAGAACTGATGGACAATCAAGGAATAAGGAAGGATGCTGGATGTAGCTGGATTGAAATAGACAGTCGGACACATAAATTCAAATCTGGGGAGAAAATTCGCCACCCTAGATTAAGAGATACATGCAAGAGATTAAATGCATGCATCTTAGATCCCCTCGTCTTATGATTCTTTACACACTACCACCGCTGATGCCGCAACCTGATTGCGTGTATACAGTTGTTTCTATACAAACATCACGGATAAACGCATCCGCTGCATGTCTGCATATATGACAAAACCATCGAACGCACAAAGTTGGCTATTAAAGGATATTTGTAAAATATGAATCAAAGGGGCCCCTAAATGCTTGTGGCCCTAAAACCCCGAAAGACCAGAATTTTTTTCCAAAAAAAGAGGAAACAAAATGCTGTGCTGAGAAGTCACTAGTCAAGAAGCAAGGTTCAAAGATACACATCTTGAAGTAATCAGTCGAAATTAAAAAAGTTCTAAAGCAGATCTCCCTCAGGGCTTTAACGATGCAAAGAGACAAGCTGGCCGCCCAATATGGCTTTTTATCTCTGAAGTTTGGTAGGTGGATCTACAAGCAGCTGATTTGATTTGCAATTTTTTTATATTGAAATTTGAAAGGGGGTCTTTTTTTTTTATTCGGTATTTGTATCTCACATTCTTCCAAGTTCCAACTGATACCATCTCCGAGCCCATTTCCCACAGAACCCCTTGGAGTTCAAATAAAAGTAGTAGAAAAACTGCAGTAAGTGCTGCAAATCTACACGAAAGATCAAACATCACTTGTCGTAGAGCGGAACATATACATCCGCAAGCACGGGAATGCCTAAATGCACCCGGATAACCACTCCCGGAAGCATACCTCCATTCCACAGGCTCCTCAAACTAGAGTAAACTACCATTCAGAGCAGCTGCAGCTGAATTGCACAATCTCAGGCCAGCACTTAGAGCAAGAAACAAACCACTAACGACATCATGGAGATGATGGCCAATCAAACCCAACAACCGTATCGTTGTATCCCTCGTAGAACCTCACCTCCAACTCCTCCAGCCCGTCTTCCCCCTCCCAAATGCCATCAAAGCTCCCAGCATCATCATCCATGAATTCCCAGGATACAAAACTGGATGAATCTGAGTAATCCGTGCAGTCATCCCAGTTATTCATCTCATAGCAGTCGATGATGTCAGGCCCCAACACTTTCAAACCAGCATGCTGCTCCCTCAAGCAATCATCCAACTCCACATCCCAGCAGCCCCTCACGTCCAAGAATTCAAGCTCCCTGCAACCGGAAAGGATCTCCACCACGCCCGTTGTAGTGAGAAGCAAGTAAGCCATCTCAAGGTGTTTGAGCTTGGGCATTGTTGTCGCGATCGCATGGGCCTCATCATCCTGGCAGACTTTGTCCGCCACTTCCAACGGGTGCATTATCCGCTTCAGCCCCACCAGAGATTTGCAGCTCTTACCAAATGCCTCTAGAGCACGAGCACCAATCTTCCCACAGTAGCTCAAATCCAGGAAAGTGATGTTGGGG
>JAXCLR010000050.1:76850911-76865970 GCA_035584095.1 Annona squamosa
TGGTGGGACCCGAACGGGTTCCGTGAAATACACGAATTATCGTCCGGTAGTTTCGTGGTGGGATGGTAAAAACTGCTTCCACGCGCAAATCACATGCAAGGCCCCAACATGATTTGTGGAAGATACCATGCAAGCAAATGCTTCAAATTCTCAAAGTGTTCATTTGATTGAGACGCCGAACCTGCAAGCAGCATTTACAGAATTACACGTACTGGTTGAAACTCACGAGGGCCCGGCTAGTGTTTGTTCGGTGCTCATTCAGCGCAACGCAACAGATATTTTGGGTTGGATAATTGTTGTGTGTTGACAAATATTTCTATGGGAATTTGGAAAGGGGAGGGCGTCGGTGAAACCAAGGGCTGACAGAGACGGCACAACGACGTTTCTCATTCACAGTATAGAGGTCGTCTTCAGTAAAACGATATTCTAATGTTGGGAAGGAAAGAAAGTTTTTTTTGGGTATTATCAATGTCTCGTGTCACTGAAACATCAAAGCTTGCATGGCGAAGAGTAAGATGTAAAATTTGCTCCGTATGTCAGACCAAATCTATAAACTAATACAAGTTTTGTTTTAGGGTTAAAGAATAGAAATGCAAAAAAAGTGACTAGGATCTAGATAATTACCCTAAGATAACACCCACGAGCAAGTTACCAACTATATTATCTATAACTCCACATTCCATGGCGGGACCTTTTAACAACTTACAAGGATAAAATTGAATATCTAGTTTCCTAAAAACAAGTTTTATTTTTTTTAAAAAAAATATAACAGTCTGTCTTTTCAAGTTAACGTATAACTTTTCCCATTTCTAACCTATCAATATATTTTCTGGGGTGCGTTTGAAATGTGATAAAATTTTTGGATGAAAAATTTTTAAATTTTAAAAAAATAATATGATATGATAGAAGTAATAATGAGGAATAAACAAAATAAAATTAAAATAAATATATTAGTAAAATAGATAGTTGTGTAAAAATGATTAAAATGTAGGGTATTTGTATAATGAAAATGTGAAAAAAATAATTAAAAATATGATAATTGTAGAAAGTGAAAAGTTTTAGTTTGAAACTTCATTTACTTAAATGTTAATCTAAATGCATATGATTCATAGACCAAAGATGAACTATCTTTAAGGCTATGTATGTATATATGTTTAAAATTTTAAACATGAGGATATTGTGATTAGTTTCACATGTTAAAAACAGGACCACAATATCTAAGTTCAAAATTCAAAAGAATACAAATCTTGGTTTATAAATTAAATATCTCTAGATTAACATCTTAAAAAAAAGGTAAGAAAATGAGTTCTATGACTGATCCAAAATGTTCCATTTTTCAACTCATCGTAAAAGATCACAGCTTGCAAAATAGGTTACCAGTGCATCTACTTTTTAACACGAAAGCCCTTCCTTGAGATGATTTGATGGACGGTCATGATTGTTGTCTTTTAAATTATACCTTGAGATTGTCCATCAACACACGTGAGTTCGCAGCTATAAATTTTGTTCGAAAAATTGGATTCTCATGATTTCTAGTGGGATGCAGTCAAAAATATTCTTTAATTTGTCACAAACAAATTGCAATCAATGGAAGACTTTAATTTGCTGAGAATGCAAGTAGCACGAGGAGCCTTCTTAAAATGTGGGTGTTTTGCATCTCTTGGTAGCGGATGCAAGGACCTAACGGCTAACGATAGATCCTTGGACCCATACGTCAGCCTGAGATACGCCTGAGCAATAAAGGAAATAAAAGAAATACATGGAGTGCGAGGAACATGCCGCGTGTCCCTTCCATGAACGGCACAGATGTAGAGCTTAAAACATGAATTGCAACCCTTTTTTTGAATTTTTTTAAAAAAAATCTCTACATGTGAGGTTGGAGTTGATTGATACCGAAATAACTTCACCACAATTCTGAAGAAACGCAAATTCAAGAGCAGTTGCTCATACCAAAAAAGGCTATGTAATCAATTTCTGTACATACGATCCAAATAAAATAAAATAAAAAAACCACTTTTATATAGCTGGAGAATAACCTCGTAGTCACACACTAACACTTTTATCCATTATCGATGACTTTAATACTGAAAGCTACTGTGCCCTAAATAGGTCGTATATGGGTTATTTAAATGAAATGATTTGTTAATGAAATAAATGAAAATTAATATACGAAACATAAAAAATATTGATAGCTTACAGACACATATGATAATCTTAAGCAATAGTATATAGTTGGTCCAAGTATTTTGTTGTGCATTAAACTCTGTGAGAAATATTTTAAGAACTAAACTTTTCTAGTGTAAAAATATTTTCCTGTATTTTCAATTTAATATAAATATATTAGATTGGTTATTTTTATTTTGTATTATTTGTATATTTTGTTGTCTACTAATATATTTATTTTACGATGTTTTCTAATATTTGCAACGAAAAAATAATTGTGGTTGTAATCCTACGTAATCCGTTAAACTTTAACGAAAGGGATACACATGCAATTCATGCACATGTCTCAGAAGTTATCATTTCAAAATGAAAAAAGTAACATGATATTACAGAGGTAAAGATGATAATGCATGAAAAGTTGTGTAAAAATAATTCAAGAAAAGTATAATTGTATAGACAGAAATAATTAAAATAATAAAGTAGTTGTGCGTAAACACGTTTTAAATGTAAAACATTTTTTCAGAAAATAAGACATGCACCCTAAATTTATTATACCGGTTTATTGTACCCAATCAATTTTAGCCATGCAACTTGGGTGGGATTAACTCAAAGCCGCCAGACTGAACGTTTTCCCCGGCTTAGTAATTTTGAAAGTTTGAAATTAAGCATAATGAAAAGTAGAGTATATTGGGCTGGGTTGATAGAGACTCAACCCCAAAACCTGAATCCAAATATGAGGAAAGACATTCATATATACTTGAGTATGATTATATACCTTTTGGTAATTGTCTTATCATATCATCTATACTAATTATCTTCAAAAAATGAAATATTTTTGATCCACCATTTTGTAAGTAGTTACTTAGCGAATATCAATTTGGTATTGATGTTATAATCTTTATGTTTTTAAGCTTTGAATGTAAATTAACAAAATTTTCGGAATTGAACTTATAAAAATAGGGTTAAAGTTGAGATTATAAAAATAGGATTATGTTAGAATTTACATATTACACTTTTGATTTGAGCGTATCTTTACCCGAACCCAAATGGCCTAAGTTTCAGCTTCATATTTATTGCAGCTTCATATTTATATTTTTAAAGGATAAAATGTTTTCAAACACAAGCGTTTAATGCCTTCAATGGTAAGATCTAAATTGCGACAAAGTTAATTATTATAGGATCTAAAATGCAAATATAAAAAATAAAAATGTCGATAGACAAACCTTCAGGATTTAAAATAAACTATATATATTTTTTACTTCAAATGAATTGGCAGCTTATTCAAACCGGGGATTATAGAAATATATATAGAGAGAGTTTATTACAACTGTTTTCAAGATTGTGTTCATAGTTTGAACTATTATAACACTTTCAGTCATAGTTTTTACCATTGTTTCCCTCACTATTGGTTAAATTAATGACTATCATATTGACAATAAATGCATGAATATTACGTTGACAATTACTAAAACCATTTTTATACTCAAAATATTTGGATAATTTTTTAATAATATTTTTTTCGTCACAATAGACATCGCTATGAAAATGTTTACTCAAATGTGCAAATAATAATTTCTAACAATAATTCGTTTAATGACAAACTTCACTCGCAAGCATTTTTTGTAATAATTAAATATTCATTACATTTATCATTAAAGAATTATAGCATTGTTAAAATGTTAAATCTATAAAATATCAATCGTCAACCTAGTACAACAATAAACAAGATATAATGTGAAAGTAAACATTTTTTAGTTTTAAATATAAAATATATATCTCAAAATTAGTACAAATTACGTATTTCACATAACATGTCCCCTCCATCTTGTCGGAACTTCTGCATCTTTGCTTAATGCTGAGTATCGTGTCTTGTTTACCTAAATCTTCACCCAAAATGAAAATAGCATTAATCACCTTATTTATTATACGAAGAAATTTAAAAATATAATGTTATCTTACATCGACTGTGGAAGAGGCCGGATGTGTAATTAAAGAGTAAAGAAAATTCTTATCTCTTAGACTAGTGATTGAGTAGGGCCATAAATACCCAACAACTAATATCATAATTCAAAATTAAACAACTCCACACAAGAACAGAGCAGAAGAGATCGATGATTACCTCAACGGATGAAGATACTAACCGGTGAGAAGATAGAAACTTATGACCTCTCAAGCATAGCAACATCCTTACCTGTAAAATAGAAATGTGAAACTTTAAAAAATTAATAAAATGAAACGCGTAATAAAGGAAATCATGTATTAGGGATATAATACTATGTTTAGAGCAATAAAAGCAAAAAAGTATTTTTCTGTACTTGGAATAGTAATGCTTAAAGAGTTGGCAAGAAAACCATGGTAAATGGCATTTTTGGCTAGTGTGCATTTGGACATGAATTGGGTCTCCGGGCATATTCTCACTTAACAGAAAATGAAGGAACGGTGATCACATCCGAGGCCTTTTTGCCTCAGAGATTGACGGTCGAGATAATGTGGACAGAAAAAGAAAGGCCTTGAAGAGCATTCGATGTAAATAAACTTTTCAATTTTCATACGCTGCTTTTATTATTTTCACTTTTTGCCTCGCACGACCGGTGCTATTTTTGAATCACCAACAAAAAAATTACTGAAACCTCCCAACAGTAGCATAAAAAATTTTCCCCTCTTAGACAATCTTACTTTTTAATATGTTGTTGCCACTTGAGGGTTTTTTTTTTCAAAAAATAAAAAAAAATAAAAAAATCTGGTTGCGCTTTCAGTTTTTCTTTTAAATCTCTGGTTTCCCCTTGAGTTTTTCTTTTATCTGGTTGCTATAATTTTCATTGTGAACAATTAAATTATATTTTAAATCTCATGGATGGTTTTATTAGCGAAAAATTATACAAAATTTGAGGGAGATCTTCTGGGTTTACTCCTCTAACCAAATCCTGAAGGGCTCTTGCGTCTCAAGAATGCCAGTATCTCCAGAATTTTTCTTTTCTTTTCTTTTCTTTTCTTTTGAGGACAGGATATCCAGAGCTTTGATATCACAGAATCGACAATCTCCTGGACAGTGAGAAAATGCAAATTCTTTCTCGCAATGAATGTTGAGTGATTAATGCCAAAATTTTCATCAGCAGCAAAATTTCCTGTTTCATTCTTCACCAAAATCCTTTCAACCTCACTTGTATAATCCACATGCGACATTATCATTACCCTTTCGCACAGTTGACAGGATCGATAATTGAAAATGAAAAATCCAGCGTGAATAGTAATTAACGTAAAAAAGATTCATTGACACCTTTGCATCCATATCTCCATCCAACATTTCCATCTGATGCAATTTCATCGGAAGTTAGCACTGCCGAATGAGTATTTTCAGTATCAACATTCTTTTTTCCATTTTTCTTCATGGTGGAGGGATCGTCAATTGGCTGCTGTAGGAAAGAGTGCGCAAGTGTCTGTGCATATCTGACCAATCTAAATGCTTTACGTAAGCCTTTCTTTTCTGCTTCTTCATTGTTGAGCTACATCCTAATGGTTGCGTGCTTGAACATTCTCGACCATCTGCCTCAGTTAGATGAGCTTTGGCGTCTTTCTTCCATGATTTATGAGTCTGTGCTTAGTCAGTAACACCTGGCAAATCATCCTTGTCCAGAATTTCATTGGCAAATTCGTCAACATAACCTGAGAGGGAAGAGAAATTTCGTGATTCACCTTCCTTTTCCCTTTCTGCTGCCTATCTGCAGAACAGCCATCTGTGTAGTGAGCCCGCTCCACAATTGTCTTCAAGATTTGGCCATCCTGCACCAATAATGGCAAGAATCAAAACTGTTACCATACTGTGACCATTTTGCTTATAGCTTATGCACAGGCTCAACAAGAGCAATAATTTTATGGGAAGTATGTGTCATCCCAGGAATAAATCCGCCATGTTCTCTTTCCTCTCTCCACATTCGCCTACTTTTTTTAAAAAATTTTAATAACATTGCATTGCAAATTCGTCATTTCTTATTGCTAAACAGATCTATTGCAAAGTCAATGCTTGAATACATTTGCTTACTTGATTGCCACGGAACAACAGCTTTTCTAACGAAAGTAGCTTGACTACATCCAAAGGTGCGACTCACACGACCAGAAACATTGATATTGTCATCCCCACCAACATTTTCAAGATGAATCTGATTCTGTTTCTTCATTAGAATCTGACATGGGAATGCGTTTATGCTCTTTCTTATTTGTATGTCAATATTGATAATGACTTCTTCTATAAAGCTCAGTCGATGATTTGCTCGTCTGATAAACTCGGTGTTATATTTTTCGCAAAGATTTAATCAACCCTTTTCTCACAGCCTGGAAGTCCCCTGTGGTCTTCTGTTTCTTGCTCCCTGCTTTTGATTCAAGTTGAATTCTTTAGTCTGTAGAAACCAAACCATCTTGCAACGCTTCTCTGTTCTGAAACAGTTGATCTTTAACCTGCAGATTTGCTGAGAAACTTCTGAAAATAACTGTTCTTTATGTCTCACAGGCTTCATACTAGTTACACCGAAGGAACTCAGTTTTTTCTGTAGCCCTGGATTTGTTTCTGTGTATCTTGGGAAGGATGATATAATAATGGTACACTTTTCCTGACAGTGTTTCCTCATCCATCATCCATTTACATTTGTGATCCATGCAATAAGCATTCAAATTCTTTGTCATCCATTTTCCATTTGCGAATTAAGAGACTCTCATTGATTTTAAAAAAATCAAAAAAATAACTACAAATATTCAAAAAGATAAAAATTGATACACATTTTAAATATACCAATATTAACAATCCCGTAAAAAAAATTTTAAAAAAAGGTTAAATACACCTAAGTGCACTCAGTGCATTTAAAAATATCTCAACAAAATATGAAAACAGATATTCAGGGTGTGTTTGGTATTTACAAAAACCCGTAAAATCGCGTAAAACTTTTCAAACCCGAGCGTGGCTGGTGAAAAACCCGTCGTTTCACCGTTCTGTCGTCGCAGCTTTCTGCCGTTCTGTGTACTACGGCAACGGGAGTCCGTGAAAAACCCGGGCGCGCATGAAATTTCGCTGGCTATTATCATACACGACACATTAATCATCGTGTACAGCAGCGTGGAAAACGACCGGATGGGCTGATGGGATAGTTTTTAACAGCGAAAACCAGTCGCCTGTTTTTTCTCGAATGCCAAACACACCCTCAGTCTACTGTGGCTTACGGAGAGGCTTGGACAAGAAAACCTCGCATTAAGGGTAGCCTGTTCATGTAAGTAATCCAAATTTTAAATTATTTAGATTGATATTATTTGGTATCTGGATAATTGTTTGATGTAGGTTAAGTGTAGTCATAACTAGATGACCCAAAACTCAAATTGAATTATATAATCTAAATAATTCAAATTTTCAATTCAAGTGATTTAGATTTAATAATTCAAATAGTTTCGGTACATTTAGGTAAAATCTTATTTTTATATTAATTTTAAGTATTTAACTAAATTGAGTGCATTTTTAATGAACTATACACTCAGATTTGATTTAAGACGTTTTTAATTGTATTGTCTTTTTCATATTGTTTTTATTTAAATTTTAACTCGATATATTAAATGATTACTAATGATGTTATGTAATATCTTCAATGATTAATGATATTAAATAACGGTTTTAACATTTTTCAAAATAAAAAACCTCGTAGTTATTTATTAATACAAGAAATCATTTAATAAATTCTGTCTAAAACAGTGAAAGAAATTAAAAATTCACATCATTAACCCAAATTATGATAGGAAGCATTTAATCTGTTTAACCTGATTTTTAATCTGGAGTTTATGAATTTTGTTTGGTTGGGATTTGGATTTTAGAAAATGAATTATGATGCAGTTTAAGTAGAGATTTTTCCAATTTGGATTAGGGATGTGTTCACCTCTAACCCAAACCGACCCTACTTGACTAATGACATAGTGGTCCAGCTTCGGAACTGGGAATGGATGCACCATCTTGATATTAAGTTGCATGTTTTCTCACTCCTAGAGATTTATTTATTCACTGCGAAAGGAGGCGTGATATTTTTGAGAGGCTGCTGATAGAGATTCTGATTGGACCATTAACAACGAGAGCTGGTTGTGGAGGCTTTCTTGTTCATCATTTTTCTACCAGTACAATCATATGATCCAAATGGAAATTATATCATGCACTTTCTCCCGGTCCTGAAAGATAAGCCAAAGAATTATATAGTTTATGATCCGCGGACTGCAGAAGCAAACTGCATAACTGGAGAATGACTACGCAAAACCAGTGATGGAACATGAATTTGCAAGAGGGAACGCTGGGTAAGTCGCCTGTCGCCAAGGCCGTTCGGTGGAACTCGGGGAAGTGATAAGCTATTGTGTGCGCGCGCGCGCCTCAGGTGGATTGATCGTCCGGTATAAACTCTGCCATGGCACGCTGTGGAAGCTTTTCTCCAACACCCACTAGCAGGGCAGCAGCCCACTGACCCCAGCTCTGACAATTGCCACCCGTCATTGCACGATCCTCTCAAGGGTTTGACCTTTGAACGGCAAACTGTTTGCGGAGGACACCACGAGCCCTCTTATTGGAGCTCTGTTTATGTTCGCAATTCACCCGCAGAGGAATCTGGGCTATTCCACCCAACTCTTGCTGGCTCAGGATACATCCAATTGAATTTCGTAGGGCTTCTTGGGATGGGGCATGGATTTTCTGTTGCAGAAGGTATGCTTCTTCTCCTTTTTTCTCCAGCCATGTTGCTGGTTCGGTGATGGCCACCATCGACAGGATGCATCCACGAAATTCCGGATGTAATGCAGAAGCTAAGGCTGCTGGCCACACTTCTAGCTTCTAAGAGATAACTCAAGGTGCATTCCGTGAAATTTCACCATCCCATTAGTGACTGACGGTAGCATGGATGAAATTTCGGATCCGGTTTGGTAAATTGCATCACACATTTTTTAAAAATTAATTTGACAGTTGACTATCTAATGATCTTATTTTTTCCTTTTTCACTCATGCACCGACTAACACAAGTACTCTATTATTTTTATTTTACCCTTATCATTGCGTGTGTTACAAGCCTAAACGTGGACTATGAACACACTTATAACCGGCTTAAGGTTTACCAACCTTCGCAGCCTTTCCAATTAGAAAAAAGGTAAAAGTGACAGAAAAATGAAATCTCAAGAGAAGGAGAGGAGAATTACATAAACACTTCTAAACCTTTCAGTAAAAATGAACAGTCTGGCTGTACAAAGCTCACACCGAAGATCCCCACAACACCACAGCTTCGACTAGCTTTTCCCCCTTGGGGGTTTTGGAGGGGGGGGGGGGGGATTCAAAGGTTTAAATATACATAGGAGCACATCTCCCACTACTCCCACAGGTAGCTCCCAAGGTGACACATCCCTCTTACCACAAGGGATGCGTGCCACGTGTCTCACTACTTGAAAAGTAGTTCTCCACTACCCATGTTGAGGTGTCCCACCACTCTCCCTTCTCAAGAAGAGTGGTCCACATCAGCTAAAACTTAGTCCAAGTTCACCTAGTCAAATGTGACTGTGCGCCACATGAGCGACGAGCATCTCATCAGCGTGCACCACATCTAATGCTGGTCCCGACTCGCCATGCTGTGTTGACTTAGCAGCATGATGCCCCGCATATGTTATCCATCCCGAATCACGTCCAAGACATGTCGTACTCACGTCAGGGACTTGACGTCTCGTCTGCATATGATCGATAGATCGTCCCGCCTCATTTATACAGATCACCCCATCTATCCAACACACAATCCGTCTACCCACCTATCTGGCGTGCAATGGGGTTACAGCGTGACTCTCATGGTCTCATCTTCATCCTCCTCTCCTTTGTCAATTACCAAACAGGCTCTTATATTCAAAATTGTCGACACAGTGGAAAGCGTTTTGAACTCTTAGGCATAAACAAAAATATATTAATTTTTCATTGACATAAATATAAACGTCCTATATTAAGGATGTGTTCGGAAATTGATAAAACTTTTGATGAAAATTTTTAAAAAGTAAAAGTTCTCAAATTATGTTATAAGATAAGGATAATAATGAAAAATAAATAAGATAAAATTAAAATAGATAGATTAGTTACGTAAATAGTCATGTAAAAATTATTGAAAAGTTAAATAATTGTATAAAAAATACAAAAAAATAATTAAAAATATAATAATAGTAAAAAGTAAAAAATTTTAGATTGAAAAATTTTACCTTCACATTTTCTGTCTATTGCAAAACACACCTTAAATGAAAAACAATCTTTCATCCCAAAATAAATGAAAAACAATAAGGAACCTGTGCCAATTAGGCCGGACCAGACAGACCACATACGGTCTATTCTGCTTTGGTCCTCGTAACATTGACCACATTAGGGGTGAGAATTGGGACTGGTTGTCCCATGACCCACCCCAACCCTGTTTTAGACTGGGATAAGTCGGATCAAGCATCTGTGAAATGTTTTAAAATCCGAGTTGGAGCGAACAGATCCAAGTCCGACCCTACTTACCCCGCAGTTGACCTGCAAAGGCATATTTTTATTAAAAAAAAAAAAAACCTAAGCTCTCGCACCTCTGCCACTCTGCCATCGTAGTCCCTGTAGGCTATCAAAGCAGGTCGCCGTGCTCATCTCGAGTAGTGGCAAGAAGTTCATCTGGCATTGATTCGGGTGGCTCTTCTCCATCTCTGGTAGTTGCAGCAAGCTCATCTCACTAATGTCGTCGGTTCCTACAACAATATTCTTTTAGGATTTCATCCTCAATATGTCATTTTTCTCATTTTTCTTTTCCTATTAGTCATTTTCCCTTTCCATTTCTCATACCCACTCATTTTTTGGGCAATCATGTGCCGTCTCCGGGGACTGATGGTGAGTAATTTCATCTTAAATTTCCAAATCGCTTTGTCCGTGCCCATTCCTTTTTTGATAGCTATTGATTTCGACACTTCAAGCATGTCTACAAATCAGTGATCAATCCAGATTTATCGTATCTCCTTGTAACAAAGAAATGTCAACCAACACTAAGGACAAGACATGATTCTGTGTTATTTAGACGAAGACCAATTCTAGAGGACTAGTATCACATAGCAATGTAGAATCCTCTCAAGGTTCAATGGCTTAAGGCATCTAACTAGTTTGAATAATTCATCAACTTCATTCGGTTTGGTACGTTTTTTTTTTTTAAAGAAAAGAAAAAGATTCCTCAAGGGGCTTTTTCTACATCCAATGTTGATTCTAAATATGCATTAGAAATTAATTAACTGTGTACATTACTTTGAGAATCTGTTTGCATTGGTATCAATAGATGAACCTGTGAAAGGACGAACAAATAGAAATCTTTATTTGATAATAACATGTTACTATATAAACAGGGTATTCAAGTTTAATGTTTAGGGCAAATCTATATAGTTTCGGTGTGTTTGCCAAAGTTGGAACTTGTCATTGATGATGAATGACTTATCAGTTAAATAGGTTGTGATTTTTGTTTTTTGTGTATGGATGTGTAACTAATTGTGATAGTAAAGATTTATTGGAAGTAGTTTTTATTTCTTTATTGCATTTGTACAGATATCGTTCAGGTCATGCCCCTTAAAAGATTTCTCAACAAGAAAAAAAGTATCATCAAAGTTCTTTGTGCTTTTCAGGTATATCTGCTGTAATATTACATATTTTAGCAATTTTATTTTAACTCAAAATGTGACATTTATGTTAATTTTGTTGAACGTAAACACAGAAGCACATTAAATGGGTTCAAGCAATTAGCAATTCAAAGTCTCAAGCATTCAAGTTACCACTATAATTCTAAGTAAAGTATGTTTCATTAACTTTTTTCATAAAAGCAATACTATTTATTCATGTTTTGTCTAAGCAATAATGTTTTAATTTTACTAATTAGTAACATGTCAAAGCCCACGATACTTAAATTTAGAATAGATATGTCTTCTTGATTGCTAGGTATATAAATTATTAAAAACATCATACTTACCTGCATTTTATATCCAACTCGCTGTCCCAATACCGACCCGAATTTTGTCTCTAAGTCTTACTAAAAAAAGTCTCAAGTCTTACTAAAAAAAGTAAAAGTCAAACGGATCTTGTCTCGACCCAGTATAAAAATAAGAGTTAATAAAAATTTTAAAAGGCAAGGTCAAAGTTGGGCACACCGTAACCCGGCCCACCCTGATTCTCACCCTTAGCCACATAGCATTTATAACTTTTTTTATAAACTCTTTTATTTAACATTAAACTATTTTATTAAGTTGATTTTCAATTAAGTGCATGTGTAGTAATATTAGACAAATAAAAGTGTCCATGGCTAAATATAATAAATAGAATAAATTTTCTATCAAACATCAAGATATTAAAAATGAATAAGTAACATAAAAGTGAGACCATTTTTTCCAATGAAATTTTAAATACCTGATCGTCTTTTGTAACCCAGAGGAGCGTGTTGCAAGACGTGAGACTTGTTGGATTGTTGCACGTAGACTGGAGAACAATGTCAGACGGATTGGGAAAACTCGAATGCAGAATATAACTTTTAGGACTCGTGACAGGGGTGTAGGAAAAGCATAGCAAAGAGATAGGCCCCCTTCATAAGAGAACAAACAATAATAAACTTTGAAGCAATTCAACATAGAAATAAATTTGGAAGCAATCCATCACAACAACTGCTGCTGCTGCTGCTACTATTATTATTATTATTACGTGTTGTGTCAAGACCTTGTAGCTGTTTATTTGAATTTGTTTCAGTCGTTTAAATGAATAACCTCGAAGAGGAGGAGACTGCAACCATCTGCGTTGCACACCTAAAAAATTTTCACAGGATGCATCAAGCAACGAATTGCTAATTCAATAGTGCTTTTTGTTCCTCACATATGCTGACTGAGCTGGTTCGAGAAACTCACTCCCTGCAGAGATATGCCAGGATTGGTCAAAAAGAAGGCGAAACAAATCACCAAAAACTACTAAGAAGCAAATTAAAAAGGCCAACGAGAATGAGAAAGTAATCAGGAGAAATAACAAATTGCTACTGGAGACCACCGACAAAGGCAAGCGCTATAGTTGCTGAGTTTGATAACCAAAGTTCTCATCTAGACAGCAACTGATGTACACTTCAAAACAACAAGCTTTGGTCCTCTATCTTTAACCGTAAAGTAAATGGCAAAGGTGCTCACTGAATTTACTGCAGGAGAAATAAATACAGTTCACTCCAAACAAGTAAGAAAAGAACTCAGCCACCAATGGTTTATGCAATAATGATGTGCTAAAATGAGTAATTCCAGGACCAATTTTGTAAAAACAACACCCCGAGAAAATGACATTTCAGCATCTAGGTGTATGGTTCCAGAAGAATAAGGTTGCTCAAAACCTGTACTTCTCAACCAGCCCCAAACTTGGAAATTAGTAATCTCATGCCTCACAATCAATTTCACCTAGCGGAAGTTCTTAATCGCAAAAACAAGGTTTAAAAAAAGTTATAAGAAACCTTTCAATTGAGCCCACAATTTGGGTTGATGCAATTGCAAGAGTTTGCATTTTGGTCCCCAATTGAAGTAGATGAATGAATATCATAAACGAACCAAACTCCACGTCGTAAGCAAAGACCCCATTCCACGAAGACGCATATACTCGGGAAAAAAAGGAAGGGAAAAAAAAAAAAGATGGGAACTTTCGAAATGCATACCACTGTATGAGCGATCCGAAGAGAAAATGCTGCATGATCGGCAACTTCTCCAGCACCTCCGCCCTATACATCTTGAGCATCCCTCCATTCACCTTGGCCCACGTCGGCACTCCGCTGATATCATCCAGCATCGGCGAATGCTCGGCAAAAGGCCCCTTCTTCACCTTCTTTACGAACGACACGCAGGCCAGATACATGTAATCGTGCGAGAAGTTGTCTAGGATGTCTTGATTGTGTATTGACTTGGGCTTCATGTACTTGTGATCGATGAGCTGAGCCGACCCGAAGATGAACGGCAGGAAATGGTAGTCGTCAAGGCCCCACACGCCGTGGGACCCAGCAGGCTCCAAGCCGTAGACCGTCTGCAGCTTCCTCATCAGTTCCAGATACTTCACGAATACAAGAGAGACGACGGCCTGGTAGTCCGATTCCTCGATCAGCCGCAGCCGAGCCAGGCAGTAGAGCCAGGCGGCGAAGTTGGTCTCGTGACCGGTGCCGTAGTCGATGCGGGCAGCGCTGCCGAAGCTGTCGGCGAAATACGGCAAGATCTCGACGGCGGCGAGCTTGAGATCCTCCGGGAGGAGGCCGAGGATGAGGGAGTTGCCGGCACCGGAGAGGCGGTCAGCCCAGGTGCGGAACGAGGGGTTTCCGTAGCGAGAGGGGGACTGGACTGGGGGGATGTCGTCGATCCAGGCGCTGAGGGTTTGGAGGAGGGAAACTACGGCGGAGATGAAGGGGGAGACATGGGACGGGTCGGAGATCTTGCGGCCGCGGATGGAGTGGGAGAGGGCGGCGATGAAGCCGAGGAAGTTGGAGCCGGAGGAGGTGGAGGGAAAGCGAAGGGAGTCGGAGTGGGATTGGATCTTTTTGGAGGGCGGAGAAAAAGCGTGGGGGAGGGAAATGGAGGGCACAGAGTGGGGTTGGGGAACGGGGGAACGAATGATGGATTGGGTGTTTGGAGGGGGAAGATTTAGGGCTGGGAAACGGATGGGGCGATAAACGGGAGAGGAAGAAGGATCGTCGGGGGACCAGGAGTCGGGAGGGCGGGGTGTATCAATATGAGCGCCGCAGCAGAAGCAAACGTTGGGGTCAGAAACGGGAGAGAGATGACGGTGCGTCGGAAGCTGGCAGGGTCCGTCGTCGGGAACGTGAGCCATTTCAGGTTCTCAGTCAGTCTTGAAGCCGGAAATATGT
>JAXCLR010000050.1:76872577-76886591 GCA_035584095.1 Annona squamosa
TGCTTTAGCAGATATGATGTCTTTGTCTGCTCATGACCACCAATCTTGGTGGGGAAACCCCCCCAAGCCATTTTTTGAAAAATTTGTACAGACAATTTTTTTGATATTGCTATTTCTGGATCTCTCAATCTCGGTCTTCCCCATACTATGAGGGGATCGGGATAGGGGAATTTCCAGTTCATCAAAAAAAAAAAAAAATTTATGTTGTTAGCACAAATGGTAGGGGTAATGTCCCGTAAAGAGACTATTTTGGGTTCGATCCCAGGGATATACGAGTAGAACTTTTTCCAAGAGACTATTTTGGGTTCGATCCCAGGGATATACGAGTAGAACTTTTTCTCTATTATGGGTATGTTTGGCGTTGCACAGAACTTTTTGACAGTTTTGCATTGTTTAAAAACTCGTCATCTATCAATAGTTTTCGCCGAACCATGCATTTTTACAGCGTTCGGGAATTTGTGCCCTTACAACTGATTTTGTGCCCGTTGCTTGCGTTCCATCACATGCTCTTCATTTCTCCCTCATCGCCAACTCGAGGAACGTCCGGGCCTTTGCAGCTGTACGGGGTGTCAGCAACTGACACTGGAAGTGAAGGCTTGACACGACTACTTTTTACATTACATCCCTCTACTTTTATAAAAACATAGGAGTTTTGCGCAATGCCAAACGGACTCTACATTTGTGAGCGGAGCTAAGTGCCTCTGAATTCTGTGTTTGGGAGCCATGTCATCATATACAACCCACGTGCAACACATTATCTTGCATGTGACTATTTTTTAATTTTATAATATGTGGGCCTCATCTAAATATTTCACTAGATGAAATTGATCAGTTTTTATAATTTACGTAATATTTTATTTAGGCAAGACTCGCATCTGTATAATAAAATAAAATAATATTATGATTCTACGGGATCTGGTGCATGAAAATAATTATGTAATTGGTTTTTTTATGACTTGGCTTTTTTTTTTTTATCGATATGTACTTGGCTTTCAAATGTAGAAAATTTCATTACTCTTGAAGATATGTATATGTATTTGAAATTCATAAAAAATAAATATCTGGAAAAATGATAAAATTTTGATATATAAATTAAACATATATCCACTAATGGTTTTATAAAAAATGAAACATTTTAAAAATGAAAAATATATTTTGGTTTGTCTAATGTAAGTCTGTGTGCAGTCTGCTGCATACAACTGGAGTCCCTAAAAAAATATGGATACCCAACAACACGATTTCTTGGATTGCATTGAAGTCTGTATACCAGCATCGGATTTTAATTATGATATGTTTCAACATGTATGGTTGTTTTGAGAAATATGTCATATCACAGTTTTATTTAATCATAGTACAAATGAAAGATAAAATCACCTTTACCTGAAGAATATGGATGATTTTTGTAAGAAAAATGAAATAAACTAAAAATTTACGTGGGATGTTATTGATTTTTTTCCGAGTAGGATTATTATTAATTAGCAGGCATAAATGAAATGAAGAGACGACTTCTAAAAATGCTTTGTGTAGTTGATGCGTTTGTATGGGAGATCGACCTCAGCCTTTCAAACATAGCATGCTTTGTTTATATCCACGATAAACATTAACCTGAAGGTTCATTGGTCGTGCAGCGTCCTGTACCAGGCATCCACCAATACTCTCAAAGCGGAAATACTTTTTTGTTGATAGTAATGAGAAGATAAATTATTATTTTTTGAGAATAAGAAAAATATTTTCTTAAAATAGAAGATTATGGTAGTTTATGGGAAATGATAAAACTTTTAATGAAAATTTTTTGAAGTAAAAGATGTTAAATTGGTAAAAAATGACGTGATATGATAGAAGTAATAATAATGAATAAAGATAATAAAGTTAAAATAGATATATTAGTTGTATAGGTAGTTGTATAGAATTAATTAGAAAATAGAATAGTTGTACTAAAAGATTTGAAAAAATAATTTTAGAATAGAATAGTCATGGAAAATAAAAAATTTTAGTTAGACATTTTCTTTTCATTGTCAAATACAGAATCTTATACTTATGTCATCCATGATCGGAAGATAGAAAAAATAATGTTAGGTTAGAAATTGGAAAAGTTATATGTTAACTTGAAAGAATAGATAGTTATTTTTTTGAAAATAAAACATGTTTTGAGGAAACTAGATATTCAATTTTATCCTCGTAAGTTGTTAACAGGACCGGTCCTTGAATGTAGCGTTATAGATAATGTTGTGGGTAACTTGTTCGTAGGTATTATGTTATGCGTATGAAGGGGAGGTTATTCTCCAGCCGTTTAAATTAAAAAGATTTTTTTAAAAAAACAATTTGGATTGTATGCACATTAATTGATTATATAGCTCTTTTGGCATAAGTAGCAATGTTCGAATATTGTATCTCTCAGTATCAATCAACTTAAACCCAACATATTCAGCTCCAATTCATCAACAGCAGTTATTATTATAATTATTAAAAAGGTTGCAATTCATGTTTTAGGCTCTACTTCCGGGGCATGTTTCTCATGGCTCATTGGCTCCACGCTTTTCCTTTATTTCCTTTGTACTCTACTGGTTGGGCATATCTTAGGCCGCGCGTATATGGATGCAAAGATCTATCATTTAGGTTGGACGTGTCCTCGAACATGAGATGCCAAGCTCGTGGCATGCACCCCCCAGACACCCCCATTTAAAAAACTGTTTTTCATGCTACTTGCATTCTCAGCAATTCAAGTCTTCGATCGTTTTGCAATTTGTTTATCAGGATTCGGCGTGGAGCCGATTATAAGTAAAGCAGCGAGCTAGCTGGCCATAGAGAGACTCCAGCGTGTTTGATGGCCTGTGTAGGCCAACTGTCTCTCTCCTAGAAACATGGGGCCACCCCTGCCAAACATTTTTAAAACCATGTACAGGGTGCCGCCTCATGATCAGAATCCAAAGTCCACAAAACCAAAGCTATATGGCCTGATTCGAGTAGCATGTGGGATGCGATTATCTGCTTCCCTCTGACTTCTGCTTGTCTTATTATAGATTTATAATGGCCGACGTAGCTAGCTAGGTGTGTGTTGCGGTTAAGAAAATTGAGGGATTAATTTTAATCTATATCGAATTTAATCGCTATAAATAATTGTTGGAGCCAACGTTTATGGATTACATCTTACTGTTTGAAGAGGTTTGTTGCACCTGATAATTAAGAGGAAATTTACTTCATTCATTATATTTAATATTATTTATTTAATTACAAAATCAAGTTCCATTCGTATCAAAGATGTATATTGGCAGATCCACTGCATAGCGTAGTTGGCATCTTCACTAGACAACTATACTCGAGGTCTAGGTTCGACCCTTGAGACATGCAGCTTCCGGGGCATCAACCCTGTTACCAATCAAAAAAATATACATAGGCTATATTTCCTTAAAAATACATTTATATATACATTATGAAAAATATTTAAACTTTTTTACATATGTATTAAAATATAATAATATTTTTCATCAAAAAATATAATAACATTTTATAGAATCATTTATCCACATAATAAATATACTATAAACCATTTATATAATGAAAAATCAACTTTGAAATTGATATTGAATATTAAATCGTTTTATTATGTAGATTTTATACATTTTTAGATTAAGCCGTGCACGATGATCTAAACAAATGATAATAATTTTATAATAATATAAATGATGTTAAATATAATGGATGAAGTAAACTTTATATTAATCATAAAGATAGAAAAATAATGGGGTTATATAAAATTTCTTTTATTGAACCTGATTACATAGAAACATGACTCAAGTAAAAGTAACATTTCATTAAAAAAAAAGTAAAAATAATATTTCTATTCATGTCATTCCATATACGCAAAAAAGCATGTACATGAAACACTGCAATTTCTCTCCATAAAAAAATGAAAGAAAATTGTTTTCAAACAAATAGTAAATTTGTGTCTCAAGGAAAATCTTTTATTTCTATTTGAAAATTTTCAAATGGTTAAGAACATTTTGAAATATTATTTGAGTAGCCATAAATTTCTTGAGAACTTTCCTTTTTATTACATATTCATACATGTTTTTGTTATTTTATGTACGTTATGATATCTTGATATTAAAGTTCAGCACACATTCACACCCTTGCACAGGGAAATCTTTCCCAAATTCCCATTTTAAGAGAAAATTATAAGCTCACACGACATGAGAGACATTAAAAAACTTTCATTACAGGAAGACTAATCTTGTAAAAAGCCACCTATCATACTATGGACAGGAGAATTGGAACCTGCTTGGCCCACCAATGAGCCTTACAGGATTACCACGGAACCTCCGTCGTCGTGGCACATATTCATACATTGGAAAATAAAAAGAGACAATGAATGCAAAAAATAATTTTTTATATTAATTATCACACTCTTATAGATATATATCTACTGTATTCTGTACATGTATCATTTCATTTTACTTTTAATTAATTGATTAATTTGGTCGTGTAGCTGGATCCTCCTAATACCCGAACAAAACACTAAAATATAGGCCTGATGGCTTTCCTAGTGGAAACACAGCTGTAGTTACGTTACCAATCTCACGTGTTCTATCTTGGATGTGTTCCAAAGGTAACCTTCCAACAGAAAATCGAAGGGACCCAAAGAATCTTTCTAAATTTTCTATGCAATTTGCCCCGACTCCACCTAGCAACTTAATGGTATGGAGCCGCATACTGCATTTTTGCAATTATAAAAAGTCAGCTTACCCAGATTTTAGTAATCTGTTCCATTTTCTATTGCTATAAGAGATGGGGCTTGTCTCGGTCTTCCCAGTTCCCACCCCCATTTCATTGTAGGAAATTCAGAATTATCGCGGCACTCATCATCCACAACTTTCCAAAGTCTATGGTTGTGGGTGTATAAAAATGAGATATTTTTTATAGGTATCATACAAATATAATATTTAATATTATAAATTAAGCATATTCATATGGAATGTAACAAACTTTCACGTTATTTTTAGGAAAAATAATAAGCTTTTATCTATTCTTAATGGAGACAACCGGCTCTCACCTATAATATGGAAGAACTAAGGTTCTACCTTTATTTTTTGGGACACAATTGCTCCCACTCCTACTTGTACTTGATGAATAATAATTATATATATATATATATATACACACATGTCGAGTCTCAATATCAATGTGTTTTGAGTGTTTATATGTATTTAATTCGTGCATAAGTTTTATTATTTATTGTATTTTTATATGTTTTCTATAATTCTAAAAACTAAAAGTTTTCATCCCCATTTAATGCTTCAATATAAAAATAACACATGATGCTAATAATACTCTTAGCATCAACTTCTTCATTCACATTTTGGTATATATGCAATCCAAGTATTTATCTTGAGCAACTTGCATTTGCTTTCTGTTTAATTTTTTTGTTAAAATTTTCAAAAGTTCAAATTTTATAATGCAATTGATTTTACAAAAGATTTTCTACATTTATAAAAAAAAATATTTGGGAGAATACTTTGTTATTGATTTATTGTAATGTAGTGACAAAAGGGTGAAAATAAAGCTAGCACAAGATTATGCCTCTAAGATAAATAATCAAGTTTTAACACTGAAATTCAAACGCAAAATATAAATAGTTGTGATCTTGTTGGTCCAGGCTAAGTAAATAACTTAAAATACCTTTTTACAACAATTTTTTTACTTTTTTCTCCGTGCCCTTGTTTATCTAAGTGTATTTAACATATAGATTAAGTTTTACCATTTTTGAATATATTTATCTATTTTTTGAGATTTTTAAACATCTATGTGTATATATGTAATTAAAATACTCTTATTTTTAAAAATATAAAAAATATATACACATATCGAAAAATGATAAAACTTGATTTATATATTAAATATACTTAAATAAACAAGTATATAAAGAGAAAAAAAATTGTTTTAAATAGAATTTTTGAGGTGGGCTAAGTAAGATATTTACTTAGCCCAGACTAACAAAATCACTCCTCAAATATAAATAAAATCTTTAGAATAATATTTAAAGTATTTGTCTAATAAAGGAAGAAACTATGAATTTATAAATGTAAAAAGCAAATATTTTGCTAACACATCTATACTCATGTAAAATGCTAATCGGTTCATACTATGCATTTTTATAAAAAATTGTAAAAATGCACAATTTATTATAAATAGTAATTAAAATAACTTAAAATTTTTAACGGTCTAAAATTTACGCGGAAATGGTGAATTTCGACATCAAAACCTACTAACTTAGGTTATACTTGGGTAGACACGTTAAGGGGCTTGAAAAATACTCACCGTTGATACTTTGTGGCACTCGCTCCAAAAAGTCCTCCAAGATAATATTTATGTCGGATTGCAATGGCCAGCTATTAAGACCTCATGAACCATACTGTAAGAATACCATTACATAACCATGATAAGACGAGAGGCATGTCATATTACTGATTTAAAGCCTGCTTGGCCCTGCATTTCAGATACAAGATGTATGACTGAAAATTTTTTCAACATATATGGAAGCCATCCTCGCTGATCGGAAAGCCACAATTTCTGAATTTCAATTCCCATAATCCCACCAACATCGCGGGCCGACGAAAATAACGCAGGTAAAAAAATTAGAACAGTAGGCGCGCATTCGGGGTGGTGCTATTAATTGCAGCCGGCTGCATGCGTGTACTTGTTCGGTACTTGCTACAGGGCAGTGAACCGACATCCAACAAACGATGGGCCTCCCTTGGCATGGGGGACTCCAAACAAAAGATCATGGAACATGGATGGTGTGTTAAAAGGGGAAGAAAGCCGAAAGATTTGGGCCCGTGCCCATGATGTATTGATGCGTACATTGCATGCAAACGAAAGCTTTTGCATTGGAATGTGGAAGATGCTTGCATAGGCAACTGCGCGGAACTGCTTCCAATAATCGGGGGCCGGCCAGGTGACGTGGTGGTGGCCGGTGGGGTTCTCAAGGACAGCGGAAAGTATGGTATAGAAAGCTACAGGCACTGAAATGCGAACCGTAGCATACCTTGTGTTCAAGGAAAAATTCCAATTCCCAGCTAACAGAGTTGGAAGGTTGATATAAATATCAACGGCAGAACGCGTGTAGTTTTTATATCCCTTTTACATTTTTTTTTTTACAATGAAAAAAAGGGTGCAATTGTATGCGCCCGCGTGTACTGTACTTATTTTTTTTATTTTTTAAAATTTTTTCCATAAAGCCGTTAATCTAAATGTATTCAATATATGTATTGATTTTTAATATTTTTTAAACTTTTAGATTTTTTGATTTTTAAAAATCAGAAAAAATATCCAAATTTTTTTAAAAATGATAAAAATCGATGCATATATTAAATACACTTAGATTAATAGTGTTATAAAAAAATTTTTCAAAAAAAAAAAAAAAAAGATTCTACATACATACAACTACAAGTGAAAAAAGTTAAGAGTGCTGACCTCGTAATTAATAAGCCTAGGTTAGTAGGAACTCATGTTAATCAGCCTAGCATAAGTGTATTTCAATTTTTTTTTTTTATATACAAGCTCGTATATTTAGTTTGCATATCAAAATTTAAAATCTTTAGATATGCACACATATATTTCTTTTGAATTTTAAAAATAACAAGGTTGAGGTATTGTTTAAGTAAATGCATCAAAATTGTTGACTTTAAAATTCAAAAAATACATACACATATCTATAAATTATAAAATTTGGTATATAATTAAAAATACTTTAATTTGTGAAAAGTTGAAAAACAAAAAGTACACACAATAGCTTGGGCTATCAACATACTAATAATATCAGTGCTTTGAAGGCAATTTGTTTCAACCGAATAATATACATGTTTTATTTATATACTAGGCTTCCTTTCCTTTTTCATTAATTGCTATATTTTCAATTATTAATTTACATTTATTTTATATTATTATTGCTGCTATTATTATGTGCGTACATTTTGTTTCTATTTTTACAATATCTTTATTTTTCTTGGAAAAAATAATTCATGCCTAATACACTTTATAATTTTTCGCATTACATCTTTTCCTTAATTGACATAATTAACTTTTACATCAGCAAAGTAACAGACTAATGCTCATACATAGAAAACAACAATCTAGATTGAACCTTGATCAACGGGCTTAAAAATATGAACTGATGCTAATTGAGATATCCCGTGTTGGCATATATGTCAATATAAATATTTAAGTGTATTTAATTCATATATTACGATCTAAAATCTATACATATACATATGTATTTTTTTTTTATCAATTTTAAAAACAACTGGGTAGAGATGTTAAGTAAATACCTTAAAATTGTTGACTTCTAAACCTCAAAAAGTATATATGCATTTCTAAAGATTACAAAATTTGATATATATATATATATATATATTAAAAATATTATATTTTATGAAAAAGAAAAAAAAAAGCAAAAACTATATGAAGTAGCTCGGCTATCAATAACTAATAATATCAGCGCCCCAAAAGGTAATATGTTTCAAACAAATAATATAAATATTTTATTGATATACTAAGTATCCTTTCTTTTCGTTAATTGCTATATTTTCATTATATTACTACTACTACTATTATATAATACTAAAATTTAGGAAGCTGCGTTGGTAGTTATTACACGTGTTTCATTCCGTTCTACCGAATATTGTATTACGCACATTTGAGTACTCTTCAATTATTTTACTTGTTCTCTGTCAATAATCTTGTTTATACTTTAAATCATCATTTGGTTGCAAGGAGTACAACTTAGGAAGTAATGTGTAATGATAATAGATAATACAGGACTACCAATGTATGTTTATTTTACATTAACTAACATTATTATTATTTGTGCATTGGGCTACTACTATAAGAAAATTTCTTATTAGTAATTAAAAAAAGCCTTTATTGGCAAGTATATATCAGAGGAGAATTTTTAAAAAAAAATTTATGATAGTCCTTTTATAGGTAAGAATTTCTTTTAAATTGTACTAATGTTTTCATAGGTAAAAAAAGTCCTTATTTATGATAATAATTTTCCAATCCTTTGTTGTTCAAGTGGAAAAAATATTAACTATTGACAGCTAATTTTTTTTTAAGTGGTTGATACGTAACATGTGTCAATAACCATTGACAGTAGTGGCGGAGTCATGTAGAGTTGAGGGAAGATAATTGCCCTCTTGAATTTTTTAAAATTAAAAAATCTACCTTAAAATTTAAAATTTTTGATAAATATAGTCACAGTTGCTCTTTCTGAAAAATATTGTCCCTCGGAAAATTGACTCCATCAACGTTCCTGGCTCCGTAACCAAAATTTACCCTTTTACAACAAAATTTTTTGCTGCCAAAAATTAAAATTTTATTAGTGCATCTTTTACATTACATAATCTCGCTTTTAAGATCTTAAATGAAGCTTATAATTTATTCTTCATGTGCCTTACCCTTCCACAGGTACTTGCAGGAGTTAACCACCTTCCTAATTAGGTGCACCTTTATAATAGCTTAATTATTGTGAGGTGCATAAATTCGCTTCGCAGCATGCGTGAGTGTCAAGCAACGCTGCAAGGCAGCCAGAGGAGACGTGCTCGCCGCATTTCCCGCTGATTATCTATCATCCAGACAAAAGATATCATCGAACTGGTCTTCTATCATGAATATGTGTCGTAGAGTTTTAGGGGTGCAAGTGGGGCGGGTTTCACCCGGACCGGCATCATAAAAAAACCCGATTTCGGGTTTTTCAGAAAGCACTAAATGTATGTCAGTACCGGGTTTAACCCGTCCCGGACCTTAATAGTACGGGTTAAAATAACCCCTGTTCCAGTCAAAACCGGCTCGCTGAGATGACCCTCCCCGAAACCGGAAAAAACCATCCGTGCTTCAACCCAAAATCCCTGCCCACTGCCTCTGTGCACCTCTTCTAGCCTCTCCACCTCCCATCGATCGCCTCCGATAGAAGGGCATTGTCGTTGGCCATTGATTCCTTATTGCGGCAAGCTTTTCTAACCTCCGGCTATTGACCGCTGCAGCAGCTGACGCGCAAAAGATCTAATCCGAAGCTTCTTCGGCATGCCAGTACGGTCGCTTGGTTTTGACGGTCCGCCGTGGCGCCTTCGAAGTTCCCAGAGTCTTGAATTTGAAAAGCCGTGAAAATGCAGGAGATCGTAGGGATTCTCTTCTCGTTTGTCAACGAAGCAATTGCCAATTGGGAAAGACGTCATCCTCTTCGTCTTCTTCGCCTTTCTCCATCATCTCCTCGACCTGCTTGGCAATCGATATCTGGAGCTCTTCGTCGTTGCAATCATTAGTGAATTCATCCGAGTGATTGCAGCAAGCTGGCGTGAGTCTGTGGAGCCTATGTTCGGGAGTGACGAAGAGCAGACCAAATAATGCGAGAGCTTGGATTGCGGGTGTTACACAGATGATGCAAGGGTGCGGTTGGAATGGGTGGGATTGAAACAGAAGGTTGATTTGGGTAGAAAAGAAGAGGAAAAGACAATGGTTTGGGATGGATGCAGCGGGGAGAATGCACACAGCAAAATATCCCAAACATAGGCTTCACAGACGCCAGCTTGCTGCAATCACTCGGATGAATTCACTAATGATTGCAACGACGAAGAGCAGACCAAATTGCGAGAGCTTGGATTGCGGGTGGTACACAGATGGTGCAAGGGTGCGGTTGGAACGGGTGGGATTGAAACAGAACGTTGATTTGGGTAGAAAAGAAGAAGAAAAGACGACGATTTGGGATGGATGCAGCGGGGAGACCCGGCAAAATATGTCACAAAATTGCTATTTTAAAATTGTAAAATTCAAAAAAGTTAAAATTGTATTTTACTAGCAAAACGCGAAACATTCTCTATGTAATGCTTTCTATTATATATAATCTATCTTGTAATTTTAGATTCAATCTCATAAATTAATAAAAATGATTTTTCATGGATGGAAAAAAAATTTTAATTAGACCATTTTATAATTCGAGTTGGCCAATTTTTAAAATTTTTGGATACTATTTTTAACCTAGGTTGGACCAGTCCTAACCCAATCTGGACTTGCTCTAAACCAAACGATAATTTTTTTTTTTATTAAAAGGGGGGGTGTTACTCTATCCCTATTCCCTGCCAAAATTTGGGGGATTAGGGGTAGAGTAGTCCCCACAATGCATTGCCAAAAAATTGTCTTTACAAAGTTTTCCACGAATAGCTTGTGGGGGATTGCCCCATCAACATAAATTGTTAACAGAAGACAACAAGATCATTTCAGCAAGAGAGTGGGCAACATCATTTCCTTGTCTAAGGACGTGATGGACTGAGATAAAGTCACAAGTACTCAGAATATGCCTGATTTCCGCTATAACGTAGCCCACCCGGGAGTATATGGGTTCATTATTTGAGAGGAAATTGCACAATATAAGCGAGTCAGTCTCCATTTGTGCGCATGTTGATTTAATTTGGATTGCCCACTTAAGTCCCAACAGGAACGCCGTCGCCTCCATGAATAGCGGGTCCATCACAGTCGCTTGCTTCCACCCCTTTGCGGCCAAGAAATCGCCATGGGAGTTCCTAATAACCGCGACACAACCAAAAAAATGCAGCCCCCCATGAGAGCGCGCATCGACATTTATCTTGACGAACCCCTCTGGCGGCAATGTCCACCTTGGAACCAGCGGTCTGTCCAAAGAGCCCGACATAATGATCCCAGCAGCATGCCTAAATTGGTTAAGGAATTCCGAGCACCACAACAATGTGTCCGAGAACTGAGGAACAATACCCTCCTCTTTGAATCTGTTCCAGAGATACCATATCCTCCAGCAGCATAAGATAAACATAGTGAGGTCCATAGATCTGTTCTCCATCACGAGAGTTTCCACTAATGATTTAACATTTGCCACGTGGTTTGTCACCCTTGCTGCCGTTGTGCCAATTCCGTCAGTTTTGGCACACCTCAAAAACAGATGATTTGCATCTTCAGTCTTACCATTGCATAACACACAACGGAGATCCACATTAATGTCCCTTTTGGAGAGGTTAAGTAGGGTGGGGAGAGCATCTTTAAGCAGTCTCTATCAAAAAATGATTACCTTGCTTGGGAGCTTCATTTGCCATATTACCCCATAACACTCCGGCATGGACGGATTGGCATCAATCGTGGACATGAATCTGTATGCAGATTTTACTGAGTAGTGCCCATTAGGTTCATATCTCCAATATAAAGAGTCCTCCGATCTTTCCGAGGGGAGAGGAATCCTACTAACCATCGGCCAAATATGCTCTCCCGCAGCCGCAATTACTTGGTCCCTGTTCCATGAATTGGTAGCCCCATCGATGAATTGACAGACTTTGACGTCCACCGGAATTGACGAAGGGAGGGGCCCCGCCATGGCCACCTCATGTTCGAGCCATAGATCGCCAAAAAACCTTCCCATCACCAATTCTCTACATGCAGCCTCTTTTGATCAGGTCGCGTGCCTTCAATATACTTCTCTAGGTGTAGGAATCCGATGCCTTTGCCTTGCATTTCCAGATATCTGAATGTGGGAAATATATGGCCTTGAGAACTCTGAAGCATAAGGACGAGTTATTGGAAACAAGCCTCTAAACCTGCTTTGCCAGGAGCGCCAAATTGAAGTTATGGAAATCCCTGAAGCCCAAGCCACCCAGCCTTTTTGGTGTACACATCTCCTTCCACGCCACCCAGCTTACCTTCCTTTTGCCATCCTTCTCTCCCCACCAAAATTTGTTGAGCATTCCATTAAGGACATGACAGAACGATTTGGGCATGAGAAATATACTCATTGCATAGGAAGGGATAGCCTGCGCAACAGCCTTTATTAGCACCTCCTTACCTCCCCACGAAAGCAGCTTACCTCTCCACCCTTGTATTCTATTCCAAATTTTTTCTTTGAGACCATTGAAAAAGCCCACCTTTGATCTGCCAAGCCAGGCTGGGAGACCCAGATATTGCTTGAAATCACTCCCCGCTGAACCTAGCAAGTTAATCATCCTCCCCCTGGCATCCTCATCCATGTTATTGTCGCAAAAAATCGCGGTTTTCTCCACATTCACCAAACGATAATTGGTTGGATAGGTTTCGGGGTTTAACTCGGAGCAGAATATGTAGAGCTATCATAGGTACCGGGTTCGGGTCAGGTAAAACCCGCCTAGTGTACACCCCTGTTCATAAACGTGCAAGGAAGCTAAAAAAACCTGTATAAAACTAAAAAAAATCTCAAGCACAGGTTCAGGTGTTAAAAGAAAGTGTTATATGAGTTAAAGGTTAATATAATTTATTTAAAATTTTTTTAACTCTAATTTATTTATTAACTCATTAAAAAATTTCAAACTTAATGTATTTGTAACTAATTTAATCAATAGGTTGGCAGGTTGTATATAAATTATCTACATATATATTCAAAAATAATTTAAGAACCATAGCTAATTTAAAAGGTTGTAACAAAAAAACTATATTTATAAATTAGAAATATATCTGATTATCTAGAAAACAAATGCTTCAATCTTTAAAACAATTATCTCTTTGAAATGATAGTTAATCTAGTAAAATGCCGATTTATTCCTACTCCAAGATGTAAATAATATTTTATTTTCATGTAACAACTCAATCAACATAAAAATTTATGTTCGCAAAACTTAAGAACATATATTTAATATGAAGATAAACCAAACAAGACTTTCTATTATCAAATAAAGTAAAATAATCACATTTCAAATCTAATATATTAGAGTAAGAGATATCTCTTATATATCAACTTTAATGGATTGTATGGGTTATTGGGGTGAATGGTTAAATGGATGACTAAATAGGTTGATGGGTTATAAATATTTGATTTTAATTATTTGATTAATTTAAATAGTTTAATGGAAGATAAATTATTTATTCAAAAATTTCAATTCAAATTCATGTATTGGACTTAGGGGTGTAAATCGGGTCGGGTTGACTCGGGTTGGGACAAATACAACCCTAACCCACCTTGTAAAATCCCAACCCA
>JAXCLR010000050.1:76886691-76898553 GCA_035584095.1 Annona squamosa
GGCAAAGGGCGGGCGCGGCTTCGTGAGTTCGTTCGTCGGTTTAGGAATTAGGGATAAGAGTATAAGATGAATAACAGTGGGTAAGTCGGGTCGGGTTGACCGACGCCTAACCCGACTCAAACCGATTTTAAAAATCGGGTCGGGTTGAACCCGATTTTCAAAAACTGAAATTCCAAAATCTCAACCCAACCATGGTGTAAATCGGGTCGGGTTGACTCGGTCTCGGGTTGAACCCGACCCTATTTACACCCCTAATTGGACTGAGGAGTTTACCAATTAAACTATTAGCACATAATGAGCGTTAAACCATTTATATCAACTTTTCTGTTAATGGGTTAACCCAATCCATTAACACCTTCTAGGCATGTGCTTTACCTTCTAGCGTTCATCCAATCCAACCCCACCATCTATATATATAGTGGCCTGCATCTCTTGCATGAATTACCAAAATTTCGAGCAACTTCTTAGTCTCTATCTCGGCATAGCACCTGTTCTAACGCTAATTACCGATCGACTTGCAAGACTGCGACATCCCCAATCTCTTATTCGATGGCATGACAGATTCAACCCACCTCCAGAAAGCCATCGCTTCCGATTTTATCCTCTCCCAAATGTGTAGACCACCTACCGCAGCGTAAGGGTGTCGACCCCCAACCCGATCTGTCTCCCCGTGCCAGAAAACAGCGGCAGACAAATAATACCATCTTCGAAAGCAGATCTAGGACCGGTATCATCTTATTAGTTCAAATCTCCGATAAATCATGTTCCCTTCTTCGAAAGCCATTCAAAGGGATCCGGAATAACTGAACCGACAGGCAAAACAGGTCTAGTGCCTGGTCGGAGATGGCACTGTTACCTTCCATAATCCTAATTTGTTGAACTTGTTGATTTAACAAAATTAATCAGTTGATTTAGTTCAACATTTCCTAAAAAATAATATTGCTTATTTAAAAGTTTAACCAATGTCCTTATTCTAAACCGCCGAGCAATTTTACTTATGTTCTTACTACAAAAATAATTATTAATTGAAAAAACATTTTCTGAATAGTAAATCACAGTAAGATATGTATATGTCAAGAGGACAACCAGTCCCTTTTCAATGTGAAAAGGTGCTGCGCAACTAAAGGACTAATATCTTCATGAAATTATAAATAAAACTTATAATTTCTTTATAAAAAAGGAAATGATAGAAAATAAACTGGAATTATTCTCTAGATATTTATTATATTTCCTTTCCAATGGAAGCTTAATTTTTGGGCACCAATCTCATACAACTGATTGTAATTTTTCTTATGGAAATTACAACCGGGTTCTTTTTAAATTTTTTTTTAAAAAAAGCTAACCCATTTAGAGTATAAATTGTATTGTACGTATTTACGACATTAAAAATCAATTTGATCCGAAATTTATACATTATAACTCTCTAATTGTTGCAATGAAGACGGCGTGACAACAAGGTTAGCATAAGATTAGGCCTTCAAGATCGATATCCAATTCCAACATTGAAACACAAATGCAAAATATAAGAAAAATATCTAATATAATATTCAAGATAACTGCCTAATAACAAGAGTAACTACTACTTTGTAGAAGAGAATAAGCATACCATATGCTAACAATTCATACATAAATAAAATTGTGAAAAGTCCTACTTTGTGCATTTTATCAAAATAATAAAAATGCACAATTTACTATAAATAATAAATAAATTTGCATAAAACTTCAATGATACAAATTCATATAATACATTTTAACATCGAAAACATGCTCAACTAGGTCATACCTAAGTTGCCACATTGATAGTTTCAGAAAATGCTTTTCTTCGATATGCTGTAATTCCTATAATTTCTTTTGTACTAAGACCTATGAGCCATGTTTATACACTAGGAGTGCAATTTGGTATCGGGTCAGTTCGAACACGCTTAATCCAACCCCATTTTAAAACCCAATTTAGATTTTTTTTTTCAATTTTTTTTTTCAAATTAGTCCTAATTTTAACCAAATCCAGGAAAATCCATGATCAGTATAGGATTTACATCAATCCAGTATCAAAACTCGATCCAGTTCGAACTCGGTATCCCCTAATTTACTAAAATAATTATATTTATTTATGCATTAAGCATTTTAACTATAATTATGATAAAATTTTGTAAATGTAATCATAATTTAATTAAATAGTAAAATATTTATTCTAAAACTTAAACGTTATTTATATTTGTTTATAAAAGCTGAATATATTGTATCTACATTAACTTGATTTGCAAATAATTACAAACATATCAAAATTTTAAAATTATTGTACACAGATCAATTAATTAAGAGATATATGTCTCACTTTTATTAAATTGTAGATAGTTGTTTCATGTAATCTCATTTCTTTTTCTTACCTAAATTGTTAATAGTAAATTCATTAAACTTATTGCACTTAGAATTATATTTTAATTAGAAGACCAATTTTCATAAAAACCAAAGTCATCATAGGTCATATAAACATATTTATGTGTAAATTATGAATAAATAAGTTATCATAACTAAAACCATATTTTAGAATTAGGGGTTGTTTTTCTACCAATAAACTTTTTGAATTAAAAATTTTTATTCTTCTCTATTTTTAATTTTCACATATTTCTATATAATTATCCACTTTTTAGGCATTTTTACACGATTATTTTTACAACTAACTTATTTGTTTTAACTTTATTCTTTTTAGTTATCATCATTATTCCTATCATATTACATTATTTTTTTAAATTTTAAAACTTTTGCATTAAAAACTTTTTATTTAAAAGTTCTATCGCTTCTTAAATATACCCTTAGTTGGTGCGAATACAATAATGTTCAAAAAGTTGATTATCTTTATTGATAATTTTAACTTTTATTATTTTGAGAGTGACCTAAACTTTGATTTGAAGCTAATGTCAACTTGGTCTAAACCTGTATTCTAATATTAAGATTTGAGTTTGTATTTGCCTAAACTTGGTAGGCTTAGACTTTGAGTTTATCTAAACCTACTATGAGTCAATCCAAGTTGCACCTTTATTATATACAACTAAGTCATATATTGGCTTTCACCTTCAAATAAGTCATATATGAGCTTATATATAATATTTATTTTTTAAAATTTTTCTTTGTTATTTGTTTCAGTTTTTTCATGAATATGTTTTAAAAAAATATATTTGACCCATAAACCGAGTTTTATCATTTTACATATTTATTTTTTATTTTTAAAAATAGTCAATTTCAAGGGTATTTCAATCAATTTCACCCCTTAAAATTTTATTTTTAAAAAATAAAAAATAAAAAAGTAAAATTATTGTAAAATGGTAAAACTTAATATGTAGATTAAATACACTTACAAAAATATGTTTATAAAGAAAAAATAAAAAATGAATATTGTATGAAGAGCCTATATACGACACATCGTATGTAATCATGAATCAAAAGTTATAGCGATTTGAAGTGGACACACTTTTTTACCGCTTTTGAACCACGATGATCCGCTTGTTTCAAGAAGCCCTCTGCGATGGTGTTTACGTCACTAGCATCGTTAGGGAGTTAACATATAACTATTAACATTTTGAAAATGACACATTATTGATAAAAGTATTCAAATTATATGATTTTTAAAATCATATTAAATGCATATTGATGAATGTCAAAGACAGTTTAGATTTGAAACTTTATTTAAAAAAAAACGAAAAGAGCCAACCAGTTGCAGTTGTATAAGCTCGGTGTTTTCTTTGTTTGGATAAGCATTCATGCCTCAATACTACAATAAAACTGTTAACTAATGTACATCACAGTAATAATTATCGTGGGGTGAATAAGTGTTGTTGCGGAGGTGATCGGCTTCATACATAAACGTCCATGGTGTATTATTTAGAAACATTTTTGGATGGTTAAACATCGAAATGATCATCTTTTCATGGTGATAAGGTCAGTTTGATTGGGCGTTGGGATAAGTGGCAGAACAGGGATGCAATTACAGAGTGCAGCCAGCATGCGCAAATTCCTGCTGCAGCTTCTTCTCCATCGAGGCCTATGGAGTGGTCAGCATCCACAATATTTTGTGCGGCCCATAGATCAGTAGCAATCGGATGGTCCCCACCGTATCAAACAAACACCAGCTCAATTTAATTGAATTCTGCCGCAATGAAGAAGTGTAGCTAGCATAGTCAGGCCGCAACTGCAATATTGCATGGGTAGTATTGCCACCCACCTCAACAGACCTACCTACCACTTCCACCACCAGACTCTCCACAAAAAGGTCAGATCTACTCATCAGTCCTGCCACCCTACCAACCATCAACCCATCCTTGCTCGGTCCCGAACCTTAAATTGGCCGGCCCGGACTTCTGACCGTCATATGCATGCCTTCTTTTTCATATTGCAGCACTGATCATTGTCTTCAACTCAACTTTCTCTCCTCAAATTTCACCATGTTATGTAAAGTTAAAAAGATAACCAACAAGCTCTTATGGTTGTAGCCCCCACCACCATTCTCAGGACCCACATTCAACTATCTATTTTAGAGCTTCGGACGAACGTACACGTTGCAGGCAGGCCTGTTGCGATTTCAGGCTGATCATATTCCTTACCGCTCTGTCCCACGTGGGCACTTGTGGTTGCAGGTTGGTTTTTTACTCCCACCGTGTTGTAATTTTCACCCCTGTGCCACTGCTCTCGTAAATGCTTGAGACACGGGGTGCTGACTGCCGTGGGTTGGGCGGGACGGGACCACCCCAAAAAGGGCTGGCCTCCATGACATGTGGGCCCATGTATCCGTCCTCTGTCCACCGTTACAAAGCCCCTCGTCTCGCTCGTGACTGCTTGTTCTTGGCCTTGCCCCGTACATCTTGCAAATTCATGGTGAGAAGTGAGATGAGATGGTTGCAGGGTACACAACTGCCTTCGCCGCTGCGTTTCTCCACCTCCTCCTCGCTCGTGCCGTCACCCTTCCCACCTCCAGTCCTTTGGTAAGACGATCTCGGCGGTCCTTTTCTTCCGTGTTTTTTTGATGCTCCCTGCATTCTTGATTTGGTGACGTGCCGCTGTTTTTGCTATAGGGATGGGGCTTGGATGATAATGAAAAGATGCGATTGGGCTCTACCCCGCCGAGCTGCCACGGCCGGTGCAGCGAGTGCAATCCATGCCTGGCGGTTCAGGTCCCAACGCTGCCGGATCACGACGACAATGCCGGACAAGGCTGGGGGGGTAATTCACTAGCCACAGCACTGGTGTCGTCTTCTGCTGCTGCTTCCATAGGCGATCCCTACTCAAATTATAAGCCGCTGGAGTGGAAATGCCGATGTGGCGATCGCGTTTTCAATCCATAGACAAGAGAAGGATTGATGGGGTTGGGGTCCTGCCGTTTGGGTGGGATCGACTTGGGTCATTTGGCGTGGGTTTGTAGGCATAATGATCTGTAAAAGCTGAGTGGGGTTTGTAAAAGTTTAAAATATTTTAGTTACTGAGAGAATATTAATGCTGTCGTAGCCAGTGTGTGAGTTTCGATGAACGTGGAGAACACCAGCTTGTACAGAAGCTGTAAATGGCGTGTGAGTTTCATTTAATTTTACTGAGTCGATAGAATTAATTCAGGTCAGACAGGTTGTTGCAGTGTGTCTGTTCACTCGCCTCTCTCGTTCTCCCTTAGGCTGCTGTACTGCTGCATCTCGCACACCGGCCTCATCACCACCGATGCCCAAAAACAATGAACTACAAAATATATATATATATATTTTTTGGAAAAAAAACCTCTTTTGCATATTTGTTGAAAGTGGCAGTTAAATTAAGATTTCTGAAATAAGTAGATTTTTTATTAGATTTTCCTTTACAAGTTATAAATGTTGAGGAAAATCCGACCATTTAAGCTAGCTTTCGAGGTTAAGAAATCCGAATGGCACCCAAGCCTGATATGCAGATGTATAATTTTTAATTACCTGAACTTCTGGATCAAGCTTTCATCTGGGCCTTACTATTGTTTTTTAAATAAGGCTAAAGGCAGAAAATCACGCTTTCGAAAGATTTCTTCAATTTCGATACATGGGCCAACCAAACTGCTGAGATTGGGCTTAAAATTTAAATGTGCTTAAGCCGAATCAACAAGCCCGTTAAAGCCCAGATCATATACCGGTCGGTGAGAGTCCATTTCCAAACGCACACAACCAATTTATGCATCCAGCCTCGTCTGCCGAATGTAATATGATATCACGGCCGTTCATCTTGCCAACCCCGCTTCTCTAGCTATAAAATCAACAAAGATACTGCTTCCCACGTGCCGAAGCCTTCCCGCGAGTGCATCACCGGTTCAAAATCCCCGCGTTTTTTCCCCCTTCTCAACAGCCTCACAAACCATTCAGCAGGATAGAATTTCTAATGGCTTCTTCCTCCGCCTCTCTCCTGCTCCCTTCTCCTCTCTCCCACAACATCTCTCCCCTCATTCCTAAACTACCCTCCGCTTCTTACCAAATCGCCCTTCCCATCACCTCAAGCTTCCAACTTAAGCTTCTCCTCGTCCCTTTAAAACCCCTCCCTGCAAAATCCTTCTCCGTCTCTGCATCTCTTTCTTCTTCCTCCAGAATTCCTTCCTCTCCCCTCCACGCCCTAATATTCGACTGCGATGGCGTAATTCTCGAATCCGAGCACCTACACCGCACCGCCTACAATGATGCCTTCAAGCATTTCGACGTCCGCTGTCCGCCATCTGCACCCCAGCCCCTCAACTGGGGCTTGGAATTCTACGACGAGCTCCAGAATCGGATCGGAGGCGGGAAGCCCAAGATGAGATGGTAATTCCTGTTACCCACCGTCCTGCTTGCTGCTTCAGGATCTGCAGCGCCACCTGATTTGCTGCCTTTGCTGATATGGAATTTATTGTCTCAGGTACTTTGGGGAGAATGGATATCCTTCTTCTTCAATATTCGGAGCACCTCCAACTGAGAATTCAGATCGTGAGAAGCTGATTGACGCAATTCAGGTCAATCATTCGCACTACAGCAGAAGTTTATAAATGTTGCCACTATGCCATCTAGTATCAAATGCATTCCTTTATCTGCTTTTTGCATCCAAAAATTCTACTGTTATTTCCAGTCATATGTAAATAGCTAACGTTAAATTTTATTTTTCATTGCTTATAATGTAAAATAGGCTGCGTTTTAGCCAAATATGCATATCTAGCTAAATCCATTTATATGCTACAAATATGCATATTCAGCTAAATCCATTTATATCAAATTATGTTATATACAACCAAAAATCTAGTTACTTATACAAAACATCTATTGTAGTGTTCGTTCACTCGTCTTTCTGAATCCGAAATTTGAAAAAGAAACTGTTCTTGGGTTTATTCCTTCCTTTTCTCTTTAATTTAAAGTCTGAAATAAATCATCATCAAGCATGTTCATGGGTATTGTTTGTGGATTTTCTCAAGTGCATCTGAAGTTGTTTTTGTCTAATGAAGTATTGTGTTTTGTAGGACTGGAAAACAGAGAGGTACAAAGAAATTATCAAATCTGGAACTGTAAGGAGATAACTGTTACCATTATTAACACGTTAATACTACTCATTTCTCTCCAATTTTGTTGGTTCATATACAAAAGGGAATGAAAAGGTGTGGGACACCCTGTGGAAAGCTGGTGATGAAAGCTGGAAATGATAATCACGTCCCACCAATTTACTCCCCAATGTCAGTCACAACTTGTTATTCTAAATCATTGTTTTTAATATTAGCTGATTCCATGATCAGGTTGAGCCCAGACCTGGTGTTTTGAGATTGATGGATGAAGCTAAGGCTGCAGTAAGATAACTCAAAAACTCAAATGAATTACTTATGTTGGTATTGAGTTCTCTCTTTCCCACCTACCTCTACTGCAGAATCCAGTTTTTTGTTTCATATTTCTTATTTTTCTACATTCATGGAAAATTGGCAAAGGACATAATTTCGGATGTTAACCCATCTTGAATTACCCAATTAAAAGATTAATAAAGGAAGAAATGTTAAAGAATATAGAGGATTTATTTGGTCAATCATACTCCGTGACTTGGCAGTGCTATGGAAGTAGCATATTTCCCTGGTCAAAACCACACTTTCATCCCTTAAAATCTCTATTAATGTAATGTAATGCATAGGCTTAGAAAAATGATCCTGAGCATGGTTTTAAAATACATTATGTCATATTTAACTTGAGACTCACGGATAAACCTCAGAGAACTTTCTATCCTTTTCGATGTGGGATTTAGTTTTGGGCCATTACAGGCCCACTAGCTTCTGCTTGGTTTTTCTTTGAACCATAACTTTACTTTGGGCTTCTATCTACGATTCTGGCTTTCATTGGATCAACACTTCAACTCTCTGAAACACATCTCGTAGATGTGCTCGATCTGATATCACTTATAATATATAGGCCTAGAAACATAATCTCGGGCCTGGTGGGCTATAAGCTTCACTGTGTGTTATTGTCCGTTCTGGCCTAGTAGTTTAGCCTCACTGTTTTAAAACGCATCACATCATATTTAAATTAAGATTCACATATAAATCTTTAGAAACTCTTTCCTTTTTGATTCGAGATTCGGTTCTGGGTCATTATAGTTAAAAACTAAGTTTTTGACTTGATCATGAAGCCCAAAGATGCAGTACTGGCTGGAGACATCTTGGTTGTCAATAAATCTAAGACATACACAAAATTATGAAGCACAAAGTCGCTTGCATTCCTAACAATGGAACGACACTTAATTTTTGCACGAATCATTTATTTCCTTTTAGGGAAACCATCACCTTTTCTAGATGTTGTTTACTTATAATTCCGAAATTGAGTTGCAGTCATCTGCTACTTTCTTATAAATTTTTTTCCGTTGCTGTAGGGAATTAAACTAGCTGTTTGTTCTGCTGCCACTAAAAGTTCTGTCGTTCTCTGCCTTGAAAATCTTATAGGGATCGTAAGTTTTTTCCCGAAGTTGTAATTTCGATTTGCAGCCAACCATTTCTGTGGTTTATCATTGATGCAAAATAGGGACTAGCCTTATGTTTTCTTGTTGCATGTTCTAGGAGCGTTTCCAAGGTCTTGACTGCTTTCTAGCAGGTTCGTTTCCCGACTGTACTTTGGAACATAGTCTCTTGATGTTCTCCATGTTATTTCTTTTGTTGGATCATATTTTCCTTTTTGAAAACAATAGGCACAAACTGTTCTGGTTTTTAACTAAATGGCTACTAGTTTAAAAATAACAGATCGCTTTTAATGCACCATACTCTGTAAAGAAAAAGGGTTTATGTCTTTTAAAGAAAGATATCAGGGTCATGTTTGACTGTTCAACCTGTACAGGTGACGATGTCAAAGAAAAGAAACCTGATCCTTCAATTTATTTGACAGCTTTAAAGGTGATTAATCTTAAATTTACTGCAGTCAAATCCCGTACATTCCATGGCGTTCGTCATATAACTAATGGCTTAATTTTTATGCCTTGTAGAAATTAGGTCTGCAATCTCAAAATTGCCTGGTGGTAGAGGACAGTGTCATCGGGTTACAGGTAATGTTCTTTTTTTTTTTCTTTTTTTCTGGGGCAACCCTTTAGATAGTTGGACTGGATGACAGACTGCTGATTTAAAGCACATAGGCTTAACTTTGTTTGATGTCTAATCACTGGAATTTGTACTCCCTGATCTTAACAAATCTTTGGTTTTGATAGGCAGCAACTAAAGCAGGCATGCAATGCATAATAACATATACATCTTCAACAGCTAACCAGGTGAATCTTGACTCAAAATTTCCCCAATAGCTTAGAGCTTGAAGAACACATTTCAGATCATAATGTATTAATTGATTACATGTAGGACTTCAAAGATGCAATTGCACGTTATCCTGATTTGACTGATGTGAGGTAAGAATTCTTTCAGAATCGGATTGACATCAGAAGTTATAAATTTAGTTTTAATACTTGCTCATCTCCGTTGTCTCTGCAGGTTGGAAGACCTTGAACTGTTGTTGCAACGTGCTATTCCTGCCAAATAAGTTAGCTACGGTGTCCGGCGACTGTCTGATTTTCAATTTGATTTATCATTTAGTTGCCTTTTGACTTAAGATTGGATGTCACATCTGATAAATCAACCTTCAACTGCATTTTCAGTTTTTACTAAATTCAACAATAATTGGGAAATAAAATGATCAAATCTGTCTGATAAGACATTGTTAATGTACTGCAAAGATTTGAAATGATTATAATGCTTTGAATGTTCTCACGAGACGTTGCATTGACCCATCAAACTCTTTGCCGTCTGCCTTCCATATATTTTGCTAGAACAAATATATTCTTTTAATACAAAAAAGCACTTTACTGAATTATGAATGACATCACAATCCGTATATCAATCTGCTGAGAGTTACTTTCGCTGCTTGATGTATACAAGGAAGACATTGGCGCTTGGGCACGCAGACACTACTGTTATGCCTTTAGAGGCCAGGACCAGGTGTAATAAGAGATACAAGGGCAGGCCCAAAAGCCCCGCGTGGTCCTTGAGAGACCTCTTGTGCTTGAAATCGGAGCCGCAGCAAGCCAGCAACAGATCCAAAGCTTGCGGCAGTTCTTCTCGTGGGTCCGCCTGTCGCCTTGCACGCCCAGCAGCTTGCCGCATTTGCGGCACATGAGCGGCTTCGCGCATTGCTTGTGCTTGTAATGTCTCTGCAGCGTGCGGAAGTCCTTAAGTGGCTTCGCTCGCGAGTGCTCGATGCTGTTCCTGCGCCCTGGCTCGCAGCAGTAGCATGGTATGTATAACAAGGCCCTGGGCTGTCCTCCCTTCAGCAATTCCTCTCCCTTACGATACCGAGAACCATGTCCCCGCATGTGCATCTGCATTTTTTTTTTTTTATTGGGGTGCATCTGCATTTTTGTGGCAAGAGCACAAACGGTTGTTCTGAAGGTAAATCCAAATCGCATCCATCGAGCCACACCCGTATATATGTTGTGAAGGAGAATCGTACCTGCAGGTTTCTGTAGCGATTGAAGGTTTTGTTACAAACATGGTACGAGAATTGGGTGAACCCGACGAGTATCTGAGCCATTGTCGGTATCCAATACTGGTGATAGGATTGGTATTAAGAAAATATAGGAAGGGCAGAACATGAGAGGAGGTGACGGTGTATCAAAGGAATGCAATAGGCGCGCCTGGGCCTGAGCTTATAAATATGCCTAGGGACCAGCTGAGTGGGGGAAAGATTGTTTTGGTGTTTTCTTTTATTTGTTCGTTTCTTGCATTTCATTTCTGTAGAGGATGGTTAGAGTAGTTTGTGTGGAGCAACCATTGTAATTCAATGATTCTTTGAGTAAAATGCTTAGTTTCTTTGACTGGTTTGGGATATGATGAAATGGTTATATCAACTGGGTAGCTGCAACCGTTCCTCCTATCTTCTCCTTCACGTCGGTGAAGCTAATGCCTAACCAGCTGGGTAGGCCTGTTTGCGAAGCTACAGTTACATCTTGTTCCGTCTCATCTTTTCTGGCCTCTTGATTTTCCTAATCGGTGGACAACAATGGGGATAATCAAACAAGCAGTTGGGTAACAGTAATGCTTCGGTCATGGAAGTCAAGTCCTCAACGATGGATGAGCCAGACTTGATGATTAGTGGGCGAGAATCATGGGAGTTGCATGCGAGTGCGGAAACCTCCCTGCTGTAACAGAGACAGAAGTTGATTGTTGAGCTTACGCAGGGCTCTTATACATAGAGAGAGAGATTTTCAAATGCAGCACGACTACATCTAAACCATCTAAAGTGTGATTTATATATTAATAAATGATTTTTTAAAATTTCATTACATTTTAATATGTGGCGGGTCCATTTTTTGGCAACTGCTGCACTGGGACAGCTATAT
>JAXCLR010000050.1:76903453-76915503 GCA_035584095.1 Annona squamosa
TCATAAAATTATAATATATTACACAAATTGTATTTAGAATTATATATTCTATCATCATAGTAATTTCCATCCCAATTGGACATGTGTATGGATTCAATTTGAAAATGGTACAAATTTAATGTAATAAAATAATTTAATGTAAATAACAACTTTAAAATTATTTTTTCAACATGTAAATTATTTGTTATAAAATTTATATATGAATAAATGATTATATAAAGTATTAATGCATTTAAATACATGAGGGGCGTATTTTGAGCCAATACACAGCGCAAGAAAGATTCTCATTTATATATATGTATACATATATAGAGAGAGGTATATTTATGTGCAGTGGTGTTGAAATAGGCCCTAGATGATGATCAAATTATAATCTATTCTTCCCATTGTATTTAAAATAATGTATTTTGTTACCATACCATTTTTCATCCCAATCGTATATATGGACCTCATCTAAAAATAGTACGAATCCTACGTAATAAAATAGTTTAATATAAATAACAACTTTAAAGTGATTTTTTCAACGTCTAAACTATCTAAAATATAATTTATATATGGATAAATGATTATATAAAGTTTCGTTACATTTTAATACTGGTGAAGCTGATTTTGTGCGCAAACAGTGGTGTAGCGTCCAACGGTCCAGTGACGCTGCACCCGAACAGCCCTCGTATATATATGCCAGCAGTAACTGATCACTCATGCCGGTCAGAGCTTTCCAATTACGTCCCTCTCAATGGTGATTCATCATAACCGCATTATTAATTTATTTTTCGAGGCGTGAAGTGCCGCATGGGAAATATAAATCTGAGAAGTGAGACTTCAAGATTAGGATTAATCCGGTATTATGTTTGGACCTTGATTGCATGCGCCCGGGGTGCATAAATTTATTTTTAAAATTTTTTACAATATTATTAATCTATATTTATTTCACATGTAACACACTTAAATTAACAGTTTTATATAAAAATTAAAAAAAATTAAAAAATGAATGTATGCACTCGGGAGCATGCAACTGGCGCATGCAAGTGGTGTCCATTATGTTTTACGACACGCAGGCAATATATCGCAAGAGGAGAGATGGGGTGAGCTGGAGAAGATGTTGGTTAACGTACAACGACTTCGTTTGCAAATCCATCAATTGCTGCTGCTCGATTTCTCTGCCTTCTTTTGGAACTGATGGTTACGACGACTTTAACTCACCGGCCCCATTTGTAAATAGATTGGCAATTCAACAATCTCAGACGAATGGCCGTTATGGGCAAAATCTATAAATTGGAATACACAAAAGGATAGGAATTGGATCACGCGCATGGGGCTTAGCATGACCATAAACATCAAAGTTCGATGCTTTTCATGTGAAATTGTAAGCCCAAGCATACAACTTGAGCTTGAGATTTCCGCCAGCGTTGCAAATTTCCTGTAGGATGCATACAATTACGTCTCTAGCACATATGACATACCTGTATCTCCTCCATTAAAGTTCATTCCGCCCACCATTGTGGTGTGTTTCGAAGCATCCCATGGGATGGAACAGGATGAGGATTGAATTGTTTTTCCCTTTCTCAATATTATTTTTTCTGAGTTCACACACAATCTCTTATTTCCTTAAATATAATAATATACTTTTCTTATTCTTAATTCTCCTGGTACGATTCTCATTTCCCAATGCATAATAACCTTTGATCCAAATCCAATTCTGGCTTCAGAATAGACCCTTAAAATTTGGCAGTCTGTTAATTAATTATTCAACACTGCTGCTGAATACGTGGGAAAATTTTGGGCGTTTACCACCTGTCAATCGTCAATTCAGGAGTTCACACGCGAAAGGGCCAAGCATTGCAGATGGGCTTCCCATTGCTTTTAAACCGGTCTGTTTCCGTTCCTCGTCTTCAACAACCCAAGCATTGTTGGGCTCTCTTTCTTGGGCTGATTCTTGTTCAAATACATGCCGTTTGGGCTGGAAACTGATCCTATGCACCCGGATGCACGTAGCTTCGGTGCATCCGGCTGTAAATACTGATTTTTTAAAAAATTTTTAAATTCTTTTCATATAATTGTTAATCTAAGTTTATTTAACATGTATATCAAATTTTAATATTTTTGGAGGTTTTTATATATTTATTTTGAATTTTTAAAAATCAGTGGCATTTTTAGTAATTTAAATTTACTAAAATGCCATTGGTTTTTAAAAATCTAAAATAAATATTTAAAAAACTCTAAAAATGGTTGAAATTAATAAACATATTAAGTACACATAGATTACCAGTTGTGTAGAAAATTTTTTAAAAAATAATATTAAAAAATGGATATTTGCACTTGGGTACACAGAAGCTAAATGCTCCCGCATGCATAGGATCAAAATCTCCCTATGAGCACGGTTGGATGGATAACACGGAAACTTAGAAAGGGCGTAAGAAAAATGGTGATGATCTTGTACCAGGTAGTAATGTTCAACATAAAATCAGTAAATTTAAAATATATCCAATTTCAAAGAAAATGATGATGATGGCATACTGTGTTCAGCGTTAACCTAGTTCTAATCCTATTTATGATCCGGTTTTGTTGCGGTTAATCTAATCCAGACTGAACTTTCTAAAATTTGGTTTAAATTTGATTAGCTTGAAATAACGATTTGGGTTATCATCTATCTATCATATCTTTATAGTTAATTTATCCTATATACTAATTTTTTATAGTTTCATGTACAACTCATCTGAAGGTACGTTTTTTCTGATATATTAACTAATTGTGATAAATGAGTTTATAAAAAATATATATTGACATTGCAATGTTAATGTAAGGTCAGCATCCTAATTAAAAAATACCAAGCCCAAGGCAGCACTGACTTTTGAAAGGGGAGCTTAGTGGAAGTTTTACGTTTTGAATTAACATTTTTTGTTCTATATAACAAAAAGAGAAAAAGCGAAATAAGAAGGTGAGGTACTTATTATGAGGTTCCATTTTTATATAATTAGGTTACATAGAAGCGAATTGTTAACCTCTTTAATTTTTAAAATTTTAATTATTAATGAAAACTAATCCGGTTATTGTATTTAATATTATTTGTTAATCTAGAAGATCAAGTTTCATCATAATCAATTGTGTTTATTAGCTACATTTATTGAAAAATATATATTTATGTATAAGTAATGAAAAATGCTTAGATCCATTTACACATGTATTAAAATATAATAATACTTTATAGAATTATTTGTTCATGTAGAAATGACATTTTAAATAGTTTAAATGTTGAAAATACAACTTCAAAATTAATATTTAATATTAAACTATTTTATTACGTTGATTTTTAATGGGATTCATCCACAATAATATTAGACAAATAAAAGGAATATTAGACAAATAAAAGGAAAAGAGGTTTCATAGATGTACTCCATTTATTATGAGTTATTGAAAAAAAAAATAGAAAGAAAACATAGATCAAATTAGTGGCCCATATCAACCAAATTTTGAACATAAGTTATATTCAGCCTAAACTAGCTCTAATAGGCAATAGTAACTCTTCTAAAATCAAAGTTTGGCTTGACCAAAACCCGAAGTTATACAAAGCAATCTTTATGAAAAAGAAATGTTAAATGCTTAAATGATTTTTTCCCTTTTAATTTTTCACTAATTTAATATCTAATTGTTCATAATTTAGAGAACAATGACATTATTTCCCCCAATCACTACAAGAAAATTAACATTTTATGATAAGTGACACTTGACATTTTCTTTTGTTACAAAAGAATTATTTAGCAACATAGATAATTGTTGTTGCTAAAAATTAGTTTTTAGCACCATTAAATAATGGATGTTGTAAAAAGTACTCTTTTAGTGATAAATTCAAAAAAGCTTCATAAAAGTCTTTTTTTGATAAACCTTTAGTGACATGATAATAGTGACATTACAAAAAAATTAACTCAAAATTTTATACTGAAGATAGTCTATTTAATTTTTTACAGTGAATTTTCATAACTTTTTTCAAGGAAAGATAGGGAATCAAAATGAAAGAGATACATAAGGTGTGTTTGAAAAACTATAAAACTTTTAGATAAAAAATATTTGGCATAAAAATTTTCGAAAGCGAAGAAAATGAAGTGAGATAAGAAGAGTAATGATAATAAATAAAAAGAATAAAATTAAATAGTCTAATAATGATTTAAAAGTAAAATAATTGTATATAAAGGCATAAAGAAAGTTTTTTTTAAATAAAATAGTTGTAAATAATAAAAAGTTGCTGATTAAAAAAATTTTAGATTAAAAATTTTTTATTGTAGCCAAGTTAAATAAAAAGAATAAAATTAAACAGTCTAATAATGATTTAAAAGTAAAATAATTATATATAAAGGCATAAAGAAAGTTTTTTTAAAATAAAATAGTTGTCAATAATAAAAAGTTGCTGGTTAAAAAATTTTAGATTAAATTTTTTTTATTGTAGCCAAGTATATACCCTTGAACTCATAATATTAGCAATCCAAGCACCCATGGCGGAAACCAATCTGACCATTTATGCTGTGGGACCCTTCATTTATTTATTAATTATTATTATTATTATTATTATTATTATTATTTGAGAAGAGGACCCACCACTCATTTGTGTAACAGTAATGGCAAGAGTTGGTCTGGCCCACGACGGTTCCAGCTTCTGGTAGGCCCAACTAAAATATCCCGTCACATCTTCTAATCACCTGTCAGGTAATGTTGTCCATTCTCGAAAAAGGCCCGAGCGTTTGCACGTTTGGAGGTATGGACAGCTGATCCGAGACGCTGAACATAATCCTCCCGGGCAACCACACTTACTAACGGCTCAGATCTGTTGTCTCTAATGAAGATATGAAGTAGCTGGATCTGGATACACAGGAGGGGAAATGTTGGATAGTCTGTCTGAGCCTGCAAGGAATCCTAGAAATTCCCTTCTCTTATGGCCATGAGTGACAAAATGGTAGATGCTGCAATCATCTCCACTTTTCATTATTTAATATTATATTCCTAACCCTTTCACCTTCCTTTTTTTTCACCCTCTCTCCTCTTTTTTACCCTTTTTCATATGCTTTATTATTATTTTATGACAAACACAGTCTAGAATTAAAGTCGATTGCATAAGTTGCGAAACTCGTCTTTTTATGAGGATCATAATCGCGAGATGTAAAGGTAGACTTCTGCTCTCACAGATTACTCAAATAAACATTCATGTAATGCGTGGATTGTACCTACTGAACACGCTTGGGAAGATCTAAAAAAAATAAATTGAGGGCTCTGAAAAACATTATAAAATAAGGTTGTATTTGGGAAGTTTAAAATTTTTTGATGAAAAGTTTTTAAAATAGTATAAAATAATATCATATAATAAAAGTAATGATGAGGAGTAAAAACATAAAGCTAAAATAAGTAGGTTATTTATATATACCATGATTTAAAAGTAAGAAAATTGAGGAAGAAAAAGTGAAGAAATAATTAAAAAATAGGATAACTATAAAGAGTGAAAAATTTTAGATTAAAAAGATGTCAAAATGGTTTAAGTGAAGATATAATAGGAAAATTAAAGTAATTAAGTAATTAAAATATATTAAAATGGGTATTAGAAGGAGTAAAAAAATTTTAAACTTTTACAAGTCCCATATTGTGTTAAAAATCAGTCAGGAAAATCGTAGGTAAAATTTTTTGAAAAGTTTATACGATAAAAATAATGATTATGAGCAAATGAATAAAGTTAATATGGATAGAATATTTGTATAAAATATAAAAAATAATTGAACTCTAGAGACAATGGTTAGAAAATATAATAGTTGAATGTCACTCACACAAAAACTTAATAGAAAGTGAAAAAGAATTTTTTTTTTCTTATGTACATGATACCAAATGGAACTTTATATGCAAGAAAAAAAGGAAAAGAAAAAGATGTCTGAATTAAAAGCAAAGGTGCAGATCCATCTTATGGCCATCTAGTATCTTTAATGGTGGTCCCTTGACAAGATATGGGAAACGGCAGTTGACCCAACTAAGATAAGGTGGTATATAGCTTGCAAGAGCAAGCAACATGATCAAATGCCCCCAAAAAAAGTAGTTCATTGTCTCTACTCTAGCTACAATTCCCAGTTCTTACGTCCATTCATATCCATGCAAAAGGGCTCGGCAGGCCTCGAACGGATTGACAATATACAGATTCAGGACATCGCCACAACGTTCTTTTGGGTAAACCCCACAACATTACCGGTTTTAGCCTCTGCACCACTTCCACTATCATGATCACACTTGCAGCAAATGTTGGATGTGCAACTGCGATAGATGAAGCTACCTGTAGGTTTAATTCCCTGAATTAATTAAAAGCAACTGGAACCATCAATTTTTTTAATTTTTTTTCGAATTGTAGATGTTTATAACCATATTAATTTCTATTACAAGTTTTAAGATGGTCTCACAATTTTCAATAAAAATATTAAACTTTTATATATTTTTGGAAACACACATTGCTCCCATCTATATATATAAGAAGATACATTGCTCCCTGAAACAATTCTGTGCATTGGCGAAAGGCGCTGTTAGCAGTAGATGAACGCCGGCCACGGCAACCATCCTTAATTTCTCTAGGAATTGTGTCCATGATTATAGCCCAAATTTGTACACATTTCAGTAAAATTTTTTTTGATGAAACTCGGTAATTATGTTAGTTTGTTAGGGTAATTATGTTAGGAGTCGTCTCCCGTCATATAAGGGTGGCGTCGTATAGGAGTGGTGGTCTTCTCTTGTTTCATGTGGATTGTATGGATTGTAAAGTTGAGGAAGGTCTTCTCTTGTTTCATGTGGATTGTATGGATTGTAAAGTTGAGGAAAATAGTAAGAATATTTAGACTTGATTTTTGAAAATGTCAACTGCATAGGTTTTTTCGCAATAGGCCAACTAGATGATCTTTTTTTTTTTTTTTTTTATGAAAGGAAATACTAGATGATCTTAAATGGCAAACAAAAGCACAAAAATAGCCTCCAATGATGGACCCCGTTTGCATGCACTCGGGTGCAATTAAACTTGGTGCACTTGGGTGCAAATATTTATTTTTTATTTTTAAAATTTTAACATAACTGTTAATTTAAGTATATTTAATATTCATATCATTTTTTACTATTTTTCAAGATTTTTAAATATTTTTTCGAATTTTAAAAAATAGGTGGCATTGAATTTTAAAAATGCTAAAAAATATTTTAAAATGATAAAAATTGATATATATATATATATATTAAATATACTTAGATTAATAATTTTATTAAAAAATAAAAAATTAGTTAAATGCAGCCGAGTATAACGAGTCTAAATGCACCCTTTCGCATTCAATTGGATATATAAAATGAGCGGGATGTTTATCTGTCCTTGTCGCGAATGCAGGACCATTTATTTCTAGGTGGGAGACACGGGTATTCCATGCTGCCAGGTGTATAATGATGCAATGCCGGTACGTTTGGCACCAGAGGTTCTGCAGAATCGATATTCTATGCAAAAACTGCATTTTAGAACACATGTTTTCCAAATTTTATAAATCTATAAATTACAAAAATACTAATGATTTAAAATTTTTTTAAATAAATATCTAAAAATCTTCAAAAATAATAAAATTTCATACACATGTTAAATATATTTAGAATAATAATTATATAAAACTTTTTAAAAATATAAAAAATAAATTTTTATACTAAAACGTAATGAAGCTAAATGCATTCGAGTGCACTATACCGGGCTCAGTACTCTGCACCAATTATTTATAAGATAAGGCAGGACAAAATAATTTGTATCTATAATTAGGAAATGGTAAATTTCATACCGTGGTATTTGGAACTCAGATGAATGATGAGTGTACAGGGGTTATATTTGGAACTCAGATTAATACATGATTTTATATAAGAGTTTTTGCATTGTTATTATATGGTTTGGGTAAAATGGTAAGCATGTCATAATGTTTATAAATTTTGCATTCACACGTACAAAATTTGCTTGAAACTATAGGTGAACTTATAAACACTAAACTCTTTTAAAAAACAATTAAAATATCCCTATGAACAAAAAATGAAAAATACAAAAATTATTGAAAACATCCGGAAATTTTATTTTGTAAAATCTTCCTCACATTAAATGGATATATTAATGTAAGGAACATAGGTAAATTTTTTTGGTATTTTAATGTCGTTTTCTTGATATTTTATAAAAATACAAGAAAATTTCTTTAAAATACCAAAAAATTTTATTTTAAAAATATTTCTTACATTAAATATGAGAAATTTTTTTAAAAATAAATTTTTTATTCTTTGAAAGCATTTTCTTATATTTTTTTCATTCTCCGTTCATGAGGCTATTTTCGTTATTTCAGAAAAGGGTCTAAGGTTTATAGTTACACTTATAATTTCAAGAAAACTTTATATTTCCGAATACAAAATTTGAATTTTGACATATTTGCAATTTTATCCAAACTTTATAAGTGTGGTTGCAAAAACCTATACAAGTATACATGCTTTTCACATGTGATATCATCAGTATGTACTAAGTTGTTCTCTTTGTTATTCAAATGTTTTTCCACTCATTCCCAAAAAAAATTTTAATTTTCTTTTCTCGTATTTTCTTCTCAACTTCTAATTTTCTGTTTATATTTTCTTTTCCCTCTAATTTTATGCATGGACATATACATTTTTGAACAATTTCTTCGCTAAGAAATATATTGATTTTTTTAATTAAACAATGCGAGTTTACTAATTACACAATTAGACTCTATATTTTGTATGTTTATAAATTCGACCCGCTAATTTGCGTTATTTGCAAATTAACTTTAGAAGTTAACAAAGAAATTAGTTTTGCAAACAACATAAATTTAGATGGCAAATTTACACAATCTCAAAACACGTACTATGTTCTAAACCACAGTTTCACATACTTAGAGAGTCAATTTTTGCAAAACCCTGTCAGCTTGGATTTTGTTAATGCTAGATCGAGGAGCCTTTGCCCACCAAAGCATTGCTAGAGATTTGAATAAGGCCAGTCGGAGACAGACGTAGAAAAGCAAAGTTCATCAGCTTTTTGATTTTCCCCAACAGAATGTGGTTAGATTGGGAACCGGATTCAACCGTAATCCGATGTCCCCATATGCGTTTTATACGGTTCAATTTTAAAATATTAACGAAAATTATCTAAATTAATTAGGAAATTAGTAGTATATGAAATTCTCCCCTCCCGCCATTGCTCGTGACACTTCGCATTGATCAATCGCAGTCCTTGATTGAATATTAATGATGATTCATAACTGACCGGTTTCCTTTTGATCGTATCACTCCAGCGTTCCCTGATTTCTCATTGTCAATGGCCACGCACTTGAGTTACCTTATAAGAGGATTGCTCTTATTACTTCCATTGCAGTCGAGAGCATCATATGTATTGCTCTTATTAATTCTCTTGCAGTCGAAAGCATTTTCAAAAATGGCATAAATGACCACAGTTGTATTCCGAATTCCAAATATGATAATGTTGTTAGGGCTAACGTTAAAAATATTGTAAAAACCCCTCCTATATATGCGCATACGGTGCACATTCTAAAAGAAATAGCAAACGCAGTTTAATCATTTTCAAAAAATTTTACCCGGTTATTCGTGAGAACCTAATTAACGAGTTGTCATATTTAAAATTAGGTGCAGAATCTATATGATCGTTTATACTATTTTTTAAATGTATGATTATATTCATAAATATAAACATAAATACTAGTAGTAATAATAATAACAAGAACAACAAGAATAACTAGGGAGAAGACGGGACGATTCTTTCCAAATTACCGTGTTATCAGATTATATCCAAATTAAAATCACATACATATTTGTATTCGCATATTTCAGATTTCACAGCATTTATTCAATTCAATCAATATCCGATATTGGTGATCGAAGAAGCAATGTTACGATGAGGGAGTCATTTCCGCAGGATTAGCACATGTGTGGAAAGGGATACCAAATTCCAATGTCAACATGTCTTTAATCATTGTCGTGATCCCTCGACGCAGTGCATGTCCGCGAATTGGACGTGGCAATTGTTCTACGTTAAAAATGTTTGAAAATAATACTAAATATCAAACTTTTCAGTTGTATTTTATTATTTTTATAAAAATGTACAAAATAATACTCTCAAATGGGTATGCTTTAACGTGAAAAACTAGAGGATAATACCCTATTTCATTTGTTAAAAACAATATTAAAGGATTATTCACAGTACAAAAATTTTGATTTTTTACAATTAATTTTTTTGCCAAAAGGTTAAATTTTGGTTGCTAAAGAAGAATTAGTTGTCACTAACTTAAGGCATATGTTAAATACCAACCATTAATTTTTTTTTTAAAGTTAACTATTAAAAAAAGTTTTGGTTGCCACTAATTCATAATTTTTGCATTTAAGCAACTAAATTTTAATTTAGTTGCTCAGCCATCACCATGAATAAGAAAATTATCCCTTGCCTGTACAAGCATCATTGTAAGTAAGAAAATTTTCCTTGTAAAAGTATAATCATAAGCAAAAGAAAATTTTCCTTGCATTTGCATTGTCTAAATATGCTTAATTTATCATCGAAAGAAATAATTATCAAACCAAATATTCCGAAGACTTTACATAAAATAAAAATATTAGCAGATAATATTAACGAAGAATCAACCCCACAGTCTCTCTCGCTGTTGTTCCGCTGCCACGCAACAATCAATCTTGTCTATCGTCAAAAAAAAAAAAAAAAAAAAAAAAAAATTTCAATCATGTCCAAAGCCGCTTTACTTTACTGGCGGGAGTAGGGTCTTTCTTCCACATCTTAAGATCTCTGCTTTTTAAAAGAACGAAAATGATGCTTTGAATTATAATGGTGCCAAGCTTTCGGGCTGCTTCTTCGTTGCTTCGTTTTCTCTTTTTACCTTTTCTGGGAAAGCTCGGTTGCACGTGTGAGAACTTGACAAAAAAACTATGCTAGTGATTGTCCAATTTTTTTAATAGTTACATTTATCTCAATTTTTATTACAATTATTCCTCAAAAATATTCTTATAAATTTTCTTTTGACATTCCTACAATTTCCTATTTTTTCTAAGAAAGAAACAATATGCTTTCTATCGAAAAAAAAAGAAGAAGCTCTCATCAGTCAACTTGGAGAACATTTTCATTAATATAAGAGGGACAATGCTGCTGCTGCTGCTTGGACGTTGGTCAGCGCTGTGGCTGCCAATAGCATTATTAACGCGCCAAATGCACACTAGCGAGTGATCATCTAATTAGGTTTGAAAATTATAAAATTGTATACTTGTGAAAGGAAACTAATAATTAACTAGGTATTAATTTATTCTGATTACTCGCATAATAAGTAAGTCCCAAAACTACCCACGACCAAAAGTATTTTATTAAAAGGATTTTTGGTGCGTTTCTTGGTAAGCTTAAGCTTTTCATAATAATAATAATAATAATAATAATAATTTATTATAATCAGCTTGAGATTTTCATAATAATAATATCAGACTGATAATATATTTAAAAGGTTATGAGTTCGATTTCGGGAAAGCAAAACTTAGAAAAGTGTCTCTAGAATGATTCTAATTTCATGGGCAACTTGAATCTGTATCAAGATTATTCTGAGTCCTCTTCTACAAAAATAATGTATAGCAAATAAGATGTTAAGTTAAAGTTTCATTAAAATTAAGTGACATAATTAACTAGAAAATAAAAGTAATCTAAGTAGAATTTTTATAATAAGGTTAACGTTGGTGAATTGCATTGAGAATTATAAATATACATGGACCAACATATATATATATATATTTGGTACTTATACATTATAACAATTGATACTGCAAGCAAACACATTTTTACAACCTTACATCATGGAGGGATTTTTTTAATCCTTACAATAGAGGGAATCTATAAATACTCCCAAACTAGGAGAACTATTACAAAGGGAGATAAACTCCCACAAAGCAGCTAACAACATTTGAACTCAAGGCTGACAATTATTTGCCAACGCTCCGTGCCAACCGCGTTGCCCAATAGTTGGCGATAT
>JAXCLR010000050.1:76927035-76951122 GCA_035584095.1 Annona squamosa
GATATGGATATTAAATATATTTAGATTAACAGTTTTATAAAATAAAATAAAATAATAGGTGTATGAACATCGGGTGCTGTATGCTACCGTAGCATACGACTGGAACCAATTTTCTAGTGGCAAACATAAACGGCTTATTTATAGCATGTGCTGCACATGGGGCTACAGCGTCCTAGGGCCATCACGGCTGGTGTGTCGGAATTGACAAGCTCATTGGTGGTTACAGTTAGTTGTGTGCAGGGGTATCTTGGCAGTATTCTGCCGTATATATTAGCTGGGGCCCACCTCCACCGTCCTATTAGAGAGAGTAAACCAAACCAACACTTTCCTTCATTTACCACGCTTAATTATAAAAAAAAAAAAAAAAAAAAAAAAAAGACGAGGACGAGGACGAGGACGAGGACGACGGGAGGAGTCCTCAGACAAGCAATGGTAAAACAGGCAAATGAGATGCACGATCAAACTACGGAGATAAAACGTTAGATGGCTCAAAACAGTTCCGGTGGATGCAGATGCCAGATGGTTTGCCCATACAGCCTACAGAAAATTGTTGTACAGCTGAAATGTTTGGGACCTACGAAATAGACGATCTGCCTTGATACCTGCATGGGATCCAAGGGAAATCAGAATATTCTTCGATGGGCCTCTCACACGCAATTCATATATTAAACCCAGGAATCTGGGTTACCATGCATGTCTAGCTACGCATGCCATCTTCCAGGTGCTATCTCGCCTGTTCCATAATCTGATTATAGAATCGATCGATTAACATCCAATGTTGCATTCGACCAAGGGGAGAAGCGTCCAATCATAACATATACATGCACACATTTATGGGTCTCCCATAACTTACTATAACAAAATTTATTTCTATAGTCATATTTTCTTAGCCAAATTTTAATTGAGGTGCATTTGGTAGCAAAATATAGTTAAGTTCTATAATAAGTATAACCAAATTTAGCCACTAAGGTTGTACCTTAGCAAGATGAGAAGATTGTGCTAATTGGCTTGATTTTAAATTTAAGGAAACATTTATTGCATATTCATTAGAGAGAGTGCTTATGTCTCCCATTTGTATTAGGATTGTGGTCTCCCACACACCTAAGAGTAAAAGTCACTTAAGTAAGATAAAAAAAAAAAAGTTTTCAGATGAGTTATAAATGTAACAATTTAAACATTATAATCAAATTGGAATTACTATTTGTAATAAATTTTAATAGTTACATCAAATATTACTTTTAGCTTATTTTATATTGAAATAATTACATTTAACCTAATGTCATCATTTTAAAGCAATAAAATATGCATATTTAGAACATGTTTGTCAAAACAAAAAAAATTTTCACATAAAGATTTTTAATTTGAAGCTTTTCATTCATATAATTATCATATTTTAAAAATTATTTCTTTGCATCTTCTTATAAAATTATTCTATTTTTCAATAATTTCTATGTAATTATCCATGTAACTAATCTATCTATTTTAACTTTATTTTTTTATTCTTCATTATTACCATTATCATATCACATCATTTTTTTTCATTTTAAAAAATTTTCATTCAAAAGTTTTCTGATTTACTATACACACTCTTAAATAATCAGTTGTAATTAAAATACTTCCAATGTCAATAAATATATGATTTACGCAATTAAAAATTAGCTAAGTAAAGTATCATTGTGGGAAGATGTGCGTATATGTCTAACGTGAGTATAGTATATGTAAATGTATAATTGTGGGAAGATGTGCGTAAAGTATATGTACGTAAAATATAGTTATCAGTAAGCCAATTGATTTAAGTAAGATATGATGAGGTCCACCTGTTCCTATCCAAAGTGAGTCTGGTTGCACCAAATTTTGCGAAATGCCATGATTAATTGCCATATAACTTCACTCTAGTTCACGAAATTCGGTGCAACGGAACACACCCAACCCGAAAATATTCCTGATTTATGACAGCTTCATATCCCATCTACACGCTAGTTCGTACGAAATGGTAATAAGAAGTTAAGAACAGAAAAACCGGAATTCCCCTCTCCCAAAGGCGAATTCGGAAAGTTTTGAAAGGTGTGGATGCATGGCATGCTTATACGTGTTCACTGTCGAGGCCTTTGACAATGCGCTGTGATATGTGAAAACGTCGTCTATTAGATTTGAGTGATTTGCAAACACAGAAACTTAGTTTCACCGTAATTATAAATATATTTACATAATTTCAAAAATTATAAATTACCTCACGTAATTTGATCATAATTACAAATATAGTCACATCATTACGGTGTCGTTACTGCACCATTATAGCGTGGTCATATTTGCAAAAATATGTAAATTATGTGAGTATATTTACAATTTTAAAAATTAAATAGTATATTTGATTTTGCCAAATATACTAATGACGTTTTAATAACTTGGATATATTTGCAATTATGGTCAAGCTATGTAAGAATATTTTATAATTTTAAAATTATATTAATATATTTGTAATTATGGTCAAAATATATGGGCATACTTGTAAATGGTCTCTTATGTAACGCACTCCATTTTTTAAATTTGGCGGTTGATAGAAAATCCTCTTTATCTATTATATTTAACATCATTTATAATATCTTAGTAACCATTTTTTGTTTAATTTTACTATGTATAAGTCTCATATATAAATGCCTAAAATCAATGGAATAAAATAATTCAATATTAACATATCAACTTTAAAGTAGTTTGCTAACATTTAAATTATATAAAATATCACTAATATGTAGATAAATGATTTTATAAAGTATTATTATATTCTAATATACATGTGAATGTATTTAAATATTTTTTATAATTTACACATAAATATATATTTTTCAATAAATGTATCCCATAAACATATTTGATTGAGATGAAATTTAGTCTCTTAGCTAAATAAATAGTGTTAAATATAATAAATAGATTGAATTTTCAATTAAGGATTAAGATCTTAAAATTTGAGGACTTTATATAAGATTGCTTCTATATGTATAACTTGGGTTACGTAGATGCGGAGCTCATCTACAAATTACCCAAGAAAGTTGATTTATTATATTGTTATTGGAATTAATACTCTGGCTATGCAGAAATAAATTATTATTTGTTTTCAACTCATTAATTTATGGCCAATTGGGCGATTGCCCAGTTGGTAACGCTCACGGTCCTCTTGGCAGAGGGTGCGCGTTCCGAGTCTTCTCGAGTTCGGAGCGTACGAGTCCTCAGCGTGAGAGTTCTGGCTATGAAAGTTTATTATCTTCCACGAGAATGAGCTAATATCAAATTTTATATTGTATTTCCATAAAAAATGTCATATTCTATAATAACAAAAAAAAAAAAGCTCATTAACCTACGCAGATACGCAGAGCTTGATTTCATCCTTTTGGAACCCACCGTCATGTCAGGTCTCAGGTCTCACGTCTCTGAAAATTCTACCCGAACCGTAACTTTAAATTAAAGTAGCTCTGAGACCAACTTTCTCAATAGTGAGAGAATTAGCTTAAAAATCAAGTTAAAATGAATACTGCATAGACTCTTATAAAAACAATTTCATAAAAAAAATCGATCTTCATTGCTGATGCCTGTTGCAACGATTTTGCTGAAAATCTTTGTAGGATGCCGGGTTCTTGTACATAATGTTTGCCAAATTAAATCGTTCTACTTAATAAATTTTGTTGTAGTACTGTCTGACGCCACTGCCAATGGAATTTCACAAACTCAAAATAAATCCTACTAAGTACTTGTATAACCCATTGAGTTGAAGCCGATACGTTACAGAAAGCTATGGTCAGGTACTTAAATTAGTGCATTAGGGTTTTCTTAGGTCGTGAGTGGAGAAAAATGAGGTGACCAACCCATATGTATGAATTCCACAAACGTTGTAGTCTAGTCATACATGAAAATGCATGATTTGCCTTGTGCTACCATCAAAACACAAGCTAGTTTTTGGAATATTTTACTCTTATGCAGCTCGTGGGAATGGATGGTGGGATCCAAAAGGGATAAAATAGGAAGAAGGGCCTGAAACTTCCCACCAGAATGTGCATGCCAGGCATGTGGTCCTGACCACTGCATTTTCCCGATCTATGTGGACCCAGATCACACCGCCTTCTCTGCCTCTTGGGGTTCAGAAGCTCATGGCAGTTGAGCCAACAACGTAAATGGTGTAGCGTGCAAGTTTGAGCTTCATTTGCATCATGAGAGATTTACTGGGGGATATGGCCCCACCATTCGAATGATCAAATACAGAGTTAGTTAATATGTTAAATTAATCAGAATGTGTAGAAAGAGGGAGAAAAGAGTTGGAAAGAAGTCCAACTCGCGCTCATGTTTTGAAAACCACTTAATCTTCTTCAAAGCTTCCTTTCTTTTTATTGGTTTATTTAGAACTATCTCAATATCAATTATATTAAGACTATGAGATATTCTTACAGACTATGAGAGACAAACTGTTCAATCTAAGAAGTTCTGAAGACAATTCCACCGATACAACTGGAGAAAATATCCTAAAATAAATACGGGGAAAAACCTCTCTAGAGCCATTTATAGATGGGTTGTCTGAATATCTTTCAAAGTTTCCTTTTTAGTTGCGTATATAAACCCACTGGCTTTGATTGAAAAATATTGTTAGGGCAAGCAGACGTAATTCTTACAAAAAAAAAAAAAATTTCATTGCAATATGCTATTAATCAAGTTCATAAATATCACGCTAATACATAATTAATGTGCTGGCAGGAGTCTTGTTTTAGGTACGGGAGGTTTAGGTTTCAAGTCCTGGCTTGGGGAATTTTTCTTCCTTTTTCGGAGCAATATCTCCATAGCTACTTGGTTATCAATAATGTTAGGTTTATACTTTGAAGCTAGAATTGCAATATATATTTGACTTAAGTTAAGATGTAAATCCAAGAACAAAAAAAAATAAAATAAAAAATTCCATGAATTTCATAGTCTCTGTTTTTTTTTTTTTTTGAACTGAATAGTCTCTAATATTAATTCTAAGAGAAGTTACAAATTATGTGCCCTTTATTTTTATGCATTTAATTACTATGTACTATTTTAGCATCAGTTAAATAATCTATACCAAGATTATTTTATATACTTATACAACAAAAAATGTTAATTCATTGAAATGATATTTTTTTTTGACAGTTAATTCGATTGTACTATTATCATTGATGAAATTTTGTTTCTAGGGATAAAAATTAGGACAACTTGATTCATGACTAGCCTTGTTTTGAATCCCAAAGCCAGGACAATAGTTTGGACATCACAGGGCAAGGCAAGTTTAGATTTTGAAATATTCTTTAAATTTAGATCCAGATGGGTCAACCATGTTCACAACCTAATGACTCAAACCTCGACCACATAAAGATTGAAAAAAATAAGATATCTGTTTTAAGTCATACAGTATTTAAAAGGTTACTTTCCCTCATTTTGTGTCTGGGTATTCCATTTATTACCACAGCTCTCTCCCCTTTCCCACACGCTGTTGCCACTAGCCTACATTTCGCCATTCTAGTGAGCTAGCCGACGACTTTCACATCTTCCAATTAACCTAAAACGGAACCCATGGATTTAACATTATTCCATTTGGAATTGGATGCTGGGTCCAAGTGTTAAACGTCGTCCGATTCTGACTGTCTTACCATTCTTTCCTTTTGAAGATGCAGCCTTGATATTGAGTAATCATGCGTTCAATGCAGAATTACCATGTACCAGACCCCTGCACCACTCCTTAATCCTCAGTGACCGATGATGTCCAATTATCAGTTATATGGTCTATGTGAACATCTTGTCAACTTTAATTATAACTCAAAATTTCAAATTTATACTATTTTTCTTGAAGATAAACATACATATCCTTATTTGCTATTTTCCAACGTCAAAGGACAACAATAAATAATTGCAAATGGAATTATCAATGAGGCGTATTTCATTAACTTATTTTCAATAAACGTATATATTTGTTAATCTTTTACTATGATAATTTTGCTTTCTTTTCATTAATTAGTAAAACTGTTGAAACATTTAACTTTTAAATCTATGACAGTATAACTCTATATTAGATAAGTATACTAAATTTTAAAGGAAGATAAGGTTCTTACTAGCCTTGTCCGAATCGAGTGTAAAATGTAAGATGAAATTAAAATATGATAAAAATAGAATTATAGTTAGGTGGACTCTCACCCAGTATGACCTGCTGTCATTTTTACCCCTAATCGTCGCTGATGAGTATAGCAATGATTACCAATAACAAACTTTCAACAACTAGTAATAGATTCTTCGCCAAAAATAAATTCTATTGTAGTGAAATTTTTTTTTTATCATTATTGTAGTGATAGTTAATTTGAAATTCTTTGACGGAAGAGATACCAAGCTCCCAGCTATTCTCATAAAGAAAAAGCTTCCACAAGAAGTGAATTCCAACGCATTCAGGAGAATTGAAACCCTACGTGGTGGCCATGAGTCTGTGAGCATTACCACTAGCTTGAAGCCCTGGCGGCATTTTTTTGTTTTTTCCCCGTTTAGTGAAGGTTGGAAGCCGTCGATGCTTTCATGAAGATTCCTTTCGGTTTTCATATAGTTATTTATAATTAGCAGCAAAACACGTGCCCCTTTAGAATTAAATTTAATGGTTGCCTTTGATCATGCGGGGCCCATATGGACCGTCTCTTAATTAAATAAATCCTGCCGTTTAATCTATCAACCCTATCGATCTGGACATTTCATGAACATATGGACACCTTGCATGCGGACATCCCTTTCCCGGTCCAAATTAGGTGCTGTAGAGGATGGACCACCCTACTGTTTTGGTATGCGTTATAATAATTTATTTTTCCAAATTTGGGTTATTAGGTTATCTTAAGGCTTAACACAATATGATTAATCATTTCATATTTGGTTTAATCTTAACCATCTGAATTTCAATGTAAAAACTTCCAAAAATCCATGACCAATAATAACTTAATTAAATAGCTTAAATTTAGGTCTCTTAGTCCATTGTGTTAATCTCTAACTACTATTGATATGTTAATTGTGACAATCGCGGTTGCAAGGGTAATCGATCGGGCCTCTTTTTTACATTGATCTTATGTGTTAATCATAAGATTTATTCGAAGATCCTACATTCCCATCACTAGTCACAAATTAGCATTTGGTTTCTGATTTAGTATTTAATTTGAAACGACATACTTACATTTATTGTTAATGGCAATAAGCAATACTCAAATGCAACAAATTGTTGGTAAAAAAGGCAGTTATTTTTGTCTTTTGGATGTTATAATTTGTTGGAGTTTCCTGAAATATATTTATTTTCACAAATTGGTCATCTCATATTTTGAAATATAAGAAATAAAAAAGGGTGTATTTGGTAATAAATAAAAAAATTTTAAGCTAAAATATTTCAATATAAAACTTTTTACTCTCTATAAATACCATATTTTTTAATTATTTTTTATATATATTCTTATACAATTACCGTATTTTTCAATTATTCCTACATAACTACCCATACAACTAATTTACCTATTTTAATTTTATTGTCTTTACTCTTTATCATTACTCATATCATATCACAGTGTTTTCTTTTAATTCGAAATTTTTTACATCTCAAGCTTTTCATTTAAAAATTTAACCACTTCCTAAACACAAAAAAACAATTTAATAAGATTGTTACATGCCACCCGTAGCATGAATTAAGCCAAAACACATAGTTATGTTTCTTTTATCAGTTCCTACATTCCTTTCTTCCTCCCTCAGGTTTTTCAGTCGCGTGTCCTGATATGCACTTAGCCTTATGAGGGGATATATGAGACATACATTCCAATATTTCCAATAAAAATGAGTGGTCCCGACTCCAGATTCAGATGCCATAACGGAAACAGTAAACCAATAATTTCGATAAATTCCTTCGGGCTGACATCTGCAATCTGGAGCGATGCTGCCGTGCTCTCATTCGTTTGCTTCAGCTGGGCCCCACCCGACAAGCCAACTTGCGGGAGGAAACAAAGAATAATTTAATGGGCCAGAGAGGACGGATCAGCTACGACTCCAGGGCATGTGCCGCGTTGTACGGAATACATTAACATTCCAGCTTTGGTCAGCAATGGAAAAAAAAAAAAAAAAAAAAACACCAAGCAAAATAAAGGCCAACGACAAAACTACCAGAGCGTAGTATAATCTACAAACCAAATGACAACTAAATTTATTAACCAAATCACAAATCATAATTATAAAATATTATTTATTTTCTTCTCTATAATAAATGATCATTCGGTCATTTTCATCGATCGACCATTCAGTCAGTGAAGTAACATAATTTCAAAAAATCGTAGCAATACTTTCAAGTTCAACCTTGTCTAAATATATTTATTATTCATTTACTTTTGCCAATTTATAAATAAAAATACATAATTAAATACTTTTCTTTTGCAAAACAAGATGGAAAAACCAACGGCTTTCAATTTTTATATATACAAATTATTCAAGTGTAGTCAACTTTACTGTAACTTATATAGCATAGTTGGTTCAAAATGTGTTTTACATAATTATAAAATTATAATTTACTTTAATCATTATATTTAGAATTATTTATTTTATTAACGTACCAAGTTTTATTGAAATCAAATATATGCATGCGTTACGTATGAAAAGAGTAAAAAAATCAATGTAATAAAGTATTTTGATATAAGTAAAAGTTTTAAATTATTTTTTAACAGGTAAATCATTTAAGATATAATTTCGACAAGGATAAATAATTATATAAGATATTTATGTAAATGTAGGGTACATTTTTGAGTACATGTAAATGTACATCATCATATTTATATATGCAAGGAACTGATCAGAAGTGGTACATTAGAGGTGCTGTCATTGGTACACCTTTTGGAAAGTCGGATGCAACGTTAATGGTGCTGCAGCAATTTTTAAAAAAAGTCCTTGAATTGCTAAAGCACAGTGTCCGTATTTCCTAAGAGGGTCTTTGTCCGTCGAGCTGTCCTCCAACACTATGGAACAGTAGGAAGTGCTTCAGTCTCTATTTATTACTACTGTTGAAAGATTTCCACGCGGATGAGGAAGGTGTTTTGAATTCAGGTAGGGTGCGCGTAACAGAGAGTTCGATGCCAACACGAACTAAAACAGTTTTAACACTGTCCACGTGTAAGAATGTGTAGTGTTGAGTAGCCAGCCATATTTGTTAGTATGTCATTCTTATTAACTATTGCAGTCTCCTACGTGATAAACTCAATTGTACGCATGTACAGCGTCGATAGTATTTTTAATCCCTATTTATTCAATAGGGCAAATACGATTTGCTTCACCATCTCCCAAAATTTGATGGAAGCCATCACTTGCAACAAGATGTGCTTTTGCAATTTTATTCAACGCTGACGACGGGAGTTACCCATCCTCTACGAAATCTAGATCATCATCTTCTTCGAGAACTCCGAGTCAAACGAAAAACCATTGGAAACTAAAGCAGTTGCTGTGGCTATGAACTCTACCAGCGGACTTTTCAAGCCCAAACACCACACGTTTGATTGTGGTAACAACATCCTTTTCAGATCCGGCCGGACAATAATTCAAGAAACATCCGTCCTATTCTTCTCTAGTTGGGTTGATATGTTTTACAGCCAAAATGACAACCCCAAGTTATTCACGGAGAGGGGCTTTTCTACAAAATCTCCGGTCCCCTCATTGGATGGCTTCGCTTAAGCCCCTCGAAACTTGTGGTTAGGATTTCAACATCACATTTTTGAAAACTCGTGATTGATCGTGTATCATCATTTCCCACGTATATGAGAAATACTTCAATGCAATTGGTCGTAAATTACAACCGATTATTTTTTTTTATTTTTTCAACAACCAAGACATGCATTTTGTTTAAAATTATTTATTTATCTTATATATAAAAATATATAAAGTGGCAACCTTACTTTTATTTTTATGCACATATACATGTATTTAGTTTATATACCAAATTTTAACATTTTTAGATTAGATATTTTTTTATAAAATTTATAACAGACACATCTAAACATGCTCATCTTACTAATTTTCAAAAATTAAAAATAAAATAACAAAAATTGTCAAATATCATGTAAATGAAGATTTAGGTAAGACTTGCATATTTATTAAAGACAAAAAACCTAAGCAATATAAAATCGCACCGCCAAACAAAAATGTCTTTTGGCATTTCATGACCGCAGTGCATGTATAGTTCATTGTTGCAAGCTTTTTGTCATCCGTGATTCGAGAGATGCTTGCCGTGATCACTATTATTCATCCTTATATATTAAAGTCCTCGTACCAGCTGACGTAGGCGACGTCGCTGCCTCACTGGTTCGCCTCAACATAGTTGATAGTACAAAGGCGACAACGTTTGTTGGTTGTACTTAGGGTATTTTGCACACTAAACCTTCTAATTTTGTTTATTTGTAAATTAGAAAGATGATAATTTATAGGCTAATAAACAGTAATAATATAAAAATTGTTGGAAGAGACAGCAAGTTAGCAACAACGGTGAAAAATATTGTCACTAAAATACAATTTCTATTAACGATTAATAAATTTGATATATAGTAATTCTTCTTTTGACATAATGGTCACAAGCTTTTTAAATAATGCGGCTGTCGATTTGAGGGAATTTAAAAAATAAGAGTGATAGATGTGATGGAGGTAATAATTGGGAATAAAAAGAATAAAGTTAAGTAGATTTAATAATTGTATTAAAAGTATAGAAAAATGATACATAGAGATAATTATAAAAAGTACGATAATAGTCAAAAAAATCAAATTATAACAAAAGTTATAGAAGAGACATGTAGTTCAAATCATATCAAAAAGTGGTTGCTAATTATCAAATTTTATCTGGGAGCGCAAATGCATATGAACCAGAGTTTGAAGCTTACTCTGCCTCTTATTAGCTATTGGTGATCATGAGCGAGGTACCCTTGCAACATTTGATTCTCATACAATTAATTAGCTTATTTTAGTTACAATTTGGATGCCCAAGTGGTTTATATAAGTATGTACAAGAATATGCAAGGTGAGAAGTCTCAAGTTAGAAGTTAGTTAGAGACACTTACCTCGTTTACTTTTCTTTTAGGCTTATCTTCCATCACTTGTCTAATCCTCTATACCATGATGAGCTTTACCGCAATAGACATAATTAAATATAATTATTAACATTAATACTTACATAGACAAGTGATTTGAGATTAGTGAGCACGCAAGTCAAGTTAGGAAGTAGCCTAAGGATTGAGTGACTAAGGCTTTGGTTTCAATTTGAAGCTAAAATGATAACATTCATTCACATGAGAAAATATATAACCATTCGTGTAGTGATTTTTATTTGGTTGCAAATATTATTATATATTTAAATTCATTAAAATTAACTTGGTTGAATTGATATTGGCTAATAAGTTATTACTTACTATAAACATAAAAACATGTGTATTAACATCAAACTTGACTCATGTGTCTTAAGATTTATAAGAATATCTAAGAGCTTCAATGTAATAAATATTAAGATATATGTAAATATATCAATAAAAAAAATATGTGTGTATTTAATTATAATTCGAAAAAGTAAATGTCTTACAAAATTTTATGCGCTAAAAATCTTAATAGTTATATGCAGTCAAATATAAATTTAGCATTCTATAAATTCTAAATCTATTATTCAGTTCAGTTATCATATTTCCCAATCTAGAAAATCGAAAAATAAAATTTTTCTTTTCTTTTATTCATTTAGATAATTCCAGAAAAACAATCTATGACATTTGAAAATATTTATTTGTTATAATTTTAAAAATATGAGTACTACTGAAATATTGTTAATTTTTGTTTGAGGAGGAGCTGTAAAAGATATTTTTCTTCTTAAAAGAGTAATGCTATAAAGTATGTAAAATTTTAAAAATATTTAAATATTTCAAAACATAATGCCAAAATATAAAATTTTCTCTCATAATTAAAGGCCCAAACAAAACAAGTTCCGCTGAAGCCGTATTACCCATCAACAAAATCGAGAGCAAATATCCATTGTGAAAATTATTTTAAATAACGAAATTTGTTGTAGTGTAGATACAAAAAGGTACACACTGCCAGATCAATGTTGGATTTATTACCATATTAACAAGAAACTTTTTTTTTTTTTAAATTCTAAGCTGATTAAGAATTTCATATCGTGACTTTTGGTTGAGTAAAAAGAGAAATTTCGGCAATAAAAAGGTGTACAATGATTAGAATGTTAGATGAACCTACCCTCCAACCCGGCTAGCTATACGAAGATATATCATATCTATAACATGTAAATCATTATTCATATACTTTATCAAAAGTAACTCTTATTTTAATATTTTTTTCATGGTTTGCAGATGCAACAGACACCAACTCAGCTTGGAGCGGAGACGACTAAACTGGTGGTTAATTCTTCATAGGAACATGCAGCGTCATTAATTGTAATATTGCTACTTCAATTAATTAGTGGCATTGTTCTACAAAAGATAGCCCAAAGAAACGAATTTTATTAGACTTTATATTGCATCAATCCGTCGTTTGGGTCGGTTCCTGGCATATGCAAAGTATAGTCCATGGTTTGGGCAATTATCCTGGCTTACTGGCAAATCTAGATGCCTCCAATATCAAAAACGAAGACTGAAGTCACCCATATACATCTCAAAGTTTCAGCAGCTGGCAACTGGATAGCGCTTGCTTCAATTAGCTAGGAATATATCGGAGTTTATGATCTAGCGGTTAATTAACTAATTTTATTTATCTTAGTTGATAATATTCCATTTAAAAGTGAACCATACACAATCAATATAGCAGAAGTCCTTAAACGCAATTAGTATTTTTACCTGCACATAACATAATTCAAATGCGTCCTGCTAGAGCTGCTTTATGGGGAGCTTTTATCTCCCCTTTTATTAAGGAGTTTGGATCTCCCTATTTATCTAACAAGGGTTTGTTCCCCCCAAAGTTAATAAGGTGGGGCTTGTGGTCTTCCTTTGCAAATCGTAAGAATATTTTAAGATTTCATTGTAATGTATATTAAAATAAATGTAAATTTATACAAATAAAAAAATTGCTGCCAACTCCTAAAAAACATAATTCGACTGCAAAATAAATGCTGTCGTAATGACTGCCCACTTGGCTTTTAAGAGCAGTTGAAGTTAATTGCTTATAACATTATTTATTACTTATAGAAAAGTTTTGTTACATATAATATTCTGTTTGGGAAGCAAGTAACTAAATCGATCTCATTTTTTTTACACGCTTTTATATAACTATTTTATTTTTCAATGGTTTATTTATATCATTTCATATAACTTTCATAACTATTTTAACTCTATTCTTTATTTTGAAAAAAATTCTATTCTTGTAACTTTTAATCATTATCTAGCTATTATACCACATGACACTCTCAATTGAACAGTTTGAATTTGACCACCCCTGATATTGAATTTGGTTGTGTATAAGTTTATTACATGAAACTAAACTTTTAATGATGCTAAAAACTTGTCCTCATACATGAATTGGCATTGTGATATCTCTGCACTCAAATTGGGAGAATGTTCCAATGCAACCGGATGCATTGAAATTTTAATACATTTCAATAAATTTTCTACTTTTATATTTTTTGAAAATTTTTTATAAAAATCTTAATGTAGACATATTTTATCTATAAATTAAATTTTATCATTTTTGAAAAGTGTATATTTTTTTAATTTTTAGAAACATTTTAAATGACTAAAATACCCTTTTCAATAATAAAAATTTAAAATATATAAATTTTCAAAATTGATAAAACTTAATTCATAAGTTAAATATATATAGATTAAGAGTTTTGTTAAAAGAAATTCAAAAAAAAAAATTTAAGAATAGAATTCAATGCATTCAGTTGCACTAAAATAAAACCCGTTAAATTGGGAGCATTATTCCATGTACGTTCACCCGGGTGCAAATACCAACTTTTTTATTTTTTTGAAAAATTTTTACATGAAAGTTAATCTAAGTGCATTTAATATATATTAATTTTTACCGTTTTTGAAGATTTTGAATTTTTTAAAACAGTTGTATTTTTAGTAAATTAGGTTAAATAAGCCCTAGTAGGCTGAAGCTAAATGCACCCATTTATTTCAATGCAATTGATGCATTGAAATTCTATTTTTTATTTTTTTGAATTTCTTTTAACAAATTGGGAGCATGATTTCATGCAGGTGCACCCGGGTGCGAATACCCATTTTTTATTTTTTTTTAAAAATTTTGCATAAAAGTTAATCTAAGCGCATTTAACATGTATATCAATTTTTATCATTTTTAAAGATTTTTAAATTTTTTGAATTTTTTAAGACAATGGTATTTTTAATAAATTAGGTTAAATATGCCCTGATAGACTGAAGCTAAATGCACAGTTGCACAACATCACATCCCTAGATAAGTAACAATGTTTTAATGACAACTTTTTAAAATTTGTCTGTAAAGACGAGTCTTGCTCCTAAATGTAACATCTATCGTATTGACGAAAGGTAAGACAATAATTTAAGACAATAATTATGTGGCTAAATAGTATTTTTTTTAACAAACTTATCTAAAATTATGTTGCAAAATGCTAATTTCTTTTTGTATTGTCGCCGTGAAATGACATGCATTTGTTTAGTTTTGCTTTTGATTTCTTAATTAATCGAACAGCGGAAGTGATTATATTTGCTTTTATGGACAATCATGCATTTTGTCCGTCCATTAATCATGGCATTTTTTAATCCCATTCGATTATTGCGTTAGGACCACTAAACCAATGATGTACGTGTTATTTACCACTGTCAATCAGTATGTATATGTTTATAAATTATTGATTTGATTTGTAAGTAAGATTATTTTAGGATGTTATATTGTCCTTTAATGGTTGCCGTAGTCCGCACATGCTTGATTGTGATCGAGTCCATTCATGTCGGCCATTGCAACGTTCTGCGTGAAAAGAGAATTAAGGGAAGAAAAAAAAGCAGCAGCAAGCATATATGTAAGTAAAATTTTGATCGTTCGACAATTTGATTAATTACGTATAAATTTTTTTATAGTAACATATAAATTATTTTTAGAGGATAGTTTTAAAAGGATAATTTCTGTTTTTAAGGTTAGTTTTTATTTGAAGTATATTTTCATTTTCTTTCCCATTTACACAGAAATTCTTCAATCTGAAAAACATATATCGTAGCCGGACTGCACCTTTTTTTAAAATAACTTCTTGAATCTGTTTTACACATTTAAGTGAGCCTAAGCATAATGTTTCCATATACATAAGTTTTTCAGTTTTATTATTTAAAAAAATATAAAAGAAAACTGCAAACTTGGGCCTACATATAAATTTCATGGCCCGTGTATCTGAATCTCTCCGGCATGTTGCTGAAGGGCCGTTGAAAGCAATAGTCACGAGGATTTTTCGTAGCACCGAAGCGATTCGACACACAACTGCTGTGATGTACGACGGAGCTAGCTTGAAGCATGAAAGCTAATTGTCAAATATCATTGATCTAACAGGCTATATGAAAATGAGGGATATATGATCTAGATATTCATTCCCCTAGGTCCGAATGGAATTAAGCATACCCCACGAATAGACTGCCCCTCCAATCATTTTATCAATGGTCGCAAAATGCCTGGGGACCATTAATTGACGTATGCGATCGATATAATCGCGCAGAATACGAGGAGAATCGGAATAATAAATATAAAACGGTGGGAATCGAGATGGGGGGCAGGGTATCATCAGCTAGTGTATATATAGGAGGAAGGGGAAGGTGGTGCTGGCTTAGCACAAGAGGGAATTAGAAAACAGTAGCCAGCTAGGCCATGGGAAGATCCCCGTACTCCGATGAGAATGGCCTCAAGAAGGGGCCCTGGACACCTGAAGAAGACAAGAAACTGGTCCAATACATTCAAAAACATGGCCATGGAAGCTGGAGGGCCCTTCCCCAACTTGCAGGTTTTCTTCCCAAACACCTCTTCCTCTCGTTTTAATTCCCTTGATTATCGGCCATACACCCGATCTTTTTCTAAAGCCCAATAACATTGTTTGTTCTTGTGTTTGGTCTGCCAGGACTGAATAGATGTGGGAAGAGTTGTAGACTAAGATGGACTAACTACCTGAGGCCTGATATTAAGAGAGGCAAGTTCTCCAGGGAGGAAGAAGAAACCATTCTCAATCTCCATTCTGTCCTCGGAAACAAGTAGTACTTGCTCCACCAATTAACTAGTTTACGTCACTCTCTATGTCCATTTCCTTTATGTATTTAGTTATCTATTCATTGTGTTGGGTGTTTAACTGAGCACTTTCATCTATTGTCAAGGTGGTCCGCGATTGCAACGCACCTCCCAGGGCGAACAGATAACGAAATCAAGAACTTTTGGAACACCCATCTCAAAAAGAGACTCATTCAGATGGGTTATGATCCAATTACCCATCTCCCCCGACCAAACCTCTTCTACAGCTTGCCTCAGCTGATTGCGTTTGCGAAAATGGGTGATGCTATGGGCCAGCAACCATGGGACGAACAAAGTGCTGCCCGGTTGCAAGAAGCTCTTCAGTACATGCAATGCTTCCTTCAATCTGCAGCTGCTGCGACCACTGTCCTAAGCAGCAGTTCATCCATGGATGCCATGAATCTCATGGGCGCGATTGCATCTCCTAAGGAAGCCATATTGTCCAGCTCTAGCTGCACCGTCGAAAACGGTGAGCCGGCCTCCTTTGGGATCACTCGTTCGCAGCTGCTCAGTCGACATGGGGAAGCACCTTATCACAACTACGGGACAGGCCGTCAAATCTCTGGTGACTTTTCACCCACCATGAACAGTAAAATGGAGGAAGAACTAGCATACAAATGTTCTAGCCAGGAAGAAAATACTACACCCATTTCACCATTTCCTTCGGCTCTTCCTAGCGTTTCGGCAGAGAATTCAAGTGGAAACGGGGAGGGGGACGCCTGCAGCATTTCCAACTATGGAGGAGGAGGAGCTTCGCCTACCATTCCCTTTTGGAACGAGCTCTTCGTTGAGGACCCCTTTCTGCACGACATTGCTTTCAATGTGGGAGAAATGTAGCCGAAATATGAAATGTCAACCGGAGAATAATGGATGAAATAGTTATGTTATCATTTAGTTTAATGAACAAATGTAAAAGGGGTGGTGGCGCAGTTGGCTAGCGCGTAGGTCTCATAGCAGCTTGAGTAATCCTGAGGTCGAGAGTTCGAGCCTCTCTCACCCCATGAATGTTTTTTAATTATTTTATACATAAAAAGTATTTTTTTGGATCTTTTCTATAAAGTTTTTTTTTAATATTTCTTTAATCTCGTGTTGGCCTCTGGTTATTTTATAATTTTTTTGGATTTCTCCGCATGAATATTTTTTCGGTTATTGGGTCCTTGGCTGTTATCGGGCTATGGTTATTTTATGATTTTCTTTTCGTCATTGGTTCATCTTGGGCACTGGCTTTTTATGAATTTTTTTTGTCCTAGCATCCCATGTTGGACTCTGGTCCAGGCCATACATTTGCCCCTTTGAGCTCATGAAAAGTTTTTGGTCATTTTATAAAAGTATTTTTTGGATTTTTACATTTTTCGTCTTTTCAGTTTTCATCCATCACTATTTTTTGGTTATTTTGTAAAAATATTTTTGGATTTTTATATTTTTGTCCTTCTTAACCCAAGAATATTTTTTGGATATTTATAAAGGAATTTTTTGGATTTTTTGGTCCTTGGTTCATGTTGGCTACTGGCTATTTTACGAAAATTTTTATCTCGTTAGCTACCGTGTTGGGCTCTGGTTATTTCATGACAGTACCTCAGATCGTATTTTTGGTCTGGCCCATGAATATTTTTTAATTCTTTTGACGCACTTTCGTGGGAGCATGTGATTGGATGGAATCAGAGCTGGACAGCATAGAATTTTTCATTCCTCAAAATAAATTCCCACTTCAAATACAAATTTTCATTTAAGTAATAATTTTATTTATTACTTCTTACATAATCATTTTATTTCTCACTTCCAATGCTATTTTTCCGATTTCTTAGTCCACGGTAACCGAGCATCATCCAATCTCCTCATTCGATATTCCTCCCGAGCAGGTGCTTGGGTCCTTACATCATTTGGGCTATGACAGCAGCCCCATGTCAAACATTTTGTCCTCGGCCAGTGTCGTCTCTCCTTTTCTTCTCATGTTGGGCTCTCCTTGAAGCAGCCTCTGTCAGTGACTCAGTGCCAACTCTCATACATAGGCCCTCGAACTTAAGCCGAAGCAAGCCCAGAGCAGATATCGGATTCATCGTTGTGGTGGGCCACAAATGTAGAAGTTCCATGAGTTGGAATTCATGGATCCGATTCGATTGAAACCCATGCACACATGTAATATACGCATGCACATTGTTACGAATAATACATATAAACTAGTTGAGTTTCCCATCAACCCATATCAGGGAAAATAAAAAACAAAGAAAAGTTTTAAGTTTTGTTTGAATAGACGTGATTTGTCTCTTTTCTTCTTTCCCCCCATTTATTCATATCAGCTACATACTAAATCATCCTTGTCTTCTAAGATTAAAAATATATATATACATTTAATGTCCATGGATTTATATTATTATTCATGGACCGGGCAGCAACTGAACAAAATCAAAGTGTCTGCGTTTCTGTGAGAGTAGCCTGAACTCTCTGAGGTAGTTGCAGTTGTAGAAATAATAATCATAATAATAACTGCAACAGTGGGAGGCTGAAGTCCATGGTTTTCGGTGGGCAGGTGTGACAGCCTGTCCTTCAGTGGATTTATTCCCCAAAATCTCATGTATAAGATGCCAAATTTAGGCCCGTCTTCAGAACGTGGAATTCGTGGGGCATGCTACTCTGGTGCATGTCCGAACACACGTAAAAACCACGCATTTATAAGCCTCTAACGATGTTCTTTTTACAAAGTAACATGGCGGCTATTACAAGTGTAAATGGAGCTGGTCTCAACGCAATCTGATTTATAATAGATTAGGTTAAGTATTTTATGGTCTGTTTGGATTGAATGAAAACTCTGTTAACGTTTTTTTGGGCATGAAGCTAGTGCAATAAATGCACAAGTCAACTCACATTGAAAATATAGTTAGGTTAAGATTTCACAATATTATGTTTAACCCGACCCAAATCAACTCAACTTGATTTACGCCCTCAGTAGGGTATCAGTGCATGAACTTCAAAAGGTTGCACATATTTTAGATTATGCAATTAAGGTTGGGGAAATGCAATATTAAAAAATAAAATAATATCATAAATATATCATATTGAAAAGAAGTTTAGAATGTATAATAATCATTTCCCCCTAAATGTGAAATTATATAAATACTTTTATTTGAATTAATTAAGGTGACAGCAAGAAAGCAGGATTGGATATTTAAAAGAAAAATGTTGGTGTTTTTAAATATGAGAGACAAGGCCTTGACTTTCAAAGGCATTTCTATTTATGTTTACTCCAAACTGAAACGTATTTCCTTTTATTCGAGCCATCTGTTGGGTGAATCCTAGTTAATCTTTCAACAAGCCTATGTGAAAAGCGATGCTTCAATACTATAATAGCCATAAATATTTAATAATATAATTTAATTTAATTTATGAACATTAATGGCGAGCGTTGGTGAATGACAACGCGCTCTTTTCTTTGAGCAGAGAAAACACACAAAAGGGAAGAAACGGACGCTGTCAAATTGATATTTAGAAGAAAACTTATGTAATTCTTAAAGTTGTTCCAATAAATCCCTTTATGAGTATGCCAATTAAGTAAGTGGAAATTTATATGTTTAATTATTGATTAATAAATGAAAATTTTAAATTTTTATAATTTATCAACTTTTTCCCTAAACTCTATAGATTTGCTAAATTTACAAAAAGAAAAATATTAGACAAATCTATATTAAATAAGAGACTCATATGTGTGAGGAAAATTCCGGATTTGTTTGGGCAATTTTCGTAACTGTCGAATGTTGACAAAAGGGAGTGAAAACAGAGCAGAGAGAGATTTTGATGGAAAATTTACGAAAAATCACCATGAATTTATAATTTTGCAAAAAGATACCTATTTCAAAAAAATTATAAAAAACCCAAACTTTGCTAGAAAATTTGTAGGAGATATTTTTTAAAAGATTATTATAGAATACCCTCTTGATTTGTAAAGGAATTTCATAACAAAATTTTTAGAAAATTTACAAAAAAACCCTTTCAAATGAAATAGTTTTCAAAAATGTCTTATATTAGTTAGGAATTCACAGAATAAATAGAAAAATATAATTTTGAACAAATAAAATTATGAGATATTTTGAAAAGGTCATAAATGAAAATTTAAATAATATTTATAAAAAATAATAAACACGTTTTGGTGAAATTAGGAAGAAAGATTTTAGACTATTTCAATAGATTAATAAAATTTAAAGCTTTCTTAAAGGTAAGTAAAATTTTTTACCAAATCATGACTTTAAAAAATATATATTGTGTTGAATATTATGAGTTGTTATAAAATGTGATTATTCACCAAGTTTTGAATTTTCTTTCAGGTTGGTTTATTCAAACATGAGCATGATTATTTTAAAGTTTTCTTAATCATGTTAAGCAATGAATCTAAGTAGTACATTAATCATAATACATGAGCATGATACATATTTAGGTTTACCGCCAAGGGGTAAAAGTAGTATGGTAGTACCTGAGTAGCGACCTTAAGATTACCAAAGAAGATGAATTAGCTCACGAATGTGTAGCATGACTGTACACAAGCACAACTAGATAATAATACCTACGGTGTGAATACATGATTTAAAATTGACATATGTGAGCACACGTATCAAGATATTTTAAAATTTTCATTAACTATAGTTTGTTGTGCATAAAAATAATATAGATGTGTCTTTGTTGTTGGAAAAATTAAAATGATTGCAAAATGAATTTAGTAAACATATACTTTTACTTAATGAGTTTTTAGCTCACATAGTTTTATTTTCAGTGGAAATATGGTGATACAATGCTAAACTAGAGCCTCTATCAATACGGGAAAAAGGCAAATCTAGTAGAGTAAAAGACAAAAAAATTTAGATTTTTATTAAAATTATCTTATAATGCTTACTTGTTTTGATTGTAGATACCAAATATGTATAATAACTTTATAATGAGCAAACTTGAGATGTAATAGCTAAAATTTTTTATGATTTTGCATCTTGATTTATATTTCCAGCTTGAGAGATTTTATTCATCAAGGTATTCTCAACTTTAACATAGTAGACCACATCTATGACACCCCGAGGGTGGAGTGTTACAGGTATCCTGCCTTCTAATTAGGGATATTATGGTCATGGTCAACCCATCTATCTGCTTTTCTAACATGTTTATAAATGAATTAAGATTGAGATTTTTTAATAAATGAGTAATGATCAGCCAACCTGTTCAACCATGTAACTACATAAACAGATTGGAGTTAAAATTTTATAACTTATCAACTTATTTAACTAATTTAACTCATTCAACCAATTTAATATATGTGTATGTGTATAAACCCTTTGATTATTTTCCTCTATTAAGTCTTACTCCCACCACTTAATTTTTTTATTTTTCACTGTTGTCATAATTCTATTTTCTTATTAGTGCATGTTTTCATTTTTTTCTATATAGAAGACACTCTCTCACCTCTCCCTATGAAAGCATCTTTTACCAAAGTCTAGGCCTTTGGTCATCCGCTATACAACCTTTTAACAAGCAGCAAACATGTTTATTAAATGAGTTGTAAAAAAAAGGATAAAGTTGAAGTTTTTAGATTAGGATTAGACTCCAATTTGATCAATTAACACCCCTATTTTTAATCACTCATGTTGGGCTACTGGGCGTTCACAACTATATCCTAAGGGCAAAGGTTCCAGTAGTCCCCTCGATAACTGAAAACCCCATTCCATAAGTGGATGGTTGTTTTTTAACTTTGACATAGTAGAGCAATTGATAACTGGATTGAGTGCAACTTGAATTAGTTTGTATTGAGTTTAAGTAAATCCTAACCCTAAATCTCCCACATTTAGATTATTTCAAACCCTAACCTTAATCTTAAAACCTCGGGTTTGGACCAAGCTCAAACCATTTAACATTAGTTTCGATCTTAATTTCGAGTAAGTTTGAATTAATTATAAATGATTCATTTCAAAAATTAACTATAATATTGGATTAAAAAATTTACTTTACTTTGCACTTAAAATTTTACTATAATTTGGGCATGTGACATACAATAGGGATTCAGAGAAAAATCCATTTTATTGCCTAATATACATGTTGTGGATGGCTTAACCATTGAATAATACACATGAGTAGTCCATACCAATCAGTAACCCCATATATGCTTTTAAACTATACTTCAGTGTACTAAATCCACTAATAAACCATGACTAATGCCCTTCACAACTTCTAAAAGATAGAAGGATTCATGTTAGATTTGGGAGAAAAAATGTTGTGGCACTCCAAATCGAGACGTCACATCCTTACCTCAGGATCTATCGATTGGTAAATGTGATTCAGGATTGTTAACCTGAACACGCGGTGGGTTCTTAATTTGATCTCGTCTAAATTTTTTTTTCTTTTCTTTCATCAAATAAGCTCATACTTGCCATCATTCATAATGAACTCATCCATATCATCATAAAATTTAACATACAAGTATCTTTACTTTTATATTATAAGCAACATATATATGTCCATGAATAAAAATTCACATAGAATTTTATACAATTCACTTATCTATTTACACTATACATCATCAATCCTATTTCATTATAAACAATACATTCATCCATCCATTCTTCAACATATCAATACCTTTTAGCTCTGCTCCTTCTTTCGAGCCTTAAACTTGTCTAAGATTGGGAAAACAAAATATGAGTGATAAACTCAGTAAGCAAGCATCATTTTTTCATTTAAATGCATTCCTTGCCCATACGGTAGAAGACACTTATCAAGTGATCAACTACCAATAGAAAGAAATATTTTATAGAAATCATCTTTATAAAACACTCATAAAACTTTGTGCATATCCCAATTTCGAGAATTTTCAAAAGTGATGCCTATGTATCTAAACCATTTTTCATGAGGATAATTGTTTATCCCAAAATATTTTTCATCTATCATGAGGACATGTCTTTGTCCAAAAAATATTTTTCATATGACATGTGAATAATTATTTGTCCTAAAATATTTTTCTTATAACTTTTTGCTCATGAGGACATTTACTTGTTCCAAAACATCATTTATTTAATTTTCTTTATAACCCAACTTGGGGTTGTTCAAAAGCAATGCATGTGTATAAAAATCTTTTATCTAGGCGGACACTATCATATCCAAAAATATTTTTCCATATAAGCCTCTTTTAACCAGCATATAAGATACCAAATCCTTTTTAAACCAATATGGCGGACATATTCATGCTCTAAAATATTTTTCCATATAAACCTCTTTTAACCCACATATGGTATCTTTTGAAAACTTGACATAAATCCATTTAAATCCAACACAAATCCATTTAAAACAAAACAGTGTAGGTGCCCATTTTGGGACTTTTTAAAACATAGGAAACATATGTATGTTCCAAAAATATATGGATTTGTGTCTCTGACCCTCAAGAAGGTGACATTTAACAAGTGATCATCCTTCCCTAGGAAAGAAACCATTTATGGACTGCATCGCTAGCTAGGCGGCTGTCCATGATCCCGCTCCCATTTCAGGGAGGGCGCCGCCGGCCTCCAGCCTTCCCCTAAGCGACTCGGCTACAGGTAGAGGTGAGCTCTGATTCTCGACCATTTTGGTTTGTCACCGCCTCAACCATGAGCTTAGCATATCGTTTTGCATACACTCGTATGCTAGCAATGATTTTCACAAAACTTAGCCTAGTCTTTTGACTATGCTCTTTTTCAAGTCTCAGCTTGATATGTATAAAGTCAACTTTAGTCTGCAGACTATACCCTTCTCGAATTGAGAACTGGGCAGGATTATTTTGAAAAGAAAAGAAAATATTTTAAACCACTTAGTCCGCAGACT
>JAXCLR010000050.1:76952512-76963251 GCA_035584095.1 Annona squamosa
TAGAAATGGTTTGATTTTCTCATCTTTTCACAGGTTATAGTTATTATGTATGAATATAAAAAAAAAAAAAAATTTCTACCGCGTGACCAGGGCAACAATCCTGTTCACATTTACCAATCAGAAAGCGATCCCGAAGTAAGGCTCTCCAGCGCCCCGGTCGGGGGTGCCACAACAATGATCACCTAAAAAATCAAAGTCTGAGCATCTGAGGACGACGATTGCAAGGGCAACGCAAAAATAGAGATAGATGTAGATGAAGACAGTGTTGGAGGGAAGAAACTATCGATTAGAAAGTGAGAAAGAAGCCTATTCCGAAGAAGGTAGTGTAAAGCATAAGGAAGAAGTGCTATTAGTGTATTACTAGAAAGGGAGCAAACAGAAGAGATGAGGTTAATTGGAGATGAGGACTAGATACAACATTGAGAATACAACTATCAATCAATGTTGAAAAAAGATGTCGAAAGTGAAAACTTTTAGAGTTGCTAGCTGAATGAAGGGAAAATGGAAGATAGTAAGAGACTAGGGGATATAAGGCTATGATCAAAAAATCAAGAGGGGTTTTACTTTTAATATGCACCAAACATGCAAATCAATTGAGTCGGCCAAGTAGGGAATAGGAAATCTATTCAAAACTAGCTTTTTGCTTCTAATTGACAATGGGGTGAATTGAGCCAACTAGGTCACCGGTTCTCAGTCGTACCAATTGAAATAGCTTGTGCAATTTGATTTTGCTAACATTAGTTTGAAGAAGGTATATCTAATATGAAAGTCAACCTTATTTTTCTAATTATATTTAACATGAAATACATTATACAATAAAATAGAAATAATATTTTATATTTTTGTACTTTGTATTATTTATATTACATTTACACAGATATTTATCATGATAAATTACATTATAGGCAATCATTTTTAATTTATATTTATATTTTTATTGTTTACTTTTAAATTTGTTGATTTTTCTTTTTGTCTTTTATGGAGAAGATAAATTTTCTCTTAAAATGTATTATATGACATTGCTTTTCTTAAATTTAAATGAGCTATTTATTACTATTTTTCATTTAGATAACTTATTAATTTGTATTCATATGGAATTTAATGTTGTCATTCTTAGATGATAATTCATCAATTAGACCATCAATCCCCACTTTCGTGGATCTAAACGTAGCAAGATTATCGATTCGGCAATCAGATGTTAATGATTCTGTCAAGCTTTGGAGGAATTGCATGCTAAAATAGAAAACGCCGGAGAATTCCTCTGCTAGCCGTCCAAAGTATGTCCACTGATCAGAAGTCAGAACATACGCATTGAATGGAAAGGCCGAACACATCCAAAGCCAATGCGAAACTTTATTTATTTACTTTATTTCCCCTAAAGTCCGTAAATAAGTGCCAGCGTATCACGCAGGAGGGGATGCCAGCGTAACAAAGCTCTTAAGCCTTCGAGCAAAGCAGATACAGAAACCCTACTCTGTTTATCCCCAAATCTCATCATTCAGAGAATCTCACACTGCCCTAGAATCGAAATTAGGAATTGAAATCCATGGAGGAGGGGAAGGATTCAAAAGATCCCAACTTCCGTTCCGAAGCCGCCACTGAAAGCGCCATGCTGCAACCGGAAACCGCTCTGACCACACACAGCGAAGACCCAATACCACCTTCTACCCCACAAAACCGCCCACTCGACCCTCAATTGCCCCCTGAAAACCACCCCCACAGACCTGCTCCCGAAAACCCTGATGGAAACCCTAATCCTCCGCCGGGAAACCACGTCATTCCCGAGGACTCCCCTCCTCCCGCTAAGAAGCGCCGGCGCCGCAGGAAGCAGTTCCCCGAGATGATCCCGTCTGCGACGGCCGGCCTTCGCGTTCTCCGGCCTCATAAATCCGGCGTCTACAACGAGAAAGTGATGGACGAGATTATCCAGTTGCAGATCAACGACGGCCCGTCGCCGCCGAGACATCGCCGCCGTAAAATTTCCGACCTAGCGAAGGAGCTCGACGTTGAAGCCATGATCGCCATCTCTGTTGGTTTCCCTGTCGATTCTCTTGCGGAAGAGGAGATCGAGTCGAACGTGGTCCCGACAGTCGGCGGCGCCGAGCAGGCCAACTACATCGTTGTCCGCAACCACATCCTGGCCCGCTGGCGCTCCAATGTCTCCGTTTGGTTGACAAAGGAGCATGCTTTGGAGTCCATCCGGTCGGAGCACCGCAATCTGGTCACCGCCGCCTACAGCTTCCTCCTCGAACACGGCTACATCAACTTCGGACTGGCTCCCGCCATCAAAGAAGCTATTTTGAAGCCGCCGTCAGACAGCACGGAGCGTGCGAACGTGATCATTGTTGGAGCAGGTCTTGCAGGTTTGGCGGCTGCCCGGCACTTGTTATCGTTGGGCTTCAAGGTGGCAATTGTGGAAGGCAGGAACAGGCCTGGGGGGCGGGTTTTGACTAGGAAGATGCAGGGCGACGGTGTGGTAGCAGCTGCTGATCTTGGTGCTAGCGTCCTTACTGGAATAAACGGGAATCCTCTTGGCGTCTTGGCAAGGCAGCTTGGTTATCCACTCCACAAGGTACGTGACAAATGCCCACTGTATCTTCCCTGTGGAAAAGCTGTCAATCCCGATATTGATACGAGGGTTGAATTTACATTCAATAGACTTCTAGATAAGGTTTGTAAGCTCCGCCAGACCATGCTGGATGAAGTTAAGTGTGTTGATGTCTCACTAGGAACCGCGCTTGAGTCATTCCGGCATGTGTACAGGGTTGCTGAGTCAGCCGAGGAACGGATGCTTTTGAATTGGCATCTTGCTAACCTGGAATATGCAAATGCCGCATTGCTGTCCGATTTGTCAATGGCATACTGGGACCAGGATGATCCATATGAGATGGGTGGTGACCACTGTTTCATCCCAGGCGGAAATGGGAGGTTTGTCCGTGCACTTGCTGAGAACATTCCAATCTTTTACAGTCACATGGTGGAGAGCATAAGATATGGAATTGATGGGGTTATGGTGTGCGCGGGTGGACAGGTTTTTCGTGGAGACATGGTTCTGTGCACAGTTCCTTTGGGGGTTCTGAAGAAGGGGACTATTGAGTTTATCCCACAATTGCCTCAGCCAAAGCAAGATGCAATCAAAAGACTGGGGTTTGGGTTGCTCAACAAGGTTGCAATGCTGTTTCCACGTGATTTCTGGGGTGGATGGATAGATACATTTGGACATTTGACAGAGGATACTAGTAAACGTGGAGAGTTCTTTCTGTTTTACAGTTACACATCAGTTTCTGGGGGCCCACTTCTTGTAGCTCTGGTGGCAGGGGAGTCTGCTTTGAAATTCGAGGCAATGTCTCCTGTTGAGTCTGTACAGCGTGTTTTGAAGGTTTTGCGGAGAATTTTTGCTCCAAGAGGCATTGAAGTTCCTGATCCAATTCATGTAATTTGTACTCGCTGGGGGAAAGATCGGTTCACATACGGATCCTACTCATATGTTGCAGTAGGAGCTTCTGGGGATGATTATGACATTCTAGCTGAACCTGTGGGCGATGGGAGGGTATTCTTTGCTGGGGAGGCAACAAATCGAAGGTACCCAGCAACAATGCATGGAGCTTTCCTCAGTGGATTGAGGGAGGCTGCAAACATATCTAGAGCAGCAAACAGGAAGCCCTTGAGTTTAGTGGACAAGGCATGCATGTGGGAGGACAATATGGACTGGGACAATTTGTTTAGTATCCCTGATTTGTCTTTTGGGGGTTTCTCAGTTCTGTTTGATCCCATTGCAGATGACCATACATCACTTTCTCTGCTGCGGGTTGGGTTTGGTGGGAAGTTGTTGTCAAATGGCCCTCTCTATCTTTACTGTTTGATTTCGAGGAAGGATGCAATAGAGATTAGCAAGATTGATGGAGACGAAAACAGACTGAGATTGCTGTATCACACTTACAGTGCAAAGTTGGTAGGGAGGAAATGGCTGGGCAGTGATGGAGAATCTCTCTTAGCCCGTTTGATGGCAGCTAGACTGAACTTGAATCATCAAACTACAGATGAGTCTCAACAACAATAACAGTTTCTCTTTGGTTCACTGTTAAGCATTCTTTGTGTGATTGGATTGACATTTAAATGGACATTGAGCTGGTAATGATTTGTGAACACACTGGCTTAAGTTCATATCTTTCAATCATCTCTTTCAAGTGAGGATCAACAATTTTGTATTGGTTACCATGGATCATTGGAAATTGATTTGAAAGCAAGAGACAATCACCCAGGTTTGCTGTCCAAGGATTACTTGTCAAATGCTAACTCTTTAGGTAGAGTAACTTTTAGGTGTTGAACTGTTGATCTGTCTGAATGGGCAGGCTGACACCGTTGCTAGCTATTATTAGTTTCGGATTTTATGACCTGATTCTCTGGAAAAATATTGCTAGCTTAGTCATTGATGTTGTGCAGAACTACACAAAAAAAAAATTGTTAATGTATAATGCTGGTGTGGTCTTAAGTCGTTGACCACAGATTCCATCATTAGATAATTTCATGCAGCCATGTAATGTTAGGATCTGTTTGCTGATTCTTTGAACGATTGTATGCTCTGATTTGTCAAAAAAAATTTGCAAGTGCAACTTGCAACTTTCTTGTATGGACTGATCCTTTTCATCTCATTCTAGCGATGATGCTACTGCCAAGTGTTCCTACGTGTCTAGAGAGCATGGTTTTGATTATCGCTAGGTACCCTCAACGGCGATTTCGAACGCATATCACCATTCAGTCATGTCTGATACGGGATTAGGGGGTGAATCAGATGCCATTTAGAAAATGTCCGCGTTTTGCACGGCAACTACACCATAACAGCGCTGCAGTTGCACCAAAATAAGCCCCACATGATTACGAAATTATAATTTACTTTACCAATTATATTTAGAATCATGTATTCTATTATCATAACAATTTTCATTCCAATCAGATATGTGTATGGATCTTATTTAAAAATTGTACAAATTCAACGTAATAAAATAGTGTAATATAAATAACAACTTTAAAGTGATTTTTTCAATATATAAATCATTTGTTATAAAATTTATATATGGATAAATGATTATATAAAGTTTCATTGCATTCTAATATGTATGGGGTTTATTTTTTAGCAAATATATTGTTGTTTCGCTGCAATTGTGCAACACCGGAATAACTCATATATATATTTATATATGAGATCTGATCCTGTGTAGTTGGACTGCACCGTAATTACGGTGAAGTCTGCTCTAAAATGGACTCCACACATATTAGATTGTAATAAAACTTTATACAATCATTTATCCATATATAAATAATACTTTAGAGGGTTTAGATGTTGAAAAAACTATTTTAAACTTGATATTTACATTAAATTATTTTATTACATCGATTTTGCAGCTTATTAAGATGGGGACTACAAACATGTTAGATTTGGATGAAAATTGGTATGCTAATAAAGTGAACAATTCTAAATACAATAGGTGGGATGGATTTTCTATTTATGATCAAGTGGGGCTCATAGTGCATGCAACTGCACGCATGCATCGGATTATTTCCCTCTATACATGTCTCGTTCCCGTGCATATGGATTGCACCATAATACGGTAGTCACAAAACCTATTTTTTATTGTTTTATTACAAATAATTAAAATATCTCTATGTTTGATATTTACAAAAACTATGTAAATTTACAAAAATGTTAAAACTTAGTATATTAATTAAATATATTTAATATAACAATTTAATAAAAAAATAAAGGGGAAAATTTTCTTATATCTACAACATTTGCTTTTAATTCCTATTGTACTTTATAAAATTTCTTTTATACATATAATATTTCACCATAAATCGTTAACTATTTTATTGAAAAGATTTTTCCCATTCAAAATTTTCTTAATTGAAAGGATTTAACTTCAGATATGATATTTGAATCATGGATCTCAAAATAGTACACCCTAATGCACTTAGTTTCAATGCACCTGGGTGTAAAATTTTATTTTTTCAAAATTTTTAAATATAACTGTTAATCTAAATGTATTTAATATGTGTATTAAGTTTTATCATTTTTTGAAATTTTTAGATTTTTTGGAATTTTTAAAGTTAGTGGCATTTTCGTAATTCATAAATTGATAAAATGTCATTTGCTTTAGTAAATCTAAAAATTCTCAAAAATGGTAAAATTTGATACATATGTTAAATGCCCTTAAATTAACAATTATATTAAAAATTTTGAAAAAATAAGTTAAATACACCCTAGTGCATTGAGGCTAAGTGCACCCGGGTGTATTTGATAAAAACTCTTGAATCATTTGATGTCACAAATTAATGATTTGCCAACTTTAATTGAGTTATATTATAGTTGAATTGTTTGAATTAAGAAATTAAGGAGAGAAAAAAATTATTTTTTCAATCGAATAATTAGCTATTGTTTTAACTACATAGATATGATATGAACTTATATTGAAATGTTATGGCATAAAAGGAATTTTTGAAATATTATGTGTGTAATAGGAATTATAGGCAAATGTTGTGGGTACAAGAAAATTTTTTCTAAAAATAAATAGAAAGAAGTATTGTGAACAGATGCATGAGAATTCCCATGCCGCCAGCCGGGTACGATCATGCTTTGTTCATATTGTTTGTTCCAACACACGGTTGGAGGGGGGCCATACGTCCCCGACACCGACATTCAGAAAAATGGCGAGAGAGATGTGATGGTTCTGTAGTAGTCTCTTCCTATCGAGGATTCACCGATTAAAACATTTAAAATTTTTGTAGTTAATCCTATCTCGCTCATATCTTCCGAAGCAGTATGGGATCTGATTCTTTTGCCAACTCATCAGGGCGTAGCTTGAGCAGCAATCATCGAAATGATGTAGATGTCAGCAAATTATTGAATGGTGTAACTTAAGAGGGCCAACTGATTTATTATAGGTTTCTGTGGAGTCCAGATTGGTCCGTGCCGGTCGTATCGGAAGTATAGATTGCATGCCTGGCGCATTTTCGTATGCGGATTCTGTTCTCAAAGCTCTAGAATGATATCCCAAGCAACATGACTAGATGGATGCTTTGGGCCTCGCTGGTTTGATGTCGAGCTAAAACTACAACTTGGGTACCTGCTTTTTTCTTTTTTTCTTTTTTTTTTTTTAAAGGAAAAAATAATAATAAAAAACACAGAAAAGCCTACAAGTTGGGTAAGCAGTCGGTTTTTGTAGCTCAGCGCCTTCTTTAGGTATCTTCTAAACTGACTCCTCAAGTTATTTGGTTCGTACGGGTGCTGTGGCTTATATAATAGCCAAAAATTAAATCTCACATCGTAAAGGGGAATTTTATAAACATAGAGTAACGTGTTTTAGAATCATACGACTGAATTGCCATGTCAGAGTAGACAATATACCACCATTGGACCCATAAACGACAGGCCCATTATATGATGGTTTTTGGGTCCTAGACATTACAAATGGTATCTAAATAATCCTCCTCCGGTAGATGTAGAGGAGAGGACCACAGCTCAGAGTCGAATTGCGGCTGCAATTGACAATAGATTGAACTCTTAAGGAAGGGTCTGATTTAATATCTGGTAGGCTTATTTGGGCTGATCTGGGCCCTAGGCATAGCCCAGTTGCTTTGGCGTCTTAGCCTCCATGAAAGAGATCCAGAGTTCGAACTCAGAATTCGAAGCCTGTGGAAAGCATTGTCTCCCGCCGAATGTAATCAGAAAAAAAGTTTGTAAGATGTTGGACGAGGCCTGATTTCTTTGGCATCTGGATCAAGGGCCTAGATGAACGCAAGTTCGCTTTAGGTCAGGTCAGGTCGGGGCAGGGCTGTAAGCCTGAAGCTGCCTTTCACTGTTAAGTCATATTCCTCCTCATTTTCAGGCCTCTGCCACATCCACGAATACTTCTCAGTGTGGCCGTGCTTCACGTTCTGATCGACAGGTAGCATGTCCTACTCCACAGAGACACCCTCGGGAAGAAAGCGGTGGTGAACCGATCGACGGGTTTTAGTGGATGCAGCCAGGAGTACTATGGTGTACTGGGTCGTGAGGGAAAATATGGCCAGATTGTCAATGAGGACACGCAGAAGCGTGACATAAATTTCAATCATGATCATGATCTATCCCATCGCCTGCAGCCTGCAGTCATCAACAGCAGTTATACAAACTAATCGATTTGATGAGGGAGTCATTCATGCATTGCCTTTTTTCAACAAAGGAAAAGAACAGCAAAAGCTGTGGACAGAAACGCTAGTAAATGAGACGAAAACGAAAGTATTTGTCCTTCGCTGCTCCCGTTTGTATGACGTCCCGCTCTTGCTGGACCATGAAATCCAATCTACGGGTGACTCAAAAGAACGAAAATACCTCCACTGAAATAAAAATAAGAAAAAACGCTTTATTTAATAATTCTTTTCTTTTATCTCCTTATCATTGCAGTTATATAATTTGAACACCCAATATAACTTTTTTCCCTATCGCATTGATGAAAAGTCTTTTTTTGAAAAAAGAAAAAAAAAAAATCCTCTTCAGCACCTCCTATCACAAAACAAAACAGTAGCCAATGTTCGGGTTGACTTTTGGAACAACCACAATAACTATTTTCATTTAATTGGTAGAAATAGGATTAAGAATACTTGCGATATTATCATATGTTGGCTATACCGGTGGGTCAATCCGATTTGCTTTTGACAAGATTTGTGGAATTTTAGTAATGGAATCCATAATTAAATATGAGATGGTGGGAATTTGCCTAACCAGCTGAAAGCAAGATGCATGGGGCTTTTTTTTTTAATAATAATAATAATAATAATAATAGTAATAACAATAATTTCTGATTGTCAGTTGTCAAATGCCCTAAAGCAGCCATGCATGTGGCCATGTAGAGTTATCCCGTTTGGGACCCTTGGGTTGGTGGCTGATCTCTTATCGCCATCATTCATACAATTAATTTTAAAGACCAAAGTGCCGGATTGCTGGGCAACGATAAGTGTCGAAAAGTCTGTATTCTCTGTTTATTAGTCTATATAAAAAGCTCAAGAGAATTTCATTGGCTAAAATTAGGCCAATTCCTTTCTTGTTTGATTAAATACAAATCTCAATTTGTTGGTATTAATTTGTGGTCCCAATCTTTTCCGTTGTGGTACCAGCTCCAGAAACGGCGGCACCCAAAACTTCAAATAATTGGTGCTGTGATATGCATTACACATCTTATTTTTTGGAGCCCTTTGGGGACGTTAAAAATCTTAGAAATGAGATCTAGTTCCACAAGGATTTGATTGGACAGTAATGAAAAGCAGAAAATATATATTTTTTCAAATTAAAATATAATACACTTGTTACCAAAGATAACCATGTCAATAATCGTATAAAAAATAATAAAAAATTCTAATTTTTAATAAAATAAGAAATAATAATTATACAAATTAGAATGATTAACGAATATTGACATGTCCCAAGTTAGATTGATGACCGCCGCCCACATTGAGCCCATAGGTCTTGCAAATAGTTTATCTATTTTTTTTAATCAGTCTAAAAACATTATATTTTATCTCGACTAATATGATAAATAAAACGTAGGAATCCTTATATCTTATCTTATTTGAGAATCTAGCTAAAATATTCATATAATTTTTTCTATTATTAATAAAGCAGAAGATCAAATGTTCCTAGTACAATAGACATCATCTACAAGCACGGAAGAAACGGACCTCGATTGCATGCGCCTGGGCATGTGCACCTATTTTTTTCAATTTTTTTAAATATTGTTAATCTATATCTATTTAACATGTGTATAAATTTTTACAATTTTTAGAGTATTTTATATATTTATTTTTTATTTTTGAAAATCAATAACATTTTAAATAATTTAAATACTTATATTAACGTAAAAAAAATTAAATTTTTTTTTTTTTTAAAGTGTATGCCCCCAGGGTGCATGCAATCGGATGCCCGGAAGAAACAGCTTCGAGCATAAGAATGAATCCCATTGGCAAATACTACCGCTGTTTAACAAGTCGGCTGCGTCACAAAAAAAATTGCTGACCATTTGCCATCCGCTAGCTGTGCCCGTTGCTTTCAATCTTCGTAGTGGGTTGGCGGGCCTAACTCTTGAAACATCATGAAACCTAACACTTGCTAGAGTCAAGTAGTACACATGTGAAATGAGAACACATGAAAACGAAATGTTGGGATTTGCATTTTCTTCCCAAGGAAGACGAGTTATTGCAATCTTCCAACATTTTATAAAAAAAAAAAAAAAAAAACAGTCCAAGGTAAAGAGGAAAACATAAACATGAACACTTGCAATTGATGCAGTATATTGGGTAACATTTCATCTGTCATTCTATTAATCTCTTTTAATTCTTTGTTTCTTTTCACGAAGTAAAGAGAGATTGGAGGATTGAAACTGAGAGAAATTTTTTTTTCTAATTTTAAAAAAATGGTAAGTCAGAGAGCCAAAATCCGAATTAAAGGCATTATCGATTGTTGGGCCAAATTAGACTAACTTCGTGATGCAAGCATGCTAGATTGACGTTTGAAGGATGACACGTCGTAAGCACGTCTCACATGGGTGGGACCGCTTTATTGAGGGGGCAGGTACCGACGTTTCCTCAAAATTGGACCCTTGGCCAAGAGTTCATTGATAAAGATAGACCATCGAACTGAAGATGCTTTAACACGATATCCATGTTTGGTGATGGTACTAATAGCCTTTAGTTACCGGTTTACAAATATG
>JAXCLR010000050.1:76979494-76993933 GCA_035584095.1 Annona squamosa
TTATATATGGATAAATGAGTGTATAAAGTTTCATTACAATCTAATATGTGTGGGGTCCATTTTATAGCGGACTGCACCGTAATTACGGTGCAGTCCGACTGCACAAGATCGGTTCCCTATATATATATATTTGTATTATGGATGCGTTTGATGCATAAGTTTTTCTTGCGTAAGCTGGCCAATCGAGAAAAGTTAACATTCTAAACTTTGCCCATTTTTTATTTTTAAAAAACAAAAAGGCATTGACCGATCTTGGTGAGGTGCGGCCTGCATACTAGCGAAAAAAATTTTAAAAATTAAGAAAATTTTTTTTAGCCGCTCGTATTTCCACTGATATACTACTTGAAGTTATGAACTATTATTTTTTTTTTATATAATTGAGCCGTATTTCAGCTTTGTAGTTAAATTGTTGATTTACTTCCCGTTAAAATTTGTGCGCTATATCGATACATACTAATTTCCTGTGTTTAGTTGAAATTAAAATCAGATACAGAATGGTAGCTGGAGGAATAGTCAAATGGTTTATATATGTACAGAGAGAGTTGTTCAGGTGCAGCGTAACTGTACCAAAACAACGGTACATTTGCCCAAAAATGAACCCCACACATACTAGCATGTAATGAAACTTTATACAATGATTTATCCATATATAATAACGAATAGTTTACATGTTGAAAAAACTACTTTAAAGTTGTTATTTACATCAAACTATTTTATTAAGTTGAATTTGTACCATTTTCATATGGAGTCTATACATATCCGATTGAAATGAAAATTGATATGGTAATAGAATAAATTATTCTAAATATAATGGGTGAAGTAGATTATAATTTGATCATCATATGAGGCCCATTTCAATGCTACTGCACCTTAGGCGCTGCACTTGAATATAACTTATATATATTCGAGTGCAGCTTCATTGCATCACAATTACGGTCAGTTACCTCGAAATGGGCTCCACATGATTAGAAATTTATAATTTACTTCATCCATTGTATTTAGAATTATGTATTCTGTCACCATATTAATTTTTATCTCAAAGGATATGTGTACGGACCCCATTTAAAATAGTATAAATTCAACGTAATAAAATAGTTTGATGTAAATAACAACTTTAAAGTTTTTTTTTTCAACGTGTAAATCATTTGCTACAAAATTTATATATAGATAAATTTTTGTATAAAGTATAGATTTAAGTAGATGTGAGGCTCATTTTGAGCCAAATACACTATTAATTATGGTGTAGCTTCACTACACAGGAAAGGTTCTCATATGTATAGGCCCACATGATGATAAAATTGTAATTTACTCTACCCATTGTATTTAAAATAATGTATTCTATTATCATATCAATTTTTATCCCAATCGGATGTGTGTATGGTTGTCATCTGAAAATGGTATAAATTTAACATAATAAATAGTTTGATATAAATAACAACTTTAAAGTGGTTTTTTCAAATATAAATTATTCGCTATAAAATTTATATATGGATAAATAATTGTATAAAGTTTCATTGTATTATAATATATGTAGGGTCCAAAAAGGACAAATGTACTGTTGTTCTTATGTAGTGCCACTGCATTGGAACAGCTCTCATATGTGTGTGTGTGTGTGTGTGTGTATGTGTGCATATATATGTGTGCAGTGCCACTGCATTAGAACAGGTCTCATATATGTAACTGGGTTACATAGAAGTGAATCCATGTAACCCCTTCAAAATTTATATTTTCAATATTTGATAGAAAATTTAATATATTCATTATATTTAACATAATTTACTTATTTAAAAGATCAAGTTTCATTCCAATTAAGTATGTTTATAGGCCACATTTATTGAAAAAGTATAATTCATGTGTAAATTATGAAAAATGCTAAAACATCAATTTTAAAGTAGTATTTTTGACATGTAAACAATCCCAAATATCATTTTTATGTGAATAAATGATTCTATAAAATATTATTGCATTCTAATATATGTGTAAATAAATTTAAGCATTTTTCATAATTTACATATGAATATATATATTTGAACTAATGTAGCCCTTAAACATACTTGATTAGGATAAATACTTAAAAATCCGAAATTGGTAAATTTTAGTTTTTAGATTTAATACATCAAGATTTACTTGTCCATAAAAAAGCAAAAAATAAAAAATATATTTTTGGACCGGACGCATGACCATTAATGATCAGGCCTCTGTATATATATAACATAGTTACATAGAAGCAGAGTCATGTAATCCCTTCAAAGTCTACGATATTAATCTTTGATGAAAAATTTAATCCATTTATTGTATTTAACATTATTTGTTTATCTAGGGGATTATGTTTTATCTCAATCAAGTATGTTTATGGGACACATTTGTTAGAAAATGTACATATTCATGTATAAATTATGAAAATGCTAAAATATCAATTTTAATGTAGTATTTTCAACATCTAAACCATCCAAACTATCATTTCTATGTGAATAAATAATTCTATAAAGTACCGTTACATTTCAATACATGTGTAAATAGATCTAAATCTTTTTCATAACTTACACATAAATACATATTTTTTTTGAAAAAATATAGTTATAAACATATTTGATTGGAATGAAACTTACTCTCATAAATAAACGAATTATGTTAAATATAATGAATTGAATTTTTCATTAAGAATCGAAATCTTAGATTTTAGAGAAGTTACATGGGTTTGCTCTTATGTAACCTTGTTACGCAGGTTACATAGAAGCGAGACCATATATATAAAGAGAGAGAAGGGAATATTCAAGTGCAGCGTAATTACAGTGGCGCTGAAATGGGCCATATATGATGATAAAATTATAATCTACTCCATCTATTATATTTAGAATAATGTATTCTATTATCATTAATTTTTATCCCAATCAGATATGTGTATATACTCCATCTCAAAAAGGTACAAATTCGATGTAATAAAAAAGTTTGATGTACATAACAAATTTAAGGTGATTTTTTCAACATCTAAACCGTCTAGAGTATTAATTATATATGGATAAATAATTATATAAAGTTTTATTGCATTTTAATATGTGTGAGGTACATTTTTTAGGCAACTACACTGCTGTTCTGGTGCAATTGCGCTACACCAGAAAAAACTCATATATATATTAATATTAGGAACATATTTTAGTTCATGCGACTGCATCTTGTAGTCCATGTATTATGTGCCCCACTTGATCATTAATGGAAAATTCACCTCACCTATTATATTTAAAATTGTTTACTTTATTAGCACACCAATTTTCATTCAAATCCAACATTCGTATGGTCCCCATCTTAAAATAGTACAAAATCAATGCGATAAAATAGTTTAACATAAATATCAAGTTTAAAGTAGTATTTTCAATGTTTAAACTATCGGAACTATGATTTTTATGGATAAGTTATTGTATAAAATTTTATTATAATCTAATATGTGTAGGGTTTATTTTACATTGAACTGCACTGTAGTTCTACATACGAATGAATATTATATATATAAAGAGGAATTTACGGGGCAGTGGTGCTGAAATGGGCTCTACATGATGATCAAATTAAAATTTACTCCACTCATTATATTTAGAATAATGTATTATACTACTATATCAATTTTCATCTCAATCATATATGTGTATAGACCGCATCTGAAAATGATACAAATTCAACATAATAAAATAGTTTGATGTATAAAACAACTTTAAAGTGGTTTTTTAAAGATCTAAACAATAAAAAAAGTATTATTTATATAGATAAATGATTATATAAAATTTTATTACAATATAATACGTGTAGGGCCCTTTTTAGGATAACTGCACCACTATTTCGGTGCAGTTGCGTTGCATCAGAATAGGTCTCACATATATATATATATACATATATGTATGCATGTATGTATGTATGTACACACACTTATATGTGAGTAAAATTTCGATTTCAAGTTTGAGCTAGAGTAATAGTCTCTATTTACATATTTAAAGTAGTTTTTTCAACATCTAAATTGTCTAAAGTATGATTTATATATGGATAAATGATTGTATAAAGTTTCATGACATTTTAATATGTGTGGGGCTCTTTTTTAGGAACATGTTGGGCCCCACTCGATCATGAATAGGAAATCCACACCACCTATTGTATTTAAAATTGTTCACTTTATTAACACACCAATTTTCATTTAAATTCAGCATGTGTATGGTCCCCATCTTAAAATGATGTAAAATTAACGTAATAAAATAATTTAACATAAATATCAAGTTTATATTGGTATTTTCAACATCTAAACCGTCCAAAGTATGATTTTTATGTAGATAAATGATTATATAAAGTTTTATTGAAATATAATATGTGTGGGGTCTGTTTTATATCAGATTGCACCATATTACAATTTAGTCCATCTACACATGAATGAGTCTCATATATATGTGAGTAAAATTTCGATTTCAAGTCTGAGCTAGAGTAATAGTCTCTATTTACATATTTAGGAAAAAAAACATATGTAGAATGTTGTATCTTTCGTGGAATATAGCATAAACTCTTTTTCTAGTTACCCACGTTGACTAAGTACCTCCTTTTTACGGCTTACCCAATTTTCATTTGAGAAAGTTCTGGGAGGAAACACTTGCAGATGAATAAGGCTTTCATATGGGTGCAACTTGGGTTCATGAAATTCAGATTCGACTCAACCCTAGCCCTAACCCTATTTCTAAAACCTCAACCCTAACTATAACTCTAATCCTATTTATAAACCTAAACTCTAACCTAATTTTTGAAATTCAGGCTTGGGTTGAGTTGCAGGCTAGAATTTAGATTGAAATTATTCTATATATTTGTTATCTATCTTAAACTTATTCAACTTTAAATCTATCATTAAAAAAATCAAAAATGGTATTTTTCTATTTTCAAGCAAAAATTCGAGAGTGTTTAAGAATGTAAAAAAAAATTCATTTAAACATTCTCTTTATATTAAGTAGACTAATAGTCATTTCTCAAAAAAAGAGTAAACAAGTAACCTATTTTAGAAAATGAAAAGGTACCTTATTTTCCTATTATGTCATTTAATATTAATATCATAAACATATACATAAACATTAATATCTAATTATAAGAAAAACCTAATAATGTCAATCATAAGAAAAAATATTCAACAATCATATTATTAAGTAAAATAAATTACAACAGATTTATTTTAAGTAGAATAAACATCTAACTACTAATATCATATTGAAATGACTAAATCATAACATTCACATAAGTAGGTAAGTTAAAACACTAAATAAAACATCTCAAGTTCTAAAAAATAGTCTTCATTTTTTTTTTGAAACTAACACTAAACCAAATTCTTTTTTCCTAAAAGAAATTATAAAATATTATATTATATAATTGAACTTAAGGAAGAATAATGCTTATATATGGTATAAAATAAATATAATATGTGTGAGGGGAATGAAACTAGATTTATATGGAGTATAAAAATAAATACAAAATATATGTGTTATATATAATTTGAGTTCGGCTTTAGCTCAACCCGAGTTAAGTTTTTTTTCAATCATATATGTATATGAGTCACATATATTTATACTCCATCCATTGTATTTAGGATAATGTATTCTATTACCATACAAATTTTCATCCCAATCATATATATATATGGGTCACATCAAAAAATGGTATAAATTCAATGTAATAAATAATAACTTTAAAGTGGTTTGTTTAATATGTAAACCATTTGCTATAAATTTATTTATGAATAAATGATTGTATAAAATTTCATTGCATTCTAATATGTATAGAACTCATTTTTTATCAAATGTATGGTTGTCCTGGTATAGTTGTACTGAACCGGAATAACTTATATATATATATATATATATACACACACACATACATACACATATATATAACTAACTTAAAAATAAAAGGAGTTACATGTCAATGAAATCTCTCTACGTTACCGTATCAATTTTTCTTTTATCTTGATGATTGATGATATATACATTTTATTTATTATATTTAGTATTATTTATATTTTGATAGAAATTTTATCATATGTTTAGTGTCATTATGGATGGTCCCATCTGTAGATGTACAAAATAAATATAAAAAATAACTTTATGCTAAGTAGCCATTTTAAAATTATGTTTTTAATATTTAAATCGTCTAAAAATTCATTACTATATGGACAAATGACTCTATAAAATATTATCATATTCTAATGTATACGTAAATGGATTAAAGCATTTTCATAATTTATATAAATATTTTTTTAAGCAAACGTGAATATAAATAACTTTGATTTGAATGATGTTTGGTTTCTTAGCTAAATAGATAATGTTAAATATAATGTATGGAGCAGATTTCACATCAAATATCAAGGGGAAAAAACCATATAAGATTGTGTGAAAACATTGAGGAACTCATGCGGAAAAGGTTAAATTTTCTTATTCCCTTGCACAAGGCTATGGAAAAAAACTAAGACTAATTTATCTACATATCATGATACTATATAATAAGTTGTTACCTAGTTTTTAGTACAAGCTAAGTCAGCTATTACTTAGGTCAAACTAATAAGATTATTAATAATCTAAGATTGAATGATAATTTATTTTTCATTTTACCCTTTTTCCTTTCAAGTAAAGGGTAATCGGTCAATTTCAAATATCTTAATTACTTTATACTTAATTCTAACTGTACTTTCTGGATTTTGAAATTTCCATCTATGCCCATTAAATATTATCTACACAGACAACATGTAGACGCCATGAGCAAAAGTCGAAATTGCCCCTTCTTTCATTGACAATCCCTAACTAATGATTCATGGGTTAGTGTTGATAGATGTTGGTAGGATAGTGTAGGAAGTTATAAGATTATTTCAAAACCTGATTGCAACACCTGTTTTTTTTAGTTATTGTAATACTATTGAGATGATTGTAATATATGAATTAAAAAAAAAAAAAAAAACCTACGTCATGCGTAATTGGTCGAAAAATAGGACTCCTTGGTTTAATAATTTCGGAGCACCGGAGCACCATCATCTTTCCCGAACGAGCACAGCTGCCTTCCCGATGGACTCCAGCGACTCCTGTATCCATCAACCCGCCATGATTTTTGCCAGCAGGTCGGAATTAAACGCTGATCACCCCTTTCCAAAATCTAGCTGCCATGGCGAACGTGTTCAACGTCGATTTGCAGACAACGATCGCACGACCTACATTGTGTGCGGCAGCTATGTCGATTCTAGTGCCTCTTCGTCGCACACTCCGGCAGCCATTGTTGCTGCTATCCATCAGCAGCAGATCGAAGGTCAACCGTCTCCAGCCGCAGATCTGTGCGAGTTGCTCCTCCTCCAAAACGGCAGCCATAGCGGTCAGCCTCTGCCATGGCTTACTGTCGCTGCTCTGCTCTTCAGTTCCAGCAACAAAAGCCCAACAGATGTTGCCCCATCTCCTCCATTCATTTCCTTTCTCTGCAGCCCAGTAATACGTGGGGTATATTTGGAAAATAATAAAACTTTTGCTCTGTCTCCTCCGTTCATTGTCTTTACTCTCATCGTTGAAGAGAGTAAAGAATAATAAGAGTAAACATAATAAACTTAAAATATATACTTCAGTGTAAAGAATAATAAGAGTGAAGATAATAAACTTAAAATATACACTGCAGTTGTATGATTAGTTATACAAAAATAATTGAAAAGTATGACAATTATATAAAAAGATAAAAAAAATTAATTAAAAAATAAATTTTTTGTGGAGATTGAAAAATTTTAATCAGTATTGATGGAAGTCTCCAAATTTAGCAGGTATAATTGAAATTAATGATGCGTTTGGCTACACCTAAAATTTTTCAATTTAAAAAATTTTACTCCCTAACTATCTTATTTTTTAATCATTTCTTTATATATTCCAACACAAGTACTCTTATGTTAAATAATTTGTATATAACTTACCTACTTATTTTAATTTTATTTTCTTTATTTTTTATTATTACTTATATCATATCATATCATTTTTTATAGTTTCAAAAATTTTGCACCAAATATTTTCTTTTAAAATTTTTATTACTTCTCAAATACACCCTAAGAAGAAAAATAGTGAATATGTTTGGCTAGAAAACATATTTTATATAAAAAAGACTACAATAATTTTACCACCAAACCCCTAGAAATGTTTTCTATTCAAATATTCTAACGATGTGGATAATGTACTTTTAGCACGGATGAAATTCACGATCATGTCTTGTTGGCATTTGGTATTGAATCTCTACTCTTTTATGCATTTTTGATAAATTTTAATATATAACCTAATTACCTTACTTGTGCTATTATTAGTAATGTATTTCTGTCATTTTGTACATATTTTTGACTATCCACTCTATTTTGCTTTTTATGTGTAATTAATATTTTTATTGCATTATAAATGTTTTTTTGGTTGATAGTATGAAATTATAAGGGTTGTAAGGGTATTTATGCTTTATTTATAATATGAATTGCAATGAAGATACGAAGATTTTTAAGTTCGATTGTAATACGAGTTAAAATGAGACATAATGTAAGACTAATAAAAATTATTGTTTGCATAGTTGCATTGTTTCTTATACAGTACCCCGCCGATTGTGGGATCATGGAAACACCTCTCCCACCATATTTTTTCAAATACCTAATAAATTCATTTTTTCAATTTTAATCTTACATTCTAATTATTTTTTCACATAATTACGTTATTTATTCTAACTTAACTTTATCATACTGTATTGCTCTCATATTTTTAAAATATTTTTTTTTAGCTTTACGACTTTTGCACCATAACCACATTATCAAACATGTATCTCCTCAACTAAAAAAAAAAAAATCTTATGCGGATTGCGTTATTAGTTGAAATTTTAAAGCCTTTTTATTGGATTTATTGCTAGAAAATATTTTAAATTTATATTAGTTGCTAAAAATATTTATTTAGGGAATTAAAGGGCACTTCCACTGGAAATGTTTCTATTGAATGGCTACCTAATAAATGAAGTTTGATCGTATGTTGCCGGGAGCATTAAGAGCTCAATGCTCCTAGGCGCATATACTTTTTTTTTTATTTTTTTTTTAAATTATTTTTACAAAACTGTAAATCTAAGTATATTTAACATATATATAAATTTTTACCATTTTTGGAGTATTTTATATTTATATTTTTTATTTTTAAAAATCAATAGCATTTTAGTGATTTTAAATTATTAAATACCACTGATTTTTAAAAATCAAAAATAAATATCTAAAATGCTCCAAAAATGGTAAAAATTTATGCATATATTGAATACACTCAGATTAACATCTTGTAAAAAAAAATTTAAAAAAAAAAAACTAAAAAAAAAAAGGTGTATGAGCCCGGGAGCATTGAGACGATCAGCTCCCTAATAAATATATGATTTAAAAGTACAACAGCATCATATTCTGGCCGACTAGCTTGACTCCGCACAATTATTTACCAAAGCAGACAAAACCATAATCAGGTTCCTTTTTTAAAAGTAAATAAATAAATAAAATAGCGACGTGAGACAGAAAGTGAAACATCTTTCCCATGACTCACGCGAAATTGACAAGAAAGCATCCTTTTCAATTTTCTTTTTAAGGAAGAACTTTTTTGGTGCATAATGCAATAGCTAGACGTTTGTTGTGTTTGTGCCACAGTGATGAGTCAAAATTCATTCCATTGATCATATACGATATCATTTCAATCAGAGTCGTATTTGAGCCACACCTTCAAAAAAATTGTATATTTTTTAAATTCCTATTAAATAAAATATTAGAATATTATGAAACTATAAACAAGAATCAATTTAGATGAGAATAAATACTTCAGAAGTTTTCAATATTTAATTTTATAAATAGTATAGTGTTTTTAACAAATAAATAAATTTATCGAGATAAGATTCACTCTCAAATAATTTTTATTTTTCAAGCTGCATAAATTTTGGATAGTAATGATTCGTTGTTATTAGCTATGAAAAAAAATATGGGTAATTTGCATATATACTTACATAATTTGACACTAATTGCAGATATGCCCACGTAGTTTCACGAAATGCATATTACTCTCACATAGTTTTACCAAAATTGTGTATTACCCCCATGTCGTTATCTATTGTTAATTTCTGACGTTATATTTTGAAAATTGACAAAAATGTCTCATCCGTAGTTTCACGAATTACATATAATCCTACATAGTTTCACTAAAATTGCATATTATCGTCATAAAACTATGTATACCAATGAGAGCATTTTCGTCATTTTTTAAAATATAACTTCAGATATTAACGATAAATAACGGCATAAAGATAATATGCAATTTTAGTAAAACTATGTGGGAATAATATGTATTTTGTGAAACTACGTGGGTAATCTACAATTAGTTTTAAACTATGTAAGTATATATGTAAATTACCTAAATAATATCAAAACTAATAAATGGGATGAATTTTTGCATAATCCTCAAGACAGAGGCTAAAAAGGACGAATGAGATAATTCACTTAGGTAAATCAACTTTCCGTCTTTTTGGCACTTGTTTGGAAGTAGAGTCTAAATTGTAATTGGCTTAGTGTCAACCCCCAAGTATATCAACCTAACTAACTATGTTTGTGGTATGTGGTATTCGGGTTAAGATTTTCAATTTTTCAAGCCGTTTATATGACCCACATGACTTATTTAAACAAATGAATTAGTCATTTATTAAGCTTGTCAAACTTAATTCAACCAGTATAATTCATTTATAGTTCAGGAAGTAAAATAGTTAACGTTCGTTTGACATTTCTTTTACAAGCTATGCGTATTTATCAACAATAAAATCAACATTCGAATTAAGAATATAAGAAAATTTATGGTTTAAATTGAAGCAGAATATTAGGATTGGAAGTCTTTATTTATTTATTTTTTGATCAGAAGGATTGGAAGTCTTTATTGATTGTTTAAGATTACATCTTAAATAATATATTATTTTCATTACCAATCAGTTGACAACTCGCAATCTAATCTACTTATATTAGATAGATTAGGGTTAAGACTAAAGTGGTTGTGAATGTATTATAAGGAGGTTAGGGTTAAATTTTCTGAAATGCATTAGTTCTACAGTTAGCCTCCAACCGATATAGCTTGGCCGGATTACACAGGCCAATGCTGCGATCGCGGGCATGGGCGATCCTATCCTCACACAGCGACACGCTCACACGGATAAGGAAGTCCGCCGATGCAGTTCCGATGAGATGGGCCCTCGCGGTCGTCTCGTTCCTATACAACATGATGATAGTTACGGCCCAAAACTGGGATTCATGGCTCGTCCACTTGGCAACGCTTACACCACATGCACGCTCAGCTCAGGTGGATTCATTTCATTATTTTACGCTTTACCTAATTTTTCCCTTTTCCGATTTTTTTTCTGAGCTGGTTTTGGCCACTCATCTGTCGGATTCGTCCTCATCCGCTGAACCCATCTCTGTTTTGGGTGATAGGATCGTGCTTTGACACAGACAAGAACATAAATAATTGAGCGACAATAATTGAAAAATATTCTTGTACCTCATCACTCCCTCAGAAATTATGTAGAGCTAACATATATTCTGGTATCAAGTTAGTTAAACGATCCCCACTCGGTTTTATATAATGTCTTACATTTTTCACACTCTGATTTTTAATGGAATATTTACTCATTCCATTATACTCGTCATTATTTGTTTCGTTATAAAGTCACATTTATTTAAAAATATATATTACATATGTATTAAAAATATAATAATATTTTATAAAATCATCCACATAATAATAATATTTTGGATGATTTTATACCAAAAATATGAATTTAAAATCGATATTTAACGTTAAATTATTTCATTTATGCTGACGCCATGCGCTGTGGATTTGTAGATTTCTCACGAGCCATTGAGTAAAAAAAAAAAAAAAAAATGATTACGTAGACGTAACTTCGTAATAGTAAAACTCTAATTACACCGTCCACATGTGTGGATCGTCATAAATTAATCATGTACGTAGGACGAACCTTAAATGCTTCCTAAAAAAAATCTCAATCTTATTCCATTCAGCCCGTCTATAACAGGGGAATGATTTCCTTAATTATAAACACTGGCATTATTCTATTTAACCCATGTATGAAACGGGGATGATTCCTTAATTACAAATACTTGCATGGAATGCATGGCTCCATACCAATGGCTGATTCTTTAATTTTTTTTCAAAGTTTCTTCAACATCTAAACCACGCAAAATACTATTTAACATGGATACACTTATGATGCCAAAAATCACTTTAATTAGAATTTTATATATTATAAATATTTTACATCATTTTAGGGTGAAAATAAGACGGTCAAAGTTTGAAAATAAGTAAACAATATTTTAAAAATGTAACTGTCAAAGTTTGAAATAAATAAATAATGTTTTTAAATTCTCAAAATCTTTTATTTTGGCATCATAAGTCACAACTAAATATAATTTGATATTATCATTCAAAAAATATATAATTTGATATTATAGAGGGTTTCAATACAAAAAAAAAGCATAGGAAAATTAAGGACAAGGAGTTTAAGTAATATTAAAAGGTTAATTCTAAAAAAATACTTTAAAGAGATATTTGCATTTATATCTACGTTTTTAAAACAAATTACATATACGCTTATATTTTAAAACTTATTGCGAACCTACCAATAAATTTTTAAGATATTTACCATTATATATACATCACTAAGTATGAACCTCTTAGTTTGTTAAAAAAATAGGAAATTTTTAACAAATTAAAATTATCTATTAATTTTTAATTAATATACTAAAAATATCTTGATTACATAGCTTGGTGGGCTATAATCAATTTTAAAGTTAATTTATATTTATTAGGCCCACTAAGATATCAATCAAGGTGATTCTTAGTAAATTAACTAAATTCATATTAATAAACGCAATGTATAATTTAAATTTATCAAAAAACTATTTTAATTTTTAAAAATCAAAAGATTTACACTTGTCATATGTATGACTGAAAATATTTTAAAAATTCATAAGCATGTTTATAATAATCTTTAAATCACAAGCTTTAATGCAATTTGTGTAAAAATTCTTAGGCATGAACACAAATACCTCTACTTTTAAAATATAATAAAATTATCTTTTCAAAAAGTATTTCTCAGATTTTCATATTTTAAAGGTATTTTCCTGTATTTCTTAAAATTTTAAAATTATTTATCATGGTAATTTCCAAAAGTTTATGGATATGAAAATCATCTTTAGATTTCAATAGAAATATTAAAAAATTTTAAAAATAGAAAATACAGAAAATATATTAATTTTTTTTATTTTTGAAAAGTTATTTACCAGAACAACCCTCTACGTTTGCTTAACTTAATTATATTTTTAATCTTGTAGTTTGAATGTTTACAAAAGTAATCTTCAAAATTTCCAGGTTGTGTAAAAATACAGTTGGACATTTTTCGAAATTATAGATAACCATTTTTTAACTCCATTTGTGTCCCCAAGTTATATTTGCAAAACTCAAAAACATTGAGAATGCTTAGAAAGCTACAATAATAAAGATTATAATCTATAACCTATAATTATTCTCAATTTTCTATAAATAAAAAATATGATTACAGAAACTTATAAGATTATTTTTGCAAATATACCAAGGATTGGATAACGGAAATAATTACGAGGTATAGATAGATGGTTTTGCAAAAAAAAAAAAAAAAAAAATTCGAATGCTTAGAAAGCTACAAGAATAAAGAATGAGAAAGTGTACTTAGATTAGACACTTAAACATATGTTAACGATTGAATTTTTTACACCCATTATTGCAAGTAGCATGTTTTTCAACCTTTCAGCGGATTGGATTTATTCGGAGAGAAATTTATGATAAACACGAGGAGGGATGAAAAAGCAGACACAGTAGCAGCTTCGGGGTCCATTTCCATGAAAGAGGTAAAAAAAGTGCACGTGGGGACGTCACGGATGACATCTTCAGACACGTAACACACCACCGACGATCTGCTCGAGTATCCGAATCGGGCGCCTGTTGTAATTTACTTTAAAAACATTTTTAAAAGATGAAAGGACAATTGTAACGCTCAGGAACAGCGGTAAACAGAAATATTTATTATCACTCGGTATCATTATTTATATATTTTAAAACCAACCAAGCTGAATTCGCCTTTCGAAAACACAAAGGGGCTATTTTTTTTAACTTTATTTATGTACTTTAGGGTGTGTTTGGCAACTAGGAAAACTTGTCAACTTAAAACTTTTCAATCTAAAACTTTTCACTCTCTATAATTAGTATATTTTTTAATTATTTTTTCACATTTTCCCATACAACAACCCTATTTTTCAATTATTTCTACACAACTACCCATACAATTAACCTATCTATTTTAACTTTATCATCTTTACTTCTCATCATTACC
>JAXCLR010000050.1:76998720-77019074 GCA_035584095.1 Annona squamosa
GTTGTAGAAAGTGACAAGTTTTATATTGAAAAGTTTTAACTTGACATTTTTTGTAAATTGCCAAACACACCCTTAATATGGAAATATGAAACGCGTACGGTAACTAGGTCGTCTGGCCGTACTGGGAAGTTGCGATGCGAAGATACGCTTAAAGCCCAGACAGACAGACATGATAGGATTACTGATTTTGATGGAATTGGAGCTTCGCGCATAACTTTCCGTACCCGCACCCATCTATCAAGCGAGACGGATAATCGTGGCTTTAGACATTTCGTACGGAGGCCTGTCCTTTCCACGCTATTGCGGCAATGCGGCTCCTGGTTTAGCAGAAGGGTCAAGGGTGTGATCTATCTGCTTTAACAGCCATGTGATGCTGAAACAACCACGAGAATACAAAATAGTATAATAAGGGTGTGTTTGTCAATTTATAAAAGATATGGGGTGTGTTTGGGAATAGATAAAACTTTTGATGAAAAATTGTAGAGATGAAAAGTTATCAAATGATGTGATATGATAGGGGTAATAATGATGAATAAATAGGATAAAGTTGAAATAGATAGGTTTGTTGTGTTGTTAGTTGTGTAGAAATGATTGAAAAGTAAGGTAGTTGTATAGAAACATGTGAAGAAATAATTAAAAAATAGGATAGTTGTGGAGAGTGAAAAGTTTTAGATTGAAAAGTTTTAAATTGACAACTTTTTATTGTTGCCAAACGCACCCATGAAGTTAAAACTTTTCAATCTAAAACTTGTCACTTTTCATAACTATTATTTTTTAAATTATTTTTTACACATTTTTCTATACAACAACCTTACTTTTCAATCATTTCTACACAACTACCAATACAACTAACATATTTATTTTAAATTTATTCTCTTTATTCCTCATCATTACCCCTACAACATCACATCATTTTCTACTAATTTGACAAGTTTTACATAAAAAGTTTTTCATCAAAAGTTTTACAACTTCTCAAACACACCCTAAGGATTTTATCACTAAAAAGCTAAAAAGAATATTGATAAGGTGCAATTGAATAAAATAGTTTAATTCATATTTAGAAGGTAAAATAATTATTATTCTGAGCAGATTTTTTCAAACAAAGAGTGTGTTAACATGACAATCTAGGTCGTGATATTGTTTGTTTTAGGGTATGTTTTGCTGTAATAAAAATATTTCACTTTAAAATTTTTTACTTTTCATAATAATTGTATTTTTAATTATTTATTCATATCTTTGTATATAACTATTATACTTTTTAATCATTCTTATATAATTATCATGCTATTTACTTTCATCTCATCATTACTCTTATTATATTATATTATTTTTCTACATATTTAAAAACTTTTTCCCTAAAAACTGTTCATCTAATTTATCACCTCTCACAGGCACTCTCAGTGTAACAGTTTGAACACTCAATCTTAAAACGTGTTGCACCTTATTTATCTTGACATCTGTTTTTGAGCTAAAAGGAACTTTCTTTCCTTTTCGACATGTCATTTGGATCGTTTATTATATCAATGTTTCTGCCTTATAAGATGGGGCGGGCTGTTAAGAAATAATCACTCTAATAAAATCTAAAATTAGCAAAGAACTTAATTCCTTATTAAACGTTAATTATCAAAGAAATCCTACTTGTTGGTGGGGTATAATAAGCTCGTTAGAAACTAGCATTTTTTAATTCATTACCATTTTTTTTGCAATCGAGTTTAAGCAATAAAATCACCATTAAGGGTTATTGCTATAACTTTACTGAAAAATTTATCGTAAAGAAAATTTCTTTTTATGGAATAATAAAAAAGTACCTTTTCGACGATAAAATATAAAATCCTTTGCTAAAAACTAATTTTTAATAATAAATTCACTTCCCCGTGATGAAATCCTTTCTCAATGAATTACTTAAATGAAAACAACCATAAGGAAAATTCTTCAAATCATTCCAGAAATCTTGATAAGTAGCGTCAACATACGAATAGGCTTATCTCCATATATCTATGCTCATTCCATGGATTCGACGACAATTATTTGATTTGGATTACCTATTTTAATTGAAGTGCAAAGTTAGCATAATAAAATGTATAATTTATGGGTGTGTTCATTTACATCCAAAACTTTTAGATCTAAAAAATTTCATAGTTCATAGCTCTTTTATTTAATTATTTCTTTACATTTTTGTATATAGCTATACCACTTTTTAATCATTTATACACAACTACTATATAATTAACATATTTATTTTAATTTTATTTTCTTTATTTTTCATATTACCCTATCACATCACATTCTTTTTTCTTATTTAAAAATTTTATCATTTTCCAGACACACCATGTATATAGGGTTTTGATCAGGTACACCCGGGAGCATTGCTCCTAGGCGTATATACCTATATTTTTATTTTTTAAAATTTTTTTTTCATGAACTTGTTAATCTAAGTATATTTAACAATCAATTTTTACCATTTTTGGAGATTTGTATATATTTATTTCAAATTTTTAAAAATCAAAGGCATTTTAGTAAATTGCCACTGATTCTTAAAATTTCAAAATAAATATCTAAAAATCTCCAAAAATGGTAACAATTAATATATATATATATATTAAATTCAATTAGATTAATATTTGTTTTAAAAATTTTGGAAAATAAGTGTATGCGCCTGATTAGAACCCCTATATATGTGGTTTAAACTTTTCCAAAGAAGGCATATAGTCGCTTTAAATCGATTAATTTGTGAGTGATTAAAATTTTTTATTGATCCCTACTGTATTTTTTATTTTCAAAAATAAAAAAAAATTATATGAAAGAACTAGTGGAGTTCGTATGTATGTAGAAATAAATAAGTTTCACCTTCCTATATAAGGTAAGCTCTCTTTAAAGTTGTTAATTCAACATTAAGACAGTCGAAATTATAGATAAATAATTATATAGTTATAGTAACTCTAATCAATTCAAGAATGCATTAAGCAATTTTCATATGTTATATGTGACAGTAAATATTTTAAAGCAGCATGTTAAGATCGAGTTAGATCAGCTATAATTTATGGGATAAATGTTTGATAATTAAAGAATAATATAAACTAAAATAGAGAAGTGATTCCATTGGCCTGCACTAAACAAATGGCTCACTTAGCCCACTCAAAAGTTTGATTAAAACATTTTTTACTTTTTTCATATGCTCGTTTATCTAAATGTATTTAATATATAAATCAAATTATATCATTTTTGGAGATGTATATATATATTTAAAATGTTACACTATTTAAAAATCTGAAGAAAATATATACATATATCCAAATATGGTAAAATTTAGTTTATATATTAAACATACTTAGATAAACAAGTATATGAAAAAAATACTTTAAATGAGTTTTCTTAGATAAACTAAGTTAGTCATTTGCTTAATTCAAACTAATAAAATCATTCCTCACTAAAATAAATGTAGCGAAAGTAAAAATGTTAAGTAAAGAAGAGGCAAAATAAGAAAAGATAAATTTAAAAATAAAATAAGTCAAAAATAAAATCAAAGTCAATAGGTGATAAAATAAAGAAAAGCATACTAAGGTGGTTTAGTCGTGTAAACATGGACTTAAAAGGACATTATTTAAGAGAGTTGAGTTTACTTAAATAGAAGATAATAAGAAAATGAGAATAAGACCTAAAAAGATACGAAAACATTAAAATTATTGAAGGCTTAATTATGGAACATCAAGAATAGCATAGCAAAATGCAACTAACCCACCTAGGAGGGAAACACCTTATGATGATGACTCACCTACGAATGTGATAAAAATGATTTTCGTAACCATGGGAAAATAAATAATATTAAACAAAATAAGTGAATTATCTCAAAGTGGGCCCAAAATTAATTAATTCAAGAAGAATTCAAGGAGCTTGAGTAAGTTGAAGAAATGAGATGAAAATATAACAATGTTTATTGGGAATGAAAAATTTTATTAATAATATAAATAGTTGTTTTGAAAATCCGAAAAGTTACCTTAAGAATGAGAAATTTCATCAAACATATATATCACACTTAAGCCCATGGGATTCTTTGTAACATTTATAGGTGCAAACCAAACAGGCTAGGTAGGTTGGACCCTAATCCCAATTCTAACATATTTATAAAATCCAATTTATTTATTAAAATATTTATAAAATCTCAATCCTAATTTATTTAAATTTATGTAATTAACGAACTAGCGGGTTGTTAATAGGGTACCCTTATGAGTTGAAATAAGTTGCACATAAATTGTAAAAAAAACTAATTTATTAATAAGTACATAAATTAAAAAATTTAGACTCTTGAATGATAAAAGAAAATTAGAAACAATCATATCAAGATATTAAGATGTTAAAAAATAAAATTTTTGTGTGTTTCATAATTAAGAGGTCATTAATGAATTCAGCGAATCAAACGAATCATTATAAAAGTTGACTAATTGGAAATAGTCAAACTTGTAAATTATTTATTTAATTAAACATGGATGCTTTTATGAAATCTCTCTTGTATAAAACTTCGTTGATGCTTTTTCATTTATCTATTATTATTGTATATAGGCCTCATTTACAAATGTGTAAAAATAATATAATAATATAATTTAAAGTTAAATATTAATTTTTATACAATATTTTTAACTTTTAAGCCATTTAAAATATCATTAATATATAAATAAATGATTCTATAAAGTATTATTTCATTCCAATACATTGTAAAATTGTGAATAAATCCAAACGTTTCTCCCTATCACGCATAAATGTACGTATTTTTTAAATAAATATAGCTTATGCACTTATTGAATTGGATGAAATTTAGTCTCCGAAATAAACAAATGATATTAAATGTAATGAATAGATTAGATTTTGTATTAATCATTAACATCTAAAAAATAAAAATAATTTTATAAAATCACTCATGGGGTTTCCCCTCGATTAAATGGGTTCCTAGGTTGTAACTCCCATTTAGTTAAAAGGTAAACATGTTATATTGCAGCCTTAGCAACGCCTCAAGCCCATGGGACGGTTTGGAAATGGGACGGTTTGAAATGGGTTGCAATTGTATGCACCCAGGTGTATTAAGCCTTAATGCACCCGTGTGTATACAATCAATTTTTTATTTTTTTTGAAATTTTTTTTATACAATGTTTAATCTAAATGTATTTAATATGTGTATCAAAATTTACCAATTTTGAATATTTTTATATTTTTTTCAGATTTTTAAAAATAAGTAGTATTTTTAGTAATTTAAAATACCTAAAAGTTCCAAAAATGATAAAAATGGTACATATGTTAAATACATTTAGATTAAAAACTTCATCAAAAAATTTTCAAAAAATATTTAAAAAATAAGTGTAGTACACCCAGGTACATTGAGGCTTAATGCACTTGCACACAAGTGCATACGATTGTAACCCGTTTGGAGTGCCCCTTTATTATTCAACCCCTTAATTATTCAATGATGCCAACTCCTCGTAACCAGAACATTTTTTTTTTTTTCTTTCGACGGGATCATAACCAGAACTTACATGGTTATATGCATAGAAAACGTACTCTATAGTGCGATCACTTTGACTAAAAAAGTCGGATTATGTAAGCTACGGGCTTACCCGCCCCAGATGGCGTTTTCAGTGTAGCATGTCACTGACGCCCGAATCTCAGCTTCCGCCATCGCACATTGACGCCACAAAGCCCTTGCCCGCATCACAACCCCCTAATTTTCATTTGCACACTTGACTTAGCCCTTTGTTCCATTGTACAAACTGAACACATCATCAATCTCATGACGCAGATATTTCCGTCGACAGAAAAAGAAAAAGAAAACAAAAACAAAAATCCATAGCCCGTGCTTGACAGTTGACTTGTCCTTTTTGCCAGAATGATTCAGAACTCAGAGAGAATGGAATTGATTCCGCCCAAACCATAAATCTTTATTTTGAACCACCAATGTCCCGAAGCACAACACAGCCGTTTGATCGGTGGGACACGCGTCCGCATGCAATCCGACAGTGCCAAGGACTCGGAAGCCCATATACAAGAAACATTCTCCTTGTTTCTAGTAACTACCTCGATTTTCTGGAATTTTCTGGTCGGGGTTTTTTTCACTCTCTGGGTTGCTGATGATTACTCTCATTTCTATTAATATATTTTTCCTCTTTCTGTTTTTTTTTTTTTAAAAAAAAAATTCGCAAGTTTTTTTAACGACCCCGGATGCCTACGCGTAATCCCGAGTCACAAACCCACATGCGACTTCTGTTTTCAACACCAGGCGCGCACATGACTGGGGGACCCGCCTCGACGCCCATGAAAAGAATCCAATCCATCCATCGAGCGTGTTAAACCTGACTTCCTACCGTAAATATGGGTCAAGAGAAAGCCTAAAGTTTGCGGAGAGGAAGAAGGAAGTATTTGTAAAAGTAATTCTCAAACCATATTTGATCAAATAAGATTTGCGGTTCCGTTATCTCAAGGCCATGATTAACGGTTGTGATCGCATTTGTAGTGAGTGTGGACCGGCTTCGACTGATGGACCGCGCAGATTTGTGATTCGGAGAGGAGGGACGCGAGCTTGTGAATTGTGGCCGCGTGAAACATGTGGCTGCGTTTTGGGCATGGTGGATATTTTGATAACTGCCCAAATCCAGGATCTATCTGTATTAAATGGAAGCTTTTCCATGACCACCTTTCTCAACGGCTAGCATTCATTCACTTCTCCCCTTCATACATGAGTGCGTCAGCGTAACATGGCATATCCAAGCGTCTCGTCCCAGCCACGCACGCAATCTTCTCTCCATTCTTGGGGCCGAAAACTAAGGTATGCCTCTGGAATTTTGATCAGAGAAGAAAACCCGTCCTCCTCTTTTCTTTTCTTTTCTTTTCTTTTCTTTTCTTTTCTCTTCTCTTCACTTGTTTTCTTCTGTAATTTATCTTTGCTGATCTCTACCAAAGTAAGCAATCAGAGAATTTCTCCTGTTCTTGTTTGTCTTGTATTCTCTTCCACGTTGCTTTCTCTATTTGTTTTTCTTGTTTTAGCTGAAAATCTACTTGGTCTCCGCTTTCCATTGATTCCATGTTAGGAAAGAAAAATCCATAATGGGTTTTGTTTGGAGGAATTGATTTTGTTGTATTTCAAGGCTTTCTGAGATTTCCATGCATGAAGATGATTGTTCTAATGTCTGGGGCTTTGTATTCTTTGTAGGTTCATCCCAAGCGGCTCCTGAAGAGGGTTGTCTGTTCCACTCTGGCCGACGTCGCAGCAACACGTCGTCGCACCTCGAGGAAGGTGTGGACCTGTGTAAACGACAGCCGGTTTTCGCTTTATCGATCTCTTGCTCGGTGTCCGGCTTCCCCAGTCTGGTGTTTCTGTCGCACGGTAAAAGGCTTTCCCATCGATAATGGCTAACGTTTGAATTGCCAACTGTGACGACGAGGAATTCGAAGTTCGGAAATAAGAATTAATTTCAAAGAACCACCAATTAGATATGGTTTGGAGCCAGAGCGACATGAAAAAAATGTCCGGAATTAGTTGTTTCTCCGCACTAATCGGAAAGAAGAAATCGAAGGTACCCCGAAACCTCCCAAATATGTTGTTGCTGTCTGTTCTTGTTTGATTTTTTTGGTGTAGCAGAGATTTGAGTTGTTGTTCGTCTTCTTTCTCAGAAGAGAATTTCGGATTCCGTTGATGTAAGCAAAGGGCACGGGACTCTTCAGGTGAAGCTAGAACCTCTCTCTAAGGAGAAGGCGCCAGCCCCAACTTCCTTTGATCTGCCTGTTCCGTTCGAAATTCAGGGGAATCCAACCTTCAAGGTGAAAGTGGTGAGGGACGAGGATTCGATTAGAAAGGAAGTGGCGGAGGCGGCATATGAAGGTGGAGATGAGCACGGCGAGACTCTGTCGATGAGAAGGGATCATTCTGATTGTGATCTCCAAGCCCGAGCTGGAATCGATGGATCAGACATTGACCTGTCGATGAAGAGGAATGACATGTCTTTCGATTCATTCGACACTGATGTTAATGGGCGCTCAGGAAGGGACGATGATGCATCGGAAATGCTCCAGAACGGGCACGTTAGTGACCCAGGGATGGGAAGGAGGGAGTTCTGGGGATCGCCTGTGCTGAAACGATCATGCTCGAACATAGAAGCACGCGATGTGCTGAAGAAGGTTGGCAATCAGGGATCACTTTCTTTCGGAGATCCTACCCATTTTGCGGAGAGATTGAATGTGGGCAGTGGTGTTCAAGGAATTCAAAGGAGCCCCATGTCGATAAAGACCTCTTGCAGTGCTGATAGAGTGATGCTGAGGAGACGATCTTCGAGCCAAGTTCTTCCTTCTAGGAGCAGAAGACTTTGGTGGAAGCTCTTCCTGTGGAGCCACAGGAACCTGCATAGACCCCAGCCGGCAAAATCGAAGCTTCTATCCGTTGAAGCTCCTGCGAATAAGAAAACTGGGTATTCATCTGACACACTTGAACCGAGAAAAGATCAAGTAGAACGGAAGAACAAAGGGAAGGAAGTGAGCACATGGGGGCTTCCAGGACGCTTCTCTGCAGAAGCTCAAAGCAGTCAGCATGGCCACGTTTCTGGTTTATGGCCCCAGAATCAGTGGGTTGCTTTCCGGACAGATTCACCACCTATTTCGAGGGTAGATGAATGGGTCACCAACAGCCTCGCGATCAATCCTGTTCTTACGCCTGATAATCAAGATAGCAGGGAAGAAATAAAGGAGGATATTGATTACCCACCTTCTCCTGATGCCAATGGAGCATCTGGGAAAGCGCTGAATGGAGAGCAGCACGGCCTGAATAGCAATCTTTCTGATGAGGTCCTGCAGGCTAACAACATCATCCAATCTCTGAATTCCTTCTCAACGGTGGCCCATATATCTGGAATGGCTTTGAAAGTTGTCCCCAACATTTCGCCGTTTGCTAGTCTACGGTCTGTCAATCTATCAAGCAATTCCATAGGTAGCAAGAGTCTTCGAAAACATAAAATCCCTCTCTTTTGATGTGTAGTCTTAAGAACTAATTTTTTTTTTTTTTTTTCCGCCCTCGTTTTCATCCTTGTAGTTCAAATCACCCCAGGTTTACTGCCCAAGAGCCTTCATACTCTCGACTTATCAAGGAACAAGATTAGTGTGATCGAGGGCCTCAGAGAATTGACAAGACTGCGCTGCCTTGATCTCAGCTACAATAGAATCTCCCGAATTGGACATGGTAGGCACATCTAGTACCTGCTTCAGCCTCATCTCTTTCCGTTTGTTACATCATGAACTTGGTTCATTATCATTATTACATTCATGCTTTTATTGCATAACATGTAGGTCACAGAGATCAGATTCATCTCAAATCACTTTTTTTTTTCCTTTTATATCCCGCCATTCTTTTGGGACGCTTTACTAAATTGGGTGGATCCTTTCGAGCGGCAGTTTCTTACAGTTACAGCTCCTAATTGAACTTAAACAATATGCAAATATCTAATGCGAGCCAATGCCTAATAAATTTTCAGGATTGTCAAACTGCACTCTCATCAAAGAGTTATACATGGCTGGAAACAAGATCAGTGATGTGGAAGGTCTGCACAGGCTTCTAAAGTTGGCAGTCCTGGATCTGAGCTTCAACAAGATAACCACAACCAAGGCACTCGGCCAACTTGTGGGGAACTACAATTCTCTGTTGGCTCTGAACCTGGTGGGCAATCCAATTCAAGCCAATATCGGCGAAGATCAGCTTCGCAAGGCCGTCTCAAGCCTCCTCCCTCAGCTGGCTTTTCTGAACAAGCAGCCGATTGGGCAGCGCAGGGCACGGGAGGTAGCCGTGGACAGCAGCATTGCAAAAGCCGCACTCGGAAGTGGGGGGCGGAGTGCTCGAAGGAAGGTTACAAAACGATCAATCCAGGCTTCGTCTTCTTCAAGAAGCAGGGGAGCTGAAAGAGTAGGAGGAGCACATAGGAGTGGTCATAACAAATCGAAAAGCCGTCACCGAAGTTGATCTTTTTCAAGGATGTGATCATTACTGGGTCATTTCTGAGCCCTTTTTCAGTTTCATCTGTGTTTTATTTATGAAGTTACGGTGTTGGTGAATCTTGTGGATAATTCTGGCATTTCTCTTCAATTTGTTAAGGATGTATGCAGAGAAGCCAGATGAATTCCTGTGAAAAACCATATTTGATATGCAAGTTTTGTGTTCATTCAGGTGGCATCTGTTCGCTGGTGGCTAGCGCTTCCAGGTATAGCTTAAACCATCTTCCTTCGCTTCTTTCATATCTGGATACAGCATAAACCATCTTTCATTACTTGGAGCAAAGGTCTGTTTGTGCAACAGGATTGGGAAATAGAGGCGGTTTATAAATTATAATAGATAGATGTTACGTCAAAGAGGCCTCTAAATCACGAGGAGTAAGTTCTAATTAATTAAATAAACATGGGAACTAAAATCAACCGGGGCATATGAAGTTGGTCGATCTGGTTTCCAACCTGCTAAAATAAGATTCGTTCTACCAATGTATGAATCACGGCTGCAGTGTTCGATGTCGGTGCCAACGCGCTGGGAATCTTTTATCGTGTCAGGTCATATCCTTCCCGTGCTGAACATGCAACGACAGGCCACCCTGTGTTCGCAACCGTCCAAATCGAGATTATGTCTTCACGACCACATGCCACATACCATCGATCAGCAGCTGGATATTGATTGTGCGTTCGTGGATTTCGAGAAGAGGCGTTTTGCTGTGAAGAAACGACGCCGGCCGCCTCTATATAGATGATTGACAGCTGAGGAGAGTCCGACGAGGGACGAGATCGATCGAATCATATCAGGTGGCACATGATCAGTCTCACATGCGCACCGCTCGGCTCAACTCATTTCATCCTGCATCATCTTCTAATCTGCATGGCATTTTGCTGTCAGGCAGATTGCTTATTGGGTTGCCCAGTTGCTATAGCATGATCGCTATAGGCCAAAGTCACTTCAGACAGACGAGTACATAAAATATACACACACACACAACTAATGGTAAAAAATAAAAAATAAATGAATGTTGTATTTTAGATTAAAATATATCATGATGTATGTAAGTAGTCTCTAAAAATAAAAACTCGTATTTCATCTCAGTTCAGAGACAATTGCTTCAAGGCGTTATTCTGTTGAGTGAATTAAGGTTAATATAACTCTTAAATCCTTATTTGTAATGAATTCAATTTCTAATTCAAATACAATTCAAGTAACCAAATGCGGCGTAAAAATCATAACAGAAACATGAGTGGATTTTGCAGAGAATTTGTCTGCAATGCCAATTAGGCGAGCGCCTGCAGGAATGAGTCAGCTGCAGCGTTCCTCGTGCCAGGCTGTAGCTGTTCTTTACAAAGCATCCAGTAACTCTAGCTGCAAATGCTTGTAGAGTTCTATAACCACCGTAAAACCGTTAGATCATTAGATAGGATGAGATCTGTGGTTGAATAATCATCGTTTTCATATCATGTCATCACTGATCAAGCCCCATCAAACCTGGCCTTAATCAAGCATAGCAAAGCTTGTCAAATATATGTAGCCCATTGAACCCGTTAACCAACCTCGATAAGCCTGTAAAAATCTGATTAATCCGATAGGTCCATTTTCAATAAACACTTTCGGATCCCGATTAAGAACCGTCAATGCTTTTTATATGAATGAAGTCCGTTAATATGCCTGGTCAAGGTCATTTATATTCATAAATGATTTTCAAACGAAATTTAAAATTCACTAAACATAATCAACATTCATTAAATCCACTCAAGACTCAAACCTCACCAAATTCATGTTATAACATATGCATACACAAATGTGAAGTGAAATCACAATTCTGACCGTGTTTATAAAATCCATTAAATAATTGGGCTTGGTGTGTAACTCGTATAATTATTACAAGCCATGCATGTCTCTCCTACCTTAGAATCACCGACAGGACAACAGTTCTATTCCATTCATGTATGTTACCCCTTTTCAGCTTCTCTCTCTTTCATCTACTTTTGTAATTCGGTTATTTGCTCTCTCACCCTCAACTTTTGTCTGAAATTATATCTTTACCAAAGAAAATAATTAATTATATATACCAACGTTTTGCAAAACCTAAATGATCATTTTAGACTAGTCCAAAACATATATCTTTTTGTTGTCTTCAAATTTTTTTTTTGCAAAAGCAGTTAATCTAGTTATGTTTAATCTATAAATCAATTTTGGAGATGTATATATATTTATTTTAGATTTTTAAACATATGGGTGTTTTATTCATGTTTTAAAAATTTAAAATTACTAAAATACCCTATTTTTAAAAATCCAAAAAAATATATTCACATCTTCAAAATTGGTAAAAAAATTGATTTATAGATTAACTATAACTTGAGTAACAATTTTGTAAAAAAAAATTGAAAACGACCAAAAAAATATGTATTTTAGACCGGTCTAAAATGATCGGGGCTCATTTACTTTATGCCAACGCGATTAGATTTTGTTTAAACAATTCATGAAGCGAAAAATTTGATATATTATAAAATTATTTTCAAAATGTTTGTAAAAGTATAATCTGAGGCAAAAGTTATAAGTGCAAATAATCCTTTATAATTTTGTCGGCTGATTTTCCAACAATTCATCAGTGAGCATATGCTTAGGACATGTCATGTGCAGTGCACTTTACTTTTTATTTATTTTTCTAAAATCCTCGGTAACTATTTTCCGTTGGTTTATTTCAGTGTTCTACCTTTTCTAGTGACTTGTTCAAGAGGTTTCCGAGTACTTTTTTTTTATGATTATATTTACATACATCTCAACACATATTACATTGAAATTCTGAGACATTCTTACAAATACGGAGATACATAACTCCACCAAAGAAATTTGGAGACACAGCTCCACTAAAGAATTAGGAAGACACAGCTTCCACTAAGCCAAAGGGAGACCACAGCTCCTACAACATTTTTCGGACCGAAATCCCAAGATGGGATTCGAACCCATGTTCAAGAGGTTTCCGAGTACTTAAATTCACTGATAATGGCGCAGGATTGGGTACTGACTGACAATCCGATTTCGATTTCGGAGTAGAGCAACAGTTTCGATTCACCCCAAAAGTTTGCATTCGCATAAAAAAAAAATTAAAAAAATTCATTGGCTATTATACTTCGGCTATGAAATTCAAAATTATTCATAAAAATGGAAGGAGTAGTTTTGAAGATGTAAATGTACTATTAGATAAGTCTGCGGATAATCAAACAACAATGTGGTGCTTGACGAGGAGTAAAGAATAAAACTTTTGATAAAAATTTTTGAAGAATAAAAGTTGTCAAATGATGTGATATTGTAGGGGTAATAATAAGAAGTAAAGAAAATAAACTTAAAATAAATAGGTTAGTTGTACTGGTAGTTGTGTAGAAATGATTGAAAAGTAGGATTGTTGTATAGAAAAATGTGTAAAAAATAATTAAAAAAATAGTTAGGGAGAGTGAAAAGTTTTAGATTAAAAAGTTTTAACTTGACAACTTTTTCAATTTGCCAAACACACCTTTTATGTAGCTAGGTAAAAGAAAAAAGAATTGTAATTTCAAAATTTCCATCATTAAGATGATAAGCTCCGAGAGCAAGGTTTTTCCGTGAAAGGATCTGAAGGTGAAGCTACGAGGCCAGTAAATACAATTTTTGAGCCTATAAGGACCCTTTAACTGGTCTGACTGAGTTCATAAATCACAATACTACCAGGGGAATTGTCTACGCCCAGTTACCCCAACCATGCAATGCGGGCCAGTCCACTATAGCCCAGATAAGCGGCCACGAAGACCAGCCCACCAGTGAATGTGAGTCCAGCCGTGCACTGCCGTGGCCGGCGCTGGCTTGGCTTTCAAACGGCCAGAAAGAAGGAAAAATGTAAAAACTGAATAAAAATCTAGAAGATCAGTGAGAACAATCAAGAAAATACTCGGTTCTATCATGACTTTTTGCTTAATGACCATGCTTATCTCCGAAGACCTTCAGCTCTTATTATAGACTAATAATTTTTTTTTTTTTTTTTTTTGCAGTTCTCTCTTGAACTCGTTTTCTTCATTGGCAACTAACTTTGATACACGGGAATACAAATCCATCATTACTTCGTATATTTATTGAATAGTGGGTTATTATACTCTGCATATTTTCTCACAACATTAAACATTGCATTAATGACAATGCTAAAAATGTTACTATTTGTAGCTAAATCTAAATGCCTGCATTAAACATTAATTTTGGCTGTATATAAGGCAAAAATCAGCTGTATTTAAGCAAGTGCAAGTGCCAACACCCTTAAGAAGCCATTTGTATATGGAAAATTTGTAGCAAAATTTGTATATGGAACTAAATCGATGCATACGCAGCACATAAAACGTTATATGCGGCCGAGAAACTAATTGTTTTTGATGAAATTTATAGCGTGTAGTTAATTTATTGTTGAATATAATGAGAAGCAATCATTTTAACTCAAGCTAAGTAAATGTCCAACTTAACCTACCTTAAAAATCTATTTACAATATTTTTTTTGTTTTTGCTCCATCCACTTGTTTATCTAAGTATATTTAATATAAAAACTAAGTTTTAACATTTTTTGATATATTTATTTATTTATTAAAACTTTTAAACAACTATATCTATATGTATTTAAAATACCCTTAATTTTAAAAATTTTAAAAAAATATATACACATACCAAAAATGGTAAAACTTAGTTTATATGTTAAATACATTTAGATAAACAAGTGTATGAAGAAAAAAAATTAAAAAAAAAAATCTTTGTAAATGGGCTTTTTGAAGTAGGCTAAGCGGGGCATTTACAGAACCCAGGCTAACATGATCATTCCTCAAACATAATTACTTCTTTCACTTTAGATAAATCACTATACATAGAAAAGAGTCCCCCTTCCACTTTAAATCTTGCAGCAACAGGCAATATTCCTTCCTTACATCAGTAAACTTTACAACAACCCAAAAAAGAAAAAGAAATCGGAGAAATCATAACGTTCATTTATTCGCCCAATGCAAATTGTGCACGCACTTGAGTGGTTGAATGGCAATTGAAATATTGACACCTTCATTCTTCAATTCCTTGATGCCGAACGTATCCATCCTTGTATCGGTAGAGCTTCAACAGCAGTGCAAGCTTCTGTCCTTGGAATCGTAACATTGAACAAGCTCTTCAACTCTTGATAGATCAATTTGAATATGCAAACAATTCATGATATCCCTACCACTGTCCCACTGAAATATGCAGAGCATAGGCTCCTTCCTGTTCATGATGAAATGTTGAACCAAGAAACAGAAGTTTTAGTGAGTGGGAACATCAATCTGCCTTGGTACTATTGCTTTGTGGTAGGGTATCAATAAGAAATGCCTTCAAATGTTTGCAGAATTCCTTGGTCTTCTCAAGATTGACAGCATGCCCAGCATGCTTGATGACCACTAGCTCAGAATTACCCTCCAGAAGTCTGCACATTTCCATAATCAGCTAAAATGGAGATGAAAGACTGGAGGAATTCTCTCAGACATACAACAACTTCAATCACACCTGGTTAATCTATGTGCCAATTCCAGTGGGAATATCCGATCTTCCTCTCCCCATATTATCAAGGTCGGCTGCATTAAAAGAATATAAATAGCTAAGATTTTAATCATCTTAATACATTCTTTTCTGTTAATACGACAACATCAAGTAATTTTTAAGCAGCAACTAAACAAATGAAAATAATCATGAATTCATAACAGTCAGCTTTGTCAAAACTCGTGCATCCTGGTCACATCCTGGATTGAATTCGGCGTCCACCCCATACAGAACTTTCCAGGCTACATTAAGATTATAAAAGTTTTGCGCTATGACACTCTTTCCACACCAACTTTTTTGTCTAACTTTCAGTTGAATTTGCTGTCCATCCAAGTTTCAAGGTACATCAAGACCATTGGAACTTAGTACTGTTCTAACTTTCCAAACTATTATCATTTCAATATCCAGTAAGTAAACTGCAAAACATAATTAAAACCATAAACACTTATAGATTGAAAGAATGCCTAATGAAAATGTGTCAACATGGCAGCGTGGTGAAATGTTCAAGCTTTCTGTCCATCTGGTAGAGCTTGCTGGCAAGAATAGGATGTTCGTGGTGAACCATTAACATAGAAAGTCTTGTTATGTCAGAAAACTCTATATAATTTTCTCATAGTTGTGTACTTTTGCGGTCAATAATTCTACAGGTGGACATCAATGCCCAGCCATGCTACTGGCATGTGGCAACTAATGCATCAGCCAACCCAGATTCTAGGGTGGGCAAAAATAGGCTCCTATATCACATGGCAACATTCCGTGCCAGAATCTTATATCAGATCTTAGTTCCTTCTCACTTCAGCAAAATATAAGCATAGGCAATTTTGGCAGAGCCCTTTCCTTATTGTCTTCTTCTATCTTGAACAAGTAATCTTTGCTAATAATTACATGTAACAGCGATGATATCTTCTCTTCCAAACACCTTTTGTCATTTAGATTTTTGTCTGATAATTATTTTGAGAAATATGTATTCCTGAAGGTATTTTCTCAAATCGTCAAGCGCATAAATTTCAAGAAAACTATAAGCCCTCTTACTAGAAAAGTCACTAAGAAAGGTACCTGGGTGATCCTGGGAAGATTTGAATGCTCCCGTTCTTGAAGTATACACTGGATCAATTCCCTTTTCTCTTCAAGATAATCAGTGCACATCACCTTCTCAAACAGAAAAACAAGCCTCAATAGCATGCACATGTACATTGGATTTCCACGCAAACAGACAGAAAAACAAACCTCGTTACCACGCAAATCATATTCCACAAATCTACAACAGAAAACTATCAGATTTGGAATGCCCGTATGAACTAAGACTAATGAAATGGATCAAGAATAAACGACAAAGCAAATGGCAGGAGTGTTTTAATTTTCAACAAAGAAAGAGCAAAGATACCCATATTATCTTTATCCAATTTCGGTTATGAGAATGGCTGATAATATACAATTTAAATACCTTGAATTCATTACAGCTAACAAAGTAACAATCACATCCAATAAAGGTTTAGCAATCTTTACGTGAAAAGCATGCATCATTCTGCCCATGTCCACACCTCATACATTGGGTAGTAAAATTATACATAAGCTGTGCGCGCCTGCGTCTATGGTAAACAAATTCAAAACCAATTTGAATAGATTGAGGCATAAATCAGGCAAGGTTCTCTCAATGCCCAAGTTTGATAGGATTCTGGTAAGCTACCTTCATTTTTTGTATTCATTCGTATCTCGAGACCTTCTCAATTCAGTGCAATAAGACTCAATCAGAACCAAAATTAACCTACATTCAACCAAGAAGGCCAAAATGGCAGCTTTGAGGGACATTCCCATCATCGCACACACATCGACAGAGAAAAAGAGACCCACGTCGATGAAATCAGTGAGGAAGCATGAAGGCATGATGCGTTGTGGCTTGTAGAAGGACAGCCTGACCAGCTCTCTCAGCTTCTCCGGCGTCTGCGGCATCAACAGATCCGCAGCATCATTCACATCCTTGACGACGAACAGCCCCTCGTCCAGATCCTTGCCCTCCAGGCACACGCCGGCGCAACAGAGCACCACCCTCTCCACCAACTCTGGATAATCCGCGGCGATCCGATACCCCACAAATCCCCCGTAGCTGATCCCGACCAGGCTCAACCGCCGCACCCCCATCGACTGCATCAGCTTCACCATGCACTCCGCCTGGAACGACTCCGACCGCTCCGGCCTCAACGTGTAGGAATCTCCGAAGAAGAGGAGGTCAGGAACGTACACATTATACCGGGATAGGAACGGGCGGAGAGCGTCGCTCCACTGCCAGATGGCGCTGGCGCCGAAGCCGTGGATAAGGAGGAGAGCTGGCCTGTGAGACTTGATGACGCGAGGCGCCCAGCAGTGGACGTTGGTCCCGTCGCCGAGGTCGGTGGTCGTCGGCTGCAGCCCCGCGGAGGAGAAGGTCGCTCGATAACACCAGTCCCTCGAGGCCGTGAAGCTGAAGCACTTGGACATGGTGGACTTTCGATAGACGAAGTGAGGGTGGGGATTTCTTCCTAGAAATCAATCTCAAAAGGACATGCCATGACGAAATCCGAGGGGTATTTTGGGTAATTTGAGGAGGAGGAGGGAGAAGAAAGCAGCTACCAGAAGAAGAGAGCCAAAGAATAGGTGCGGACTCGGGTCAGTTGGAAAGCGGAGGATTGCAGTTGAAGACGGAGAAGCAGTTGGAGTAGACGAGCGAGCATCGCATTCGTATTTCGTACAGAATACAGATGGGTGGTTCAGGAAATGGCATGGGCAAACGGCCCACGGGCCACGGATAAAACAGTGATGGGTTTGCAACTTCTCACGTTTCACTGCAGCGGACTGCAGCGGACCGTCCATTTATCTCCCGGTGCGTGCACCGCAAATATTCAAACAGCCGATTTTTTTAATCCAGTGCTTGTTATTGGGTACACGCGCTTTCAGTGAGACATCTGGTAGATTCCAATCTGCCCTGTCATTGTTGGAATAAGATATCATGCACACAGGAATACTTAGTTTGGGTACACTTAGGTGCAAATATTTACTTTTTTATATTTTTTTAAATTTTTTTACAAGAATGTTAATTTAAATATATTTAATATGTGTGTCAATTTTTACCATTTTTTGTGATTTTTAGATATATTTTTAAATATTTTAAAATTAGTGGTATTTTAGTAATTTAAAATTACTAAAAATGCCACCTACTTATAAAATTCAAAAAACCTAAAAACTTCAAAAATAATAAAAATTGATACACATGGTGCCAATGAATTTTTTATTTTCAGAAAGAAAAAAATTATGCCTTCGCTATATAAAATTTGAATAAATAAATAAATAATAATAGCATAACACTTGGATTTAGATATTAGCAAGCTTTTTCAAAACAAGATTATGAATCGAGATAGTAGTATGGAAAAGACAAAGATATTTCTTATTTAATCTCATGCATTGAGGGTTCATTTCAATGTTACAAACTTACATTCTTTCAGCATTATAAAGAAGTTCTTTTCTTAATATTTATGTTATGAAAGGATATAAAAATAAAAAAATTTATTTTTTCCTAGATTAGAAAGAAACTTTGGGATTATTAAGTTTCAAACAAGATAAACATAGAAAGCAACAGAACTATCATAGTATTCTTTGAACTCCTACAAATACAAAAGAATAGGAATGGTGGTAAATCTGGTTGGGTCGAATGGGTTTTATTTGTCTCTTTCTTTGATGGAAAAAGAAATTTTATTATAAAACCATATGTGCTGCATAAAAGATGCTTGTATGGTTGTTTCATTTGACCTTTTCTTTTTATTATTATTTATTTCTTTTACTTTGCCCCATGATGCGAAGGTCGAGATAGAGGAAGCGTTTATTATGTTATATTATCAGGTTATGATATATCAACCTCTTTGTGCTTTTTTTGAGGAAAAAGATGAAGACGATGATGACAATTCTAGCTACAACTTTATCTTGGAAACGTTGGAATTTCTTCGGTGGTAAAAGAAATTCTATTGTAAAATCATATGCACTACACAAAAGATGTTTGTATGGTTGTTTATTTTAATATTTTCTTTTTGTTATTATGTATTCATTTCACTTTGCTCAATGATGCGAAGGTTGAGATAAAAAAGTATTTATTATATTATATCATCAAGGTTATAATACACAAGCCTTTTGTGTTTATTTTGAGAAAGAAGATAGAGACAACGAAGACTATTTTGGCTACAACATTATCTTGAAAATAATATAATTTCTAAGAATATATAACTACATCATAAGAATTTTTGCATAAAAAATAGGTACTCCTATATGGGCTGTAATATTTGACATGAAATGAATGTTTTCATGTCTGTAGAAGAAACACAAGATCATGACATTATTGATCTTATAGGAACAGAAATAAAGTGTCTATTTCAGTATGCACTTTCAGCATAATTTTCTCATGTCAAATACATCTAAATTAAGAATATTATAAAAAAAATATTTAAATAAAAAATATTAAAAAAATAGGTTAACTACACCCTAGCTCAGTGCACCCAAGTGCATGATATCAAAATCAGTCATCATCTGTCTTGGTGCATCCCATCAAAATTCCAAGCCCGAGTCAGTCCAGTCATCTATTATTTTATATTGATCTTTGAATTCTGCCTAAAAAGCGCTCCCCAGTGCATCACAAAGGGAGTGAATGATGCACGTTGTCACGTGCGAAACTACCAAATAAGGGACTCTGATTCAGTGCACCCGGGAGCGTGCAGCACTGCACGCTCCCGGGCGCATACATATATTTTTTTTTATT
>JAXCLR010000050.1:77019174-77057540 GCA_035584095.1 Annona squamosa
AAATATATGTATGCGCCCGGGAGCGTGCTCCCGGGTGCACTGAATCAGAGTCCCCAAATAAGCCAGACACATTTCATCGTATTCGCGACTTGCGAGCGCAACGTTGAAGAAGGGGCTCGCCGCCTGCTTCGTCCACTTGGGTTGGCAGCCGAGTGGGATTGGTCGTTTGGAACTTGGATCCTCGTACTGCTCTGAGCTCCAATCCAACGGCTCATAGCTGCGGCTGGCGGCTGGCCATTCATTCCTGGATTAGGGTACTGAAATTGCAGTTTCAAGGACCCGGATTCGGAGTAGCTCTGTGTTCCCCTTTTAAAAATAGATTTTTATGATGCTTAATAAAACATTCGGCCAGTTCACTAGCCATGGTTTTTATATTAAAGCTACCGTATGGAAGATTAGATTTATTGAATCTGTGTATAATTTAGTATAATTATCATCTAGTTGCGAATTTTAAATTGTTATATAATTATACACTGAATTTTTATTATTAATTATTTGTTTTGAAATCACATACATTCATTATGTTTAACACAATAAAATATACTTATAAAAAAATTAGGATCATATAATATTCATGAAACTAATATCAATTCAAAATAAATATTTTAATCAATTTAACTATTGAAAACTCAAAGAAATAATCAAAATTTAATTTTACGATGTTAAATTTTAACTAAAAATTAATTTATGACGTAGAAATTAAAAATAAATCACATATAATACACTTTTTTGAATTACTTCACTGGTAAGATATAACTTGCATCCTGTGTGGTCCTCAATTGTGTGGTCCTCCGTCCAATTTCCAACATCCTCCTTTACGATTATTCATGCAGGCAAGCGACTTCATTGAGAGCACCACGGAGCTAATTTACAACAGGAACAAATCTTAAAATTCTTTTTTAGTTGTTTTTCGAAAATAAAACCATATATTATATTTAAATTATGCTTTTGACCATTCACTGTAGAAATTCAATTGAGAGTTTCAACAATAGATATATGTTCAGATGATAATAACACATGATATGATTTATATAATTCGAAATATGATATAATTTTTAACTAGATAAGTCTTCTATATTGCTAAAAAGTATGTCATGCTATTGTTATTGATAAATATATAATTTTAATTTTTTTTATTTGCTTCAGATCATTTTACTATCTAAATTGTATGACTTTTACTTTGATAGTTAAGATTATATTTTAAGTTATTGGACATTTCATATTTTAAAAAACAACTAATAAAATATAAACTTGTTTCATTGAGGATAAAACTTTTAACGAAAAGTTGTTAGGGATAAAAGTTATCAAACAGATAGAAAATGATGTGATATAATGAGAATAATGATGAAAAATAAAAAGAATAAAATTAAAATATATAAGTTAGTTGTATGAGTAATTGTTGAGAAATCATTGAAAAGTAAGATAATTTGTATAAGAAAATATAAAAAATAATTATAAATAGAATAATTATAAAGAGTAAAAAGTTTTGAATTAAAAATTTTAATCAATATTTTTTTTTTTCCCGAACAAACGTACCCTGTAGAATGTGGATGATTTCCCATCGAATTCCAACTTCCCACTGGAGCGGCATTGTTTGTGCAATTCTTTACTCGCGTCATCTCGGTTTGTTTTCAAAAGCTCTCCGCTTTCGGAACTTTGTACATCTTCTCACTAATCAGTGGGCGCGTTCCGGACGCAGAAGGAGAATTTTTGGATTTTTATATTTTCGTCTACTATGTTTGAGAATTTTCTTTTTAGTTCATGAGGTTTTCATATTCGCTTTTTAACGTCTCTGAGTATGAATCTGATATTGTTGATTTTAGACCATCATGCTTGAGATTGTTGTTTTTAATCCCTGAGGTTTTCATATTTACTTTTTGGTCCTTCCAAATTTGAAATTATTGCTTTTTATCGTTATATTGTGATGTTGTCAAACTTACAGGACTCACAGGAATCGACGCCAGGCAATGCAGTACAATTTGTTGAAGGGCAAAAATACTCTTAAAACACATCATAATACAGGTTTGTGATAAATAAAAGGGTAAATTTGATATATATTCATGAAATTTACCCCTAATGTTACTTATACCAATAAATTTTCGAATACTCCAGATACACTCATTTGCTTAGAATTTCACTTATAGTCACGTTATTAGAAATCCATTAAAGGAGCCGTTAGCAATTTTGTAAAATGATAAATATCCCAAATCCTAATATAATTTGAGATTGATTTACTCAAAACTAAAAATTTACTATCAAACAATATGTGATTTTATAACCATACAAATGCTAAAAATTCGTTTGAATTTTACATTAAAATTATAATTAGGTATAAGCATTTTAGTCATTTTATAAGGGTACTAACGGCCTTTTTAGTGGATTCCTAACAATGTGAGTATAAGTGAAATTTTATGCAAAATATGTGAACATATGTGAAATTTTTGAAAATTCGTAGGTATAAATAAATAGAATTATGGGTAAATTTTGTAGGCATATATGAAATTTTCCATGAATAAAATTCTAAAAGAATTTTTTAAACCTTCCATTTCAACAAGAAAATGTTGTGGACTCTTCTTTTCTCATTTTTATAAATAATAATCTACTTTTTTATTTCTCATTTTCAATATTAGTTATAATTTCATATTTAGTGAATAACTGAATTAATTTATCTTTCTTCGGGGAATAATTTTCATTGACGCAATTTTACCAGTCTACCAACTTCTAAAATTATAATTTTTATTGAGGAAAATTTTAATAAAATGTAACTCATTTCTAAGAAATTATTCGAATTAGATAATATATATAATTTTCTAAACGTGATGTTAAAGATTATATTGAACTTAGATCTAACAAAAATAAGAAGATAATCCAAAAATTATAAAATGAAACAACCACGCGAAAAGTTTGTGCAATGTCATCCCAATTTAAAACTGGATCAAATCATTTTCTGATAGAAAATTCTGCAGTTATTGTTAAAAAAAAAAAAAGCCAAACGACAGCATTTTCATCTTTCCAGAGGTTATCTCCCAATTATCTAAGCTTCGTTGTTTGGTTATTTGCAATAAATAAATAAATTAATTCTGTAAGTCTTTATTTATGATTTTAACTGTCATGTTGAAGGGTTGCTCGCATAAATTATTTGCATAAAACAAGGGGAAAAAAAAACAATATAATAGTCCGTCGACAGCAAAACTAGGAAACGTAAGGATCGATATGTAAACAGGTGACAGGGACGCGTGCAGTGAAAGTGCGAGACACGTCCGAGTCGTGCTTTATTCGTCAACTGACGAAAGGTAAAAGTCTAACAACGGAAATGTGCGAATGTGTTCCGTGCCATGGGAAACACGGCTGAAAAAGTTAATTTAAAAAGGATGTGTATGATGTTTCTGGAGGTAATAAGACTGTTAAGATGTTTTTGGCAAATAGCAAAAGAATATTAACTTAAAATTTTAAATATTCAATTATCATATTTTTAATTATTTTTTATATCTTTGTATATATTTACCATACTTTTCAATTATTTTTATACAACTGTTATTATTTTAATTTTATTCTCTTTACTTTTCATCATTACCCTTACTGCATAACATTATTTTCTTTCCATTTACTGCATAACATTATTTTCTTTCAATTTAACTACTTTTATACAAAAAAATCTTTCATCCAAAAGTTTCATAATTTCCTCAATACACCCTTAGATGAATAGTTTTTTTATATAAATGATTTTTACAATAATAAAAAATGATAAGAGTAATGATGATGAGTAAAAAAAAATTAAAATAGATAAATTAAGGAGATGTTTGGTAATGTGTAAAATTATGAGGTTTTGAGAAATTATGGAAAATAGAAAATGAAATATTTTGAAAAATATATGATTTATAAGAAATAATAAGGGTATAGCTGGAATGAATAAGTTTATTGTATTTAGTCGGTAGGAAAAATGATTGAAAAGTAAAAATAAAAGTGAAAAAAATAGTGTAATTGATAAAGCATAAACAAAATCCCACAATTTCTATCAATTTCTCACGCAAACTCGTTAACGAACATCCACTAATTGTATATATATTTGTATAGAAATAATTAAAAAGTATAATAATTATATAGAAAAATGTGAATAAAAAATTTAAAAATAAAGTAACTATAGAGATTAAAATGTTTTATATTGAAAAATTTTAATCACCTTGAATAAGTTGGAAATGAGAGTATGTGCATATTGAATGTGAATTAGGACCATCTGTGAACTATCGTGGAGTGGCATTCATCTTACAAAAATAATATGCTATTTTGGCAAGCATACTAAACATCAATATAACGGTTAACATGCTTACTAAGATAACATCTTAAGTTACTGCCCAACACTAAAAGCTGTCTAAACTGTTGTGGTCCGCGTTCACTGACGTGGACATGTTGCACCCGAACTCTGGCGGCTGCTATCAACAAACAATTTACTCTACCCAACTAAGACGCGTATTGTGCACTTAAGTTCTAGATTTAAAAAAATTGGTCCACATTTACCTCATCCAGACTGTTAATATTCTCGATCTATCACTCAGGCAGAACATTTCTATAAAATTGCAGATTCAAAATGGACCTTCTCAGGTTTCTTCTGACCGTCCGTCTTCTACCGACGATCTCAAAAATTCTATTAGTTTTCGTGATGGTTCTCAGCTGACGGTCTATCCAACGTTGGACGCATCAGACCTTCGGTCCCAACGGATTGAGAAATCGCATCCGCATGTGGCCAGCTCGAAAGCACACGTATTTTGATGGTGAGGGGCTCAGAGCTTCTTATAAGATCTAGCATCTTTCCTGGTCTTCGCTTGCAACCTGCAAGTCGCATCTCTCACCTCCCTTCCACTCGTTTTCCGGAAGCTCTGAAATTCCAGGTTCCAAACTTCCAATTCGGTCACTTGCTTCTTCTACTATGCTTTCTCCTTCATTTCTCCGCTGTTCTTTTGCCTCCATTGATTTGCTTTACATTTTCGATTCCTTGGGCTTTCCTTTTCTCAGCAGGAGGACCTTTTGAATTCTGCCACCGTAGCTGACGACAGGAACACAACAACGTCGTTGAATTGAATTTTTATGCAGCTGGGCTGTAGGTGGACGGCTGAGATTCATATCTGAATTAGGTGACTCTCCACTTCAGCGCAGCGAGCGGGTCGTACTGAGCTGAGCTGAGCTGAACTGTGACTGCTTTTGAGTTTTTTGAATTGCGATCTTGAAGTGGGTGATTAAGATGAATTTTCTTGTGCGACTAAGTTAGATATTTTGTACTTATCAAAAAAAAAAAAAAAGTTAGATATTTTGTACTTGTTAGGAGATTACGACATACAAGAGTCGCTTCAAGGATGGAATGGATTGAGCGGGGTCTTCTACAGGGTTAGCAAATGAGGCCAACCTAAGAAAAGATGACGCTGGTTTTTGTGTTCTTGGTGCTGGCCTCCTTCAGTTCTTCCAGAGCATCTAATTTTGAAGGTATGTAGATTCAATTTATTTGTTCCAACATATTTTTGCAACTGCTCTGCACATCTATTATTGTCTATATCTCAATTTATTAGTCTATCTTGTTCTTCTCTTATGGAAAATATCATAAGGATGTGTAGCAACTGGCAAGGACCCTGTTTGTATTGTAAATGCAAAGTAGAAACTTGGTTAAAGAAGACTGAGTCCAACAGGCCTGACTGATTAGGGAGGGAAGAAGTTGTGCAAGGAGTTGGCTTGTGAGTCCTATATTTTATTCAGGGGAATTTAAAGGGGTTAGCTTCCAAGTTTTGGTTAGAAGAGAGGTTACACTTACCCAGGTTTCCTACTTTCCTTCATATTCGTGAGAAGGAAATCTTAGGGAAAAGCTGTAACTGGTTTTTGTTAGTACGAAAGTTTGCAATTTTCTTGGGTGTGGCATCATGCAAATCGCGTGTTGTATGTGTGATCAGTTTGACTGTGCTTTGGGTGCTCAATTGAACTGCTAACTCATCATCATCATCATAAGTCATTTCCCACCTAGGTGGTGTCGGCTGCATGGATGCTGCTACGCCATTCTTGGCGTCAATCGAACTGCTAACTGCTAGGAAGAAATAGTAGAGTGGATAAGACAAGGCTAGGTCACCTCATTTGTTGACCTCGTAAGAAAAGTACCAAAATTGCTTAAACTTTGGTTGTTGGCTTAGATTTTAATGGTGGAATTCATTTATTCAGTTTTCACCAGAGGACCATTTCATGGAAGAAAATTGTCACAGCATAGGGTCTTGGACCCGCCCAGCCTGGCATTGGGTGTTTGGTTGGTGGAGTGTTGGGAGAAGCAGATTCTATGAGCTTTTGCTAGCAGTACTTTTTCAAAGGCTAAAAAAACCCCCTGAGATTTGTGCAATGTGCTTGTGTAGCCAAACAACGTTTTCATCTCATTGGTGGAGAGCGCTTCTCCCCTCGAAAAATATGGCCAAATGATGCCTGACGTTGTGGCACATGGTGTGCTACTAACTGTCTGAGTCACGTGTAATTTTGGCCTCCAGGTAAGCTGCACTTTGAAACCACATTCCAAATGCAAGTATCTCTCTTAATATTTTCTTCACTCAATCCAACAAATTAGCATGAAATTCGACTGCAAAAATAAGTTCTGGCTCCTCTTGTCATGTCTATGCTGTCAAAAACAAATGTCTCAACTCTCAAGGCTTGCCAACAGTCCGTAGCAGTGAACTGCCTCTAATTCCTCTCATATTCTGTTGGTATTTCAGTCCATTGCATTTATTTTGATTTTTTCTCATCAGAACATCAGTTTAGTGAGTTTATATGTCTCTAGGGGATGCATTGCAAAGTTTGAGGACTTCATTGAATGCCTCTGCTCAGCTCTCAGATTGGCTTCCAAGTCAAGTTGATCCGTGTACTTGGAGTGGTGTTACATGCAATCAGAATAATAGGGTTACTAGGGTGTAAGTTCTTCACCTGCTAGTCTGTCTTGTTTAAGATCTCTTCACAATCCATGATGTTTACATTCATTATGTTCATAATGCAATATTTTGATTCTTGCAGATCATTGCCTAAGCATGGATTCTTTGGCACGCTTTCACCACAAATTCAAGTTTTGGATGCTCTTACTGATCTGTATGTGCAGTGGATCAGATAGCATCAATTTAAATTTTTACATTAAATTGCACTTGAAGAAATTTCTATCTAGTGTGTCTATGTTAGGAAAGGGACTTCAGTCCTGGGCTATGATCATTAGAAATCCTCCATCTAGAAAGGTCAGATAAGAGATTGGTCTCATCTCAGAGGTGAGAAGCCAATAATTGTCCATTGTGTGCCATGTTGGCGCAACTTTTGAGGAAGTCTTTTAAAAAATGACTTGGTTTATGAGAAGAATTACTGACAATGGCCTTGTATTGACTTCTAACCCAACCCTTCCTCATGCTATATGCCTCTGCCTGCTTTCAAATATCAAAGTGAGCTAGTGCTGGGAAAATTGTTTTGTGTGCTAAAGATAATTCATTTTTATTCGTTTTTCCTAGTACACATTCCTTTTTTATTTTCTATTGTGCTTGCTAAAGAAAAAAGATTATTTTATTCTTCTTAACTTATCATGGATATGTTGAAACAGGTTGTTTATGTTGTTTAGGGTTTAGGAGCAGTTAGGAGCAAACAAAAAAAAAAAAAAAAAAAATACCACTCCTTACACACCTGTTGATATGATTTGATATCTTAACTGGCTAACTACCATACTTTTAATTCCTAATTATTAAACGATCATATCACATTGCTCTCTCATTTTATAAATTTTTTTCCTATTTTTACATCTCTACTTTTGCTTTTATATATTCCCAAACGGACCCTAGGAGTATTTCTTGTCATGAGCTAAACTTCTGGATGGTTTATCTAGGGAAAAACGCAAATATCTAAGTTTTTAAATTCCACATTCAATAAATGGAATTAGTAACTTTAATATCTCATAATTTTGGTGATCAATTGCTTAATCAGAAGTTCTTGAAGAAGAAGATTTTTATTTATTTTTTTGATGGGGAAGAACTTGAAGAGTTGAGTCAGGGGAAAGTGTCCAATTTTTTTTACACTGGAAAGCCTTTCAATTGTATATACAGGATATCTCAATATGTGTTTATTTGCATATGCATGCTCAAAGTGTTAACACATTCACCTAGATCTTTTTTTTTGAACTTAAATATTAATCTTTCTGTGGAATTCTCCTTGAAATGCAATTTTCATCACCCAAAATTAACCAGATGAATTCACTGTGCAGTGTACTTTCAGGTAACAACATAATTGGTAAGATACCACCTGAGTTTGGCAACTTGACAAGCCTAACAACTTTGGATCTAGAAGATAATCGTTTAACAGGGGAGATACCACCATCCCTTGGCAAGCTTGTCCATATTGAATTCTTGTAAGTTGGTATTGGTTAAATTGGTTAATTGATCTGAACCAACTTATTTACCATGAATTACTTCATTTTTTTATGAGGAACATACTTTGTGATTGGATGTGCAGGATTTTGAGCCATAATAATCTCAAAGGAAGAATTCCAGACTCTCTCTCAAATCTTTCAACTTTAAGTGATCTGTATGTCATGTTTTCAAATATTATGCATCATTATGTGAAACTGTCTTGTTTTTGGAGAGAACATTTTATGAAAATGGGTGGAAAAGAATTGGTTTTACATGGTGGGGGCATTTCTTTCTGTTTGTTCCACAGTTGGTTTGATAGAAAAGGAAAAGAAAAATTATATAATCTGTTGTGGAAGGGGAACTCTTGGTGTGTGTAATGTTTTTCCTTATGCTTGATTCAAGAAATGTACAGGTATTTATACATGAATAGAGTAGCTAACTAAGGAAACTAATCCTATAATCATGCCTACAATCATTCCTACAATCATGCCTATAATCATGCTATTTACAGCTATAATCATTCCTACAAATCTGTACATATCTTCAATATCTTCAACAGGAAACTAATCCTATAAGCATGTCGATAATCATGCCTACAATCATGCTATTTACAGCTATAATCATTCCTACAAATCTGTACATATCTTCAATATCTTCAACAGGAAACTAATCCTATAAGCATGTCGATAATCATGCCTACAATCATGCTATTTACAGCTATAATCATTCCTACAAATCTGTACATATCTTCAATATCTTCAACACTCCCCCTCAAGCTGGAGCATAGACATTAATGGTGTTCAGCTTGTTACAAAAATATTCTACTTGAGGCCTATTCATTGCCGTAGTAAATAGATCACCCAATTGTTCTCCTGTCTTCACATATACGGTGGAGATAACATTTTCTTGAATCTTCTCATGGATAAAGAGGCAATCAACTTCAATATGTTTGGTCCGTTCATGATACACTGGGTTGGAAGCAATATGGAGAGCAGCTTGATTATCACACAAAAGTTTTGCAGGAAGTGAGGGCTCTAATCCAATCTCTGCTAACAGATGGTTTATCTATAGAATCTCACAAGTGGATTGTGCCATGGCCTGTATTCAGATTCAGCACTTGATCTAGACACAACATTCTGCTTTTTACTTTTCCATGACACCAGGTTTCCCCAACAAAGACAAAATAACCTGTAGTGGATCTTCTATCAATTTTGGACCCTGCCCAATTAGCATCTGAAAAGCACTCCGTGCGGGTATGTCCATGATTGCTGTACAGAATACCTAGTCCAAGAGTTCCTTTTGAATAGCATAGGACTTGTTCCAAAGCTCTCCAACATTTAATTGTGGTTGCCGACATGAACTGGCTAATGACTGACTGCAAAAGCAATATCTAGACGAGTCATTACTGCAAGGTAGTTTAATTTCCCGACTACTTTTTTGTATCTTTCTGGATCATCAAAGGGATCACTGTCATCTTTTGTGAGATGTTCATTGGGAACCATAGTTGTGCTTTCTTTGAGACAGAAATATTCCCTTCTTGCTTCGTGACACTTCTAATCCGAAGAAGTACTTTAGTTGGCCCAGGTCTTTAGTACGAAACCTGGTATGCAAGAAAGACTTGAGGGAGGAGATTCCTGCATAATCACTCCCTGTAATAACAATATCGTTAACATAAACAACTAGGAAAATGATGCCAGCTTTTGACTGTTTGTAGAAAACTGAGTGGTCACACTTGCTCTTCTTTAGCCCAAAATTTTGGATTACTTCACTGAATTTACCGAACCAAGCACGAGGACTCTGCTTTAAGCCATATAAGGATTTCTTCAGATGGTAGACCTTCCCATACTCCCCCTGAGCAACAAATCTGGGTATTTGTTGCTCCATGTACACTTCTTCTTGGAGATCTCCATGAAGAAATGCATTCTTGATATCCAGCTGATGTAAAGGCCAATGCTGAGAAGCAGTGAGGGATACGAAAAGACGAACAGAGGTCGTTTTGGCCACAGGAGAGAAAGTGTCCAAATAATCCACGCCATAAGTCTGCGCATATCCCTTAGCCACAAGTCGTGCTTTGAGTCTGGCCACAGAACCATCTAGATTAACTTTGATTGCAAAAACCCATTTGCATCCCGCAGCTTTCTTGTCTTTAGGTAAATCCACCAACTCCCAAGTGTAATTATCATCCAAAGCTCTAATCTCCTCAAGCATTGCACTATGCCAACCAGGATGACACAAAGCTTCCTTAACCGTTTTGGTAATGGAAACAGAATCTAAAGAGCCAATTAAAGAGCTAGTGGAGGGAGATAAGTGGTCATATGAAATAAAATTGGCAATAGCGTAATGGATTTACACTGACGTTTACCTTTTTGGATACTAATGGGAAGATCAAGATCCGATGATGAAGAAGTTTCTGGTACAGGACGTGTATCATCGCTCGTTCATTTCCTGGAGTAAACTTGAACAATTGGCAGCTTTTCTGGAGCAGAAGCTGATTGATTGTTATCCTCTAGTTGTTCACTATCTCCTGGAATTTGTTCACTATTCGCTGGTTGTTTAGAGTTGAATTTATAGATAAGCCATTCATCATCCTGCCCCTAACTTGTAGAAATAGGAAGTGAGGAGAAGCATGGTTTTTCCTCCAGGAAGATCACATCAGTTGAGACCAAATATCTATTGAGATCCGGTGAATAGCATCGATAACCCTTCTGAAGTCTAGAACATCCCAAGAAGACACACTTCAAAGCCTTAGTATCCAGTTTAGTAATGTGGGGCCTTACATCACGAACATAGCAAGTGCTGCCAAATACCTATGGTTCTAATGAAAACAATGACTTATTAGGAAAAAGGACTTTGTAGGGGATATCACCATTAAGCATTGTTGATGGCATGCGATTAATTGAGAAACATGCTGTGGAGACAGCATCTGCCCATAAGTGTTTAGGAACTTGCATTTGGAACAGTAAAGCACGAGCAGTCTCAAGAAGGTTCCTATTCTTCTTTTCAGCCACTCCATTCTGAGAAGGTGTATCAACACAAGACGACTGATGCAAAATACCATGTTGACTCATGTATGTTTGAAATGACTTTGACATGTATTCTTTAGGATTATCGCTTGGAAATTTTGCACAAAAACATTAAACTGAGTCTTAATTTCATCACAAGAAAAGCAGAAAAGTGTGAAAATAACTCAAAGTGACTCTTCATAAAATAAATCCAAGTCATTCTAGAAAGTTCATTCACAAAAGCAACAAAGTATCTAAACTCAGTTTTAGACATAACAGGACATGGACCCCAAACATCTAAGTGAACTAATTCAAAAGAGGATTCAGCTCGTTTATTGACTCTAGGACTTAACGAGCTTCGATGATGTTTTGCAAAGTGACAAGATTCACACTCTATCGAATGAACATCATGAAATTGAGGGCACAACTTCTTCAGAGTAGGTAGAGATGGATGTCCCAATCAACAGTGTGCTTCGAATGGAGAAACAACACTACAAGCAACTGTCTGAGGCACCCATGCATCAAGTATGTAGAGACCATTAGATACATGTCCTTTACCAATAATCTGCTTCGTCATAAGATCTTGAAAAAGGCAATGATTAGGAAAAAATGAGATGCAACGATTTAGGTCTCTTGTAAGTTTACTGACGTAGATCAAATTGAAAGCAAGATTGGGTAAACTTAGTAAAGATGACAAGGTGATAGAGGAAGTAGGCTTAACTGTCCCAGACCCTTCAATGTTATAAGTTGTTGTTGGGATTTTCAAATTTATAATAAATATAATATAATTTTATAGATAAACAACAAAACTAATATAGCTAAAGTGGTCAGAGACTTGGGCAGTCATATAACAACTTTTGGGTTCGATTGTTGCCATGTGTATTTTTTTAGTAATTTTATAAATCAATAATTAATGAATTGATGCAACGATTTGGGATGTTTGACTCATTCAAACGACATGAATTTGATCGTGAGTTGAAGAGATGCAACCGATTGAGGGATGATGTGGCAGATTTCAAAAGATATGTCTAATTGCATATTCAATCAAAAGGCTCCTTATTCAAGCTATAAATAGAGATGACATTCGGAAGATTTCAGAATCTCAATAATTCACTCATTCTCTCTTCCCTTCAGACATCCTATTGTCTTATTGAGACAACTGTTGCTTCTGTCTTAATTTAGACATTGTGTGTCTAAGTTTTTGATTTGCAAGATTGCCATATTATTTTGAAATTCTCTCCATTCAACCAAAAAATCCTGTTTCAAGTGTTCGTGTGCCTAGAAAAGGTGTTGCTTCCTATTCTAGTTCAAGTTTCACTTTTTGTATCCTGGTGGCAACTGCAAAATTACCCTAAGCAGCAAATAGGGTAGCAAAATTGCCTTAAGGAAAGTGACGTTGTAACACGCCTAAAGTAAAACTTGGTTCTATTTTCACTTTCCCCACTTTCCATAATTTTCTATATTTTGCCCCAGCAGTTGTCCCATCAGCTATGGTTACGGGAGAGGGAGCTTTATGTGATTGAAAACTAGAGGAAGTTTGGGGATTACCTGTCTTATGGTCTATAGCACCAGAGTCAATGACCCATTTGTTTGGGGTGAAGATAAGGCATGTTTTACTTGACTCAGCAATAGCAGTGACTGGTTTGGACTTTTTAGCATATTCATCCACAGAGATGGTAACAGTTCTCTCAGAAGATATTCCAGAAGTAGTAGCAACATTGGCAGTGGCAATTTGTGTCCTCTTATTCCAATTTTGCAATTTCTTGCAATATCGCTTTGTGTGGCCAGACTCCTTGCAATAATAGCAGACAATCTCACTATTCTTGTTGTCTTCTCTGCTATTCTTCTTCTCAACATCATTCCTTCCCCCCTTAGCAACTAGTGCATTAGTCTACTGAGTATTTTCTCTTTGTAGCAACTTGTTAAAAACTTCCTGAAGAGAGGTTAGCTCGGAACTGGAAAGAATTTGAGATTTGGCAGTCTCATATTCTGATGGAAGACTAGCTAGAAAGCTCATGATTGCCATTTGTTCTCTCTGAATTTGCTGCTTCTTAATGTCTGTGCTAAAAGGCATAAGCATATTTAACTCTTCATGTGTTTTCTTGAATTCCATAAAGTGAGTTGTAAGAGATTTAGTCTCCTTCTCAGTACGGTAAAAGGCTTTGCACACATCATATATTCGAGAATTGTTGCCTTTGCCAGAATATAAAAATTCCAGATAATCCATGAATTATTTAACAAGTTCACAATGGTCAACCAAACCAGCTACATCAATTTTAATTGAGTTTGTAATCGATAAAAGTACGTGCATCATCTCTAAGCGTCTTTGTCAACACTTCGCAAATAAATTCTAATTTTTCTACTTCATTCTAAATAATTAGGCCCCTTCATTTTATGCTTTGTTATTGTAACTGGTGTTGCTACTCAGTAATAAAGGACTTATGTTCACCAGTCATTTTTAATATTGTCAACAAGACTATTCTCGGCCAACCCAAATTTGCACAACAACAGATGTATGACAATCCAAGAAACAGAGAGATAGAACCTCAATACTGAAGGCACCTGACTTGAAAGAGATCCTCCAAACTCGACTTATCCGGTCACCGGATGTCAAGGAACCACCGAACAGAGGCTCACGAATCTGCCTCGATTAAAGCAAAAGGCCACTCTTGAGAAGCGACCCACGCAAGCAAAACCTGGTTTATGAAGAAACCAGCAAGAAGAAAAAGCAAAAACCAGAGACTCCCAGAAATTGTAGATGAGCCTGAAAGCTCTGATACCATGTAATGTTTTTCCTTATGCTTGATTCAAGAAATGTACAGCTATTTGTACATGAATAGAGTAGCTAACTAAGGAAACTAATCCTATAATCATGTCTATAATCATGCCTACAATCATGCGTATAATCATGCTATTTACAGCTATAATCATTCCTACAAATCTGTACATATCTTCAATATCTTCAACAGGAGACTAATCCTATAATCATGCCTATATTCATGCCTACAATCAGGCCGACAATCATGCCTATAATCATGCTATTTACAGCTATAATCATTCGTACAAATCTGCACATATCTTCAATTCTTCAACAGTGTGAATCAGTGCATCTGATATTGGTGTGATCTGTTCCCTGTGATGTGACATTTCAATAGAAAATTGGGTAGAAAAAGGATGCAACTTTTAAAATAGCAGTTCAAGTAGGGATAAGTAAAAGAAAGCAATGCATTTTAAAATTTCTTCTTTAAATAAACAATCATATAAATGCATTTCTTAATGATATATTCTTTCCTTCATTCTTCATTGTAGCTTTACCATTCTCCTTCTCCCATTTTCACGCAAATGTACCTACTCCAACCCAGCTTAAAGTGTGTCTATTTTTCACCATTGAATATGTCTGTCTCCAGAAGACTTACCTGGGGTTTTCTTTTCTTTTAAAAGAAAAATTATGAAATCAATTAACATCAATGTCTGAATGTTCTTTGCAGTCGGCTTGATTCCAATAATCTGAGTGGTCAAGTACCCAATCGCTTATTTCAGATTTCCAAATACAAGTATGATGAGCATGCTTATTGCTTATCATGTCTATCATTGATTGTTTATTAAGAATGTGAAAATATGCTTGTTCTGCCAATCTGATTTGGTGCCCCTGATGAAGTTTTTCAGGAAATGACTTAGTGTGTTCTCCACATCCTTGTGCATCTGTTATTTCTAGTCAAGGTAACTTCAAAATCATTTCTCCTAGTCAGAGATGCCATAAGCGAATCGTAGTGGTGATGCAATATGTTTTCATAGTTGAATATTTCTAGTTGTAAACATAATGTTTTCCTCTGTACTGATAGGTGAGAAAAAATCCAAGATAGGAATCGTATTTGGGAGTGTTGGAGGAGCCATAGCCCTACTCTTTTGCTGTGCTGTGTTGTTTCTTCTGTGGAAGCATAAACATAAAGGCTATAGGAGTGATGTTTTTCAGGATGTACCAGGTGTTCCCCCCCCACCAACAGTCAGCTAATCTATCAGTCGAAGTCTTGATTTCAAATTCGCATTGAGTCACCTTGCAATATTGATTTTGATTGATAGTTTCTTGTACAGTTATGAATTGTCCCTTTTCTTCTTCTTTACTATCTCTATACAGCTGCTCTGCACATTCAAATTATGGGCGCGCGCCCCACCTCAACCCCACCTTCTCAAATTATGATCTGTGTTCAGAGAAGCCTTGATACATGGGAAAGCAAACTAGAATTGCAATGCTCATGTTTCAGGGATTCTGATGTATGTATCTTAAGGCCTTAAGTGGCTAAGCTATGCTGGATCCTCTGTGATTAATGTACACATACTCCTGTTCCATATATACTTATTTTGCATAAACTACTTGTAAGCTATGCTGGATCCTCTGTGATTAATGTACACATACTCCTGTTCCATATATACTTATTTTGCATAAACTACTTCTAAAAATTTAGAACACAAGCATTAGGTGCATATCCTTGAATTCAACAATAGGTTGAATAAACATCTAAAACTATCTTATGAAGCCATGTCAATTCTATATTTTCTAACAAGGGTCATGTGGATAACATTACAAGAAAATTTGTCAATTATATGCTTCTTTTATATTAAAATGTACTTCAGGAATATTTTAATATGATCCTGTGGATCCCTATTTTTAACAGTTCTCCTCCTGCCGATAAATGGTTACCATCTATAATTTATGATGGGTGCTTCAGGTGAAGATGACCATAGAATTGCATTTGGGCAATTAAAGAGATTTTCATGGCGAGAACTGCAGCTAGCAACTGAGGACTTCAGTGAAGAAAACGTTCTTGGAAAGGGAGGCTTTGGAAAGGTGTATAAAGGCATCCTTCTAGATCGTACAGAAATTGCAGTGAAAAGGCTGATTGATTATCAAAGTCCTGTAGGGGAGGCTGCTTTCCTCCGTGAAGTTGAATTGATAAGTGTAGCAGTTCACAAAAACCTGTTGAAGCTGATAGGATTCTGTACAACTCCGACAGAAAAGCTTCTGGTCTATCCTTACATGAAAAATTTAAGTGTTGCATATCGCTTACGAGGTACTAGGAATTTTCAGAACTTATAGAAGGGTTAATGTATCATACAGTTGCTTAACTTTAACATACATTCTATCATTTTTTAGTAACCTCAAATTCAACCATGCTCCTGTAGTCATTTTCAGAAATTTTATCCTGAGGCGATGATTTTGGAATTTTCCTTGCTAGTTGACTGTCACTAAAGCACAGTTGAAGTGAACTGAACTGCATGCTACCAAACGAGGTTAACTAGCAACTGATTCTTTGTTACCCTACAATTGAGGCCTGCTTTAGAGTACAGTGTGTGGGTACCACATTCTAAATAGAACACCGTGATTTATTTGCTTCTTTGATGGCTTACCTTGCAAATTTCTTTTACAAATTCTTGGTTCTTGTCACCAATGTTATTATTTCTGATATCAAATGCTTTATTTTGACTTTGTGTAGAGTTTAAACTGGGAGAATTAGTACTAGATTGGCCTGCTAGAAAACGCATTGCATTAGGCACAGCTCGTGGCTTGGAGTACCTTCACGTGCATTGCAATCCCAAGATTATTCACCGTGATGTTAAAGCAGCCAATATTTTACTTGATGAAGATTTTGAAGCAGTTGTTGGGGACTTCGGTCTTGCAAAATTGGTTGATGTTCAAAAGACTAATGTTACAACTCAAGTTCGCGGGACCATGGGTCACATAGCACCTGAATATTTATCCACTGGGCGGTCATCAGAGAGAACTGATGTTTTTGGATATGGTATCATGCTTCTAGAACTTGTGTCGGGACGGCGTGCAATAGATCTTTCAGGGGAAGAAGATGTACTATTGCTTGATCATGTAAGATGCTTTCTTATTTTGCATTTTTTTACCATCTCCAAATAGATCATCATTTGATTTTCTTTCACAACTAGTCTTATGAAATTGGTCAATTTTTTGCACTATTACGGATACCTAAAGATGCTAACTGTCAGCATCTCTCTGAAGTATTGCAGTCTTCTTCATCTTAGCAATGGTTAGTTTTCCTCATAATGCAGTTACATCTGAAGACTCATTAGGCAGTGGTTCTCTGACTCACATAAACTGTAAAATTCAAACTAGGCTTCTTGGACTATCTTACGCCATGATGCGTCTGAACTCTTAACCTTCCAGATTGCAAATTTCGGTATGATTCAACAGTGAAATCATGTCGTGTTCAAATGTCGATCTTTGCTGGGTTCTTCTTTCCATGTATCGCTTTTGTACAATTAGTCAAGGGCAATGCCTTTGTTCTTGGCAATGGAGGAAATGAAGACGGTATGTTAGGATTGCCCATTCATTGTTGTCCTTTGGGCACTTACCTAACTTCAATTGCATCCTATCCCTCTACTGAGCAATGGTTCCGTTACCTATTGCATATTTGCATGTAGAACATTGCCTATTGTCTGTGTCTTTTAACTGACACCATCTGTTTGTGCATGCAAAGGCAAAAAAGTTGGAGAGGGAAAAAAGGTTACACGATATTGTGGATGGCAACCTGAATAATTGCTATGACAGTGATGAGGTGGAGATGTTGATCAAGATTGCATTGCTTTGTACTCAACAATCACCTGAGGACCGTCCAACAATGTCAGAAGTGGTAAGAATGCTAGAAGGCGAAGGCCTTGTTGAGCGATGGCAGGAGTGGCAACAGGTGGAAGTGACTCGCAGGCAGGATTGTGAACGGCAGCAGCTCGGATTCAGTTTGGAAGAATCATACATTCAAGAGGCTGTGGAATTATCTGGCGGGAGGTAAGCATAAAATCTTTCTAGCGGTAGCTCGAATAATGGAAAAGGTCAGATCATCCACTTTGAGACGCCTCATTGGAAAGAGCCATACAGACGAGCGTCTCGTGCCCCAGGATTTGTTCAAATCTCCATTCGCTACCGGGAATGAAGTTCGATCCACGTTCTCCTCTAATCTTTCAGTGGATGACTTGGGATAATGAACTTTCAAGACTACGGATTACTTAAAATGATCAATTGCATAATCCTTAAAAGCAAGCGTATGTGTGGAATTTTCAGTTTGAACAACTTGGTCCAATCAAAAAGAAAGTGTGTAACATTAACAATGTACTCTACCATTTGCGACTATTTCTGATTGCAGTTAAACGTTCTTACGAGACGAACAAGATTGATTTTCTTTTTTTTTTTTTCCCCTTTTTTGGGGAGCATTGGCAATTTTGCTGCCTTTATATCTTTAATTCAATATTTGCACTCTACTTCCAAAGACCCGTGCACATTGATTTGTTTGAGTTATCCCATAATGATTATTAGCACATTGAATTGTGCGAGTTGCCGGACAATTAAATACACTCCTATAATGGTTGTTAGCACATTGATTTGTGCAAGTTATAATACTATGACATACCCTTCCATAATGGTTATTACAATATGAAGCATCACCATGTCCTAATAAAGAAACAAACCGATAAGTTAAATATTTACTGCATGTGCTTCGAAAGGATCTCAGCAATGTGTTAACGCTGGCATAAAAAAACAAAATAAAACAAAAACAAAATATTATTATCATTATTATTATTTTGAAAAAAACATCATTTACTCAATCAAGGCTTTAGGGAAGCATAGTGCTGAAGTCTGTATCTCAGCCTGCGAGTTTCCTCAGCCTCTTCTCAGCAAGGAGTGCAGTCTTGTTCTGCGGTTCCAGAACTAGGGCATGCTTGAAATCTGTAGCACAAGGAAAGATAAATCCATCAAGAACAACATGAACAGTAAATGAAAACAACTAATGCAACAACAGGATAATTTCTAAGGACCACTGAGTACAACAATCGGACAGCTATCTTGCAAAAGCCAAATATTGATGGTTCTGTCAATGGAGATGAGCAAGACAATTCCTTGGTATGTTAAACCTGGCAATTTCCAGCAAATGGTTGACTTGGGTTCACGACAATGTAACGTTAAATCCAATCCTTGCATGTTTTAATGGATACAAGTTTTTTTTTTTTTTTTAAATGGAAATGGGTCAAGTTTTTTAAATGAGATGAATTTTTGCATTTTAGTTGAGCAGTGCTAGGCCTGATGAACAGACTAAATTTTACATGCCCGTCATCAAGCTAAATCATATGCATGAAAAGTTCCATGGTGACAGTACCAAAACTATCATGGTGTAAAAATAGCATGCATGCATTTCCCATCAGATGACTACTTTAGCAGCTTGTTTGAAACATCATGCATGAATATGCCATTCTGCCATACAAAGATTGGATGTGCATCAGCGGCATGCATAGATACAATTATTACCTCAGACCATGCGAGTGAGGAATGTTCAATAGCTCAAGATAAATTAATGGATTAATCACAACTTCCAAGTAAAATAAGAATATAACTGCTTACATCAAAGGAATACCAATCCCTATCCCAAAGAATGGAAATGGTAAAGTGAAGATATTTTTTCACCTTGAGCAGCTTCTTTGTAGCAAAGAAGCATTTCCCGTGCTGTTCCTCGCCTCAAGTATGCTTTGACATTCTGTATATGAATGAAATCAAATACCAATTTTTTTCTTACCCCCGGAATAAACATCTGTTTTACTAAAGATACAAGGATGCAAGAATCACAAGAGAATTCTATCACATGCAATTTGTCTGGAATAAGCTTATTAAGCATTCAAAATTGAGAACCAAGCCATAGTGTTGCATAATTGCATTTAATTGCGTTCAAAATGATATAAGAGTATGACATATTTTAGCGAATGGGATAACCAAGACAATTTTAGTGAATGGGATAACAAAATCTTGAAACTGTTTTTGGGTCGAGGGATGGGAATTTAGATAGGATGGGAATTTAGATAAAGGGGCTAGAAAGGGAGCACAAACTCATTCCAGGATCATCACAAAATTACAATGTTCCACATCTTTACCGAGGTTCTGAAATGAACTGTGGAGCAACATCAACCAACTCAATCCGCAAGGAGAAATTTTCATACAGAAAATATCAGCACACATTGTCAAAAGCATGTGATTTTTTGGACCTGTTTGGCATTCAGGAAAGGGGAAGCACTGCTGTCTCCACTTTCAGTCGAGTGTTTGGCCTTGCTTCTGGCTGTTTGAAAAAAAATGTCCTAAAGGTTGTAAAAAGCACTGTTACGCGAAGCTAGAAACCAGAGCTTCCCATTTAACACCCTGCAGTTAAATTACCACAGTGCCAAACAGGCCTTTAATGAAGTTTTGAATGCTCATGTTCAACGCATCAATCACAAACTCATGAGAAAAAGAAATATTTACGTTACTGCTTGTATATTAAATATCTCAATATAGCAGTAGTATAAACACGAGAGATTACTTGGGTTTAAAATCCTAACATTACCATTTAAAATAGGACCAAGATTGATAAAACAGAGGAAGATGAGCAGTATAACAAGAAAACACAAAATTAGCAACAAAATAATTAAACATAAGGGGTATTTGTTTACCCAAAAAACTTTTCAATCGTCACAACCACACTATTTTTTAATAATTTGTTCACTTCTTCTTATACAACTACCCTACTTTTCAATCATTTCTACACAACTCATATATTTAACCTATTTATCTTAATTTTATTCCCTTTATGCTCGTCATTACCCCTAACATATTACATTATTTTCTCTCCAAAAACTTTTACACCAAAAGCTTTTTATCCTAAGTTTTAGCACACTTCCCAAACACACCTATAATAGGTGAAGACAAACAGATGCAATTAAGGAGTTTGGTCATATCAAATGAAAATAACCACTACACAAGTTAGAAGAAATGAATTTATCAACATTACCATCATCATCAGCAGCAGCAGCAGCAGCTATTTCCTACCTAGGTAGGGTCGGCTGCATGGATTCTCTTCCGTCATTCTTGGCGATTAGAGACTAAATTTTCGGTAATTTGTAATATTTTCAAATCATATTTAATTACTTCCATCCATGTTTTTTGGGTCTTCCTCTCATTCTCTTTCCATCTTCTACTTGGATAGACTCTACTCTTCTAACCGGTTTCATTTCAGGCCTATGTTTAACATGATCATACTATCTTAATCTATTTTCCCTAATTTTATCACCTATTGGTCTTACTTTCAAATTTTCTTGAATTATTTCATTCCTAATTTTATCTTTTTTTGTTTTACAACTCATTCACCTTAACATTCTCATTTCCGCTATGTTCATTTTATGTGTATGTTGTTCTTTAACTATCAAACATTTTACCCCATAAAGCATAACTAATCTAATCACAGTCTTTTAAAAAAAATTAATTTAATTGGGACTCGATGATCACATAAAATCCCTGACGCACTTTGTCATTTCTTTCATCTTGCTTGAATTTTACATATTATATCTTTTTCAATTTAACGTCGCCAGCAAGAGTTTCTATCTTACTTCCAGTCCCAAGCCTCTAAAAAGAGAGGGCTGACACGTCGGGCTGGCAACCGATGCTATAAAAATCACTGCCGCATCTCTTATGAATTCTAAAAATATGTAGCCGACCCCAACTAGGTGGGAAATGGCTTATGGTGATGAAGATGATATCTTTTTCAATTTCTTCATTCTCTTGAACTATTGATCCTAAGTACCGAAAGTAATTAATTCTTATTACTACTTAATCTAAAATCTTAATTGGTTCCTCGTCCAAATCCTCACTATTATTAAAATTATATTTCATATATTCAGTTTTTGTATGACTAATTCTAAAACCATTAAATTCTAAGGTATCTATACACCTATTCAATTTCAAATTTAATCTTTCTTTAGTTTTATCTATTAGAACAATGTCATCTGCAAATAACATGCACTACGGCACTTCTTCTTGTAGATGTCTGCTAATTTCATCTATTACTGAAGTAAAAAGCTAAGAACTCAAGGCTGAGCCTTGATGTAAACTTATTTTAACTAGAAAAATATCAATGTCTCCACTAATGGTCCTCACATTTGTTACAACATTCTCGTACTTATATTTAATAACATCAATGTATCTATTATTAATTCCTTTCCTTTTTATTACTTGTCATATTAACTTTTTTGGTACTCGATCATATGTTTTATCTAAATCAATAAAGATCATATATATTCTTTTTCTTTTCTCTATACTTCTCAAATAGTTGTTTCAGTAAGAAAATAGCCTCAGTGGTTGATCTTCCTAACATAAAACCAAATTAATTTTTAGATACATTAGTTTCCATCTTACTCTATGTTCAATTACTCTTTCCCATAACTTCATAGTGTGACTCATTAGTTTAATTCCCCGATAATTTGCACAATTTTGAATATCTCCCTTATTTTTATATATTGGGACTATATTGCTATTAGGACTCATATGCAATTTATCAACATTACCCGTAAGAGAATAAAAGGACAGAATACAGTTAACGTGTCATCAGGAAATATAGAAAATTGCATATGCTGCTTATTGAGGACGTAACCAAAGACTGATGGGAACAGAGAATGACAAATATATCTTACCCTAGTACAAAACAGCTTATGATAATTATGATGAGAATGCTGGCCAAAAGAAACATAATTTAGTAACTGCCCTCAATCAACAGTCCCTGACACCCTGATTTGATTCACTGCAATGAAATGCTGTTTGGGCATATGATTCAATATGCATCTTCACACAGTCCCTTTTTCTTTTAAACTTCTTTTTCCAAATCTAATCCATTGTTAACAACAATTGTTCTTTCATCTACCCAAAAATCACTTTCATTGGAAATCTATATTTTGAAGGAAAAAAAATAGCATCCGTTGAAAGAATACATAAGAATTTTTTTCAGAAATTTATAGTATATACATGTTTTCAATATGTGATTTTTGGAATCATAAATAGATTATATGGATAAACATGATAAATGGTTTAGATTAGAAAAACCATTTTAAAATTTAGAAAACAAGGCTGCTATTTTTATATTGTTAAACAGTCTGATTGAAAACATTGCTACTCAATGCATTGTTGTTCACTTCGATTCAACCATTCAAGCATCCATATAATGTTTTATTTCCACTGGAAACGAGGCAGGGAACTCATGGTTTTCAAGATACTGTAACTCTGCACATGGCAATGCCTAACAAAGTTAACATGGGTTTCACCTTTTTATCCAATAACATTGCCTGGCTGCAGTCCGCTTCAGCCTGCTGAAAGCTGCAAATAAATGATAAATCAAACACTGTTAGTTGAAGAATCTTCATGCAGAAACAGATCCGGCATCCAATGACACGAGCCCATCAAGAAAATGTGAAGGTGCACTGTACCAGCCCAGCTCCAAATAAGCAGCTGCCCTGTTGCTGTAATACGTAGTGCTTGAGCCATTCAATTTGATGGCTTCAGTGTAGTAGTTTACAGCCTTATTCCACTGCTTTCCCTTATAAGCAGCATTTCCCTGCAAATGAATGTCTTGGTAAAAATATATGAGCACTCACAATAAAAGGGCAAGGCAATGAGATACACAACATTAAAATTTTCAAAACTCCAAACAGTTTCCATTTCCATTAGTTAGACATAAATCATATGTCTCACCAAGATAAATTAGTTTTCTTCTACATCATCTCTCTAATGAAAATGGTCCAACATACCATAGGAGAGAAGATGATTACATCATGCATTAAAAAATTGCCACCTGGTTCCTCAAAGAGAATGCTATTGCAAGACTTTAGAATGTTTAGAAGAAGAAGAAGAAGATGAATACTTGGACTACCATTATTTTTAACAAATGAAACCCTCAAGCAGCAGGGTAGAGAAAAAAGAGATGCCAATATCAGACTTTCAAAACTGGCAAATGAGTATCCTGCCGACTCAAAAATATAAAAAATAAAAAATAAAAATCCGTTCGGCATATCACAAGATGATACCAAGACACGTGAATTTCTTTCCATGGCCAAACCAACCCATGATTTTTTAGTCTTGCAAAGGTAACAACGAACAAAAGCCAGCCGGAAAATACACACATCTTAAAATCTCATCTCCAAACCGAGAAATGCATCTCCTGCCTGCCTTAGATGTGTCTATCAAGAATTACTAAGATAATTTGCAATTCATGAATTCAGTGATAAGATAGTCGTGAATGTTTAGCATGGCCAAAGGCAAAACAGCATACATGGATTGGGAGGAAAAACAAAAAAAATCTAATGGTGTATGTGAATGCAGTTCTGTATGATAACTGCAGCAACAACAAATATGTTGCATAAATGGAAGAAAAACATCTAAATTTTCAGTGACACAAGACTACCTAGCTTTCCAATTATCTGAACCATATGCCAAAATTGAAGTTTTTCAGTTCTGGTAAATTCTTCTACGGCAAAATCTCATGACTCAAGTTGGCAGTATGAAGAAGTGGTAGAAAATTTTGCATCCTTTTACCACCTCTTTAATGTGATTTGATATCATAATTACCAAACAACCTTACTTTTCTTCATTAGAATATTTTATATTTCCAATGGTTATTCCCAAAATTTTCATATAGAAAACCTATATCTTGTCATTACTCACTTATTTCCCATTCCCAGGTGAACACAATGATTCAGCATATACTGCCACAAAAATAGGACTAGAAAATAATTGATGCTGCATTACATGTTTGGTTCCATTTATCTACACATCCTAAAAAATGACAAATAGAAGAATAAACCTTTTCTTTCAAGAGTTCAGCAGCATCCATGTCACCATTCGTATCAGGCAATGGCAATGCATTTGCAGCAATTCTGACTTGTTCCTGCAGGTACGGATACATATCTAAAAGAGTGTCTAGAAGGAATTTATCAGCTCCATGTGACGCTATAAATGAAACGGCGATAGGACAATCATCATGCTTTCCAAGTGGAACAGAGACCTGGCATGAACATTCAGGAGTGGACAGAATGTCACAAACCACAGAATTGAACAGGAAGAGAGAGAACTTTAAACTATATAAAATCAGAAGCAAAGGATGAAGTCCATTGCCAGCCTTTCTGATCACTTTCATGTCATAAAAATTTTGTTCTCAATTCAAATACCTGACAACAGCCAGACATTGTTGCGATGCTCAGCAATGCAAGCGTTCTATCCAGAAACTCAGCAGATGAACTTTTCTTTGAAGCAAGCACTGATGGAGTATCTGAAACTGTTGGAATCACTAAAATTCCATCATCCTGACAACAAGATAATCAAAACTACAAATACGCTCAAAACAGATATACAACCAAGGAGAAAGGTTCTCCTGCAGAAGAAAAATATACAAATGCAAAATAAGGAATGCAAAATCATAAAAGTCTAAATGGAGATTCCCTTGGGAAAGAGCACATTCATGGACAAAATAATCAAAGAAGAATCAGTAAGTAATTTCTTTTTTTAAAAAAAAAAAAAGGACAAAATAGAAGGAAACCCTGAAGACCACTGGCAAACTAGAAACCCTCCCAGTGAATGTAAATGAACAAAGCAGGCCTCTAATGAAGAAACAGTTAAAAGAAAAATATCAAAGACTAATGAATGGTGTTCGGCACTTTTCACTAATGTGAAAAGCACCTTCCCTTTCAGATTTAGAAGTGAAAAACCTTGAAAAATTAATTGTTACAAACAGGAATAAAGATTCCCCCTTTGTAAGGGACAAAGAAAGTTTACTGAGAAACCACTGGGTGGCATTCACCAGGGAAAGTTCCCTATGTAACAATTAACATCCAGTAGTCTGAATGATCCTTTCACTGAATGACATATTCTGGCCAATAAGCTTATGATCTGCTTCAGTATATGTGACAAATTCCCCGCCCTATATCATATAGATATGAAGCATTTGATATTTGCAGATCTTGACAGAAAACACCTCCAGTTTCGAAGTAAAAAAGTAATGGAAACAGATAGAAGGGTTACCTTCAGGAGACTACCCAAAGCACCTCGCATCTCTGTTCTTGCTTTATAGAATAATTTAATGTTCTCATGAGAGGCATTTAATGCCGCAAGAACACGAACACTGATATCAGGTGCTAACTTGGGCTTCACTGTTTTGAACCATTCTTCATGATTTGACTTGAACTCATATCTGCAAAAGAGAAGAAAAGAAAAGAAAAAAAACAATAACAACAACAGATATTGTAGAAGTTGGTCATTTGATAGTCAATGCAGTAGTGAAAAGCACAAGCATGAGACTAGACACCAACAGTAAGGCAGTCTCCAGTATCCCAGACCACAAAGGGATACCAGAACATCTTATAAGTAGATGTAAGACAACTAAATGATATTTGGAACAGATTGCATATAAAAATTCATCAAAGAAGAGGCCTGGATTAAACTGACAAAAATAAATACACAAATACCTCTGCAACAATACCATCACATGGGAAAGTGCCTTCATTGTAGATATTCCTTGTTGCATGTTTGTTGATGCTTCATGGAAAACTTTTAAACTTGGTACTTTGGAGGCAATATACTGGCCAATATTGACATGCTTTGACACCTGGTCTGAACCATTAGAAATAACCACATCAGACCACTACTGTGGGTTTTGATAATAGGATGGAGTTACAGGTCCAACTCAAGTTCACCTCAACCTTAACCCTATTTCTAAAACCTCAATCTTAAACTTAACCCTATCTGTAAACCTTAACCTTATTTTTGACATTCGGGCTCTAGTTTAGTTTCCCGCTGGAATTTGGGTTGAAATTCTCCATCATTAAAAAAAAGTTTAAAATGATAATTTTCTATTTTGAAGCAAGAATTTCAAGACATTAATATCCAACCATACGAAAAACCTTATAATGCCCATCTTAATAAAAACATTTATCCAACAACCACACTATTAAGTCAAATAAGATTGTAACAAATTTAGTCCTAGTAGAACAAACATCTAACCACTAGTATGAGGTTCAAACAATCAAATTACAACATCCGAAATAGGTCCTTAAGTTACAACACAACCAAATAAAACATCCCAAGTTCCCAACACAGTTTTTATTCTTCTTGTCTTGAAGTTACCACCAAGCCAAACTCTTTTTTCCTAAAAAATGCTAAAATCTGATATTATACAATATAATTGGACTTGATGAGGAATAACGCCTATGCATATAGAGTATAAAATAAATATAATATATATTGGGGGAACTCGATCTCTTGGTTCGAGGACTGGATATGCATCCTTATTTGGGCGAGATGATGGCTGGGGCGATATTTTGGCCTCTTCCTTCCCGCACCTATTGAAGATGACTTCGGTGGGACTGGATTTTATTGGGGTATAAAATAAATGTAATATATATTATCATATAATTCGGGTTCGCGTTCACCTCAACCTGGGACCAAACTGTTTTCAATTTGGGTTCAGGTTGAATCCAGAAAAATTGAGCTCAGATTCTACAATAGGCAGTTTCAACACTGCTCCAATTTGGGTTCAGGTTGAACCCAGACCGAGTTGCGACCTAGATGGAAGGCATAAAATAGTGATCTCCAAATAGAAAAAATAGAAGTTTCATCATAAAAAGGGGAAAGGCACTGACTCATTACTCTAAAAAATAAGAACTTACATCCAGATAAGTTTTCAGTTGCTCTGGCAATGACATACATTGACTTCTGAGTAGGAACCTTAGATAGCTGAAAGCAATCATCAGCAAAGATAAAGCGCCTTGTTCTTCTCAACTCCACTAGAGGTGCTTGTAAAAGTATATGTCCAACACGATGTAAGACAGATGGATCTCGTGCCAACCATCCTGGAAACAAACATTCATGAGTATGAAGAAAATTATTTTGAAAAGACAAAATTCCATTTGCAATGTCCAAACGCTCGTTAAAACTCAAAGAGGAGAGCAATAATCATAATGCTTTATCCTGTGTAGCACTAAACAATCTAGAAATTTTACAAGTAACCCAAGTGAATGTAGAATATTATAGGTCTAGACAGTGCAGCAACATCAAAACATGAAATATCATACCAATTGTATCTAAACTTTGCGAGTTTGCAAAGACTCCTACATTAGGCATGACACCATGAGAAGGTCGAAACCCGAGGATACCACAAAAGGATGCAGGAATTCTTATGCACCCAGTTGTATCAGTACCTACAAGACGTTGACACAAAATGATTAGCAGGCATACAAGACCTATTCTGTTAAGAATGTCTGAAATCAAAGGCATGCTGACAAGTGAAATTCTATTGAGGCTAAAATATCAATCATTGAAATAACTAAGAGGCATAATTAAAGCCTCTGCAAAAAGAATACTGGAAAGACATGGTATATGTTGGCAAGTACAAATAATACAAATGAAATGCAGGTCAGTCTATATATAGGATCTGCGTACACAAATAAACTAATGATTTGTACAACTTCTCGTAATAAATTTTAAAAAATTAATAATAATCAGTGACTGGGCATGACTACTACAGCAGCAGGAGATCAGGATGGTTGAGAGAATTCACCATGTGCACTAAAGTCTCGCAACCTTCTCCTTTGCATTCCATGAACATTAAAAACTTTTCTTTTTATGAAACATGAATATTAACAACTTGGTTTAAATAAATTTATGTAATACATCCACAAAACCTTGTCCAAGGAACAACATCATGACATCACATCCTCAGTTATTAGATCATCAAGATTTCTCGTTGATTAAACCAAATGATCTTGTATATCTAGACCAATCAATTCAGGCTATTAATTGCCAAAATGATCATATGTTACACCAGATGGATTTCACATAATTAATTTAACAATACCTAAACTTAAGCAAACATTTAAATAATGGATTGGATAGAAATTGATAGGAAGAGAAGTGAAAAATGCAGTACAAGGCCACAATTACTTGTCTTTATTATTGACTTTTGACCCATCAAGTCTGCTGCAGGTAATATAAAATTGGGAGTTCATTGAATTCTTCTTTCTGAAACCCATACAGTCCTCTGCATCAAAATCTCTAAGCATCAAACTGAATCTAACATCTACCATTCTACCTAGTGAAAAATCGACAAGCTCAGCTGCAACAGCCACAGCAGAACCACTTGATGACCCTCCAGGAATCAAGTTTTGAGATTCTGGGTTGGTGGGAGTTCCATAATGCATGTTTTCACCTGTAATTCTGAAGTACAGATTGCAAACAAAACAGTTAGAATATTGCCTAGGTAAGGCCCAAACTTATCCCTAATCAAGTACATGAGCAAAAACTATTGAAAGAGGATGGTAGAAAATGCAACAAAAAGGAGTTGTTTCACAGGAGCTCTTGGGGACTGTTACAAAACAATAAGATTTTTCCTCTTTGAATATTGAAATATAGACATTAGTTGCCTACTAATCATCCAAATCTTTGTTAAAATAACATTTAAAAGTCACAAAATAAAAGGTGCCAACTTCCAACTGATGCAAATCTCGTACCACTAGAACCAATCGAAGCATGAAATTTTGAGACTTAGGGTGCATTTAGTAACATTAATGGGGGAAGGAAAGTGGAAAAGTGGGAATTTTTTAAAAGATTTTGAGAGTAATATGATATGATAAATAGGATAGTAGTATGAGAAAACCATTGAAATATATGGGCAAAAATGAGAAAAACAGTGTAGGTAAAGTAGGTAGAATAACTCAAAAATGTAGGCAAACGAGTTCCCATTTCCCCACATGCTATCAACATTAACAAACACCCCCCTCAACTTGATGCTGATTTGGTAGTGGTTTGACAAACAGGAAAAAGGTTATCAGGTTCACTTGGCGATAGACTTTCTGCACTCCAACTTGTGCAAGGTCCAGGTGTTACACTGAGTTATTTAAAAGACAGTAACTCGGTGGCAATGCCATTTCATTCTTCACCATCAAGTTCAAAACCAAGCAATTCTAGACCATCAATTTCAAGTCAGAAATGTAATTCTGGTTGTCATCTCTAAAGAGAACCTAGGGACACTCTTTAAGATGTTACAAGCCAATACAGGCCCAATACATATCTAATAGAATTCGTGGACACTGCTTAAGGTATAGGAGGCCAATATGCATCTCCGGAAGAACCCCTCTCCCTCTGCTGAATATCACCTAAAAATGGCAAAATCAAGACGCAGTGTGCTGATGAATTCATTAGGAAATTCTATAGAAGATGGACGAAGGAGACAATAACCCCGAGGACATACCCAAATGAAAATTCATCCATGACCGTCTTTCCAACACAAGTAGCCCCATTTTTCAGCAGGCGAGTGATAGCAGCAGCTGTCCGCTTCGCAGGTTCATGGGTCCTCGTCCAATCTGGATTCCCAAGCCCAGTCACACAGTCCTTTATATCAAACCTACAAACCCGGAACGGAAAAAAATAAAATAAAAATTCAGATGTCTTCGGAAGTAATGCAAAAAGCAAGAACAAAAATCAGAATCTTGTATGCAAGCGGAATAAGCGAGAAGACACGCAATCTAAGAGGGGGAATCTCAAACCAAGATCAAATCAAAACGACAGAGAAGATGACCCACGTATCTTTGACAGCGAAGGTGAGACCAGCTAGCAGATGTCGAGCGGCAGGAGGCGGCAGTTGTGGGGCTGGAAGCAGCTCGAACCTTTCGATGAAAGCACCAAAATCCTCTCTGCTCGCGACCGACTTCCCTCTTCTTCCCCTCCTCCTCTCAGCGAGAATCAAAACGCCAGCAACGCCGACACCAACGCCGACGATGAACCATATCTTTGGGTTGGAGACACTGATCTTCCCCAGCTTGAAGGTTTCTAATGTCTTCTCCAGCTTGCAAATGGAATTTTTCCACGGGTTTTTGTACTGAGCTTGAAGCTTCGAGCTGCTTCTCCTTTCGTTTGCAATTTTCCCACAGCCCACAGGGTTTTCGGAGGGTTCTGCGGCTTTGAGGTGCCTAGCGAACGCGTTGCTTCTCTTTTTCTTTTTCTTTTTATCCGAGAATTCGCGTTTTTCACTTTTTTGGTGGCGATAAATTTATTTAACTTGGTGGCGATAAAATCATCATTAAATTTAACTTGGGTTGCGGTAAAATACAAACGAGTGCATCTAGCCTCGCTACCGGTGTAAAAATTTATTTTTTAATAATTTTAAAAAAAAATTAAATATAACTATTAATCAAGGTGTATTTAACATATATATTCATTTAACTTTTATGTATTCGCATTTTAATTTTTGAAGTTTATGTATTAACTGTTAAATCCTGTAAAATTTAATTCTTTGCATTTTTAAACCCTTAAGTCTAGCAGCATTAAAAATTACTTTTAAAGTCTTATAAAATGTCTAAAAAGCCCTTTAAATTTTAAATTAAACCTCACATAGTTTAAAATACTAATAAACAAATTGATATTTTAACAGTTTTTTTAACATCACGAGATTCACGAGGGCAAAGAATTTAAATCAAATTTAACATGATTTAAGCTGTAAAGGACATTTTAAACATTTTATAAAATTTAATGATGATTTTTAACACCGATCGAAGATCTAAAATGCAAATAACTAAACTTTATAAGATTTAAAATCCTAATATGCAAATCTCGAGGATTAAAATATAAATAAATAAATCGAAGGGTTTAAAATGCAAATCGCTCGTAATTTTTAGGTGTAATTTGCAAATGTGAATTTTGGTGATATCTTAGGATGTCGCTACATGAGAAATTGAATATTTTAAAATTTGTCTGATTGATATAAAATAATGGGGCAAAGTTTAGAATATTAGGGCGTGATTGGCAATAAAAAAATATATCAATTTAAAACTTTTCACTCTTCATAATTATCGTATTTATAAAACATTTTTTGCATTTTTCTATGCAATTGTTTTACTTTTTAATCACTTTTACAACACTATTCATATAATTAATTTATATATTTAAATTTTATTCTTTTCACTCTTCATCATTATCCTTACTATATCATATTATTCTTTTCAAATTCAAAAAATTTTACATAAAAAAATTTTTATCTAACAATTTTATTACTTTCCAAATACACCCTAAATAAGTTAAAGAATTTTTAGAATAATATAAATAATATTAAATATACTAGATAAAGTAAAGTTTATATCAACAAGTAAAATATTAAAAACAAAAAGGGTTACATATGTTTCCTAAAAGAGTTATATATGATCCATGTGATCACTTTATTTAAAAAAAAGACATTGTGTGTAAAAATCAAAATATTCTACTTATAAAATAACTAAAATAAATAAGTAATATCGGTTTAAGTGCATTCTGATGCATTGAAATTTCAATGCATTAGCTACAAAACTTCATTTTTTAATTTTTTATAGAACTAGTAATTTAAATGTATTTAATATAAATCAAATTTTATTATTTTTGAAGATGTATATATTTTTTGATTTTTTTAAATGGGGGAGGTTTTATTCATTTTAAATTACTAAAATACCCTTTTTAAAAATCAAAAAATATATTTATACATCTTTGATAATGATAAAACTTAATACATAAGTTAAATATACCTAAGTTAACAATTTTATGAAAAGATTTCAAAAACTATTTTAAAAATGAAATTTTACATCATGATGCATTGAAATATTACTCAAAATAAACATTGATAACAAAAGAAGAATGTTTTAATGCAATTAGTTGCATTATAGTAAGAATTTTCATTTTTAATATATTTTTAAAATTGTTATAAAACTTTTAATATGTGTGTTTAATCAATAAACTAAATTTTACTATTTTAAAAAATTATTTATATTTTTTATTTTAAAAATATAGGGTTTTATTATTTTTTTAATAGTGACTTTTAGTACTAATACCCTTATTTTCAAAATCAAAAATATTTCAATGCAGCTGATGTCAGTTATATATTCGCATCCGGTGTAAGAGTCTTATTTACGCAGGGGATACAAACGAAGTGATAAAAGAGTCTTATTTACGCAGCAGGTGCGCCTATATGTGTTTCAAGGTGCGGTGTGCGCCTCATGGGCTTCAAGTGCAATGTTGGACTTTACTTTTTAAAAATAAATAAAATGAAAACTTTATATAAAACCATCTTTGAATCTTTCGATTTAAGCCACCTATCTAAATAAAAGAAAACTAACGAAAAGGGCAAAAGGAAAAACGAAGACGAGAGGAGCCAAGGAGGGAAATCTGCCATTTTTGACTTGTAGCTGTCGCCAGAAGCTCACACTGCCGTCGGACTGCTGGATCTGGGGCAAAATCTACTTGTCGGAAATCAGAGCTGGGGTGAAATCGGAGCTGCCATCAGACTGCGACGTAAGAGGAAAGTTATTCTCCTCCTCTTCTAGGGGTGCAACTTGGCCGAACCTGACAAAAAAAACAGTGTTGAAACCCCCTAGCCGAATTCAAACAGAACTCATGTTTCGGGTTCAGGCAAGCCCGAACCCGTATTTGCATTAACATAAACTATATAATTTTTATTAAAATAATAATATATCAACTGCATTGTTCAGGCATTGCAGGCAGCGGCAGAGCTGCTATGCAGAAAAGTAGAGGTGGACAGTGCCAGGCATTTGGCATTTTGCAAATTTAGGGTGTGTTTGGCAATTAATAAAACATGTCAAGTTAAAACTTTTCATTCTCCATAACTATCATATTTTTTAATCATTTTTCTACATTTTCCTAGATAACTACCCTACTTTTCAATCATTTCTACACAACTATTTACATAACTAACCTATCTATTTTAACTTTATCCTCTTTACTACTCATCATTATCCCTATCATATCACATCATTTGACAACTGATACCCTCCAATACTTTTCATCAAAAGTTTTATTCATTACCAAACACATCCTAAGACTCCCATCCTTTTTCCTTACAAATAGCACCGGAGCTCCCCAGGGTAATATGCTGGGTCTGGTAAAACCTTTATCCAATAGCTCCTGTATTTGAGTTCTCAACTTATTCATTTCTGCTGGTGTCATTTGATATGGGGCCTTAGAAATTGGAGCAGTGCTTGGTATGATATCAGTCATCATATCCATCTCCCTTTCTAGAGGTAATGTAGTCAATTCCTTCGAAAAACATTTGAAAATTCCTTAACCACTAGAATTTGATTTACTTCCACCTCCTTTTCTTTTTTCACATGTACTGATACCAAATATGCTTGGCAATTTTGACAAATCATTTTAACCACTTTCATAGAAGATATCAGTATTGTTGAATTCTCAGGCTGCCTTAGCCTTCCAATAGCTATATCTTTTTCTGGGGCTACTTCTAACTGCACTTTCTTATTTTTATAGTTAATCGTTGCTCCCATTGGCTTAACCAATCCATGCCTAATATCACATCAAATTCGGTCATGGGTAATAGGATCAAGTTGGCTTCTAAAATCATTGACCCTATCTTGATTGGATAAGCCTTGCATACTTAGCTAGAGCTAGCCAACCTATAGATAGGGGATTTTACATGAATTACTTTATGAGTTTCCTCTACTGGTAATGCATGCATGGTTACATATTTGCAAGCAATGAATGAATGGCTAGCACCTGAATCAAACATTGCTATAGCTGAATTTTCTAAAACATAAACCATACATGTAACCACTTTCTCCTCTTACTCTTATGACTCAGTCCAAGTCAGAGTATGCACTTGCATAAGATTCATAAAGGTTGCCTGCCTGTTAGCTGCTCCTACAAGCCTTGGTTCTGTGGCCTTTCCACGTCCTTGCAACGTTTGTGCTTTGTTTAGACAATTTGGAGCAATGTGTCCAACTTGGTGACAAACATAGCATTTCACCATCTTTGCTTCTCCCTTGCCACATTCCTTAGCTATGTGATCCATTTGTCCATTGAACCTTTCAAACATTCACCTACATGACGCCTTTCCACATACCTTGCAAACAGGTGGCATTCTTTTCCTCGGGGCTCCTTTACCTTTCGTTGCAACTCCTTTCCTTGCCTTTTCCTTCCCCGTTTCAACATCTTTCGTTCCCGAGCTGAACATCTTGGACCCTAACCTTAATTCTTGAGTTTGTATTGACTCATTCTCCAAGGTTCTAGCCCTTTCTACACTTCATGCATAATCTTTAATCAGTAGAGAGGATAAACTTTCTCTGAGACAGGGCCTCAAACCTTGCTGAAATCTTTGTGCCTTGTTTGCTAGCACATTGGCAATCCATGGTACATATCTCACCAACGCATTGAACTTGGTGGCATACTCTGTCATCGTCATCCTCCCTTGGTAGAGCTTCTCAAACTCAATGACTTTCTTGCTCTGTAAACCCACTAGGAGATACTCCTTGTTGAATTCCTCCATAAACGTCTGCCGTGTCACCTCCTCTGGGTGTGGCTTAGTGATTAGCATTGTCTCCCACCACTCATGTGATCTTTTACCAATAAATGAGTGGTACATAATACTTTTTGTTTATCATTACACGGAGATATCCTGAATAATTTTTTAATCTCCATCATCCATTGTTCAGCTTGGACGGTGTCGCGTTCACCTGAGACTTTAGGAGGCTGTTGCAAAAGGAATGCATTTATTGCCCTCTATCTACTTCCATTAATTGGTTCTCATCCATTGTAGGCGCTGTAGGGGGAACTGGTTTAGCCATAGGAATGGGTCCTTCCATTTCAACACTCCCTAGTTGGGCTTGTTGGGTCCTCTCCCACAAGCCTTATATTATGTTTGCGGCTTAGGTTGCCCAATCACGTATAGCTTATTCCATAGCTTCTTTCACTGCCGAAGCTACTCTTTCCTCAATCATTTGAGCTTGATTTTGCTCTTGTTCTCGATTTGGCTCTGGGCTTTCATCTACCCTGCTTTGTTGATTTCTCAGCTTTTGCCCCTATAATCCAGGCCTACCTCTTTTTGGCCTACTGGATTCACTAACATCATGTTGTCTAAGAACTTCTGTAGCCACTTCTTTTCCCTTATTCTTTCTAACCCTTGACCTTGTATCAACCATGGTTATCTTTCTGAAATTCAAAAGCATATAGCCTTTATTCATGGTTAGGGTTAGGCCATCATAAACACATTTCATCATCATATGGTTAATTAACCGAATCATTTAATCATAATCATGTCATTTTTCATCATTCGTCTATCATACACATTCATATTCATATGCATTCATTTCATGCATCCAAAATCCTTAGAAATAGTTATATCATCATAACTAATCATATCATGCTCATTATCAAAGCATCTCATTCATAACCATAGTCTTAGCATCTCAACATGCCATAACGTAGATATATACATGTCATATCACACATATAGGTACAAATCATAAAACACATCATAATTATACAATCATGTTTGTCACATATAAAACCATCATCAAAGTGTCATCAAACCATAATTATACAGACTTTTCATAAAAGTTCATAAAAAATAAATTATCTTCTACTGGGACCCCTCCTTATGTAACGCCTACGACTAGGTGGAACCTTAGTAGGTTCATCGGTAATCGTGCTTGTGTCTGACCATGCTGGGAAATCTTCCTCTCCACCATCAGAACTATCACAATCATCATCTTCTTCATCAACTTCCAAATCATCATTTTTACCCTCCTCCTATATCTCAGGAGCAATGTACTCCATCGGGTCCTCATCGTCATTATCACTAGCATTATTATTTTCATTTCTTGCATTAAGGCGGATAGATTCCCTGACAAGCTGCATATATGTCTATTAAAATACTCTTTTTAACGAAGTATACGTGCCAATCAAGTAATAAAGAGTGAGTAGAGTATCATTCCCATGAGGATTTTGTTAAATGGATTAGCACCTTAAATCTTAATTGTCTAAGTGAATTGGTAAAATGAATGAGAAGTTGTATCAAAGAACTGAATTAAACTAAACTATGAAAATAGTAAATGGCCAAGGTAAGGTGGATATTGCCGAGATTGCCTTGAGATGATTAAGATAGGTGGGAATATGAAGTCATTGAATCATAGCTATGTCATTTGGTTCCATTTAAGTTAGTTGTGCAGAGATTACTAATCTAGGTTCATTCATATTCATATATGTCTTCCAACACAAAACCTGACCAAGTTTTAGTTATTTGCTATGTTCCCATGTGTACAAGTAAAACAAGTTTGATAACCATATAACCTAATCATGATACACAGGGTTAATAGATATATTCCTATCCATATTAACATCTAACACAACATGAGTTAGAATACCTATGCCTTATATATAGTCTTATTTAAATCCCACTTTTCCAAACATGAATCTGAATATTAGATCAATCCACAAGGTCGCAAAGCTTGTAAATGCATTAAGCATGGTATATAAGGGCAATCTCAAGTAACACAAGTCACAGCACAACAATTTTATCAATTCAAGCATAAGAAAACCAAATATTATAAGCTATGAGTTCAAATCCTACATATCTCCCACCATAGAAAGGTTAAGCCCATTAACATCACTTCAATTCTCATTAAAGTCAAGTTACAATCACTCCAAGAACACAGTGAAAAGGAAAGAGAAAGGAAAGAGAATGAGAAAGAGAAGAATTAAATCCCAAAAGCTTCCACCCACGAGATCGGATCTCCTCTTCCATTTGCAATGGAAAACAAATGCTTTTCCTTCTTTGTGCGGCTACTCTAAAGGCTCTCTCCCCCCCCCCTCTCCTCATCGGGGGTCTGCCGAACTCTCCGAGACCCCCCCCCCGCATGTAGCCCTAAGAGATATATTAATACTAGTAGCTTGTGCAGCATACGAGCAAAACCTGCCCGTATGGTTGCGTAGTGGCGCCTAAACACCAACTCTTTGCATGCTAGGTCACTTGGAAACCTTTCTGAATGCCCTGGGAGTTCATGCCTTGGCGCCTAGGCTCCAACTCTATGGAGCCCCAAATTTTAGGACCATGTATGAAACCTTAAGGTCATGAACCCTAGGTAATGTATTAACTTTTTTTAATATATGATTTGTAATATATGAAGTTGAAGGATCAAATAATTAATTTAATAAATAGTAAACATTGTTGGTCCCGAGTTGATGGCTAAGCCCAAGAGGGGAGGGGTGAATTGAGTTCTTTAAAAAATCTTTGGTAAATCAAAAACTTAACCCCTTTCAAAAATTAATCCCCTTATGAAAGCTAATGGAGAGCAATTA
>JAXCLR010000050.1:77063822-77076816 GCA_035584095.1 Annona squamosa
AAATACCATAATGAAACAAAAGAAAATAATCATCTAACATGAGATCTCAAAATGTATCGATTACATCAATAATTGTCTCACATAACAAGACCCATATTTCTTACATGTCTAGAGAAGACCTTAGGCGCTAGGGCCTTTGTCATGGGATTAACAATCATGTCAGCAGTATCAACAAAACTAATCGATATCAGATGATCATTAATCCTTTATTGTACTAACATAAACTTAGCATCAATATGCTTGTTAGTGCTAGTAATTCTTCTATAATTGGAGAAGCTAATTGCTGATGAATTGTCACAACTAATTATCAGAGGCCTAGAGATAGAATCCATAATTTTAAGTTTCAAGATAAATTTTCTCAACCAAAGTGCATGTGAGGATTCTTTATGACAGCCGACAAATTCAACTTCCATGGTAGAGTCAACTACACGATTTTGTCTCTCACTCTTCCATGAAACTGCTCCACCTACTAATAGAAAAATATAACCTGATGTGGATCTTCTGCTGTCTGTACAACCAGCATAATCTGAATTTGTGTAACCAATCACTTCTAATTGATCAGTTTTTGCATATATGAGCTCATAATCTTTAGCTCCTTAGAGATATCACATTACTTTCTTTACTGCTTTCCAATGTTCCATTCCTGGATTGCTTTGATATTTTCCAAGTAATCCCATTGCATAATTGATATCAGGACGTGTGCAAACTTGCGCATACATCATGCTCCCAAGAGCAGAAGCATATGGGATGGATCTCATTTCCTGTTTCTTAATCTCATTCTGTAGACACTGATGCAAACTATATTTTTTACCTTTAAAGATTATCACTTTACATGATGAGCAATTTGACATTTGGAATCTTTTTAAAATTTTATTGATATATGCCCTCTGTGATAATCCTAAAAGTCTTTTAAGCCTATTTTGATGGACCTCAATTCCTATGACACATGATGCCTCACCCATATCTTTCATATCAAAATGTTCAGAAAGAAAACTTTTAGTGTTATGTAAAAGAACTAAATCATTAGTAACAAGCAAAATATCATCTACATATAGAATCAGAAATATAAACTTGCTTCCACTCAACTTTAAATATATACATTAGTCACCAATATTTTCTATAAATCTAAAGGAAGTGATAACTTTGTTAAACGTTAAATGTCACTGTCGGGAAACTTGTTTAAGTCCATATATAGATTTCTTTAATTTGCATACTAATGTATCCTTTCCTTCTATTTCAAATCCTTCAAGCTGCACCATGTATACCCCCTCTTCTAAATTCTCATTCAGGAATGTTGTCTTTACGTCCACTTGATGTAACTTTAAGTCAAAGTAAGTCACTAATGACATAATAATTTGGAATGAGTCTTTTCTGGAGACTGATGAAAACGTTTTCTTATAATCAATGCCTTCTATTTGTGTGAATTATTTAGTAACAAGTCTGGCCTTATACATTTCTACATTACCTTTAGGGTCCCGTTTGGTTTTGAATATCCATTTACAACCAACAGGTTTGCTCCATTTCAGTAATGTAACAAGATCCCAAACTTTGTTTTGAAACATGGATTCCAATTTATCTTTCATAGCATTGATCCACAGTTCAGACTTTTTACTATTAAAGGCTTCTTTGAATGTCAATGGATCATTTTTAATATAAGGATTGTCAATATATTCTTCCAAATATATAATGTAGCCATCTGAAATAGCAGGTCTCCTTATTCGATTAGACCTTCTTGGCTCATTAATATGTTCTACATTATCATATTGATAAATGTTATTTGGAATTGAGATCGATTCATTATTAGTCTGTTCCGTGGGTTGTGCAGCAATTTTTTATTATTGATCTGTCATGTTATGATCAACAATTTCAGTTCTTGCATCCATTAATGATGAATCAGAGGAAAAGTCTCTAATTTTCTCAAATTCCACATTTCGTGGAGTTGTGCTCCCACTATTTTCGCCATTCTCAATGAATCGAGCTATTCCGATCTCAATGATCCTAGTATTATGAGACGGACTGTAAAATCTATACCCTTTAGATCATTTTGGATACCCAATAAAGAAACAACTAATAGTCTTTGGGTCCAATTTCTTTTCTTGTGGGTTAAGTATCTTTGCTTCTGTTTGACAACCCCAAATATGCATATGCCTCAAGCTGGGTTTCCTGCCTGATCATAACTCAAATGGAGTTTTAGGAACAGCTTTACTGGGAACTCTGTTGAGGACATACTTCTCACCATATCCATGATAGTACGATTTCTCCTTTCAGCAACACTATTTTGTTGGGGAGTTCCAGACATCGTATATTGAGGTTCGATACCATTTTTTTCTAAAAATTTAGTAAATGGACCAGGATTTGACCTAATTGACCATGTTTACCATAATATTCACCGCCCCTGTCAGATCTCACAACTTTAATTTTCCTATCCAATTATTTTTCTACTAATTCTTTGAATATTTTAAAAGCGTTCAAAGAATCAGACTTTTCATGTAATAGGAAACTAAAACCATAACGTGATAAATCATCAATAAACGTGATAAAGTACTTTTCACCTTCAATATATGATGAGAATGAACCACAAATATCGATTTGGATCAATTCTAAAAGTACATTGCTCCTCGTGGCACTCTTTTTCTGAGTTTTGGTTTGTTTTCCTTTAATACAATCGATACATATGCTAAAATCAGTAAAATCTAGAGTAGGTAATATCCCGTCTTTTACTAATCTTAGAATCCTTTCTTTCAATACGTGACCCAACCTTTTATGCCATAATATGGAGGAACTTTTATCAATCATACCACTTTTATTACCAGCACATACATTTAAGGTAGATGAACAATTAATAAATGAGCAATCTGCACTTATTTGATATAAACCATTAAACAATGTTCCAGTTTCAACTAAAATAGAATCTTTAAATAAAGAAAACTTTGAGTTTGCAAAACTGAAAGAATAACCCATTACATCAAGTTTTGACAAAGAAATTAAATTTCTTAAAATGGACGGAACATAGAAAACTTCATGCAGTTCTAAAAAATGCCTTGTGTCAAGGCAAAGCCTGCAATTTCCTATTGCTTTAACTTTTGACTTGGTCAGATTGCCCATTAAAATAGATGACTCATGCGGTTTTGGGTTGCGGGTTGAATGGAATGCCTGCAAAGAGTTTGAAACATGGATAACAACACCAGAGTCAATATACCATAAATTAGAGGATATATTTATGAAATTGGTTTCAAGGAAAACATGCACATAATTGTTACCTTTCTTTTCGAACCAACTCTTCCGCTTGAGATAATCTTTCTTAAAATGTCCTTTTTTTTTATAGAAATGACATTTCTCAGCGGACTTTTTCAATCCAACCTCTAAGCCTTTCTTTAATGAAAATTTATTCTTCTTTTTTTCTTTCTTTGACTTGTATTACTTAGAAGTCGATGTGAAATAGATAACCATTGACCCATCCTGCTTTAATCTCTCTTTCTCTTGTATACACATGAATATTAATTCATAAAGTCCACTTCTCCTTTTATGTATTATAGGAGATTTTGAATTGAGAAAACTGATATGGAAGAGAGCTTAAGGCAAATATGACTAGGAAAGAGTCAGAAATTTTCATCCATAGTTCATTAAGTTTTCCAGCTATATTTAACATTTCCATTATGTGCTTTCGCACTCCACAAATGCCATCATATTTTATTAAAGTCAATTTGTTAGTGAGCATTCCAGCCAATGCTTTATCTGACCCACTGAATGTTTCCTTAATTGAGTTAAGATAAGTTTTGGCACTTTCATTATCAGGGTCAGAAATAGAGCCCATGATATTCCTTTCTATTGTACTCTTTATAATCATAAGAGACAACCTGTTGGAATGCTCTTATTTATCAAATTGAATCTTTTGACTATCAGTATTTCGGGCGTTAAGTCATTAGGTTTTGCAATACGAAAGGCTAAATCCAGATCCAAACATCCTAAGGTGATAAGTAATTGCTCATGCTAATCAGAGTAATTTGATCCATTCAGTGTTGGGATATTAGACGGATGAGATTAAGGAACAGGAGCCATAACTGTAAAAAAAAATGATTAAGCTCACATTACTATAATGATTCAGATAAAATATTATGTGACAATTACATTAACATTAATTAATCATAGCTAATTTTTTTTAAATTTAATCACACAAGCAATAATACATGAGTATATTCAATAATGCTATGATAAATAATAATATTTAATAATTAATTATGAATACATAAAATCAAGAAATCTCTACCTTCGGGTAGAAAATTTCTTGTGTTTATGTAGTTCTAGTTAATTATTGATAAATATTAAATTATAGCTACCTTCGGGTAAAACTATAATATAATATTCTTGAATAATACAATTTCTATTATGAGAGAAAAATCATGTTATTCTCTCTTTGTTTAAAGATGAACAATATTTATTAAACATAAATTGCATAATGATAATTAATTATAATTTCTATTATGAGAAAATCAACAATAATATTTTCTTCATAAAATTATAGAGTATAATATATATATGAACAATTCAATAATAATGATTATTACATTCATTATGTGCGATTAAATTCCATATTATTTCTTTTGGTCAGCCAGGTAAGTGAGGTGAGGCATGAGAGGCTCCCCTTGCATAGCAGGGACCTAATTAAATAACCACGCGATCCTCTTCAATACCTCTTGCCTAGACAACAACCTCTAGTTATACCATAGAATATAATCTCACTAAAAATTTAATAAGCATAACTTATATAATTATTCATATATATTATATGTTGAATATTAAATAGAAAGCAATAAATCATGAATAAATTGTTAATTGGGCATTTATAAATTAATCACATGAATTAATTGCATATATATTAAAAAATTTGCATGTATTTGCATAAATATCCAAAAAATTTAGATTATAGACCTATTTAGTTTAATCAGACCCTTTTATTAGATCCAGAATGTCCAAAAATATAGAAAATGACTATTGGATCATCCAATTTGGATAATAGGACTAAGAATTATGTTAATATATGTATGGACGGTTCATAATGGGCCACATGTCTTTTATGGGCTTTTAGGTTTATGTTTGGGTATTTTGAGCTGAAATGGGCTGCCCCATATGGGCTTATAAGTTGAGTTTGAGAAGTTGGCCCGCCTAAGTGCAATAGGCTTCCTGAAATGGGCCAATCATTTGGGCCTAGAATGTTGGTTGAAGCCCAGGCCGAATATGGGCTTAGCTAAACTAGGCTAACCTGACATCTTCTCCGGCTACAGCTCTTCCAGCAGCAACAGTTTCCGGCCACCAGAGGTTTGATGGACCTGAATCCGATTTGGTCCATGCGGATTTAGGAATTATGCATCCCAACACTCTTAATCCATTCAAATGCATTCATAGCCGTTTGCCGACTGCTGTTTGCCGCATCAGATCGCCACCGCCCGTCGCCTGTCGCCCGTCGCCTGCAGCAGCTTCTTCCTCGGCTTCTCCGGCTCCAGCCCGTCGTCGCCACCGCAAGGGTGCTGCTAGACGCCTACTCAAGCTTGTGAGCCCAGCGTCTCCTCCAGCTCCGGATCTTGACGCAGAAGCCGTAGAAACGCAGCTACGTACCAGTAGTGGTGTCTTGCTGGGTCGCCGGTCGTCATCTTGGCCAGTGTCTGTCTGGCAACCAGCAGTAGCGACAGTCTCCAGCATCCTTCGTCGTTTCCGGCACCGGTTCGTTCATGGCAGCAGGCATTGAGCATGGCATTCGTCCATGGCATCAGGTATTGGGCACATTATTATTATTATTATTCAATATTTAACAGTATAATGGGTCTGAATCCATCATAAAAAATAAAAGCAGTAAAATTAAATGAAACTCACATGCTAGCCATACATGGATTTGTCATATAACAATAATAATCCATTCACAGTGCATACATATATATCTTAGATTAATGCATCAATAATGAATATTCTAGTACAATAATGAATATTTCAAGTATTATTAAATATTACGGGTGGAATCTATTATATCCAAAATCGAAACATGGGCTCTGATACCACATGTTGGAAATCATGTGATGCGGAAGCGTACTTGAATCCATGTGTGTATAGATTCCACCAGTAGACTGAGTAGAGTACTAGGTCTTTTCCCTCAACACTTCTTCCTGTAATACTAGCGGTAGATGGGAACCACTTGATGAACACATGTGAGAGAGGGACCTAGACTCCACTATTTATAGAGCCCTTCGCATCATGACTCGATTAGAAGTGTAATTCTACCTGAACTCGGATTGCGTACGCATTTCAGACATGACTGGGCTATCTTTAAATCCAAAGACTTATAATTTAATTAGGACACTTTATAGAAGTACAATTCTAACATAAAAGGCCAAAAAAAAGATTGTCAAGAAGAATTTTTTGCTATTCAAGAAAGATTTCGAATACAATCACATTCAATCGAGATTACAATACCACTAACTTAACAAGCCTGGAACTAAAAGAAATAGAAGTGTATATGCAATAGGAAAAACTCACAGTTGAATTCATGACTGCAGATGCTTTTGTTAGTTTTGGTATGTTTCTCCAATTTTTCTTAGTTATCTAATTGGAATTCCATGACATTGGTTTTGCGAATCTTATTGTAGTACAATTCTGTGTTGTGTTTTTCTTTCCAGAAGCATGACAATATGTTAGAATTGCTTTGTTTTCCGGCTTACTTGGTGTTGGAATGATTTTCTTGGCCAAAACTTGAACCTCTGTTGCAGATTTCCCAGTCTACTTTTGTAGTTTCTTTTATTCTTGAGGTTTTTTCGGCACTCTGCATCTCTTAAGCTTTTTTGTGTCCCTAAATGCCATCCTTTTCTTGAGGTAGAGGGATGGAAGCTTTGACAAGATTGGGTGGTTCATCTGCGCTTTGCATGTTCTTCTATTTTACTGCAAGTATTCTCCTATCTGGTAATGACTTTTGCATTTCTGTTTTGGTGGTCTTGGTTTTTTTTTCCATTAGTTCTCTGCGATTCTCAGGAATAGTGTAAGATTACATGTCTGATTCCTCCAAAACCTTTGATTCATATCTTTTACCCAAAATGTTGGGTTCCTTAAAGCCAAATTTGTCTAGTGCCTATTTGGATTATGCAACTGCATCTTTCGAATGCAAAAACCGAAACGGCTTTCTTTTCAAGTGAATCGAGGAGTCTAAGAAAATTCTTTGAAGACCCATCAACGAGAATTCCATGGCTTTCAAAAATCCCCTTCTTGACAGTGATCCTCTTCATTTCCAAGGAAGCAACAGTTCAAAAGAGGGAGTGCTAGAGAGAGAGAGAGGGGCTGAAAGGGATGAAATGGGTTTTTTGGGATGACTATGTTGTAAAAAGAAAAAGGCCAGCTGACATCTCTTAGCAGGACCTGTAGGCAAATTTTCCTACCTCTACTCCCGTGCTTGATCGAACGGCTCCCATTCAGCTCCTAGTAATCGACGGTGGAGGCTACCCGAGAGCACTGTGGTTGAGTGCTCATGGGAGCATAAGATCGTGCTTCATTTTTTTTTCTTAATGGGTCAGCAGTTAAACAATCTGGGACAGCTCTGTCCATGGGTTGCTAGCTCTATCCCTAGGTTGAACTCTAAACGGGAGCAAAGGGTGGCCCATATGCATACCACTACGTTACGAACGAGGATGCGATAACATCATATTTGATATACATGATAGGATATTAAAATTTTAATTTTTCTCAAACTTTTGACTCGTCACTTTTTATTTCTGAATCCAGTTACCTTTGTTATTTTGAAATTCAAATATATTTCAATGTAGAAAATATTCAAGGCACACGTCAGCCATAACCAAACAAAAACGATAGAAATTCTACAATGGACAGGTTATTTGAACTTTTTTAATTGTTAAGGAATAAAAAATGTCATTAAAAACTTTTTATTTTCCATAACTATCTTATTTTTATTTTATATCAAAAATTTTTTATTTAAAAATTTTATTACTTCTCAGACACACCTAAAAGGTTATTTGCTCTTTAAACCTTTTAACTTTATATATTTATATTAAAATCAGAAATTTTTTGTTATTTTCATTTTAGATCCTGTAACATTTTAGTTTCAGACCTTACCATTAGCGGTTACTAAATGGTAGAATCTGAAATGCGGTATCCGAAAAATGTTTCGGGGTCTAAAAATATAAATATGATGATGTACAATAAAATGGCACAATAAATTCAGTATTGTATATATATATGCCAATGGTAAAATCACATCATAATCTTTTAATTGACTTCTCTGATACGTGCTTATTTCATTAACATTATTTTTTTATGAAACATTAGTTGTGATGGACCTGCGGGCTTCGCCATCACTGCGATGATGAACATATTGCGATAATTGGTGGTTGTCATGCATGCATGATTTTAGTAACTAGCGTCACCAACATGAGCTGATTTTGGTTGATTCGGATGTATTTGGCAAGTGATAAAATTTTCAGTAAAAAATTTTGAAGAGTAAAAGTTGTAAAATGGTATAGATAATAATTAGGAATAAACACAATAAAATTAAAATAAATATCTCAGTTGTATGAGTAATTGTGTAAAAATGATTGAAAAATAAAGAAATTATATAAAAAATGTAAAGAAATAATTAAAAACAAGGTAATTATGAAAAGTGAAAGGCTTTACATTGAAAAGTTTCAGCTTATACATTTTTTCTTCATTGCCAAATGCACATATGTTAAATATTCTTTCAACACTTACATAAAAATTTCAAATGTTCTGTTCTCCATATTCAAAAAGATCCTACTTTTGTTTGATAAATTAAAAAAATCATACTTATATTAATGTGATTGCATAGAATTACAACGATATTATGGAGATCAAGAGAACATTTATCTACCTTTTTAGGGGCCTTGTCATATGTATAGAGTTTGAGATTGAATAAATTGTTATTGGGCTGGGATTAGACACGAAATGTGTGTTTGGAAAGTGATAAAATTTTATATCAAAAGTTTTTGGTGTAAAAGTTGTCAAAAGTAAAAGAAAATGATGTGATATGATGGGGGTAACAATGAGAAGTAAAGAGAATAAATTTAAAAAATAGTATAGTTACAGAGAGTGAAAAGTTTTATAAGAAAAAATTTTAACTTGACATGTTTTGCTTATTACTAAACACACGCTCGAAATCTAAAAAGATGCCACCCAACCAAAATGAAACAGAAGTTGTAATTTAGGCAAGATATTTATTAAATAGATTAGAATGAGTACAGTAGGTTGACCTATTTATTGGATATCTTAAAAGTGGGGTTTATTCTCTTAGGTTCGTCTAAAAAATGTTTTTTTAATTTTTAGTTTTTTTTTATAAACATATGAAGTTTGTTGTATTTAATATATAAAAGGTTTACCATTTTTTGAACTTTGAAATATTTTTTAAAATAAAAATAATAAAACTTGGTTTATTGACTAAATACACCTAACTCAACATTAACATGTTCGTAAAAAAAGAAAAAAATAAAAAAAACATATTTTTTTAGGCCGATTTCAGTAAGACCTTAGTTCGGCCTAAGTTGATCAACTATTATCTTAAAATCAGTAAAATCGGTTTAAAGTAAAAAATTACCTAATTCATTTAGGAAATAATACGTTTCAGAGAACTAATTGGAATTTTAATAAATTTTCAACATATCATTATAAAATATATTATATATATATTTAAATTTTTGCTGTATTTAGTACATATGTTTTAACGTTAATTTTTTTTACTATATTTAGTACACATATTTTAACATTATGCTATTATCATATTGATTAATAAGTTTTTAAGTAAAATTTCTAATGAAATTTATTTAAAGAACTGATTTTGAGTTCTACCAACCCAACTTACTCAATTTTGCAGCTTTGAATTGAAGTAGTAATAGTACTGCTACTCGTATGTGTGAATTTTAGCCTGACCCAATCGAACTGCACCAATGGTTCCAACTGATATTGTAAATGCTCATGAATCAGACGGCTGCAGTTTAAATTGTTAAATCAAAATGTTCCAAGGGCCTCTTTGTCCTAGCTGTCATACGCATCAAAACCGTAGATACGAAAATACTTTATTATATTAGATGTTTTCCACCGAAGGCTACAGTTTTTGTTTTGGGCTAAAGACTTCAAAATTTTCAAAAGTATTGGTGTGTGCACAAATTTCATGGCCAAACAGACTCTAAATTAAAACATAGCACGACTTGATATAATTATTACAGAACAAAGGAATGATTTTAAAGTCTTCGGAGAATACATAACTATTTAAGAACAACAAATTAATTATAAATAAAACAAGTCTCAACAGTTTGGCTAAAGAAGGACTCAATTAATAAATTAAAGTTGAGGGAAAGATGAACAAAACGTCAACGTAATTAATCTTGTATTTATAAACTAAAAAATCAAAATATTTGATTGTTAAATCTTAATTTTACAAATCAAACCCAAGTATCTTTTACTAATTTTCTACAACCATCTTATATTAGCAATATACTTTTCGTACCAGGGATCAAGCTCCCGCATGGAAGACGAAACTTCTATGGGGATGTGATCTCAAATTGAGTGACACTCAGGCAATATTTACTACATCGGATCAAACCTATGTTGGTATCATAAAAATAATGTAGAATATATTTAAAATTATTCATTAAAACTAATCTTTTTAAAAAATTTGAAGATCATAAAATTAGTGTTAAGGTTTAGCCAATCAGTCCAATCTAGCCTGGCCTAAGTTGCGCTCCTGTATATAAAATTATTTCCTAGATGAATTTTTGCTCAATTCTAAATTAATTGAATTCATATGTTTTGGGTAATTTACAAATATACCATATAGTTTGACCATAATTATAAATGTATCTATGTAGTTTTAGAAATTACAAATAAATCTATATGGTTGATCATAATTGCAAATATATGCACGTGGTCAAGGAGCTATCCAACGCTTTCATGCATAATTATATTTGTAAATATATGCAAATTATATAAATATATTTACAAATTATTTTTTACCATTTTTGCGAATATACATGAGCTATGTATGTATATTTTTTAATATACTCATATCGTAACAATGCCATACTAAAGAAGTGACAACGTCATGATGATATTAGTTTATTTGCAATTATTATCAAACCAAATGTGAATATTTATAATTTATGAAACTAAATATATTTACAATTATGGTCAAATTATGTAGATATATTTATCAATTATTCTTTTTTATCTCATAATTCATAAGTTCTTGAGTGGATTATATTTTAATTTTGGACTTTTTCCAAATATACTCACTATTTTTGACTATAATCACAAATATACTCTTTGTGTTTTCAAAATTTCAGATGTACTTACTATGTTTGTAGTTAATCCGAAAAATATCTAATTCGTGAGTTATCACTATTAGTTAATATGTGAAATTACTAATAAGCTATCAAATTTGGACATAATTAAAAATTTGAATGTCATAACTCACAAGTGCTCTAATTGCATGTGACCTCTAAATTTGGAGAGTCCTAATTTTATTTTTTATTTTATTTCATATTTTGTTATTTCATAACAATGGTGTTTTAGGCATTTATGAAAATTTAACTAAAAGTTTTTAATGGAATGATTATCTTTGGGCTTAATTGCAAACATACTGTTTATATCGAGAATTTTAAAAATGTAGTTAGTATATTTAGGATTAAGGTCAAACGTAGTGGGTATATTTGGAAAAAAGTTCCTTAATTTTAGTAATTATTTAATACATGGATTGGATGAAGTCATGGGATGAAGAATATCAAAAGTGGTATGATAATTGAAAAAGCTTATGAGAAAAGAGAAAAATAGAAATTTTTTTTAGAATGAAAAATTATTTTTGAAAAATGAGAAATTCCATCCCATCCCCATCTTATCAACATTCATCTAAGTTGTTAACATGCCTTTAGGGTTCATTTGGCAAAATATAAAAACTTTCTTACTCCTTCATACAAACATTTTTATATAATTTTACATTTTAAGCATATAATTATTTTACTTTTTAGTACTATCGCAACATTCTAATTATTTTTCACATTTTTTTGGTATCTATTTTATTTTTATTCTCATTGCTCTTTTTGTAATATCTTGTTTTTTTTTTTTTACTTTTTCAATATCTTTTTTTAACCTTCTGACAACCGACCTTAATGTATTATAGAACAACTTTGTAAAGATCATCAATTATCAAACGAATAAAATAAGTGTACTCTTTTTTTTTAAAATTTTTTTACCTAAACTGAAAAGGTCAGATGAAATGGTTTTTTTAATAAGGTAGCTTAGTTTATATAAAAAAATAAACCTTTTTCACGAATAAATAAGTCACTCTTTTTTTCATTTTACCTGAACTAAAAAGGTCAGGTAATCTAATTCAGGTACAATATTTTTTTAATGAGATATCTTAAGTTTATAAAAAATTGTTTTTAACTACTTTCAAAACGGACAATTAAGGCTAGCAATAAGAGCATCAGTTCAACTTCCAATCAAAAAACTAATTTGTGTTTTTTACGAGAAGTCTGATTATATACATGATAATGTATTTTATGTTAAAGTACAATATTTATTTATTTTTTCTTAATAAACATGTTTTCTTAGGTGTATTTAATCTATATACAACACTTTGTTATTTTATAATACTCTTTGTATATAAATTAAATATACTTAAGAAAATATGTTAATGAATAAAAAAAAATGAATATTGCATTTCAACTTAAACTGTATTAGTGTCAATATTATCATGCTCGTTCTTTCGGTGCTCGCCTGTCACGAGGACGCGCGTGTGGGGGCGAAACGCGAGCATGGACTACGGAGTGGCTCTCGCTTCCGGATGCAGCGGTTTCGGTTGCTTTCCTCCGATGCCAACGACCACGCCACGACGTCGCTACAGACATTAAAAAGGCCGGCCACGTTTCCCTACGAGATTGTGTTCCTCAGCCTTTTTACTCCAAATTGCTTTTGGAGGGATCCGGGCAAGGATACG
>JAXCLR010000050.1:77076916-77088220 GCA_035584095.1 Annona squamosa
AAGGATACGAGACTACCTCTGCCCGAGAGCTTTCTAAATTAAAAGTAATTAATTAAAAAAATAAAACCAAATTCAATTAGCTTAGTGTCCCCGATGGCTCTTAGTATCACTGATATTTGATTCGTCTAAGTTATGATTAACGGTAGCCTGTGAAATCAATGTGAAAATTTCCGACATGGACTCGCTAAATAAAAATAAAACGAAGTAAACAAACGTAGTGCACCCCGGTGATAAGCAGCAACTGCTTATCCCTCTCCGGTCTCCTCTCTCTGCGCTCCATTCCATCCCTCTCCCTCTGTCTCTCCCGGTTGCGGGCGAAGATGGAGAGATCGACGTCGAAAGCAGATAAGAGTGGAGCTTTCGATTGGTGGAGGGAGATTGACGAATCAGAGCGATGGCAGAGCATCATCTTCCGCACGCTCTGCGCTGTCTACGCGCTCGTAGCTTGCATTGCATTCGTAAGGATTCCTTTCTTCTCTCCCCCTCACCTCATTGCCATTTTTTCATCTCCAGCATGTCTTCATGGGGTCCGTCGCTTTGTGGACGTCGCCATTGAGTCTGTCACGATGGACTGCGCTTCCGCGGAAAATCTGCCCTTCTAACGGAAAGGAATGCAGCTGAGAAATGTTTCGTGAGATGGATCTGCTCGTCGAGGACATTTTCCTTTCGTTGATGATGCGTGAGTCGTGGACCCATGTGCTTGTGCGGGACTTTCATTTGCTTGTCTTGGCCCTTCGTAAGGCAGTTAATGCTGATTTAGCTGAAAATTCCTTCAGGGTAGTTGATCCTAGCTGCATTTTGCAGCTCTGGGTATCCAAACGATTACATCTTTGTGACTCCATGCTCTAAAGAGAGAGCGTCGTTGAAAGATAGATGATTGATTTCACGTAGATCTGTTTTAGTTGGTAGAGGATGTGTGATCAACGGTATTGATCTCATAATCATGGCTACTAGGTGGGAAAGTTGGAGAGTTGGGTCTTTAGCAACGCATGCTTCATATGGGTATTGTGTTTAGTGACTTCAGATAGGTAATAGGTTGTTAGCCACATTCAATATCACGACGGCAATTTAGTTAGATCATAAAACCTCACATGACAAGCAATGAACATAACCATGTCATTGGCATCAAATTGATTTGCCAAAATATGAAGGGGAATGAAGATTAGAATCAAGAGTTGCTAAACAATTTCCCATTAATCAGAAGTCAAAATAATCCCTTTCTGTTTGGGCTGTTCGCTGTTAATGTAAGACCAAGACCATCTACTGGATCAATGGCAAGATGGGGCATCTGTGGTCTTGGTCATTAAGCAGAGTATCCTGCTTTTCCGGAATGAAACCTGAGGCCTGAGGTCACCTGAAAGCCTCAAGTAAAGATGCTTTAGCAGTATCCTTTAATCAATTTTTTCAGGTCATGCTAGTATCTACTAAAAGATTAGTCTTATATTCGTATTGTAGGTACAACTCTTTCGCATTCAACAAAGAGTACCTGATTATGGTTGGACAACACAAAAGGTTTTCCATATGATGAACTTTATTGTGAATGGATGTAAGCGTCGGCCATTTTCTCCTTCTTTTGGAATTAGACGAATCTTCTATCTTGCTTGATATAAATGCATTTTCCTTCGCAGTGCGGGCTATTCTGTTTGGATTTTATAAGACTGTATTTCTTCTCAGATCAATGGTAAGTTCTTCAATATATATGCAGTCGTAAAGTGCATCGACAGTGCGTTTGCTTGTGTTTCCTTCAAAGTTCTGTTAAACTATAATATTGTAAAAATTCCTTGAAATAGGCTTTGGAAATGGCGCTTCTAGATATTCCATCTCTTCTGTTTTTCTCAACCTACACATTGCTTGTGCTGTTTTGGGCTGAGATATATTATCAGGTACTCTTTTTCTTCCTTTTTTTTTTTTTTTTTCTAGGGGCTATATTCCATATTGAGACTATAACCATGTGAAATTAGATTTTGACACTTTGTTCTTCTGGAACTACTGATTTCAGGCAAGAAGCCTTCCCATAGGTAAACTGCGGCCTATATATTTGACAATCAATGCATTGATATATCTGGCACAGGTAGTCGAAAGACTGTCTTATTACTTCGTTTTTTTTTCTTTGTAGTTTTGAATCTTGACTCAGCAGAAACTCTTGAACAGGCCAAAGTTAGTAGAGGATGAGTAGGTAGAAGTTGTCACATCACCTCGTGTACTGTAAAATAATCTGCTTCTCTGCTCCTACCTTTACTCTAGTCCTTCTAGGTCTTGTACTCTTCTCAGATGCGGTTAGACAGCTTCATGACTGTAGCCATCTCATTCTACCAACGGACAACCCATCAATATGTATTGATGTCTATTCATGCTCTCACTGTATTCATCTTTTCATCCCTTTATTTGTAATCATTTTATCTTCTAAAGAAGCTAATTATAATTTGATCCTTTAAACTATTGCAAATCTTTCTGTGCATCCAATCATGGTTGTATTTCAGATAAAATTTTTTCCCATGGCAGGTTGGCATTTGGATATATATCCGAGTGAGTCCAGGTCTTGTTGCAGTTGAAATAGCTAAACTCTTCTTTTCAGGTTATTGCCTCTGAAATCCTTTCCATGGTGTATCCCCCTCCCCCTTGTGCAATGCTCCAATTAAACGCTCAAGATTGCTTCCTGGAGAAAGCAAATACTACCGTTCATCTCTTAAAATTTTCTGAGAACAACTTCTTATGTCTATTGCAATTATACTCATCTACATCATCTTCCTTGCAGTCATTTCTCTCATTGCTGCTTTGGGATTTTTGATATATGGTGGCAGGTACTTTCCCATTTTAATATATCTGCTACCAACTGATGTTCTGGACTTCATTAATAACTCTGTTTGTCCTTCTTAGGTTATTCCTGATGCTGAGTCGCTTCCCAATTGAATCCAAAGGCCGTCAGAAAAAGCTAAATGAGGTCTGATTCATGGCTTTATATTTGAATGTAACCATGCTCCTCTTGTCTGAATTTTCCTGTATTGATCTTTCTTCATCAGAAATAACAGTAATGAGTAGTGAAATTGCGTTTGTAATTTTTATTGGGTATTTGAATTGCATCAACTTTCCCGATATAGAAAATTTTCAGGGTCATCATTGTTGTTGCATTTTCTATCTTGGCTGCTATCCCGAATTTGTGTTAGCACCATAAGACAATCCTCTAAGATCAATCAATTCTGGAAATAAGGGAGTACCATGATTTCCTAGCAAGTCGTTGCCATTTGGCTCAACCTGAATCCCCATTAATGTCAAGCAAAACTAAGCAGATAATTGAACAGATGTACATAGGAGCATAGAATGTCTGTAGTCACTATGATACTGGTTTTAATGGAATTCACCGAAGGAATGAAGGTCCAAAACAGTGATTTCAATTGCTTTTGTGGCATGGATTTAAGTGGTTGGCCTTAGATTGAAGTTAGCCAAAGGGCCCAAAACCATAAAAGGTCCACAACGTAACTTTTTCTTTCTAGTTTCCATCGCAACACTACAGGTGGTCGGTTGAGTGGTTCCTATTTGGTTTCTTCTATAGCTTACATGTAAATCAGTAAATCATTTAATTTAAGCCCTTCCTACACTCTATGCTCTACTGTCAAAAATTCAATAATTGAAATCCATGTTTATTAAAGTCCGAATCCTTCTTCTCTTTTATAATATCGAAGAAAATAATTTCATTGAAAATAAGTCAACGAGATTGTCAAGTGAATGTGAGAAAAAAAATATGTCATGCTGGCATATAACTTGATCATGAAGCCATTTTAGAAGGTTTTTATGTATTTGATTTCCTGGCAGGACACTATGGTGCATGGTTTTTTTGTGGATGCCATGAAGTGGAGAGATTCCTTAACAAAATTCTTTATCATGGCAGGTTGGTTCTGTGACGGGGATATGTTGCTCTTGTTTCATTCTAAGATGCTTCATGGTTAGTTTCATCTCCTTTAAACTGTTTCTACCTGAAGAACCAATAAAATAAGGATTTTATCTCATTCCTGGTTTGCCTAGTATTGCAGGTTGCACTTTCTGTATTTGACGAGGATGCTAAACTTGATGTCCTCAACCATCCCATTTTGAACTTTATTTATTACGTTGTAAGTTCATGGTTGAACCCTTTGTTTGCTTCAAAATAGGTTTCTAAACACCATGTAAATTACTCGAAATTTTCTGATGGGTCCTCTGTGAACGATCCAAAAATTTGATTCATCGGTTGATTGATTCTGTGGATCTCCCAGATGCTAGTATGTCGGCCAGAAAATGAATTAAAAAAGATTTCATTTTCCTCAGTATCTGAGTCTCAAGAAACCGGGAATATTGATCCCATTTTTGCCCTGTGGTCTTGATTCAAGTTTGGTCCATCAAACCATCTGGATCAGCCGACATGGCCAAACTCTTTAGGATCTATGCTTACATCTTGTGTCTCTAACTTTATCCTCTCTTCACCCTTTTCTTATTCCCAGTTGGTGGAGATTCTTCCTTCTGTGCTGGTCCTCTTCATCCTTAGGAAGTTGCCGCCACAGCGAGTTTCTGATAAATATCATCCTATTCGCTGAAGCAAGAAATTCTCTTCGTTGATGCCTGTACAAGGATTTTTTTTGATGAGCATTGCAAGTTTCTTGACCAGCACAAGGATTTCTTTGTGAGAATTGCAAGCTTCCTGACCCGTCTTCCATTTTTGGTGTCACTACCAAGTTGGGCAACTTCTTGGAGTTTGTAGAAGATGCAATTTTTTCATTCAGTTGTCGCAAAGCCAGAATCACCTATGCAATTAAAATTTTGTGTTGCCAAATTGCCACTTTCTTTTCCTTGCGGTTTCACTTTCGTTGTAGCATTTAGTTGTCACCAAAACAGAAGTCTTGAGCAGCTTGTTTGGGGAACTACAAGGGAAGCATGGATCATCTGGAAAGTGCAAGATGTAAGATTCCATGGAGGAAGACCGCCTATCCTAATATTTAGGAAGGCCAGGGACTAAAAATGTGTTTGCCTGCGTTTTATTTCATGGGAAATCATTAAAAGTTGGATGAAATATGAATTCATTTGCCAATGAAGGCAAAAAAATTTCATGAGGCAGGAAAAAGTTTTGCCAAGCTTTAAGAAGCTTGGTATAGGTTGGCAATGGTAAAACTAGACTAACCTTATTGGTTTCTTCACCCTTTTAATGGATACACCTCCAACTTTGAACAGAGAATTCGGTAAAAAAATTCCGGCGTGGCTTCTTTTTCCTTGATACCTTCTATTTTAATTATGCTAAATATAAGTGAACTAGGGCATAGTCCAGTAATATCATGTTGGTTGTGCGAGTGTAAGATTCTGGTATCAAAATTGAAAGGAAGCGTTGTCTCCTTGTAACAAAACGTAATTAAAAACAATTATGCTGAATACAATTGGATTGGATTGGATTTCCATCAATCAGCTGGTTGGAAAAACGGATATACAATGGTGCCTTTATTTGAATTGGAGTGTATATCTTTGTCAAATTAGAGCATTGTTGTTTTAGGAATCACTAGTTTGTTAAATTAGCGCATTGTTGTCAAATTCGAACATGTGAAATGAACAAACTAATTTTAAATATAACTAAATTTACACGGGCTACGTTCTCGACAGAAATTGGCTCATTAATTTTAAGGTCTGATTCTATTTGCCTTGACGTCATAAACAATATCCTCCAGGGATATGCTAGGTAAATATCTGAAGAAAAGGAACAATTAATCTTCTTATTTTTTAGCATGAAACTCTGCAGTTGTTTTAGCATTATTGGGAATTCGTGCATGTTTTTGTTCCCGACAATTGCATTTTTGTTCATTTGGGCGGCCTTTGGTATAGGAAAGGGTAATTTTTTTCTAACCCAGTTGCTACTCTTTTTTATAAGACTTGAAAATTGCTTTTCAAATTATTTTTACATATTTTCATATAGCTAACCTATTTATTTTAGTTATATTCTTTTTGCTTGTTATCATTACCCCATGTTGTATTACATCGTACACTCCTTCTCCAACTTTATATTTTTCATTTTAACCAAAATTTATCAATTTTAAATTTAGGTGTACATTTTTTTTATGAAATTTTAAAAATTAAAAATTTCAACCATGTCTCGCTCTCCTCATTTTCAATTTTTAATATAATTGTCGTCATTTTTAATATAATTTTTCATGCTCAATACATATTATTACATTGTTATCTCATCCACACCCCTTGAATACTTCCATAAGGCCTGAAAAATGATAAAACTTCTGAATTTTGAAGATTATGGAAAATATATACAAAACTTAAAAATGACTAAATGTGGTATATAAACTAAACACACGTGAGCGAACACAAAAATATAAATGAGAAAAAAAAGAATATGAAATACACGAGTTGGAGGATCAATATACAATTTGCAAATCTCAAAAGTTGAGAAAGCAAATGCAAATGGAATCTCAAAAAGTTAAGAAAGCAAGGACAAATAGTCCAAGGTGGAACATAATAATTTGTCTTCTGAGACCAAGAGCTCATGTATTTATGTTAACTTTTCTTGGAGGCGCCGAAAAGATTTGGCTGATGAATTCTTATGTTTTTAATTTGTCTGAATCCTTTAGGAATTCTATGTTATCTTAACGATATTAGACAAATGGACAAATCTACTTCTCTCATGGAAAGTTATAAACAAGGAGATTGTTTATTCATCTACTCCTATTTTAATACGACGAGGTCGACCGTTCATTGAACATCGAACATTTCATCGATGTGTTATATTTCCAACGACGTGCCATGATTTTATGTAGGTAGCCAATCAATGACTTGGATTTGGGAGTGAGCGGTGCGGATCACCAAATCATGGGCCAAACCAACACATATTAAGAACTTGAACTCTGCCACGACGACTTAGAGCTTTCAGAATCTCCATCAAAAGGACACCATACTGTTCGATGGACATGTTATGCGATGCTCCGGCAAATGACGAAAGAAAACATATGCTCCGTCGGTCACAATTGAAAAATAAACACATGAAAGCAAATGAAATTGAAGTATTATTTAATGCAACACACCCAATCTTTGGATAATTCAATAATCTGGCGTGAGATAAACGATGAACATTTCATTCTTTTTTGTCAGGATACTGTGTTCAGTTTGCCACGGCCTAAGGATACCATCAAGCATTTCGAGCCCATTGGAGTACGTTGTATATAAACTATACCGCATGCGTTTCTTGTTTTTCATTCAAGAACAATCTCAGGCTTACAAGCTGTTTGTGTTTTGGTGTCAGAAGCAGTACTCCTTCCATGGCTGAGCTAGCTCCAATCACGAATGCGTTTATAACCCCGACCCCGACCCCGAACCCCACCCAACCACCAGCCAATCACATTTCCAATCTGGAAGAAGGACGCAGCTCCGCCCACACTCGCGACGATTCATCTGGAAACAACACCGACCGTCCCTCCCTTGTTCACAAGGTAAATTAATTACGCTTCTATAAACCCCTTACTTTTACGTAACTTTATCTAGTTTTTTACATCGTGGTCAATGATGAGAAATTCACTTCATGTATTATATTTATTGTCATTTGTATAATTATATTATTATTAAGAGCCTATCTTTTGCCTAATATTATTGTATATAAGTCTCATATACAAATATATAAAATCAATATAATAAAGTAATTTATTATTGCATATGAATTTTAAAGTTATATTTTTCATATTTAAATCATATGAAATATTATTACTCTATAGATAGTGATTTATAAAATATTACCTTTTAATGCATATATGAATATGGATTTAAACATTTTTTATAATTTATAGTTTTATACACATATATTTCAAGTGAATGTGGCCCATGTATTCATTTTTTATTTAGATAAATCTGTTTTCTAACTGAACAAATTATGTTAAACACAATAAATAAAATAGATTTTCATCAATTATCAATGGAAAAAAATTTATGCAATTACATATATGGGACTCATCATCGTAAATTTAGAGGGGTGCAACTTGGTAGGATACCGTACATTAACTCGTTGGGTAATCTAAAATGGATAAGTTAGGTTTCAAGTAAAAAAAAAAAAAAAACTATTCAATTAGGGTATAGTAGGTTACAAGGTTTGGATTTTTGGAACTGACCTGAATTATTAATATACGTTTAATGTAGATTTTATAAATATCGTTTAAAGTAAAAGACATGATATATTTTTTAAAATATAGAAACTAATTTAATTTACCAATTATTTAGTAAATCTAATAAATATACCTCAAGAAAATTATACACTACCATCTTGATTTTGGGTTTTTTAAAATAAAACTTGTAGTAAAATTATAGTTTTTAAATATAATATAAAGCCTATTTTAAAAAATTGATTGGGAATTGGAATCGAAATTGGAGTTGATATGCCATTAAAAAAAGTAGAGTAAGGTATGTTTAGAACTAATCTGATCGAAAATAAGATGAGAATAGGTTTTATCCTGAACCGGACCTGCCTGACCTACGTTGTACCCTTACATGATAAATTTAAGATGTATGAATTAAAGTGGCATTATTATCAGAATTCACTGCTACTTTGACTCATCAATTAATACTCTATAATTGTTTTTTTTTATTTTCCCACGCATGCATGCATGTGTTCAGGTAGCCGCAGAGATAGTGGGGACGTTCATACTCATATTTGTAGGATGTGCCTCCGGGTACGCGAATCAAAGATACGGTCTGCCGATTGTGGGCGTAGCAATGTCATGAGGCCTGACGGTGATGGTAGTCGTATACACGTTGGGGCACATCTCAGGAGCCCACTTAAACCCTGCCGTCACCATTGCCTTGATCATCAACGGAAAGTTCCCCTGGAAGCAGGTGTGATAGTAAATTTCAAAAAGATGAATTACTAACAATTCATTGAGAGTACCGTGAGTGCATGGGAGTACTTTTGTTCATTTGCTGATTTCTCTGCTAGCCGCAGGCACCTGCTTATATATGGGCCCAGCTGGTGGGATCGACCCTTGCGAGCCTGATGTTGAAAGCATTGTTCAGCAAGGATGATCAGAAGGCCGCGCTCACCCTCCCCTCACCACACACCACTGATCTTGATACCTTCGTATGGGAATTTATCATTTCCTTCATTTTAATGTTCGTCATCTGCGGCGTTGGTACTGATCACAGGGCGGTACGTTCTCATGGGCCTTCAATTCACCCATTCAAACTCCCTCGTTCTCTACTTATATTGTATGTAAATTAAGGATATTGTGTTTGCATATCTGTCGCGATAGGTACAAATATAAAAAACCATTGGAAAGGATCGATTGAAAATAATGCATACCATTGAAAAGAAATGTTGAAAATAATATAAGTAACGATATGAAAGCTAAAATTAATAGGATTAGTTTAATGGAAATACGTAACTATCAGGTTGGTTTCACAGAATATGTAAAACTATGCTTACGTCTTATTATCACCATATATTGCTATTAAGAAATCTTAAAATTCCGGTAAACGGTTACTGCCAGCGGAACTTTTCAGCGGATCGACGTTGCTGGCGATGTTTGAAGAACCGACAGACAGGTTCGACCACCGTTGAATAGGTGGTCTGAGCCTCTGAGGTTTTTTTTTTTTTTTTTTTTCTCCTGGAAAAACGTGTGAACCGTTTGAACCGGCCAAATTGGACCCATTGAAAATGTTCCAACTGCAGCTCGGTTCAACCAGATTAAAGAATTTTTTTTGAAAATGAAAAAGAAGGGGTCGAGTGACCTCATCAGACCCAACCCCCCTTTTAAAATATTGAAACAGTGTTATAATATTCATCTCTTTCAAGTTTTTTATTTTTATCTTTTGCTTTGTTAATAATTTACATGGATTTGCAATTAGGCTTTCATGGGGTACGTAGGCTTCGCTATAGATATTATAGGTAATAGGTTATTAAATAAATCATAATAATATAAAATTTATATTTACTTTTTAAAAATAAATTAAAACAATTAATATATATATATATATATATTGCTTCGTAATTATGTTATGCTGGCATTATAGTTCAAAATGGTTTGAACAGGATACAGACAGTTCAATTCACCAGGTTATATAGAAATGATGTCGCGTCAATTTATTTATTTATTTATTTTCATCTGATCGATTGATAAAAAAAAAATTATTTCATTCGTTATATTTGATATCATTCATTTAACTCAAAGTCTAGGCTTATGCAAATCAAAGATAAGTCCGGCCACATTTTTGAAAAATTATAGGTATTCATGTGTAAATTATAAAAATAGTTAAATGTATTTACATAAGCATTAGAATGTACATATTAATGATATTTTGTACAGTTTAGAAGTTAAATATATAATTTTAAAATAGATATTTAGTATTAAAATATTTTATTATATTAATTTTACACATTTTTAGATAGGCAAAAGTATAATGACATTATACAATTGCAGGGGTCTTAGGACAATAAAAATGATGCTAAATCAGCAAGCTGAGAAAATAGATAAGGTTATTTTGAAGTGGCGTTTCATAGAAGCGGATTTAACATTGGTTGCTCGTGTATATTCTTGCTGCACACAGATAAAGGAGCTGACTGGAGTCGCGGTTGGAGGTGCAATCCTCTCAAATGTCCTTATTGCTGGGTACTCTCCCTCTCCCCGCAGTTTCTTATAAAGCCATTCTCACTTTCTCTCTCTCTCTCTCTCTCTCTCTCTCTCTCTCTCTCTCCGCAGTTTCTTCAAAAGCCATTTGATAAATTGGCATGCCTTCTCCACCCAATTACTAACACTCGTTTTGCTTACAATGCAGGCCCATCACGGGGGCGTCCATGAATCCTGCAAGGACTCTGGGGCCAGCCCTCACCGCCAAGAGATATGACTCGCTCTGGATTTATCTCACAGCACCCGTGGCCGGAACAGTTTTTGCGGCTGTGCTGTATGGCTTCCTCCAGTTGCCCAACAAGTCTGGAAAGCAAACTGTCAAAACAGTCTAAAATTAGAGCTCATGGGAAAATTAGATCTCAGATTCTCAAAGCTCCTGTTGTATACCTATTATAATAACTCTTTCAATTTCAATCATGAACGTCTTTGAATCACTCTGTCAATTTCAATCATGAACGTCTTTGCATCACCCTTCTAATTTCAATCATGAACTTCTTTGAATCATAAGTAGAGTTCAACACAGCAGCGCATCCAAATTCAACTAAATTCTTCTAAAATTGGAACTTTACAATATTACGTGTCCATATGTATCAAAATTAAGCTCCAAGAAACCCCAAAAGGGGGGAAGAGGTAGACAATTGCCTGGCAATTGTCACAGCACATATGGGTATCATCATATCAC
>JAXCLR010000050.1:77104019-77159556 GCA_035584095.1 Annona squamosa
TAGATCCTTATGGACAAAGAATTTATTTAGGGAAAGTTGACAGAGAACAATGATGCAGGGAGCATTTTAGGAACCGAACCGGAATCGACCCGCTCTTGAGAAAATTGGATAGGGTAGGCTCCGGACCGACCCCGGACCTACCCGACCCAAGTTGCACCCCTAAGTAATATTCAGGTGCAGTGCACTTGCACTTGCACCATAGTTATACTGCAGCTGCCTCAAAACAGTCCCCACATGATCATAATATTATAATCTACCATACCCATTGTATTTAGAATGGTGTATTCTATTACTATACTAATTTTCATCATAGTTTGACATGTATATGAACTCTATCTGAAAATGGTATAAATTCAACGTAATAAAATAATTTGATGCAAATAACAATTTTAAAGTAGTTTTTCAACATGTAAATCATTTGCTATAAAATTTATATATGAATAAATAATTGTATAAAATTTTATTATATTTTAATATGTGTGGGGTCCATTTTTGGCAAAATGTACTGTTATTACAGTGCAGGTGCTCTACATTAGATAGGTATATTATATATATATGAGAGAATTTTCAAGTGCATCACCATTGCATTGTAATTATGGTGTTGTGGTATTGAAATGGGCCCCACCCGATGATAAAATTAAAATATATTTTACTCATTATATTTAGAATAATGTATTCTATTGTCATATTAATTTTCATCCCAATTGTATATGTATATGGACCTTATCTGAAAATAGTATAAATTTAACGCAATAAAATAGTTTGAAGTAAATAACAACTGGAAAATGATTTTTCAACATGTAAACCATTTGCTATAAAATTTATATATAGATAAATAATTGTATAAAATTTTATTATATTCTAATATGTGTAGGGCCTAAAAAAGGCAAATGTACTGCTCTTTCAAATGCAGTGGTGCTGCACCGAAATAACTATATGTATATGAAAAATTTTCAGGTGCAACATCGCTACAACATAATTATGGTGCAGTAGCATCAAAAGGGCCACCGATGATGATAAAATTATAATTTACTCAACTCATTGTATTTAGAATAATATATTCTATTTTCATATCAATTTTTATTCTAATCGGATATATGTATGGATCATATATGAAAATACTACAAATTCAACGTAATAAAATAGTTTGATGTAAAAAAAAACTTTAAAGTGATTTTTTAATAGATAAATCATTTGTTATAAAATTTATATATGCATAAATGATTGTACAAAATTTCATTGTATTCTAATATGTGTGGGATTCAAAAAGGATAAATGTACTTCTGTTCCAGTGTAGTAGTGCTGCACTGGAACAACTTTCTTTTTTTTTCTCTCTATATATATGTGTGTGTGTGTATATATATATATAGATTTCACCTATTTTTAATTTTTTTAAATTTTTTTATATAACTGTTAATCAATGTGCATTTAACATGTGTATCAATTTTTAACATTTTTGGAAACTTTTAAATATATTTTTTAATTTTTTAAAACTGGTGGATTTTCATAATTTATGAATTATAAAAAATGTCACTGATTTTAAAAAATAAAAATATCTATAAGTCTCAAAAAATAGTAAAAATTGATAAACATGTTAAATACACATAGATTAATAGTTTTACAAAAACGTTTTTAAAAAAATATAAAAAATGAGATTTTGCACTCAAGTGCACTGATGCTCATTGCATCTAGGTGCACTGGATCAGAATTGTATATATATGGATTCCGCTTCTATGTAGCCAGGTTATATAGAAGTGGTCTTATATAATCCTCTCAAATTTAAAGATATTGATTATTGATGGAAAATTCAATTCATTCATTATATTTAACACTATTCATTTTTCTAGTAAATCAAGTCTAATACAAATCAAGTATGTGCATAGGTCATATTTGCTAAAAAATATGTATCTTCATGTGTAAATTATGAAAAATGCTTAGATCCATTCACACATGTATTAGAATGTAATAATATTTTATAAGATCATTTATCCACATATTATTGATATTTTATATGGTTTAGATGTTGAAAAAACTATTTTAAAGTTGATATTTTAATATTGAAGCATTTTATGTCGTTGATTTTGCACTTTTATAGATGAGACTTATAACAGTGAAATTAAAAAAATAAAAGGATTTTTCAGGATATTAGAAATGATGTTAAACATAATGGATAAAGTGAATTTTCCATCAACTATTAAGATTTTAAAAATAGAAGGGGTTACATAGAAAGTGGTTTCATGAAAGCGGGACCGTATATATGTACACATATGGAGGAATGATTTTGGTTAGTTTGGGTTAAGTAAATGTCCCGCTTAACCCACCTTAAAAAATCTATTTATTACAATTTTTTTATTTTTTCTTCATACACTTATTTATCTAAATATATTTAAGATAGAAATTAAGTTTTACCATTTTTGAATATGTGTATATGTTTTTTAAAGATTTTTTAAACATTTGTGTATATATGTATTTAAAACACCCTTATCTTTAAAATCTAAAAAAATATATATACATATTTAAAAATAGTAAAACTTAGTTTATATGTTAAATATACTTAGATAAATAAATTTATAAAGAAAAAATTGTTATAAATGTGTTTTTGTAGGTGGGCTAAGCAGAATATTTGCTTAGCCCGGGCTAACAGGATCATTCTTTATATATATATATGGGATATTTTTCAAAGCACTTGGGTGCACTTAGCTTCAGAGCACCCGGTTGTATTTAAGTTATTTTATTTATTTTTTGCTAACTGCACCCAGGTGTATTTAATTTATTTTTCTTTATTTTTTCAAATTTTTTTTAATACGACTGTTAATTTAGGTGTATTTAACATGTGTATCAATTTTTACCAATTTTGAAGATTTGTAGATATTTTTGAATTTTTTAAAATCAATGGCAATTTCTTAATTTGTGAATTATGAAACTGTCATTGATTTTAAAAAATCCAAAAAAACTATCTAAAAATATCCAAAATAGGTAAAATTGATATACTTGATAAATAAACCTAGATTAACACATGTATAAAAAATTTTAAAAATAAAATATAAAAAAATAAGTTTTTGCACTCAAGTGCACTGAAGCTAAGTACACCCGGGTGTACTAGATCCGTACTATATGTAAGAACCAATCATGTGCAGACGACATGCACTATAATTATGGTGTAGTCTGCTGTAAAATGAGCCTCACACACATTATAATGAAATGAACTTTTATATACTCATTTATCTATATAAAAATTATACTTTAAACGACTTAGATATTGGAAATGCTAATTTAAACTTAATATTTACGTTAAACTATTTTATTACATTAATTTTATATTATTTTAAGATGAGGACCATACACATATTGGATTTGGATGAAACTTGGTATGCTAATAAAGTGTATAATTTTAAATACAATGGACGGATTAGATTTTTTATTTATAATCAAGTGGGGCCCACAGTGCATAGACTGTATGGTGTAGTTACGTGCACTAGATCATTATATATATACACACACACGATGTCACTTCTTTGAAACTCTTTTTTTAAGAAATCCCCTTCATTTTTCAAATTTAGATGGTTGATGGAAATTCTATTTTATTTATTGTGTTTAACATTATTTATAATATCTTAAAAACCTTTTTATTTATTTTTAGTTTTACTGTATACGAGTTCCATCTATAAATTTGTAAAATTAACATAATAAAATAATTCTATGCTAAAATATCAATTTTAAAGTAGTTTTTTTAACCTCTAAACCATTTAAAATGTCAATACTACATGGATAAATGATTCTATAAAGTATTATTACATTCTAGTACATGTGTGAATGGATCTAAATATTTTTCATTATTTATACATAAATATATTTTTCAACAAATGTGACCCGTAAACATATTTGATTTGGATAAACTTAGTCTCTTAAATAAACAAATGATGTTAAACACAATGAATGGATTGAATTTTTCATTAAAAAATAGAATTTTAAATTTTAAAGAAGTTACATGACTCCACTTCTATATAATCCAGTTATACAAAATTGGCTTATATATACGGAACATGACTAAATGCACCCGGGTGTATTACACCTATTTTTTATTTTTATAAATTTTTTAAAAAACTGTTAATCTAGGTATATTTAATGTGTGCATCGATTTTTTACCATTCTCGGACACTATTAGATATTTATTTTTAATTTTTTAAAATTAGTAGTTTTTTCATAATTAAAAAATTTTCAAAAAATATAAAAATAGATTTTTGCACTCAGGTGCACCAAAGCTCACGGGTGCACTGTTTCAAAACTCTGTATATATAGAGAAGTGATCCTATTAGCCTCGGTTAAACAAATATTCTACTTAGCCCATCTCAAAAAATTCATTTACAATAATTTTTTATTTTTTTCTTCTTACACTTATTTATTTAAGTATATTTAACATATAAATTAAGTTTTACCATTTTTAGATGTATGTATATATTTTTTTGATATTTTTAAACATATATACATGTATTTAAAATACCTTAATTTTTAAAAAATCTCAAAAAATATATACACACATCCGAAAAATGGTAAAACTTAATTTATATGTTAAATACACTTAAATATACAAGTATATGAAGAAAAACTAAAAAATTTATCGTATATAAGTTTTTTTATATGGGCTAAGCGAAACATTTACTTAATCCGAGCTAACAAGATTAGTCACTCTCTCACTCACTCACTCAAGCTCTCTCTCTCTCTCTCTCTATATATATATATATATATATCTCATCGTGTGCAGATGAATTTACAGTGTAGTTGCTATAAAATGGGCCGCACATATATTAGAATGTAATGAAATTTTATACAATCATTTATTTATATAAAAATCATACTTTAGACTGTTTACATGTTGAAAATACTATTTTAAACTTGATGTTTATGTTAAACTATTTTATTACATTAATTTTGCACTATTTTAATATAGGGAACACACACGTGTTGGATTTGGACGAAGCATCTACATTGATATTGCATGTTCAGAAGCTCTGCGAGAATCTTGTTAAGGCATTTTATCATTAGTGCAGTGTATTGGGTACGTCCAACAAAGGGGCTTCGCTGTTAGAGAGGTGAGCCAGGCCGTCCGAACCACCTAGATACTCTGCAGCTACTTTTCATATGATCATGTGTAGACGGATGCCGTAAAATGGCCCCACACATATTAAATTATAATGAAATTTTATCCAATCATTTATCCATATATAAATCATACTTTAGACTGTTTAGATGTTGAAAATATTATTTTAAACTTGATATTTACATTGCATTATTTTATTATATTAATTTTGTACTATTTTACATATGACTACTTTTTGGGTTACATGTGTAGCAAATGTAGCTAAGTTTTATATTAACTCTAGCCAAATTCTTATTACTATTTACAATTAAATTTTGATATTTGCATTGGACATTACTCTTAATTGCATTTAATATAAAATCATTGCATGTAACTAAATACTCCAATTCAGAACTTAGAAGTAGTTAATTATAACTAAAAGACATGTAATATAATCAAATGTATGTTACTTACGATTAAAAAGTTAGCCACAAATGTGAAATTTGTTGTTTTTTTTGGGGTTCAATGGGTAATGGGTTGAAACCAACCCGCATGCACCCCTAGCTGCAAACTTTATATATATGGAAAATGTTCCAGTGCATGCGACTGCACCATGCAGTCCATGCACTGTAGGCCCCACTCTATTATGAATGAAAAATTCACCCAATCCATTGTATTTAGAATTATTTATTTTATTAACATATCAATTTTTATTCAAATCCAACATGTATGTGATTCCCATTTTAAAAATGTGCAAAATCAACATAATAAAATAGTTTAACGTAAATATCAAGTTTAAAGTAGTATTTTCAACATTTAAATATTCTAAAATATGATTAATATATGGACAAATGATTTTATAAAGTTTCATTGCAATATAACATGTGTGGGACCCATTTTACAGTGGACCATCTGCACACGATCGGAGATATATAACATAAATATTTAGGTGCAACGTCATTGAAATGGGCCCCACATGATCATCAAATTATAATCTACTCCATATATTCTATTTAGAATAATATATTCTATTACCATACTAATTTTCATCTAAATCACATATGTATATGGGCTTCATCTGAAAATAGTACAAATTCAACGTAATAAAATAGTTTGATGTAAATAATAATTTTAAAGTGATTTTTTCAACATGTAAACCATTTGCTATAAAATTTATATATGTATAAATGATTATATAAAGTTTTATTACATTCGAATACATATAGGGCCTATTTTTGATCAAATATACCGCTGGTGCGGAGTGTGTGTGTGTGTGTGTCTCTCTCTCTCTATATATATATATGAGAACCTATCCTGTGCAGTCGGACTGCACCGTACGCTGTAAAATGGACCCCACACATATTAGATTGTAATGAAACTTTATACACACATTTATTCATATATAAACCATACTTTAGACGGTTTAGATGTTGAAAAAACCACTTTAAACTTGATATTTACATTAAACTATTTTATTACGTTGATTTTGCACAATTTTAAGATGGGGACTGCACACATGTTGGATTTAGATAAAAATTGGTATGCTAATAAAGTAAACAATTCTAAATACAATGGGTGGGGTGGATTTTTCATTTATGATCAAGTGGGGCCTACAGTGCATGGACTGCACTGGAACATTTTTCTATATATATATATATATATATGAAGCACGGTGCGGTCGAATGCACTGAAATATTTTCATATATATAAAGTAGCTAAAGAATTCTTTGAATGCGTATCCGGGCGGTCCGGACGGCCTCAGCGAAGGCCATTTGTCGGACCGACCCAGTACACTGCACTAATGATAAAATGCCGTAACAAGATTCTCGCAAAGCTTCTGAACACGCAATGTCAATGCAGATGCTTGTTTGTCGGAGGATGCTTTGTACCGGCTGTTTCTTTTAAGATTGATCTATGTCGTAATTATTTTTTTAAACACATGCATGAGGGCAGTTTATTATTTAGGAGACGTGAGGGAATGTTGATTTTGGCAGGATTGTGGGATGGAGTGGGAAATAAAAAAATGAAATATTTTAAAAAATTTGTGATTGATATGAAATGATATAAGTAAAGTGAATAAATGAAGTGGTTAGAAGTAAAAAATATTAGAATATTGGAATAAAATTAGAAAAAAATAAAGTTGTTGAGTTATTAAATAATTTAAGAAAAAATAGAGAAAATGTATGAGGGAAATGGAAAGAATGTGGGGTTTTCCATTATAGTCCTCATCTCATGCACGCACATTCCCAAACGAGCCCTAAAGGCGGTAGTTTTTATTCACATTAAATCAACCATATGTTGAAATATGTTTAATTTTTTACAAAACGCTTTAAGATTTTTTTTTTAAAAAAATTGTGTGAGCAAATGCTCATCAACCTTATCTCGATAATATAGATGATCCGCCCATATCTGCGATATCTGCTATTGATTTTCATCCATGAACGAGTTCCTCGTGTTTAATGGTCATATTGGTTTTCCTTGACCCCCAGGGATTCTTCGAAATGAAAATGATGGTTTACGTCAGTTAATTACTTTTAATAATTATCCCAAGACGAGTGAAATCTTATTTAATTTGAATAACACTAATTATATAATAGCCTGAATTTGATGAAAAGTCAAAAGTTAAATTATAAGCATTTTATACATCTCGGACCTGTCTAAAAACTCATTTTTACAATTTTTTTCATGAGATGATTAATCTAAACATGTATTATCCATAAACGAAGTTTTACCAATTTTAAATATGTTTATATGTTTATTTTATATTTCTAAACACAGCAATACTATGATCATTTTTATAGGGATGAAAATGATCACAATACTCCAATGTTTAAAAATATAAAATAAATATATACACATCATTAAAATTAATAAATGGACGCTGTCATTAGTGGAAGATGATCAAGTGTCTTTATATAATACGATGATAGGCTTAGCTATATTATATTAGGTTCAAAATTAATTAATAGCTAGCCATGGCTTAAGGTCATTCTCTCCCATTGGATAATCCCTGAACAATAAGAAGCAATTTGATATATGAATATATAAAATAAAGATGGGCAGAGAGCTATACAAATTGATATAAAAGGGCACAATAAAATTCTTATTATTTTTTTATTGGGGGTGTGTTTGGAAAATGATAAAACTTTTGACGAAAAATTTTCTGTGTAAAAAATTTTAAAATAGAAGAAAATAATATGATATGATAGCTGTAATGATGAGGAGTAAAGAAAATAAAATTAAAATAGATATATCAGTTATATAGGTAGTTATGTATTGAAAAGTAGGATAGTTGTATGATGAAGAAATGATTAAAAAATATGATAATTATAGAGAATAAAAAGTTTTAGATAGAAAAATTTTCAATGTTGCATCATTGATGTAATATTCAATTACTACAAGAAAATACTTTTTTGGCAACTTTTTATTAGCTTTTCAACAAAAAATTTATTAGCAAGAAAAATATATATGTAAGAAAAATTTTCTTGTTTATGATAATGCTTTGGTAGACAAGGGAAAAATTTCCTTATGGGGTTGCTTTTATAAGCAAGAAATAATTTCTTTGCTTATAATGATTTTTGTTTACAATAAGATCAAAATTTAGTTGTCTAAACATAAAATCATAACTGATTGGAAACCAAAATTTTCTTAATGGTTAATATTTGAAATATGTCACAAATTAATTGCATTTAAATTTTTTTAGCAGTCAAATTTTAACTTTTCTTGAGAAAATTTTAAATACCAAAAATCAAAATTCTTATAATGAATTATACCTAACATTCAATGCCATTTATTTATTTTTTTGCTTCATTATCTATATTTCATTTCTAAATATATATGTTACGTATCCCTTCCCTTGGGAAATGATCCCGTGGTACTTTAAAAGAAAAATATATTTTCGTTAAAAATTTAGCTTTTCTCTGCGTCGTTTATATTTCTTTTAACGAAACACACGTGCATGCAATCGAATATGAGGAAACTAACATACTGTGTGCACTAACAAATATTTGAGACTGGACAGATATATGGAGCTGCATGCCGTCATGCCCTCGCCATTATCAAAGGGAATATTAAGTCAGGATGCATGGTGGGCGGATTGGCCTGGGATGCAAGCCAGGCAGGCAGAGATTTTGCTGGCTAGGTTTTGCTTAGCGCCAGAAATAATGTGTCGCAAGTTGTTTGGGTGAGCAGCCCCTAAGGTGAGGGAGGAGATCTGGGATGTGCTGGGCGAGTTTCCCCCTCTTTCGTAAATGACTCAAACGAGTTTTACGGGGAAAAAAAAAAGGAAAAAGAAAAAATCAAATAGGAAACTCTCTATAACTAATTAACTATGCAACCATAAATTGTACAGATAAGCTCGTCCATTTTAGAACAATTTCGCACCAAATATATTAGTTTTAATTGCGCGAAAAGAGCAAATGTACGAGGACAAGTCTAGCGTACGTGTGCTACGATTTTGGCGACTTAATTAGAAAACAGTTGCAGAGAGAGACTGATGAGCTACATCCATGGCAACTTCAATTCAATTCAAGAAGGCATGCATTGAGCACAGTGGGGCTCCGTAGATATGTCATTCCTAATAAGGAATTCATGGGAAAAACTAGTTTATTATTTCTATACGTTCTTCCCTTAACAGAAGAAATGTTGGTGCTAAATTCGTCCATATACGCATGCCCATCTTAAAAGGGCCTAGAAATGGTTGGAGGTGGGGGCGGCTACCGGCTATATATGAAAAGGCAGCAGCTGCAGTTCTTCTTGTTCCTAATCCACGTGGTATCACATTCCTCTGCCTGCAGTAGCCGAATCATGATCTCAATCTCAGTGGTGGGTGCCGCCACTGGGTTCGGGTGATTGTCATTTGTGCGGCTGTAGAGGTATTCTTGGTGTCCCCCTCGACATTATGAAAAGATGGAGCAGCATTCGGCTGCCTACCGTTCAACCCAGCAATGATGAAGATGCTATATTCACCGCACCAAACCAACTTTCTAAGATCCGTATGCACAAAACACAAACCGGATACCCAACAACAGCACAGGAAATCAAATCAAGATAAATTACCACAAGTGCAGGGGAAAATATATATACATGTATATTTAAAAAGACAAACTATTACCTTTCAGTCCTTTCCCGACCCTCTCCAACGTATTTCTTCTGTTTTTCGCATCGATTCTCAGATTCATTCGTCCGCTGCAGATAACTTAACACCGAGTAGCGAAATGGAATGAGTAAAATTGGGCTCTCGAGGGGGCTCGCCTAATGGATGGACGAGCAGCGAATTCAGACCGAGGCCCAATTTTTAATAAAACTATACACCCAGCCAATGGTGTTCCCTGCAAAATGCAAACGGACAACCAAGTCGGGCTAATACGTCGAATCAGTCCCGCAACTCCTAAGGACAACCACATTCATATGCAGAATCGTTCCAACATATCGAATATTTTTAAAATATGTGAAGAGAAATATGTCAATTCACCTGTTGTAAGCTTGCCGCATTAAATATCTATACGCAGCTGATACGGTGGTTAGGTAGAATTAGTGGGCCTGGGCTCGTCAGTGGTCCTGCTTTTATCGATGGGTGAGGGACAGAGAGTTGAGGAGGGAATTGTTTTGTTTGTATTTCATTTGCTTTTTATTCATAGGTAGAGATAGAGTAGTTTAGAGTCCTTCCTTGTAAAAGTCTTCTTGAACTGGATGCCTTGTAATCCATCCATTCTTGAAGTGAATTGATTTCAGATAGGATGGTTTGTTCCTATCAGCAGCATCCGCCGTCTCTTTAAATTTGTAAAAAGATTTTACGGATAATGGGTGTACATGTATTCAGTTATATATCAAAATTTATTATATTTGGATTCTTGTACATATTTTTTATAAATTCTAAAAAACATAATAATAAAATTATTATTTTCATTTGCACATAGGAAGATGTGTGAAAATTTATTTTTTGAAAATTTGTAAAACAATATAAAAGAATACAATATGATGAATTTTTGTTTATAAGGGCTCGACTTCTACGTAACTCTTTTCATTTTTAATATATTGAAATTAATGTAAATTCATTGGTCATATCAAATATCAATTTTTAGCTAAGAGACCCAGTTTCATCTAAATTAAATATGCACATGGGTCATATTTATTTAAAATAAATATATTTATATATAAATTAAAGAAAATACTTAGATACATTCAATATTAAAATATAATAATAATATTTTAGATGATTTAAATATTGAAAATACTACTCTAAAATGCATAAACTTGCATAAGATGATAAAAAACTAAAAATAAAACATATGCAATATATGAAATTATTGCTAAGCTAAGTAACAACCTACTGGAGAGGATCATTATACTTACTTTACACTATTGTATTTAAATATGATTTCAATTTTACTATAAAACTTTTCAAGCAAAACTTTTCAGTTTTCTTAACTATTTTATTTTAAAATTATTTTTTCACATATTTTTATATAATTACTTTACTTTTCAATCATTTCTACACAACTACACATATACCCACTTGTTATTTTAACTTTTTAAAGACCAATTTATTTTAACTTTATTTTATTTATTTCTTATGATTACCCTTATTATATCATATTATTTTTTTATTTTAAAAACTTTTAAACTAAAAATTTTATCACTTATCAAACACATCGCTTTGGCATAGAAAAATAAGCCCTGGGATAGGATCACTCCCTTGTAGAGTTCGGGTCGACTATTAAAATCGAAACTGTATAAATAAATAAATAAATATGTATAACAAAGAACATGAATAAGCTACGCGTAATGTTAAAAAAATAGAAATGGAAAGTCTATTGCAAAATCATAATATAGCCCATTATTATGAGTATGAAATTTTTATTGCGTTGAATGCCATATGATATGGGCTGCTTAAAATCTAAAAAAAAATTTCAGCAGTTACAAAATGTTTTAATATATATTTTAATCTCGAATTTATATATTCTAATAAAAAAGAAAATCATTCGAAGATTTTATGGTGTAGTCAAAATCTAACAGGGCATTGGCTTTTCTTCGAACGAGCTGCAATTTACCACGTGTAGCATTGAGATTGGAGCGTGCTTGTTGGAATTTATCTGCTCTAGAAATATTATACGGTAGCGTGCCGCAAGAAGCCAAGACGTAAGTCACGGGTGTCTGCGTCCGCTTGGCCAGAAGTCTGAAAGATGCGGACGTGGGGTACAAATTGAACGCGCAATAAGGGCCAAACCGAACGTGGTCTACGGGGATGTTCGGTAACATGAGTGACGGAGGTGGAGAAAGGTGGAGGACTAAAAATAGAATATTTTAAAAATTCTAAGACTTATATGAAATAATAAAGGTAAATATTAAATAAACAAAGCAATTGAAATTAGGAGTGAAACTCGGGTTCATGAAACTCGGGTTTACTTCGACCCTAACCCTAACCCTATTTGCAAATCTTTAACCCTAACCCTATTTGCAAATCTTCAACTCTAACTCTATTTGTAAAACCTCAACCATAATTCTATTTTTGAAATTCGGGCTCGGGTTGAGTTTCGGGTTGACATGTTACTATAAATATATATCCTATACTCATTTAATCACAAATCTATTGCTAAAAAAATTATAAAATGACAATTTATTATAAGAAAGCAAGAAAAATTTAAATACCATTTAAGAATATTAAGAAGAAAAATCTATTTTGGGCATTCTTCTTTTTGAATTGAGTTGAATAGTAACCATATTTTGATGAATGTAGAAGTACAACCTTTGTCTATCCAGCAATTTAACATGAATATTACAATCATATATAGAAATATTAGTATCCAACTATAAGACAAACTTTATAATATCAATCATAAGAAAAGAAAATAATCTCAAAAAATACGATAATATCGAAACAAATAAGATTACAACAAGTTCAAAAATACAACTCCAAATCACAACATCCAAGTTAGGTCCAAGTCTACAACTTTAGTCTTAAGTTCCAATAACCAAATTACAACATTTAACTTAGATTGTCAAGTTACAACATAACAACATGAAATATTTTAATTTCCCACGCAGTCTTCATTCTTCTTCTCTTGTGTTATTCTCATTCGCCAAGCCAAATTCTTTTTTTTTTCCTAAAAAATGCACAAAATCGATGTCATCTTATACAATTGAACTTAAGGAGCATATATATATGCATATATATTCAAATATATAAATAATACCTTGTATAAATTAATTTCTTTGTGGAAGAGGTGGTAACTATCCTTAAGTAGCGTTTCCCAATATTTGAGAAACTTCATCTAAAAAAATAAATATTATCATTAAAAATAATGTTAAAAGTAAGGTATAAGATTAAAACATAGAAAAATATAGTTTACCTCTTGCACATTTGTCTAGTTAATCAACTAATTCTTCATAATTTGAATCGACTAGAGCTGCTTTCAACCAATCTTGAGAGCAAATTAAACACTCGACCAACATGGGTGTCAATGAACTACGATATTGGTCAAGAACACGCCCTCCAGTGCTAAATGCAGATTCTGATGCAACTGTTGAAATAAGAATAGCCAAAATATCTTTTGCCATAAAAGATAAAATCCTGTATTTTGTAGTCGTTGACCACCATGCTAAAATATAAAATAGTTGTACATCATTCTCAACTGGATCTTTTAAATAGGCATCAATTTCATTTGTGATAACTCCAACATCAGTATTATTCATAGATTGCCATAGCTTCCATTTTGAATTCTTTGATTTAGATGATGTCCTGCTAACTTCAGACAAAGAACTTGCAGTACTACTAGTAGACCCAAATTCATAAGTTTCATACAATTCAACTATTTTATCATACACTTTCTTTGATAATGCAGGAGCCTGATCTGCAGGAAGGAAAATACTAAGACAAAATTTCAAATAGCCTAGCTTGTACTGTGGATCAAACACTACCGCAATGAGCAAGTAAATGTTGAATTTATCGACAGAACCCCAATATTTTGCAAGTTTTTCCTTCATTTTGTTGCTCATGTGAAGAATGATAGGATTACCATTCTCAGCTGGAAATGAATTTAATCGATCTTGAATTACATCAAGTTGAAGAAAATGATGTGGGAAAGTGACATATTTAGTATCCGACAAGATCTCGGTAGCTTCAAAAAACAAAACTAAGAAGTCACAAAGAACTCTAGCATGGTTCCAATCTTCTTTAAGAGGTGGACTAGTGCTTCTAAAACTTGCATCATTCACTTCAAGATGTTTGAAAGTCATTTCAAAGGGTAGAGCATGTTTCAACATCAAGTATGTAGAATTTCAACGTGTTGACACATCTAAACACAAAAATATTTTACTCAAAATTCTAACACTTTCATAAGATTTTTCAAATGCTTGTTCTCTACTAGGAGAACTCTTGACCCATTTTATGCTATTACGAATTCGAGCAATGGAATCCTTAATTTGTTCGGTTCCCTCCTTCACATACAAATTTAAAATGTGCGCAACACAACGGACATGTAAAGATTCTCTATCCCCAAAGAGAGCATTCTTCATTTTTAAATTTAAACGCAAAGTATTTAGCGCAACATCATTGACCGATGCATTGTCAACAGTAAGAGTACACACTTGTCTAATATTTCAAGTATTCATACATGCTTCAATTGCGTTAGCAATAGCTTCACCCGTGTGTGGTGAAGGAAGAACAGAAAAATTAAGAATGCGCTTTTGAAGAGTCCAATTAGAATTTATAAAATGAGCAGTTAAACATAAATACCCAATATTTTGATTTGAAGTTCACATATCTGTTGTCAAGCATACACGCCGAACATCTTCGCTAAAAATCTTTCGTAATTTAGCCTTCTATAACATGTATATTCTGAAGATTTCTTTCACAATCGTGGTTCTTGAAACATGTTTAATGAGTGGCTGGACAACTTTACAAAATTCTCTAAACCCTTCCTTTTCAACAAATTTAAACGGTAATTCATCAAGAATAATCATTCTTGCCATTGCTTTTTTACAAGCTTCTTGGTCAAACTTTCAATTTGACATAACCATTCAACCTTCATCAGTTACTGATAGAAATGATAACAAGTATTGACTCTTAGCTCTTTTATTGGTATTATACTTACATAACTTTAAGTGTCTAATTAATGTGCTTGTTCCTTGAGTACTTTGACACTTAAGTTTAATCTTACAATACTTACAAATACCCCATGCAACTTTTCCATTATTGTCCAAAATCCTTTCAAACTCTTCCCAAACTGGTGATGAAAATTTATATCATTTTTTCTTCTTAAGAAGAGGCTCATTTGCATCTGAACCTTCTATAAGATCAATAGTATTTTAAACAGTCATTGTATTTTTTAGTTGCTCACCGTTGATCTCTTGTTCACTATTCTTGTCTTGCATGTTACTTGAACTGTCCATATTTTATTAATCATCTATATATCATTTTCATAACATATAATCAAAGTTAGAGTTTTTTGTTTCAATCCCAACAATTTTTTCTACATTATATTAATAGCCAAATTAAATCAAAACATTAAAAAAAGAAAGTAGGGAAGAAGAAAATTACAAATGACGCACAACTACAGAGTCCGACAAGCAGGGGGCGAACGATCCAGGGGATGCTGGCAGCCGGAGGCCAGAGACGGGAGAGACAGAGCCGAGCAGAAGTTGCCAAGCGCCAGTCGTCAATGCTGCTGTGAGGCTGGAGAGGAGAGAGAGGTTGGTATCGAAAGTAAATTGGATCTTAATGGCAATGGCAGTTGGTTGCTGCGGTCGGCTAGCTGATTGGGGCTAGCTAGATAGGAATCGGACTGCTTGAGCTTGCTTGCTTTGGATTGGGCGAGGATTTGGGCAGGTGGCTGCCAATGACTCAGACTGGTCGTGGGATTTTGCTGTAACGAACAATAGAAGGTTCCGTCACAAGAGGAGAGAGCCGTTGCCGGTGTCTGGAAGAGAGGAGACGAGAGAGAGGCGCTACCGGCGCAGGAAGAGGGAGTCGTTGCTGGTGCAGGAGGAGAGAGTTACTGCCGGTGTCTGGAAGAGAGGAGAGGGGCGTTCCTAGCGTCTGGAAGAGAGGAGAGAAGAGAGAGGCACTGGCGCACTGCTGGTGTCTGGAAGAGGCGGCTGTGGGGTTGTAGACTTTGGTCGTCCGGCGTCTGCAATGAAGATAGGCGCGGGAGGTCGCCAATCGAGTTGGCGGCAGACAGTGGCAAGCAGCGGCAGGTGCTGATCGAGCAGGCACAAGCAGCGGTAGGCGTGGGCAGCGGCAAATCGAGCACGACGATGAGCAGGCAGCCGGCAGGTGCAGGAGATCGCCGATCAAGCAGGCATGAGCTGCAGCGAATCAAGCACGACGACGAGCAGGAGGCAAGGCGTAGGGCAATATTCAGTTTTCACTTTTTCAAAAGCAGGATCGGGACGAATGGGATATTAGGAATAGAATAAAAATATAAATATTGATATAAAATAGATTCGGGTTTGGGCTTACAGCAACCCGAACCCGAGCACTATATGCATTCAGTCCGGGTTCAGGTTGGAAAAATCGGGCTCGGGTTGAAAACAACAGGGTTTTAACACTGTAAATCTTCGGGGGTTCGGTGGGACAGGTTCGGGCCGAACCTGGCCCAAGTTGCACCCCTAATTGAAATATAGTTGAAAGTAATATGATCGAAATGTAAAAATAAAATTGTAAATATAAGATTGTTAGAGTGATAAATAATGTGTTGAAAAATGATGAAGGTTATATGATTTCCATGTTTCTCCACCTCTTTCTGTTTATTGACATTACTAAACAATACCTTAGATATCATTGAACATCTCTATTGATTAGCATACTATGCTACTAATTAATAAATATGCTAACAAATATGTTACATTGTTATACGGTGACACTCTCTATATAATTTGCGTCTAGGCAAACCCACTCCAATCACATCTATCTTTACACTATACCATCTTCATCTATCCGCACTTGTCTAACCTTGTCTTGAATACATTCAAATTTAATGGTACTTTTGTGAAGATATAGATGTGAAAGCGGTAAGCGATGACTGCATAACTACCCAATGTAGCAAATTGAATTATTCTTTATATATAAATAATCTAAAATATTATTCCTATATCAATGACTAATTTTATAAAATATCAAAATATTTTTCATAATTTACTTAGATGTAGGTGTGTTTAGGAAGTAATAAAATTTTTGTTAAAAAGTTCTTTGAATAAAAAATTTTAAAATAAGAAAAAATAATATAATATGATTAAGGTAGTAATGAAGAGCAAAGATAATAAAGTTAAAAGAGATAAGTTAAATGTATGAGTTGTTGTGTAGAAATGATTGAAAAGTATAGTGTTGTATATGAAGAAATAAAAAAATAATTAAAAAATATGATAGTTGTGAAAAGTGAAAAGTTTTATGTTAAAATTTTTTTGAGTAGACAAGCATCCTTTTCTTGTATTTTTAAAATATCTAAGACTTTGATTGATATGATTTTTGATAACATAGTAAAATAAATGATATCAAATAAAATGATGAATCGAATTTTTATTTAATAATTGAATTAGGCCAATGAGGTTGCAAGCCTACAACACTAAAATACAATTGACGTACACTATTAAAGCACTGCCCAAATTTAATTATCTACCAAGGATAACCATAACTTATATTTGTTTGAAAAGCACAAATACTTTGACTTTATTCATATAAAGTAAAAAAAATTAATTTATTTCGAAAAAAAGAAAACAAAGGGATGCAAAAAAAGTGATGATACTATTTTAATGACTAAACAAACAAATAACATTTTCTTTTGTTTTTCAAAATGAAACTGTACCAGTGCACTTCACGTGCTTGTTTAATTTTTCTTTTTTCTTCTTTTTTTTTGAAATGAAGTATTCTCATAACAAACTAGACAGAAGTACTGTTATACAAAAAATCCAACTGAATTGGATGAATAAGAAAATCTGGTGGCGTTCCCCCATCATATCCATTGAGACTGGACAAATTTGGCCACAAAATCTACTAAAATATGGCACACATATTGCCATTTCTAAGAACATGATGGAATTTTATCGAAACTAAAGCTCTTTTCAGACTTTATATATCCTTCATTATCGTCCCAACAAGGGAGAGAATCCGCTGTTCGCAGTTCAAAAATGGTTGCAGAATCAATGAGTCAGTTTCTACTTTAGGCTTCGAATGCCAATTTTTGCAGCACAATTCGTGCTTTTTCACATAACCTAGCTTCCAAGTTGATTGCATCCAGTTGGCCATCAGTCTTCTATGCACTAGCGGCCTTGAATCTGCCATTTAAGTCCCTTAGCACCACTCCAAAACCGATGCATTTACTACTTGCTAGGCATCTTCCATTAACATTGATTTTCATTGTACCAGTTGGTGGTCTCCTCTATCTTGAGACCACAAAATTTTCCAAAGCACCGCTCCCTTCCAGTATTTTTGAAGTTTTAATTGACTTCCAATATGTCCTACACCATTCATGGGTCTCATTGCAATTTGGTCTAAATTCATACTCTCTATACCTATTTCTTAGAAACCACACCCTCCAGCAGAACAAGATAAAGAATTTGAACCTATTTTCTTGATTTGATGATGTTAGAAATAGTAAAATGCAGATAACGATCTTCCTAGGCACCCATATTTTGCTATCGCATACCCGCTCCCTTCATGCTTGTTTAATTTGAATGTCTTTCGGCATTAGAAAAGAGCCAGTGAGTTTTCTTTACTTCTGGTACGCGAACCTTTTGAGGTGTTAAAAAGAGAAGTGATTATAACAATCTGGTATTATTGCAAAGGAAAAAGCCAGAACTGTTATTATCCCATGCAGGGCGGAGCAATCCAAAGTTGTTATTATTAGAACAACCGTGAATCAGTTTATGAACTGTTACAACTAAAGCTGTAACTTGGGTTGGATAAGTACCCATCTTTACTCTATTTTCAAAAACTTCTACCTTATCTTGTTTTAGATTGGATTAGTTCTAAATGTATTTTACCCTAATTTCGAAGGTTGTTCAAAATTTATTTTTACATTACTCTTCATATTATATTTGAAAATCATAATCTTAATATAAATTTTACTTTAAAACTTATAATAAATATGATAATAATATAGTTTTAAAATGCATTTATTAGATATACGAAATACTAGATAAATGAAATAAGTTTCTATATTTAAAAAATATATTTTATATCTTCAAAGATATAATATATTTAATAAAAGAGATATTGAATATATACATATTAGTAATTTGGGTTAGTTCTGAGTATTTGGACCTTAAAACTTATTTTACTCTAATTACATCGGATATTTTTTATTTAAAACCTACCATATCCTACACGTAGAACAATAGTAACCTATCTTACCCATTTTAGGTTACCTGATAGGTCAACTGACGAGTACTCGCCTAGGCGAGTAGCAATGTGGCACCTCTAGTTACAATCTGAGAGAGAGGTTTGCTATATCCATTAGGCCATGACAGATATACAAACGGTAATATACGTGGACTGCAGACTACAAAATACCTAAGGACTGTTGCTCCATTAAGTATCAATGTTATGATCTGAACTACTTTCTATCATGCTGCATGGCTTCTAACTGATTGGCTTTTTACAGGTATGGAACACAACTTCATATCATGAGGGTGTTTGTCTAACTTAAAAATTTTTCAACCTCAATCTTTTTAATATAAAACTTTTCATTCTCCATAATTACCTTGTCTTTTAATTATTTTTTCATTTTTTTCTATATAATTAACCTACGTTTCAATCATTTTTACGTAATTACTCATACATCTAACATATCTATTTTTACTTTATTTTCTTTACTCTCTATCATTAATATCACATCATTTTCTTCCGTTTCAAAATTTTTAACACAAAATTTTCATCAAAAGTTTTATTTTTTTCCAATCACACCCATTTGTAAATGACTTAGTTAAGCATGCTCAATCATAACTAATCAATATAAAAAGCCTTTTTTTGATAGGACCCAAAATTGATTATTTAAAGCTCTATCACATAATGCAAATTATGGAATGAAAAATTAATCTGTTTTCACAATATATATATATATATTATATTTTGATTATTTTTTAATCTTTTCTCTATCAAGATAAAATGCATTGTTAAAGTTCTTAATTCACAACAGAGAAACAAAACTGCACCTACAAAAATTCTTCATTGGTAACTTGATATGAACAGGGCCACTTTCTCATAATTAAAGAGCATTCCCATGTTTAGTAAGTCAAAATTGATTTTTTTTTTATTAATGCATTTGAGACTTCAAAATCTTTCCCACATCCCAAATAGCAAAACTAATGTATTGCATATTTGGACATTAATAGGAGAATCCCAATTCCATCATTGTAACTTCATTTCCTTCCCTAGTTTCCGTTGCAAGGATTCAGATTTTTTGAAGAACTATTATTTACTATGATCGTTGAATTTTGAATTTACTCATATTGAAAAATAATCTTGTAGTAAATTGCGTAGTAATTAAATTAGAATGCTGACTGGTGGAAAAGTAGCCTAGCTTAGCTAGTCAGTGCCTAGCATTAACTTGCATTGATGGTTTCTTCATATTTCAATCTTATTCCATCAAAGGCATCAAGGAATAGTTGGGCTATACACCTCTAAAGGCTAAGTTGACTATTAGACAAAGTCCATTCAACAGTTTTCCTCTTTTGAGCTCTATATATAATCCTAAAATTTACTTCATGTTAAGTTGTGTATATGTTCTACCTATCTGAAAGAGAAGCCATCCGAATTGGAGCCTACCGATAGACTCATCATTAACCAAATAGCTTGTTAAAACAACAACAAGAATGTACTAGACCCAGTATCTTATTTCACTTCCAAAACATCTAACAATTTCTCCTCTCCTTTAATTGTTCAAGATCCATAAAAGCCTTGATAGTTCTTTCATAATATTTACTAATATAATAGGAAACAACTATCAAAGGGACCTATTACATGTCTTTTTGCATCTAGCTCATCTGCCAAATTGTATATGGGTTAGAGTAACTATAGCCTGGTTGTATCTTTCACCAATCAAAATGGGAGCATTAAATAAATATATATCGCTAAATTATACTGGTTGGGTTCTGTTGGAAGATTAAGAATTTTCTACATATTTTATTTAGCGAAAGCAGAAGTGAAAAGATTGAAAGGTTATGTCTAGAACTTTCGCACTTGGCCAGATTAGGATCACAAGATCAAAAACCAATCACAATACCACAACCTAAATGTTACTATCTTAGAAAAGGTTAAGAGAACCCTCCAAGGATTTCTCTTGTATATTTTAATATGTGTTTCTCCAAAAGATCTCAGACATATTTACAATCGGATTGGGAGGAATACATAAGAGCTATCACACTACATGTACGCTTTCATACACTATTTATCTAAGTAAGATTGTGTTTTCCAATACAAGTAGAAATAAGAAACCCATTATAAGCGCATAGAAATCCTAATCCTAATCTAATTCCAACATTTCCCACTCTTACATGTTGGACTCATTAACTAATCTCTCTTTATTATTCGTACGGGCAAATAAGTCATGCGATCTGCGAGTACTTAGGAGCTTAAGGTCATGCACCTCTTAGGAATATATAGCAACTACAATCCAAAGAATAATTATGCACATATACACACATATCTTATTATGCCTCAAACTCATTTTAGTGCATCAATCCAAATATACCTAATCCATCAAAAAGCTATACTTGACTTTCTCTCTTTCTTATTTGCATTGTAATCATAATTACGTTCAATCATATGAACTAATTATATAAATGGACATAACTGATTGATTGGTGAATATTAGCAAGTGACGTAGAAAATTAATTTTCATATCGCACATACATCTCTTAATTATAAAATAACTCCTTTACTAAATATGTCCACAAAGTTGCATCATCCATGACTTGTAAGCAACATGCTAGGGTAGCAACATTAGACTACAACCTCAAAATATAGTCGAAAGTCATATAAAATAGAACACCGAAGTTGTTATTCCTTTAAGGGCTTTCGTAGTTAGGAGACATGAATTATATAAAATAAACAAAATTTGACTCATTTCCTTTATTAGTCGTTAAGCACAAGTAGCATAAAACACATGTTATGATAGATAATTCTTAACTCATAAGAAACGTATGTCACTAATTTTTCAACACCATACATACCTTAATTCAATTGCTACCAAGAGCCTAACCTGAGTTCTTAAAGTGCTTGCCCTCCTTAGATAGCGATTGAGACTAATGGCTGACTTTGACAAAGTCTAATCGGATGTAGGACTCTTATTGCAATCATGATCTAATAAGATATGACCTCTTCTTGATTATCTTATCAAGGTGACAATTATCTTAGATCTCATGTCACATAGAACATTTATCTTACCTAATTCGTCTCATCTCTACATGTTCTTAGAATATCATAAGTGATTGCTCATGAGAGAGGGTCAATTTCTGACTTTGCTGACATACTTTATATGGAATATTTCTCATTTATTCAATCATGCTAGTATTAATATCATAAATCAGCAAACACCGTGACATACACAATGTAGATATATTGCATTGCTGCTAGATGTATTACAAATTCAGTTTAGTTTTCAAATGAGGCTTTCTTTTGTTGTTTATAGGATGAAATCGTTTATTCATCAAGGATATATACCCTAATATCAAATTTTGAACCTTTAAGTTTCCACATCAATTAATATCAACATAATGCATAATGCACAAATCACTTATTTTAAAAAATAATTTATAGTGCTAAAGCCAATATGAGTCAAAATGTTCAACAAGCTCATCTAAGATTTGACTGGTACTTATGTGTCAAATTAATAGGATAACAGGTATTACAATGAGTACATATCATAACATACATCAAGTTTCATACCTTACTGACATAATAAACTTCTTTATTTTAATAATGGAGTATTAGGGCGTGCTTCAAGGCTCAATAATTTGTCTCTTCCAATATGGTTGTTAATAGGTTAATAGCTTTGCATATTGAATCATTAAAAATGATTTTATTCAAAATGGCTACCATCGATATGATTGATATTTTATTCTAACTATGAGAAACCGCTTCACCTATATTCCCTATTTACAATGAGAGGACAACTACTTTTTAATGACGACATGAAATCCAAATATAAGATGATCATATTGCACGAGACAAATTTGAAATAATCTCAAGATTAAATTAAAATTTTCTCATATGGGTATAAACTTTAACAACTAGGTGAGTCTTATATTTCTCAATTGATCTATTTGTCTTACACTTATTTATGAGAATCCATTTATTCCTAATTTGTTTGTATTTAGATAAAAGATGAACGAAGTCCCTGACTTGATTAGTCCTCACAAACTCCAGTTCTTTTCCATTTTCTTTTCATTTTTTTGTTTGGTTATGAGAGGTTTTAAAAACCTCATTATCTTTAGATGTATCCAAAAGAGTTTCCAATGTAAAACACTTTATTTTCGGCTACAAGGTTGATATTCTTGAGGTGTATCGCTCCCACTTGGCTCAAGATATTGAAGCAAGTGTTAAATTTTTTCAATCGTTTGATCATGAGCACTACTACCTTCGAGGTCTTTTAACTCATAGAAGGAAATACCTTTATCAATCTCACCCTAACTTATAAAGTCATTAACTAAGATGACGGTATCTCGTGATTCAATTTCAGTAATGCTTCTATACTCTGAATATCCTTTAAAGTATTCTGAAAATTTGACAAAGATAAGTTTCTTTCCTTTTTGCCCTAATCGGCTATTTTCTTAAGAGAAATTTTGTGGACGAAAGTCACTAACCCCATGGTCATAGTTTACTCATATCAGGCTTTAAGTCTATCTATAAATCATAGGTGGAAGTAATTGATTATGAGGATACAAGATTGAACAAATGAGCAACAACCAACAATATATCTTCCTAATAAGACATTGAAAGATTTGCCTATATCATTATAGACCTAAACTTATTCAATAGGGTCTGATTCTTTCTTCCTTTAATACCATTATGTCGCGAAATATCAAAAATAATTAGTTGCCTAAGTATACCCTTTTGATCATAGGAGTTTTTAAACTAATCAGATAAGTACTCATGTCTATGATTAGTTCTTAATATTTTGATCTTTTGATCTAATTGGTTCTCAATTATATTCGTGTAACGTCTAAAGCAATCTAATGCTTCTAACTTATAAGAGATTAAGAAAATATGACAAAATTGCATATAATTATCAATGAATGTGATAATATGAGGCTTGTGACATGTCCTCAAAATTTTATTAAATTATAGATATCAGAATGGACCAAATTGCAATAAAAACTCAGATCTAATTGCTTTTTAAATAGTTTTATTGTTGTTTTTTCCGGCTAGATAATTTTCACAAAAATGGATAGATTAAATTTTAGTGAGTAGGCCATGAAGGCTTTCTTTAGTTATGTGATTGATCTTTTCTATCCAATGTGATACAATCTAGCATGCTGTTATAGTCAATATCATGAAACTGTCAAGTGAGTTGTTCCCCCCAAAAATTACATCAACATAGTTACCATGAAAATTTTAATTAAGTATAGACGGAATAGAGATTAATTTTTGCCTAATTTCTAATGCATAAAGAATATCAGCATGTGGAATTTGACTATACTCCATAAAAGACTTTGATTATTTACTATATGATTTGTCATTCCCATGTCTATAATTTACAAAGGATGAGATTCTTTAAGCATTAATGAGCTACTTAAAAATGCATAAGCAGAAATAAAGTTAGGTAATGCCTCTTTTGACTCAGTGCAATCATGAGCAATGTGACCTTAATTTGCTACTGTTGTAGTACTTAATCTCAATCATATCTTTCTTTTCTTCACGCTTATCTTATTTGCTCAAGACCTTCTTAGCTTCATGTGGTCCTTGATAGTTATCTTTTCCATCGAGGAATCCTTTGTTCCTCTTGCATCTGAAACTCAAAATTCTATAAAAATTGGAGTTAACCACATATACTTAGTTATAGGAGGATTTTGCAACCTCTAAGCACTCAACCTCTAGATTCAATTGATGCAAAATATCCTTAATAGATTTGATATTTTAATTATATGTCATGTCGATTTTGATGTGTTTTTAATTGTGAGAGAGATCTTATTATAGGTAATACCTTCTGTTAATCCGTAAGAGCATATTTCTAGTTGTGAGGGAGAGATCTTATTATGATGAGTAAATTTTTCTTATTGCTGTCAAAATTGATCATGAGGCTTCTTACCTTAGTAACGGAGAAACTACCATATTTATTTTTCAAAGCTAGTCACATGACCTAAATTGCAATGTATACTTGAAACTATACATGATGCTCAACAATACAATGCAAGCGAATTTTTCAAACTATATATACCGCTTTCTCATGTTTATTTATGATATTATCTAATGTTTCAAGTGTCTCCCTCTCTTTCAGTAGATACTGAACTTTCGATGTTAGATGTTATAATTATCGCTATATAATTTTTTTTTATCTTGGTTCCAATCAGTGATAATTATTTTAGGTGCCATTATTGGTAATTTGATTTTATTATTAGCAGCATAAATACATAGTTAATACTAGTATAAATCATTTTATCGGAAAAGACCGACTAAATTAATGATAAACCTACATAAGGAACAAAGTTGAAAGACTACTATGTTTTCGATCATCATCCGTGTCATACACATCAGATTGCCACTAAGTTCATTTAATTACACAAAATTTTAGTTCCAATTGAGAAGTCCTTTAAATTCTACAAACTTGAGAACCATTAGTTCCAAGTGAAAACTCTTTTGAATTATACAAACTTGAGAATTCTCACTCGAAGAAATATTAAAATATGAAAGATACAAAAATAATATTATGATGTATTATAAGCATAATGTGCATAATATAAACATTTATTTATAACTACATATCCTTTGTAAAATAAAAAAAGAATTAACAGTGCTTTCCTAAATGCTCATTTATAAAGTCATAAATGCCATTACACAATCTGATTTCAATTTTATAATTGCATTCATCTAGGGGTGGGAATCGGGGTGGGTCGACCCGTGACCCGCCCCACCCCTGTTTAATATCGAGGTGGGTTGGGATTGTGTACCCGGCGGGGTGGGTCGGGGCAAAATTCGGGTTTTTACAGGGTGGCGGGGCGGGTCAGGCAGGTTGGGGCGAACCTACATGCTAACCCGTTTTCTAATATTTTACATTAAAAAGAAAAAACCTCGTTCAATGATAATTTTTATGTTTTATTTAATTATTTATATTTACTTTGACTGATTAATAATAGATTAAAGCATATAGTAGTTAAATTTAATATAAATTTATCTTTATTCTTGATAGTTTGATAAATTTTTAAAAATTTCTTACTTGACCCGCAGTTTTTTACCCAACCCGTTGACCCGATACCGACCCGAATTTTGTCCCGAGACCTTGTAGAAAAAAATAAGAGTCAAACCGACCTTGTCCCGACCCGGTATAAAAATAAGGGTCAAACAAGATTTTTGAAAAAGAGGGTCAGGGTTGGGCACACCCCGACCCGCCCCGCCCCGATTCCCACCCCTACATTCATCACTCATAGTAGTATTTTACTCTTCAATCAAGGCTCTAGTCACCACCATTTTTAACCCAAACTCCTCCTTTGCATTGACTTTTGCAAATCTAGCCTCAAAGATTAGGACATATGGATAGAGTAGCAAATTTAAAAACAATTCTATACTCTTCCATAGGGGTGCAACTTGGGCTGAGTTGAGTTCGAACCAATTTATCAAACTTGATTTCTAATAGCGTTTGAACTTATTTTTTCCCAATCCGAACCCAAGGAACTCGATTTGTAAATATGATAGGGTTAAGTGAACCCGAACCCCAAGCACCCGAGCCCAATTTTCCATTTCTGTTTATTATAAAATGTATTATATACATAATATTTAAATAATATTTCTTTATGTTTTACATATTTTTGTTATTTATATTTATATTTGAATACATGTTTGATATATTGTAATTAAATTATAAATAAAATTTATTATTTTCATTTATATTTATCTTTTATTTCTATCATTTATTTTACATTCACTAATTTTATTCCTTTAATATTATTTTTATGTTAAATTTTTCTAGAAATATTCTTTATTTTGCTATTTTTTTAAAAAAATTAGTTTCACTATATATTATTATGTTTACTTAAGTAGTTTTTTATTATTATAAATTATGTGAAATTCTAAATTTATTACTCTTAAATAAAATGTAACTTCATTAGCATAAGTTTCAACTCGAAATTCAACCCGAACCCATTTTTTAAAAATAGAATTAGAGTTTAGACTCTACAAATAGGGTCAGGGTTAAGGTTCAGGTGAACCCGAGTTTCATAAGCCTGAGTTGCATCCCTACTATTCCATCAACTCAAGCTCATAATAAACATAAGATAAAGATTTATAAGATGTAATATTCTTTCTTAGAGCGAGCTTTTCCTTTTCCATTGATTCTGGCCAGAAATTAATAAAGGAGATGTTTGGTAACGTTCGAGTGTGGGAAATCATGGGTTTCCATGGGAACTATATTGGTGCATGTTTTTCAAGGCATGATTTTGCCATAAAATTTTTTTATGTTTTCACTTTTATCCCTACTTTTCAATCATTTTTTTGTTTTCAGTAATGTTATTTATTCCAACTCTACCCCTATTATTTTCTATCAATTACACTATTTTCAAAATGTTCCATTTTTCATTTCTCACAATTTCCCACAATCCTGCATTTTTCATCTTACCAAACATCCATAAAGTCAAACACCTTTTGTTTTAAAGATATTTTTATATATTTGTTGTTAAGACAAATTATGAACTTTCTTATAGATTGAAAATGGTATATTTCGAATTCATTTTAAAGTTTATATAATCTAAGGCAGTATTCATTTGGATATGCATTAATTCTTTTTTCATTTCTTTTGATATTCTTATGATTCTTGTGAAAAATTCTATGAGTGCTAATGACTGGTTATAAACACAAGTACCAAAACATAAGACCTCTTGCCTAGACACTAAACTATAGAGAATATAGTGATGATTAAATTCATTATGTGTGACTAAATCTTGTAGTAATTCTTTTAGTTAGCTAGGTAAGTAGGGTAGAGCGTGGGAGACTCCTCCTGTACAACAGAGACTTAATTAAATAATCATGTTATCCACTCTAGGACCTTTTGCTTAGACACTGACATCTAGTCATACCATAGGACATAATCTCGACATAAGAAAATTTAATTTAAAATATAATCATAATATAGTGTAATATATCATAACTTATATAATTACACATATGCCGTGTGCTCAGTATATTATATTTCATAACTTATGGCAGAAATATGATTAAACAAGATATAAAAATGCATGTTACATAAAGATCAATTCTGAATTTGAATTAGAAATTTAACTATACAATTGTATTCAGAGCATCAAAATTAGTAGGAATCGACTATTGAATTATTAAAATTAGATTTAGAATGGCTGAAATACACCAAAAATAGAACAAGGGGCATGGATGTGCCACATCAGCATCGGCGACCTCCCATCACCGGTGATTTGGGCTGCCGTCAGCCGGTGTGGACCGGCGTTTGGGCTAGCTAACCTAGGTTCGTCTTAGGCTTCGTTTTGTTGGGCTCAGCCAATTGAAAACTTCTTGGTGACTTTGGGCCATCCATGAGATCAGCCCAACACCCTTCTTCATGGGCTCACCAAAGTCAGGCCTGCTGCTTTATGTAGGCTTGTAAAGCCCAAGCCTAACCCTCTAGTCTATCATTTCAGCGGGGTTGGCTCGGACCCGTCGCACGAATGGGTTGTGAAAAATAAATAAATAAATGAAGGCTCTTTTGCAATATCATAATTTTCTGGAGTTTTTCTGCAAAATCCCTAGGCTGGTGGATTAAGAGGGATGAGCCCGTGTACATCCGTGACGAAAAATTTTTCCATACATATCAATATCTTTATTTTGTTTTTATATCTAACAAATAATATTTCAATAATTCAATCTATCCAAAAATTTTATAATCATGTAACTAGAATAGTGGAGTACATGATTTGCATAATTAATTCAAATAATTAACTAATTATCAATAAAACGATAATGTAGTACATTATCATATGATTATCATGTTATAACATGTTGAAAAACATATTGACACATTATATTTGTCCTAATTTTCCATCACCGACAAATTTAACATGTTAAATCTTTCACTAATAACGTAATGTGATTATAATATATAAGGATTAACGCCAACGATGTGTTTCCAATGAGAAACTCAATCCATCCAACACAGACACGACATGGAGAAGAGAAGTAGGACCGAATATGTTGCATTCAATTAATCGTATGAATTATTTCAAGCTAAGTCGATCATACTCTTTAGAAAGATTAGACCCTTAATTTAAGATCTCGCATGCATATATTCGAAAATCATAATAATGTAATCTAACAACTTGATGAACTCAATAAAGTAGAAGTATCTTTTAGAAAAACGCATACCCGGACTTCCAGTTTCCAAATTATTTTCTTTCACAGAACTCAAACATGCATACATGCCATAAATTTTTTAAAAATTATGCATCAAAAACAACTTTCACAAGTAGTATGCACGTACATGCTAAAATTTATAGAAACCTAATTGTTATCAATGCCAAACAATGAAGCTAAGACACAGATTTGACTATGATACCAATGTTGAAAAACTAAGGATTTTCTATATATCTTCTTTAGTTGAAGTGATGAGAAAAGATTGGAAAATTGTGTCTCAAATTTTCTGGCTCAGCCGGATTGGGATTATAAGACTGTAAATCAACCATATTACTACAACTTAAATATTACTAATTTTAGAAAAGATTTAGAAGAGTGGAAAAACAATTATGAGCGTATAAAAACTTTTGTCGTAATCGAGTTCCAAAAAGGCATCATGTCGATTCATTAGAAGGCAAGAGTCGCTATAGATTGGTAAGACTGAACATTGACCTCGCATTTTGCATGCATGCGCCTACCCAAAGAAAATGGGAAATAAAAAATATGCAACATCTTCTTTATATCAGTACTTGCAAGAGTTGCGACTGATATAACATGTTTGCCAACCTTTCTTGTATGCACGGCCAGCAGCAATTACAATATAAATGAACACCATGATCAAGAAAAACAATGCTGAAATGCATTCAAATAATTGTCCCATGTTTGCCCACCACCTCAGCATATGTAATTAAGTACACTTAAATTTCAAGTTAATCGTGAATCTTGTATCGAATAATTAAAACGAGATAAGAAATCATTTTCAAAATGGGAGTTGATATGATTGATCGGTATGAGAAGGTAGCTTAATTAATTGGGATACATTCATGAACACAATGTACACACGTGCTGAACTAAGAGAGAAAGTTGTGGAAAGGATAGACGGGATTGAACAAGCGATGCATTACATATCAACATTAGTAGCTTACAATATATCAAAATGACGGTGCAGTACTACTTGAACAGCAGTCATTCTTCTCCACCAACTCAAGCAATATCATTGAAGAAAGGATCGTCGAGAAAGAGCTCCGACCAAAAAGGCGTGGCGCATACTCCATAACTAGAATTGCTACATGTATCGCCGTTGTTGTCGCTGAATGAGTTCTCTTCGACAAGGGGAGGAAGATAAGGTGGTGGTGATGGCGATTTGGGCAGCGTGGCAGCGTTCCCTTGGCTGAAGAACTTCTGGTCTAGCTCTTGGCTGATTTCATCGTTCGTGGGATGTTGGAAATTGCAAGGGGGTGGAAGGTCCGACGAAGGAGGTAAGGGTGCTTGGTTGCTGGTCGTTGGCTCATGGCAAGGCGGGAATTCAAGAGGCGTTTGCATTGTAGTTTCTAAGGGGCATGCACTAGACAGAACTGCCTCCTTCGGTGATGGAATGGAATTCAAGAGGCTGACGGCGTCCATCTCAGCAATGCTGCTCAAGCTATTGGGGGTGGCCGTCATTGCAGCTGCAGACTGCAGAAGATACTTCACGTACTGGAGCTTTGCGAGCTGGACGGCTTCTTGAAGTCTTGCTGCCTGCCCTTCCCATGGATGATGGCCCATCACCTCTCTCATGTTGGCAAGAGCAATAAGCTGCGGCAAGCTGGCGAAGAAGTCCGTCCGCGGGCGATGGGTTACTGGATCATATCCCATTTGAATGAGCTTCTTCTTGAGATGGGTGTTCCAGAAGTTCTTGATCTCGTTGTCGGTGCGGCCCGGAAGATGAGTTGCGATAGCAGACCATCTACAAACCAAGATCCACATAGAAATCAGAAATTGAAGAAAACTGAAATAGCCAAGTCTTAATTAACACAGCCATATCCGTCCGGAAATTTACTTGTTTCCAAGGATGGAGTGGAGATTGAGAATGGTCTCTTCTTCTTCTTTGGAGAATTTGCCTCGCTTTATATCAGGCCTCAGGTAATTTGTCCACCTTAGCCTGCAGCTCTTTCCGCATCTATTCAGGCCTGCGAAGCCAAAAGCGAGAACACCATAAGCAAGACATGTAGGGCAGAACCCAGTGCGTGCAGTGCATGTATGTTGAGGAAAAGGACATGGGGAGAAGCTGTTAAGCTTCCTTTCTCTACCTGCAAGCTTAGGTAGGGCTCTCCAACTTCCATGGCCATGCTTTGTTATGTATTGCACCAGCTTCTTGTCTTCTTCAGGGGTCCAGGGACCCTTTTTGAGGCCATTCTCATCACAGCATGGAGATCTTCCCATTGTATTCTTCTGGCCTTTTCTGCCTCCAAAACCCTCACAGCCGCCTCTCCGTAACTCTAACTTCTTCTGGCTGTGGCCACATGATGGCCTCCAGAGGCTGCTTATTTATACACCAGCCCTGCCCTTGCCTTGTATTAATAAATGCACCAGAACCAACGTATAATTCCAATGATGCCCTTTGGACGTCCATGATTACTTAACAGATACCCACCCACCCACCCACCAAACCCGCCCTTTCTTGGCATCGGATATTCACTTCATAAACTGCCTTGGAATTTTTTGGGAAACGTCTGTTGCTGATGATACCAGACTGACGGTAAGATATGGTAAAACTCCTCCTAAAAAGTTTCACGCTGATCTGCTACCTTATTTTTTGTTGGCACTTGGCACCTGATGATAGCAATAGCATCGTGACGGAATTTCCACTAGCATGCATGGGTAAAAATGACCAGCTAGCACGTGTCTAGCGAGTACGTTCCCGTGGTTAAGTTCATAGGGTCTGACGATTGAGTGAGAGAAAGCTCACAAGTTGACAATAGGTGATTACTGAGAATTATTAGATAATAACGTTAGTTATATTTAGGGTGAATTAATAAAAATAATTAAGAAACTTGTATAAATAAAAAAAAATTAAAATAATAAATAGATAAATGAGAGAAGCTTTCTTAATCGTGAATTTGAACTTTTATGTTTAATCAGAGTTCTAAAAACTCCTTCTTTGGCAATTTAAAATTCTTAAGTTTAATTGTGCTATTGGAGGAACATTGTGTACCGTACCCTTGGTATCGCTTTGCCATTACCCAACAATTAACACTTGCAAAATGCATCTATTACATTCAGTTAACTCAGTCAAATTAACCATTAAAATCTTTTTTATGATCATTAACCATCAAATTTTGGTTGAAATTAAAGATGTGCTTTTGAGGAGAAGTTTTTAAAATAAGATAAAGTAATGTAATATAATAGGTATAATGATAAGGAGCAAAAAGAATAAAATTGAAATAAATATGTTAGATACATTGTTACTTAGAAATAATTGAAAAGTACGATAGTTGTATAGAAATAAGTGAAAAATAATTAAAAAATAAGACAATCACAAAGGGTGAAAAGTTCTAAACTGAAAGTTTTGGTTTGTTAAATTTTGGTGTTACCAAACACTCTCCAAATATAAAAATAAACCAACCCCGGAGTATGATATGTTATACCAAATTCAAATAATTGTGTCCCAGCCAATGGAAATGAGAGGTAATGAGAGGTATGATATATCTATTGATCAACCAGTTGCAAATAAATATAACTCTTAATTTTGCAACAGTTCTATGCTGTGAGCCATATTTAGAGAACGACACTTAATTGCAGGATCACCTCAATTACGTTCACGTACATATTGAGCTCGGAGTTGGAGCATCTGGTTAAATAATCCTTCTTTAAATTTTGTTTTTAATTTTTTTGAAATTTATACGTGAATTCAAACATGAATATCCTATACATATAATTTTTAGATTCTTGGACTATTTTAAATATTTTATATTGAATTTTAAAAAGAAAAATATTTAAAAATATATGAAAACTATATATAAGACATTCTTGTTTAGGTCAGTATATAAATTTCAAAAAAAATTAAAAATAATTATTCATTAGAATGAACTTAATATAAGTGCACTGAATTTAGTGGATCAGACGGCGTAATATATAACGCCAGTATCTAAATAAAAAGATGGACAATGTAGGCTTGGTGATAACACCCATTGACGTAGTAGCAACAGTTAAGTATTCGAGTCTTGCCTGGTACAAATAAATTATTTGCAGATTCCTCTTGGTTGTGGGCTTTACAAATTTTCCCTGTGATGGGGGTGTTTACAAAAAATTTCATTAATGAAGTGAGGACAGCGAAGGTGCCTGATTATAATATCGGTTGTCATATGTATAATATACTAATAAAAATAGACAATATCATGAAAAAATGAGTTCATTTAGGTCTAATAAAAATAGACAATATCATGAAAAAATGAGTTCATTTAGGTCTGTTGGGGAAGTAGTAAAAACTTTAACGAAAAGTTTTTCTTATAAAAATATTTAAAATAAAAGAAAATAATATGATATAATAAAGCTAATGATGAGAAATAAGGAGTAAAAGTTAAAATAGAAAAATTAGTTGTACAAGTAGTTGTTTAGAAATAATTAAAAAGTAAGATATTTAAGATAATTTGATAGAAAAATATAAAAAATAATTAAAAATAAAATAATTGTAACGAGTGAAAAATTTTAAATCTAAAAGTTCTGTGCTAATCCACACACGTCCTTCGTGTCGTCGCGAACGCCCTTGATTTCTTGTGGCACGTTGCAATCAATCTGGATCGGTTGGGACCGACGGTTTTTTGTCCTTAGTGACCGTCTATTCTCGCACACAAAAAGGCCGGAATCGGATCACACGCACCAACCCCGTGAGCATAAAAGACAGATTCGTTGAAACAGGCTGTAGGAGCCGATGCAAGTAACACTGCAAATCTTGGAAAAAATTCCAAAAATCCAAAGGCCAAAATGCAGGTTGAGATTTTCCCGCTTAAGAAAATTGTCAGATTCAGAGGTCGTAAGTTCTGAAGCAGAGGCCGAAAGGCTAGAGCCGGAGCCGGAGCCGGAGCCGGAGATGAGGTAGTGCCGAAGGCAGAAGCACACGTTATGCACCAGAGACTAATTTAATTTTTGCTCTGCGGTGTTGGCACATGTCACATGCAGAAGGACGAGGAGGGAGAACCGAGACCTGGGTTACTTCTAACTCGACGATAGAATGTCGCGCATCTTCATCCGCGAATCCCGATTGTCAATCTGTGGGCCCGGCCCGTTCTTTTTTCTCAGAGATTTTAAATACGAATGGTTTAGATCCTTCAGCCACACCCTCAACACTCTCCCCATTGTACTTCATCTTCCTGGATGCGAAAATCAAATCCAACTTTTTTTTTCTTTTTTTTTTTCATCGGTAAAAGTTGAACTCATTGGGTTCCAGTCGAGTGCACGTGGGTGTACTGAGTTTTACATGCACCCGAGTGTAAATTTCATTTTTAAAATTTTTGACTTTTTTATAAAATCGTTTATTATTTTTTTGAGATATATATTTTTTATTTTTAAAAATGATATATTTTAGCCATTTTTAAAAATAATATTTAAAATTTTATAAAAATACATATGAAAAATGGTAAAGCGTGTTATATGAATTAAATATACCTATACTAATGATTTTATAAAATTTCTAAAAAATTTTAAAAATACATGGGCGTGCAAAATCATTTAGTAATACAAAAGGAGAACAAATAATTTTCCTCTTTTGAGTCCAACTCATGCCTTAGAAGTTCGTTGCCCGACATTTACGCTATTGCTCCTAACTTGTCATAATGAATATTAAAAAATTTCTTTTTAACGTAATTCTTATGTTATTATGTTTATCCTTATATAAATGATTTTTAGCTCTTAATTCACATAAAATTATCTAACAAGTTGGTATTATTTCGTATTCTTTTCATTCATATAAATTTAAGGCTTATTCACAAAGGAGATAATGCAAGGATTGGATAAAAATTTTTATTCACAAGAATAATAACTTATTTTTTGTATTTTTCTCATACGAATTGTTTATTCTTAAGCTATAATAATGCTTTTTTCATCTCATACAATATTTTCTTTTATATCCAATCGTACTCCTAAACTAGCCTTATTTTTTAATTGTTATTCATACATGTATGCGTTATATTTTTCTTTTATTAAAAATTCTATACGGTTGGTCTTAATGATTTTATTTCTTGTGGATAAACTCTATTTTAATTATCATCTCATTTGTCTGTAAATTTTCTCAAATTTTTACTTAATTTTTTTTATTTATCAAAAAAATCTCAAATAACTGCTTCCATCCAAGGGAATTTTCGAACAATCCCTTCGAGAGTGAAATTTTCATCGGGAAGAAAGCTAAGTTTGAAAAAATATAGTTATGTGGTCGTAAGTATATGCCAAATGGAAAATTAAAAAATATAATTACTAATGAAGAAAATTTGAATAATTATATATAGTGAGATATAATTAGATCTTCTATGTGAAATAAAAAAAATAAAAAAAATTTCTGTATGGATCCAGATTAAAAGTAGCCTAGCCAAGCTTTCGGTTAAAATTAATTTTTTTGGAAAAATGTTAATTAATCCACGATTCCAAATAATTATTCTCCTTAATTAAAACTTAATTTTGAGGAACAATTATTGTAATTGAAAAAGGGAGCTTTTTTGTCTGACACTTAATGGGGCGCATTTTTTGCGACAAGGCCAATAATATTTTTAGATATCTGTATGCGCATCTCGGTCAAATTCCAAATCAATGTAGTAGCATGAACATTTTTCAGTGTGTATACTAAATCAACGATCGGACTGCCAGGTTGACGGTGGAGATTGTTAATTAAGAAGCATTAGAACAGTAGGAGCTGGAGGACTACTACTACAAATACGTGTATGACTGAAGGTGTGTTTGAAAATGGGTATAAAATTATCTTACTTTTCAATTATTTTTGCACGATTATTTATATAATTAACTTATTTATTTTAATTTTATTTTTTTTACTCATTATTATTATCTTTATCATTTCACGACATCTGACAACTTTTATTCATCCAAATTTTCTAACAAAAATTTTATCACCCGAGGTGGTAAAAGAGGCACGAGCCGACCAGGAAATTAAAAGCGTTCCATCGCATTGCAGTACTAGCTACTAGGGCCATCTGTGTTTGCAGTCTGCATGGGTTTCGAGAAAAACAGACAAAAAAAATATCGTATCGAAGAAGCAGCAGCTCGGACCATCTGCAAATGGGAAATGGTTGCTGTCAAAAATCATCATGCACGACAGTACAGATACATCGAATCACTGCCAAATGATAGGGTACTAGCGGCCAGCATCAATCATAAAATTAAAATCTAAAGGGTCGTGCAGCTTAACATTATTTATTTACCATAGTAGCAGAAATCATCTTCATAGGAATTTTGCTTAAAAATATATTTATATAAATTATAAAATGCTTATATTCATCTATTGATACAGTAGAATATAATAATACTTTGAAGTACTCGTTTATTCAGGACTATGATATTTTAAATGATTTAAACGCTAAAATATAACTTTAAAAGTAATATTTAAATTAAGCTATTTATATATTAAATTTGCACCTTTCTAGATAAGTCTATAGATATACCTAATATGGATAAAATTTGGTATATTATTAAAATAAATAATTCTAAATATAATCAGTAAGCTGAATTTAAAATTTGTCATCAATGTGAATTCATGTGCAATGGGCAGCACATCTAGTTGCACCCTAGCTAGCATTTTCCATATATGTGGTTGTGATTCATACACATTATACAAACAAGTCTCTTGAGTTTTTTTTTTTCCCATTTTTATCTAGGCCTGTATATGTTTAATTTATATATCAGAATTTATCATTTTTGAATATATTTTTGTATTTTCACAAAATCAATAGTTTTCGCCTCTATTAATATTAAATAGGAGTGAAGAATGTTGATGTTTGAAATTATAAAATATATACATAAATTCAAAAATGATAAATTTTGGGATCGTTGGCCCATATAAAAATGAAACAAAAAATGAAAAAAAATAAAACAAAGAGCTTAAAACACCTTTATATCTCAAGACCTAATATACAAGCACGCATTGTACCGGCACCCCACATCTATGCACTATATATGGTACCAGCAATGAATTCGTGCATGTTAAGTTGCGGTCTTACAAATAAACAAACAATCATGAATATATAGGGTCTCTTTTGTAAATTGTAAAAGCAAAGAACTTTTCTTAATTTCTTCACCATTTAATGTAATTTAACAGTTTAACTATATAATAACTTTATTTTTAATTATTAATTATATTTATAATCTTTTATACAATGATCCCATCTCTTTTATTGTTATCCTCTTTACTTATAATAATTACCTTTATCCAGTTACATCAACTTTATCATCCAATTTATTTGGATTTTTTGTACAGCTCTCCTTAATGGAAATACAGCTACCTTCCCCACCCCCCCAAAAAAAAACTTTATCATATTTTAAAAATTCTTCTTTCTTCATTTTTTTGGCTATTACTAAACACACTCAAAATGTGGTTATTGTTATATATATTTTTTATCATGTCACTATCTTAGATGGCCAAACAAAACAGATGATGACAGATAACTTTGAGAGAAGCCAAATGAGGACTTCAAACCCCGAACATCTCACCTTACATGCACTTACACACACTTATGTCTTGGTATCCAATTGATGATAGTTGCTATTATAGTTTATTATTCATTTATTGGTATCCAACTGGTGATGGTTGCTATTATAGTTTATTATTCATTGATATATATAATAAGTCATTTGATATTACAATCCAATACATGAAAGTCTTTACAACATAAAGAAAAGTTTATTACAGATCCCATTAACAGGGAGATTATAACCCCCGAATCATGCGACCTCGAGCACATGAGCCTGGCATGCTAATCATGGCACCGCATCGTTGGTAGCAATGTTTACTATTACAGTTGCGAATGCATGCATAAAAACCTCTCATTAGAAAGAAGATATCTCATCTTTTGACATATTTGCCGTAATAATCTCAACTTTATTTGTATCATTATTCATTTCGGTCTATTAGAGAGATTCTTTATCTTATTTTTATTGGTTAAAATCATTTCCACACATTTTATTTCAATATTGTCATACCTCCAAAAACGAGCACTTTTTTATATTATTATGTACATTGTTCGTTTCTCACGTGGCTGTGATGGGTTTCCAAACCCTAACCAACGAAGACTATAACAAGGGTGCATTTCACATATTTGGTGTTCCACCCAATGAAAAATATAAAGAAGTTAAGGAGTAGTGCCAATCATCGTTACGACGGCTACACTTATTTATTTATTCATAGTAGCTAGAAAAGCTCCATTTCAATATAAATTCTGTTTTGACCCAAGACTTCATATGTGTCACTCATGTTCAGGAATTGTACATAGCTGCCCTCAAGTTTCTAAGAATTACAGGATGTGGAGGAAAGAAAAACAGGTATCACTGGTTCACTCGCTGTAGAAAAATTGGTCTTTGGCAACAAATTTCAGTTTTACAAATTTTGAATGTTTATATGGGAAACCTTCTCAATTTTCATAGAAAATAAGGTATTGTAATCAGCAACCAATGACATCGAATATATATATATATATATACATTTATATATATATAAATGTATATATATATATATAAATGTATATATATATTGTACGTATTTGACTACAATCTTTTGGGTTAGACAATTAACCAAATTCGTAGACTGGTGTACCAAATTCATGGTCAGAAGATTTGGTTTATTCGCACTGAAAGACAAACCAAATTTATGTAGGGGCTCGTTTTGGTCGCATGCCTATTGCTAGGTGGCCTTGCTATGTGACAGTACGTGTGATGGGTTAATTTTTGTGGTGGGTCACCAGCCGTCATTCATCTTATCTCTGAATTATCACACCCACCAGACCATAGGATGTGATTCAGCACACCCCACCCCCCACCCCCACCAACATGCGCGGTTGTCATGCATGTCTCATTATATTAAATCAAATGTACGTCCTTCGTCCCGGAGAATAATTAATCACATAGGTAATAATTCCAATCTCTCCCTGAATATTTAACTTTAGTATCTCTACATCCCTCTTGCCCCAAATTAAATGATGTTTTAACCAGGATCAAGTGAAATAACATGTCGATATATTTTTTAAAAAATCATCTTATACTAAAAAATAATTTAGAATTAAGCATTTAAATACTATGAGGGTTAGACTATTAGGGCATAGCCGACTGCGATTAAAAAATTCCGCTTATTATATGGCTAAAAGACTTTTTTTTTTTTTTGCAGTAATACCAAAAATATCATACTAACCAGAGTTTTGAATAGGTCGTACTTTTCAACTAGTACCATATTAATTATATCTATATCACTAAATTTATATTTCTTTTTTGTTTTGATAGAGACAAATGCCACATTGGAGTTTCGAACTTTGTACCTCTTACGTGTGCATACACCGTACACATTGGTCACCTAGTCATCTAGCTAGGTGTTAATTTAAATTTATATTGTTTGATGAAAAATTTATAGTTTTTATAGGTGAAATAACATGTCGATATATTTTTTAAAAAATCATCTTATACTAAAAAATAATTTAGAATTAAGAATTTAAATACTATGAGGGTTAGACTATTAGGGTATAGCTGACTGCAATTAAAAAATTCCGCTGATTATATGGCTTAAAGACATTTTTTTTGTAGTAATACCAAAAATATCATACTAACCAGAATTTTGAATAGGTCTTACTTTTCAACTAGTGACATATTAATTATATCTATATCACTAAATTTATATTTCTTTTTTGTTTTGATAGAGACAAATGCCACATTGGAGTTTCGAACTTTGTACCTCTTACGTGTGCATACACCTGTACACATTGGTAACCTAGTCATCTAGCTAGGTGTTAATTTAAATTTATATTGTTTGATGAAAAATTTATATTTTTTGTAGGTGAATGAGTTAATGATGAATTCAAAAAACACAAACGTGAATTATGGGATGATGTTTGCTTTTAAATGTTTATTTTTTTTTATGAATTTTAATTGGTATAACCCACATGACTGTCTATGTAGATATTTTAACGGGAAATAAATCCTGAGAGATGCTCCCATGCATCCGGCCCCCGCATTTTTTTGGGCTTTTATTTTTCATAAAGTATGTAACTTATATAATAAGTCTTTTTTTGAGATGTGTATACATTTTTCTTAATTTCAAATATAGAAGTATTTTAGTCATTTTTAACTGTTGAAAAATGAGTATGAAAAGCAGTCAAAAAATGAGTAAAACACTTCTATATTCAAAATTCAATATATGTAGACACGTATTTTCAAAATTAATAACACTATATATTCCAAACCATATAAGATTATTAGATCGAATCTGCATTCGGGATGAGAATATAATGATTTGCATTGAAAATGAATAAAGTTGTGTTAAAATTTGAAAAAGCCATCTTGAGAATTAAAAAATTGTCTTAGAAACAATGACAAAAATTCAATTCAAAAATCTTGTATAGTTTGAAACATGCAAATTTTAGAAAAAAACAAAAGCAAAATGATATGTCAATCATCTGCTTGTTACATGATGTGTTCCTGGCCAGCTACAATTAGTCCTCGAATCTCAAGAGATACGTGCATCAAAAAAAGGGCAGGCAGATGTATCGAAAAAAAAAAGAAAAAGAAAAAAAGAGCAGGCAGAGAAAGGTCAGGAGCAAGAATCACGAGAGTTACAGCGTGTCAGCACAAACATTCGACGGACAGCGACGTTAACGATTAAATCGATTGCTAGGTTAATTTTATAATTTGTGCATGGTTGCCTCGGAAACATGATCATAAGCATCGTTTTCAGACGTAACTCGCGATTGATTGTAAGTTCAAATAATTAAAGTCTAAAAATTACCAATGCATCACATCGGCTTGTATATTGTCATTGTAATTGAGTGATATACAAAATAAAATCGTTGCTGTAGGACACAATCAAATCAATTTTCCCTGCTGCCGCTCGGGCACTGACGGACTGGTAAATGATGTTGGTTAGCGTCGTGGGGACGTGAGGTGAGGTTCGAAACCTGTCCTGTGGTGTGCGTAGTTACGTTGGTTTCACTCTTGTTTGGAGCATGTGGGGCCTCCTCTTAGTAATTATGGCCTATTTCTTTATAATTGTAAGAATTCTTATTTTTGCAAGGATACTTGTAAGAATTCTTTTTTTTTTATCAAGATATTCGTAAGAATTATTGCGTTTGATTATAATACAAAAAAAAATTGAGATGAAATATAAGTATATAGATACAAAATAATAATAATAATAATAATAATAATAATGTTCCCGCGCGGTTTGGAGTCTACCGAGAACGTTCCAAATTTGGCGAAATTCTTGATTCCTATTTAAAAAAACGGAACAAAAAGACTTTCTCAGCTAAATCTTTGTTACAACAAAATAACTATCAACGATGATGAATGTTTAGCTGTAGATAAAATTTTTCATTGTAATGCTGTTGTATCTCAGTGGAATGTAAGAGTCAATCACAAAAGTTTTTGCAACAAGTTTTAATTTTTTTTATTTTTTTGCAAGATTAAATAAAAAAAATTTTATTTGATTTCATGTGTTACAATATACGGGACTCCCAAACACAAAAATAAGGACAGCAGTTTGAGAATGGAATTCCACTCATGCAGCAAGTTATAAATTTAAGAAGTTACTTTTTGCAAGGAAACTAGTTATTTGGGTGGTCTTGTTCCTTTAATTGTACTTAGATTTGCCTGTTCCTTTGATCTACTAAGTTTAGAAATATTGCAAGTAACTTACTGCAATGACCTTAAAAAATTAGTATGTCCTATAGAAGCGATGCAGTTAATGATGTATATGTAGCCGAATAACTATTATACACAGCCAAAAACTAGTTTCTTTTAATGAAATTTGTTAGTTTCCATCGAATGGGTTTTGACATTGAAAGAAGTTACTAATTAAAAAGTTAAGGCATATCATACCTATGACTTTTATGATTTCAAATCTATTGTAAATATACCTATAATTTTTTTTAAAGATATTCGTCAATATACCAACGACATGCATGAACCTATTACTCTTTGCAAATAAAACAAAATAAAATATTTTTGATAAATCCAAACCCTCCATTGTATTTATTAGTATGAATTTAATTAGTGCACATATTTACGAGGGTTAAAATTCATATAATATAATTAGTTGCCAATAAGCTACAAGAATGTCAACATTTTGCAACATACTTCTAATAATGCTTTGTACTTTTATCGGAGAAGATATTAGTTAACGACATTAGTAATTATTGCCATCAAAAATTTACTTTTATTGATAATAATAATAATAATAATAATAATAGCATAATAAATATTGTAAAAAGTAACCTTTTAATAATAAAGTCTTATTAAAAATATATGTTCCTTAACAATTTCAAAAAAATTTCGCTAAAGCCTTTTATAACTTACTACAAGTAATTTAAGTGGAGTGATGTCGTAGTGTAAATTGAAACACATAATTATAAATTTGTTTGCTAAAAGTTAATTTTATGGTAGTAATACTACTAGCTAGCACAATGCATTAAATTCTCTCCTTAATGCTATTCTACTTAAAATGTGTGCTTGAAAAGTGATAAAATTCTTTGTTGAAAATTTTCGATATAAAAGTTTTTAAAATAGGATAATATGATGTTGATGAGGAGTGAGGAAAATAAAGTTGAAATAAATAGATTAAATGTATGGGTAGTTGTGTAGAAATGATTAAAAAGTAAGGTAGTTGTAGTTGTTGTATAGGAAAAATAAAAAAATAGTTAAAAAATAAAGTAATTATGAATATTGAAAAGTTTCAGAGTATGTTTACCTATAATTAAAATTTTTCAATTTAAAATTTTTCATTATTTATAACTATTTTATTTTTTATTATTTTTTTACATTTTTCATATAATTATCTTAATTTTCAATTCTTTCTACGCAATTACATATATAATTTACCTATCTATTTTAACTTTATTTTTTAATTTATATTATTATCTCTATCATATTATATCATTTCTTTCAATTTAATAACTTTTACTTAAATTTAAAAATCTTATCACTTCTCGAATACATTCTTAGTTTGAAAAGCTTTTTAGGTAAACAAACATTCCCTAATTTTTAAAATTATAGCTAAATAAGTGGTGTCAACCTCGGGGTGTAATCATACGCAACCGGGTATTAAGCCGGGTGTATTAGACTTTTTTTAAAATTTTTTATGAAGCATTTAATCTAAGCGTATTTAATATATATATATATATATCAAATTTTATCATTTTTTTATATTTTTAGATTTTTTGGATTTTAAAAATCAAATGCCACTGATTTTTAAAAATAAAAAATATATAAAAATCTCGAAAAATGGTAAATTTTAATATACATGTTAAATATAATTAAATTAATAATTGTATAAAAAAATTTTAAAAAATTAAAAAATAGTTATATTCACCCGGGTGCATACAACTGCACCCGGTAAGCTCGATAAATGGATCAAATTAATTTCATTCCCATCATCCCTTGAGTAATGGACGGCTAGTATCTTTCAACGACAGCTTATATGTCCTTCATCGTCCCTATCATTGTGCGGTTGGTCCCCGGATGTGCATGCTTCCTGCTAGCCAGGCATGAGTCGCCACCACATTTTTAACGCAAGCGCTGAAAATCACCACCTGTCCTTCGCGCTCCTGTCTTTTCACTGGATTAGGCCCGGCTAGATCGGGAAACCGCAAGCCTCTAGGGCCGTCACATGGACGCGGAACATTTTCATCAGAACTTTTTTCTATTGGATTTATTATTATTATTATTATTATTATTATTATTATTATTGTATTTTCATACTTTACTTTTTAATTATATTTACAAAATTACTCATACAACTTATTTATTTATTTTAATTTTATTATTTTTACTCATTATTATCCTATCATATTACATGATTCTCTCATTTTAAAATTTTTATCTCGATCATTTTTTTATCCAAAATTTTTTTATTATTGCCCAAATATACCCATAAAATTCATGTGTAAGCTCACATATCAATGGAAATTTTGTTTTAAAAAATTAATAGCTCTCGTGAGTGTGAGCACTAATTAAGGCTCCGTCATGCTCAGCATTGGATCGTAACTCTAAAAAATATTATCAGTTCTTTCAATCTATGAGCGTGTTTGTTTTATAATAAAAATTTTCAAATAAAAGCTTTTCAAACTAAAGCTTTTCACCTTTTATAATTATTTTATTTTTTAATATTTTTTTACATTTGCTCGTATAATTGTCATATTTTTTAATTATTTCTACTTAACTACCTGTACAATTAAGATATCTAATTTAACTTTATACTTTTTACTTTTCATGAAGACTCCTATCATACACATCATTTTTTCTATTTAAAAAAATTTTCATTCAAAAGTTAATCACTTCTCAAACATACCTACTATAATAGTAATAATATTAGGGATAATTTAAAAATTTACTTTCTTATTTGATCATAATTACAAATATACACACATACTTTCAAAAATCACAAATAATCTCACGTAGTTTGACCATAATTGCAAATACACATATACTTTTATAATGCTGTCATGGTGTCGTTACTGCACCATTACAGCATGGATATATGTAAACTATATGGGTATATTTAACTAAATATACCTATTAATTGCATATCTTTGTAAATATACCTGCTTCGTAACGACTCCATAATAGCGTGGGCATATTTTCAATTATGGTCAAACCATATAGAGATTATTTGTAATTCCTAAAACTGTGTACATATATTATGGTAGTTAGTATATTTGCAAATCACCCTAATAATTAGATAAACCATAACTCATGCAGGGACGAATTACATCGGGGCTAGAGTCGTTGTGGGGAGCAATGCCAAGCAAAAAAATCTCAATTCATGTACACGTACGCCACTTTTTTTTTATATTTGTATATGAGTCTTCATAATATTATAATAAAACACATTCACACCCTCATACTATAGAGTAAATTTTTTCATAAACTACCACCATTGGGAGGAAATTCTAAACCTCACAACAGGAGAAATCATAAAACTCTCATTATGAAAGGGCTAATTTGTAAAACATCAAATTATTATAACTGCCACCTGCATGAGAGAGGACGTGAACCATGGATATCAACAAGCGCTTGTCCATCACCAGGATGCCACCTGTGTCTTGGTCACGTGTGCCACGTTTCCTAAAGAGTAAAGAGGCCGTATTAATTAATTATTCTGCGTGGAAAGAGAAAATAATAATAATGAAAAAGAAAAGGACGAAAAAGGGAATTGCATTGGATACTTTTGGCAGGCAAGGTTTTTGATGTATCCCAGCAGAGACAATAAAGAGTTGCTTCCGCGGCCAAGGTTCTTTGTCGGAGGAGAAGGAGGTGGGGCCCTCCAAGGAGGAGGAGAATTGAATTTGAATTAGAATACTTGAATGATAGCGAGGATGCGATACGAGTTACGACGATGAAGGTGTGCCATGGATCTTGTTTTTTACCGCCATTTTTTTTTGTTTCTTTGTTTTTATTTTCTTTTTTTAGAAAAAAAATATATATATATCTATATCATTACAGTGTCAGTCTGTCAGACGAAGCAGACTTCCTTGCTGCCGCGGGTTACTACCTAAATCATTTAAAACTGGAAAGCGAAGCCCAAGCAGGGCAGCGAAATCGATTCAGAACGTTTGCGACGCCAGCAAAAATACACCGGGGCATATTGTGTCAGATATCGACGTGTAATGAGCAGGTTTCAATGTTTCATGAAGTATTCTCATGCAACGGTTCGAGAACTGGGCTAATCTGCGTTGGCAGGCAGCATCAGGAAAGTACGGATGCCCCGACGCCCACCTCCATTTCTCGCCCTCTTCATGATACACAGCCATGCAATAGAACAAGCGACTGGCGGACCAAGTACAAGTATTTACCACTGCTTGTGCCATAACTCATAAGAATAACAGACTTATTTTTACTGGACCAATGACCCAATACGCAGAACACGTGTTTGGGGTTGAACCTCAGCACCCCTCTGCACTAAACACTTTGAGCCCCGATTCATATTAATTATTCATTTATAGTAACTAGGGGGTGAAAAGTCACCTTAATTAAGTTGAATATCCAAGGGGGTCATAAAAGATAGTGTTTCTGTTGTTTTAAATAAATATCTACCCAGGATGATTTTTATACTACAAAAATGGCAGTATATATTGCTAACTTTTGACAGCAAAACTTTAATTTAGTTGTGTTTGATCAAGATGTAGCCACATTTGATCAAACGTAGCGATTACTTTCTGTTGTATTTGATGTAAAAATGACTAAATTGAACTAAATATCATCATTCAAAATTAATCAATTATTTGTAGCTAAATATTTATTGTAGCCCAAATTATCTAATAGAACCAAAAATATAATATATGTAGCTACAAAAATTAGCTACATTAAATGAAAATTATTATAGTGTTACACATGCTTTTCAGCTAAGATTGATTTGATAAAAATATTAGAATGGCCCTCAAAATGTGTGTATATTAATGAAAATAATTTTTAAATTTTAATTAAATGGATAGTTTAAAGTATGATTGTTGGATTAGATTTCTGTTATTTATCGACATAGAATCAAATAATTTGATTTTTTAAAATTGGATTGCACAATGGAAGTGATCAATTGAATTAATAATTGCCTCGGATGATTAATGAACCAAGCATTGATTGGATCTTCAAATAATTCATCATTGTGACAGCCCACGTACGGAGCATTTAATTTGTTTTCCACCTTTGTAGATACCTCTATCTAGCCCGAAAATGAGATAGCCCAATTGATTCATCAGCTAAAGCATGTTTAAAATCCTCCCCGATCCGCGTCAGCTTCATGTGCAAGCTGGTAATTAATTCCCACTTTTCCAGAATTTCAATGAAGTGACACAAAGCAAGAAGCTTTGCGCTAGCCTAAATAAGACAGCATATTGACACGGTTGCTCCTTTTATATATATATATATATATAATAGATTGTGCATGGGGTCTATACATAGTTTCTAAATTGCCGTTTTCCCGATAGCTGGCATAGCTTCGGATGTATAATGGAACTACTATTTGATGATTAATATAAGAAATCACAAAAAATAGAGGATTTGTGCTGGCCAAGTTTACCACGTTTTAGATTGTCTTCCTCCATAATTAGGACTGTCGTACTATACACATGAGTGCACTTAGTTCTGGTACATTTGGGTGTAAAAAAATTTTCATACAATTATTAATTTAAGTATATTTATATGTTAAGTTTATCATTTTTGAAGATTAATAGATATTTTTTTTGAATTTTATAAAAATATGGCCATTTTAGTTATTTAATTTTGAATATTAAATTATTTTATTATATTAATTTTACACATTTTATAAAAAGAGCCTATGTATATATAGTACGATAGTGAAAAATAAGAATGTTTATATGATGATATAAACGACGCTAAATATAATATATAAAATAATTTTTTATTGACTATAAAAACGTTAGCTATTAAAAAATGAAGAAAGTTATGTAAAACATGAGTTATATTGAAGTGGATGTATATTTATATTTATATATGTAATGATGAAAAAAGATATATGTTGTTGGTAATGTTAATATTGCCTCGAGCCACCAGGTGTCTACCCTTGTGCAATACCTATTGCCCATTGTGATGAGGTCGGGTGTTCAATTCTCGGCATGTAAATCCATATGTTTATTTTTCTCCAGTTTTGTTTTGTGGGAGTTTTATTTCTATATTTCAGTGAGAGCTTAATTAATAGAAGTTTATTTTCTCTTATAAAAAATTTTAAGAGTATTTTGGAATTTAAATGTAATATAAATTGAGACGGTTATAGATTTAAAAAAATTCTCTAGGAAATTTTTTTTTTTTTTTTTTTTTTTTGTTGGGTGTAGTTGACGCTTGCACGCCACTGCCTTGCGCTCGTTGGCTCAACTGCCTTACAATCTGACTCCGTGGGCCCCTCCTCTCCACAATAGCTGGAATAACAACAGCCACGACTTACGGTGACATATGCCATCCCTGTGGGATATACGCATCCTCTATGCCCCCTGAACACCACGTGCATGGCCCATTTGCGGATTCCGTCCACCACGCACGTGGATCTTTTTGCCCTTGCAATCTGGACCATTCATTTGAAATCATTATGTATTTGGCTCCGTGATTAATTAATTTCTTCGTGTGGAGATGATCACCGAATTAAATGAGAGAAAAATGAAATTTTAGCAAGAAATTTATATGTAATTTATATGTACGATGTACGATCCCCTCCATTTTATAGGCTTCCGATTTAGTGCTCCGTCCACCGGCCCATTCTTTTACTTTTTAGCTACCTTTTATCTATAATTTTACAATTTTTAATTTTATTTAATATTTTATCATTCGAATTTTAAAAATACGAAAAAACTGTTCACGTGCTTCCCACACATAAACAGCGATTTTTTAAAATTAAAAATAAAAGATTAAATAAAATTGAAATTTTATAAAATTGCATATGTGAAATTTTTTATGCTTAAGCCTACGCGTCGGTGAAAAAAAATGTCTCCGAGCCCTATACTGTATGTATATGCGTCCAAAATTAGGTTGCGTCATGAGACAAGGAACTATTCTTTTTTTTTTTTTTTTTTGGTCATTGATGTTTGCTATGCTATGGTAATGTTGCTTGTTCGTATTTGGCCCATTTTTCCATTGTCTTTTTAGCTTGGCGTTTTTCATTATTTAATAAAAATGATACTTAAACTACAGTAATAGCCTCGTTTATCAGGTTTGCTTAATTAAGTGACCATTTAAAGATTGATTCCCGGGAATAAAAGGCTAGTCGGATGCCGGCCAACATATATATTATTTTTTTTTTTTCGAAAATACATATATACAAAGTTGGGAGTACCATTCCCTCTTGGATGCTGACACTTGAAGTGACTCCAATATTTATTTATGACTAAAAATTTAACAACTTAAATTCAATGCCATTGTAATGTAACCATAAGGAAATCATTCTTTACTAAGATTCATTGTTTAGATATTTGAATGATATCTTTTTTAATATGCATATATGTACATACATCTCAACATGTATTACAATATGGCCATGAGACATTCTTACAATTTATAAATAGAAACCATATAAGCTCTACCCTTATAGAGTTAGAGAACAAACTCCATGTAACAAATGGAAAGATCAAAGCTCCCAAACAAATGGAAACTCCTTCAAAACAGCCATGAGACATTCTTACAAATTTATAAATAGAGACCAATAGAGACCATACAAGCTCCACATTTATAAAATTGGAGAAAAAACTCCAGGCAACAAATGGGGAGACTAAACTCCCAAACAAATGAAACTCGAGCCCGCGTGCTGCAAGCCAACTGCTTTGCCAACGGAACAAGCCTCGGTTGAATGACAACTTTCATTACGTGAACGTTTTAGCACGAGCTTGGGAAACAAAATAAGAATTTTGTTTGAAAAGTTTAGTAACTGCACGCAACTACAGTAATATTTTTGGTTAGTAATTACAGTATCTAAATTTTTTACTGGTTAATTCCGAGTCCTGTTTTCCTAACTGTTAATTATTACTGGTTTGAATCAAGCGGCAACATATTTTCTCTTTTCTGGTTAACTTCCTATCCAACCCTAAAAAAAATAAAAATTAAAAAGCATTCATTTTTTAAAACTATATTCATTCAACATACAAATTTTTAACTCCTCACGCGCACGGCATTGGATTGGTAGGGTGTGGATCACTTCAAGTGGTAGATAACAATTTCTAACAAATACAGTTGAATTGAACCTTCACTTAGATTATATATATATCACTGACACCTGACATGTATTGAAATAACAATTCATGAGAACCTTACAAATAAGTTGAAGCTCAAGAATGGCTTGGCAATTGAAGCAATCCATTTTTGCACCCTTTTTAGGTTGTACGATATATCGTGACAGTACATGTGAAATGGCTTAAAAACAAAATAAAAAAGACAAGCTGGGATTGGGCTGTCCAGCGAGAGATATTCTAACCATTAAATTAATAAACTTCGTGATCCATATAAAGCGTTGACATGGATGCCACTTGAGATTATGTTCATAGCACTGCCATTTTAACTGTATTTTAGTTTATATATAGATAGATAGATAGAATATTTTATTCTTAATCTGAAAGATGATATACAGATGGATCAACAGAAAATGATGGTTTGCTTGATGGGGCAAGCAACATTAACCAGTTAGCTGGGCCAAGACCCTGAAGTCAAACCTTCGGCTACGAAGAAACTGTGGGCCAGATTAAGATCTGTTTGGTGCCCCCAATTCTGCTTCAATCAATCTAAATTATCATTAAATGGAAAAAAAACCCTAAGTAAGTATCTCTGACCATATATAATTGTAAGTGACATATGCCAGTTGGCAAATAAAGATAAACATACATTTTTCGATCAAAAAATAGAGCTAAAGAATAATAATAATAATAGTGAAAAAATAGTAGAGTATGCAAATGGAAAGGAAAAAAGGTTACATTGAAGAATTGTGTGATAACAAACAATTTTTTTGATGGTTACTTGATATACTATTAATTTCTAATCCAATAACACAATTTTTTTTATTATAGCTGATAATTGCTTTTTTGCCCATTAACAACCATGTGATATTAGAAATTATTACTACTCCTTGAATGGGAAGGATGCTGTGCAATTAACCGCATAGCACAGCCGTGCATATAATTTTTTAAATTTTTATTCATTTGTTCCCCCACGACTTTGGCATTTGTAGGTCATTTTTCCCTCTTTTTTTAATGATGGCTTTACTTCACCTATTGTGATTTTAATTTAACCTCTAGATCTACCATTTTCATTCACCTTGCAGAAGTCAAACCCATAAACTCAAGGCCCATTGACAAGCTTTAATACCATTGATATAAAAAGCTTGAGTATCACTTTTTGAGATCAAAACAACAGATTATTAGCCCCAAAAAATCAAAAAATAAGTTAATAAAGTATAAGAGTTATCTAATAGACAACTGAAGTAATGATCATAATAAATAGCTAGCCGTGATGAAGCGTAGGATTTGCTCATCAGAGGATCACACGCCTGGATACCAAACCTATATGCGACCATATCCGTTGGCCATTGTACATCCAGATGGTATACATGTTTATTGATTTTTTTATTAAAGGACAACCAGTTTTATAACGAAAAACAAATAATTAAAGGACATCCAGTTTTAGATCAGAAAACACCGAGGCCCTCTAGCTATACACACCCAGGACCATTGTGCAATGCAATTTTAGTGAAATTTACAGGTTTTTGTTGGAAGAAGCACTATTTAATGACATAAATAATTATTATTACTAAAAATTAGCATTTACAGACGATTTGGTAAATGCCACGAAAAATGACATTTAGTGGCCAGACTTATCATCAAAAGTTATAGTTTTTGAATTCCCATGTCTTGGCTACAGTGACATTACATATATTACAAATTAATATGTACAATGATAAATTTCAGCATTACTATAAAGTTAATTTTGTTTGCAGTGACATGAGACGTGCTAGTCTCCATATGGAAGCTGCATCTCTCAAACCTCAACTGCATGACTGTTGTTCCAACTAATCTCTTTTTCTAAGGAGAGTTGCATTTTAATAAATCAGCGTGTTATGTCAATAGCATCTGTGTAAGATACGGTCTAACATGTGGGCTTTATATTCACAAAAGATACGCCCAGGATCTGTATATAGGGAATATATGACATACACTACAGCAGATTTTTAGCAAAGGGAAGTGCTAATACCAAAAATTCGTTGCCATTACTCGTGGTAACAAAAAATTGTTGCAAAATTCGTTGCTTAAAGAGAGTCGTTAGGTCGCAGCAACGAATTTCAGCAAAACAATTCGTTGCCATTTTCATTGGCAACCAAAAAAGCTTGTTGCTGAAAGAGCGTAATGTTAAGGAAACAGCAACGAATTTCAGCAAAACAATTCGTTGCCATTTCTGTTCCTTTCGACCAAAAGTTCACGGCTCGTTTTGGTTAATTGCAACGAAATTCTGGTTGCATTTTCTAGAATTTTTGAAATTACAAAAAAACACATGACAAGCTTAACGAAAATTTAAAAAATATAAAAATCACACTAAATGTGAAAAAATTATGTTAACATGATTTAACAATCCCTATTTACATATAAATCTCCTTTACATATTAAGAAATTAAATAACATACAAAAATTTTTAAAATACAATCAAAGAAATGCTTTACAAATGCCAATGTGATTTTACAAAGAAAATTTTTTTGAATTACAATCAATGATAATAAAAAATTCAAATAACTAAGATGAAGCCCCTTAGCAGATTTTGAATGTGACTTGGAGCCTTTCCATTTACATCAAAGCTCTAAACCTTATGTAGCAAAAAATTAAAGAAAATGCGATCTGCAACAAGAAAAAAAAAAAGAAAATGAGATCTGAAGCAAAAAAAAAGAGATTCAAAAGAATGCCTTGTGCTATCTTAGAGAATCACAACTTGGTCAATCAAAGAATCACCTTTGAAACTTCCTAACAGATATTGCTATATTGTTAGAGAGAATGAAATTAATCTACTGGAATAATTGATGTTTCAATGATGCAAGCAAACATCTAATCTATTTTATAGGACCACATGTCAGGTCTTCTAACATTTCAGGTTTGAAACTGAGTGAACTACTTAATCCATGATAGAAATCCATATAATTGGTTGTCCAAATAGAGAGAGAACTGATCAGATCAACATATAGTCTGGAAGAATCTTATGGCCATGTGACTGGATGGTTGGACATCAAACCTCACTAAGTTTGTTGAATAAAACTTTAGTCCCAAACAATTTTCAGTTATTTTTAGAAGTTTCCCATAAGAAAGTTTGTGATTACCTCCTTCCTACACTTGATTACGCTAACTGCAACTCCAATTGACAAAATCTATCCAGAAAAAAGGAATCAATTTACATAGTAATATATAATAACCATCAATTGAAATCCTCCAAACTTGAGACTTACCTCCAGCAGCAAGATGAGCTTTCACCAATTTAGCAAAATCTGAAATTGTTGCAGGAAGAACTCTCTCTAGAAGGCCATCTCTTTCTGACGTTTTAGCTACATACACCACTGCACTTCAGTACTAGTTATTATTACAGAATTTGTTCCTTTAATCTACATGATGATCCTTATAATACTAAAAAATGAAAAATTAAGATTTAGATGTAAGCCCATGAAGAACCAACAACTAGTCCAATCCAGATTGCCCATAAGACCGAGCATTGGCCATCTATCTCTGCTGTCTGTGATGAATCCTTAAGACCCAATCTAAGTCATTCATTTCCTTGCATCCAAAAAGGAAATTCACAAGACATTTTCCTAGAAGATTGTCCACAAGAGATTCACCGCATTTTCCTCTCGACCACAATTTTTAAGTAATGACTAGGGGTATTAATGGTCATGGTCAACCCATCAACCCGCTTATCCAACCTATTTATAAATGGGTTTGGGTTAACTTTTTTAAATAAATGGATTATGATCTACCTATCCATTTAATCATTTAATTAAATAAATAGATTAGGATTGGGATTTTATAATCCATTAACACATTTAGTAATCCGTTTAACCCATTAACTCATTCAATCCATTTACTCGTTTAACCCATTAAAGTTTTATTTATAAATGTAAATTCTTTGGTTATTTTTCCCGCTAAGTCTTTCTTCCGCTACCTAATTTTCATTTTTCAACTACTACTCTAATTCAAATCTTCCATTATTGCCTTATTTTTATTTCATCTATGCCGAAAATACCCTCTTGTTCTCCCTGCAATATCATTATTTGTTAGAGTTTAGGCCTTTAGATTAATTGTCATACAACAACCCATCAACCTGTTTATTAAATGGGTTAGAGTTGGGATCTTTTAAATGGGTTAATGAACAGATTAAGATTGAAATATTTAAATAGATTAAGATTAGGATTAGACTTCAACCCGTCCAACCCAATTTGTAAAGGGTTAGGGTCATCAAATTTTGTAAGAATGAACCAATACAATGTAACATGGAACCAAATCAAAGAAAAGTGCAATAGGAAATTTCCTTTAGCACAGCACGGTAGTACCAAAAAATATATATAGTAGAGGCAGCTCACTGCTTGTATGCACCTAACCAGGTAGACAACAAGAGAGCATTTAAACTTAATTGTGCATCTAGACATTAAGAAAATTTCCCATAGGAACTCAGTTTAAAATTTCCACATTTTGTATGAAAATTAATGATGGTTGTCTTGAAATGGAGACCATGAAAACTGTCCACAGGGGTTTTTTTTGTCTCTACCACTTGATAGGGTGTATTAATCAAGTGAGATGGGATTATTGATTGGCATTTTCAAAGAGTGTCCTGTTTTAAAATTTTGAGTTTAATACTCTCACTGGTTTTTTATGATTGGCTAAATATTTATTTTCACTTTTTGCTCAAAGTTTTGAAATTTCACAGTCTAATTTTGAACGCTTTTATTTGCTTGAAGACAAGCAAAAGTTCAAGTGTGTGGTATTCGATAATTGGAAACTAATTATATATTTTGCAGGTATTTTGTGCTAATTTGGTTGATAATTATTTAAGTTTAATTAGTAATTTGCTTTAAAATATTTTTGGCAATATTTGGGCACTAAATATTAGTTTCAAGTGATTTAAATAATTTTTGTAATCTTTTGGCCTGAAATTACATGGTATTTGTTGTCATGAAATTAAATGGGCTTGAAATATTTTTTATTAATAACTTGTGATGAATTAACAATTTAATTACATTTTTATAACAGATTAACAAGTCCAGGCATGGGGCCCACTAATCCAAGTCGTGCATTAGATTTTCATCTAAGCCAATTCGGAAGTGAGCATAGTCGTCCACACCACAAGATCTCAGTCGTCCATTTAAAGACAAACATATTTTTGTTGGTCCCGAGTTGATGGCTAAACCCAAGAGGGGAGGGGTGAATTGGGTTCTTTAAAAATCTTTGGTAAATCAA